>CM035133.1:146718069-147925569 GCA_020205605.1 Panax ginseng
CAAAATTTTTGTATTCGTGAAAGTATTCATGAACTCTCTCAATATCTTCCATGTTTACGATCGTTTCCTTGAATTAGATCCATGCTTACATTAAGCCATGTGGAAACAAGAAGGTATCTTCATCAATAGTGTAATTTCCTTTTCGCCTGTTTCTTTTATTGGACTCATTTTCAGAGCTTCGAATTGGTACATCAATTTAAATTGAAAATTCATCAACAAATTTGGATCATCAAGTGAGAAACCTTCGTATAATAATGAAGAATAATACATCGTAGGACCATGATTTTCCATCTAAAAAAATTAAAGAGATATTATCCATAGAAACTAAAATAAAATAAAATAAAAATATAATAATTAACAAATAACAATTGCTATATGTTGAAGTAATTGATTGAGAGATTGTAAAATGTGTTGAATAATGGTACATATTTATAGACTTTCATTTTCTATCCGATTTCATTTTATTGCCGCTCGATGACTTTTTATTACCGCTTTGAACTTCTTGAGATCTCTATCCGTTGGCCTCCCTTCGCCTCCTTCATCTCTGCCTCCTTCTCCTTCATCTCTTCAATCTCCTTCTTCCCTTCTCGAACTATAATATAAATTATAGTCCACCAGATTTAGCTCAAAAAAAAGGACAGACTAAATTTACTCCATCTCAAAATATAGTATACTGAATCAAGCGACTCAATTGCTCTAAAGCATCTATAGCAGATGGACTATCCTCGGACTATATTTAGTTCATGTGACATCAACATATATCCATGGACTATAATAAAAAGATTAAAATAATCAATAAATTCTAAAAAACTCCAATATATTAGAGTTATCAATATATTGGAATTCAAAAAAACTCCAATATATTCCATCTAAAAAATAAATAAGAGAAATATTATCAATAAAAAACAAAAATCAAATATAATAAAAATACAAACTATTATTAACAAATATCCCTGCCCCCTTCGTCTTCTTCTTCAGTATCTCCTTAGCCTTCAGGCTTCATCTCCTTCTTCAGCCAGATTTCAGCTCCTTCTTCAGCTCCTCTTCTTTTTCTTCTCCCATCTCTCCTATTTAAATATATTTAAAATTATAGTCCACCAGATTTGGTTCTTTGATTTGGTCTGTTGGGCTGACCGGAAAATTCGATCGACTATATTTAGTCCATCTGCTGGAGCAAAATCTGCATCCTAGACTAAATATAGTGATTTGTCGACCTCCGGCCTTCTGGAGAGTTGCTCTAACAGATATCTAACATTGGAACTTGCAAGTTGCCATGGGGAAAAAGGTTAAGGGCTTTTATTTTGTGTGAATCAGAAATCCTTGTCAACTGATTATGAAGCAGCTAGTGTTTACTGGTTTTGTATTATGCAGAATTTCCTTATAGAAAGAAACTCAACCCCATTTGTAGGAGCTGCAGCATGAATGCCATAGGAGTAAACTGAAAACAGATGGTTTGGAATATTACGATATAAACAAAAATGTAATTTGAATGTCTTGCTTTTACTAATTTTTCCCTCTTGATGGGATCAAGAATTATTCCCCCATTGTACTCGCAGAAAAGAAAAATAGACAAGGAAGTTTATAGCCAAAAGCATATCAAGGAAAGATTCTCCTGGGAAGATGGCCCCAGTTGAAGTTTGAAACTCGACCATCAAATTTGGTCTGTCTTATAGCCATTTCTTGCTTGTCGAGAACCAATCAGGCGTCTCTCAAGACTACTTTACCTTGTATGCTTGAATATCATTCTCCTTCAAACCATTGAACCCTCTGTACCTGTGGATACGTGCCTGCAGCTTCCTTCTTTTGCACCACACATCGACTTAGAACCATATATTTTCTTGACCTTCTCTTCTGCCTGCTTAATGATGCTTTTCCAGGTTCTATTGTGCATTTTATAGTCTTTTGAGAGAGTTTGTTTTACGGGCCTAGTGTAGGTATTCCTTTACTGGAGGTTCATTTGTATAGGGTGAGGCTTCGGTTTTCTTGAGGCATAGCTTTGGCTTTCATTTTCCCTATGCTTTATTCACTGCATGTGTTCTTGGAATCACCAAAAAGTGAATTTATTTACTTAAAAGAAAAACTGACCACTCTCCCACCTCATTGTTAACCACCGATGGGTTACACCAACAATGTTCACCTTAAGTGTGAGCCCGTTGAAGGTATTTATGGTTCTCTACATCTTCATCTGCTTCTTGAAATCCTGCAAAATTACTAACTGTTCTGAAGGGTTTGGTTGCCCAAAGATGCCTGGCAGTCCAGGCACCTTCAACTAAAATGTCAGATCCGCTGTTGTGTAAGCAGCTTCTTGCAGGATGCCAGAGGTCCAAAGAAATAGAGTATCTTAATATTATTTCATCAATTATGTTAGGTTTGGATTGAAGAAATGGAATAGAGGAATGAATGAATGATTTTTAGCCATCTAAAGTGTATGTTAAGTTGTTGATGGTGGTGGGTGGTAGGAATGGAATAGAGGATGGGATGAAATGATTTTTAATCATCTCAAGTGTATGTTAGGTTATTGATGGTGGTAGGTGGTGTGACAGGATGACAAGATTACCACATACATCCATTCCACAATCTCCCACATGGAATGAAAATTTAGGTAATGGAATTCCATTGGAATGATTTATCATCTGAAATGATTAAGAAATACACTATTTTTGATTCCATTCCTTCCTCCATTCCATCTGAACCATTAAAATATACTCCCTCCTTTTTTCACTGTTTAGCTTTAACACCATTTTTAGCTTTTATTAGGGCACACCTGACGCCTGATGGTCCTGAACATTTTTTTTTCAATTACTTTTTCCCAATAACAAATTTCAGTCAATATTGAAAAAATGATCATTAAAGAAGAATTACACATGATTGTGTCATAAGTTAACCTTAACACATCTTAAAAAAAAGGTCAAAAGAGACTCATTTTTGGACGGAAGAAGTACAAATGAATAAATTCTATATCCTTAAAATTACATCCTGCTGTAATTTTGTTTTTTTACAAATTGCTTAGCATGATGAAAGAAAACATATATTAGATGTAAAAGATGTATCAGGTTCCTTATACAGACTTGCATAAAAAATAAAACATATAAATTTGGTAATTTTTAGATTTTAGCAGGACTGGACACTGGAGCAGTAACATGCATTGTAATGTGTTCAAATTAAAACCATTCATATATAACTTCTCATTGTTATATACATTATCGGAGTGAAGCATTAAGAAAGAACCTAGGACTGATCTGTTGAAAATTTCAAATATAATCAATGCAGCAGCCAAAGTACTGTGGTATATGGTCAGAACTTATGAAGTGTGTCAGGTCATGATGTTAACTAATGCCTGCTCTAATGTTGTCATCATGATAGATGAAGTGGGAAATGCTTCTCATTTATTTGGCTTAGTTATTACACAACTGATTTTCTAACGCTGCTCTTTTATTCGGCTCAGTTTGCTGAATGATAGATGAAGTGGGAAATTTGGGGATGAGGTGGGGTGGTGACATCTCTAGCCCCAATTTTTTAACCATGCATCACAAACATAAAGCTTGATTCATCTCTTTCTTTACTTCATAATGAAAATCGTCTTCTGTACCATGTATAAAAATAATGCCTTGTGTTATTGAAAGAAAAGCTCCAGTTTTAGTTGTTACAAACTACTTTTACTTTTTGACAGCCTCGTACTTGCACCACCCACATGAAGTGCACCCAAAAAGGTCACTGCTTGGGCATGTAGCTCTTCTATGTGTTGACTTGCTTATTACAATACAAATATGTATTTGATGTGCTTGTAAAAGACTGTTTGTGTGGTGCCCCTCCACATGCCCTACCAGGGGTTGAGTGTGGGAGTTATTTGAAGGAGGATTCAACAATCAAATATTATTCAAGCATCGTGCAGCCTATTAGATATTTCTTTCTATGAGTTGTGGATGTTGTTCTTTGATTTGGTAGATGTTTTCATTTAAATGCACTATCTTGCTCAGACAAAAGGAAAAGGAATAAAAAGATAATTTGCTTCAGTCACGGATGTAATATAAATTTAGCTTAAAGAACTATTTAAATTCTTTGTGTTTTCTTTAGGCTGGTAGTTTGATACAATCAGCAATCCTGGCGTCAAGTATAAACTAATTCCAGCGACCAGTTAGTATGGTGACAGAAAAAGTGACCAGTTAGTATGGTGACAGAAAAAGTGCTAAGTTGGTTTCAGGAACAACCAAAACTTTCTCATCAGAATTGTGTAAAATTTGGAATTGTTGTACTCAACTGTAATTTGGACTGTTATGTGCTCTTATTGCTACAATCCATCAAATGAGATTTTGTCTTTAGTAATTTGCTTATGCTGCAAAAGAAATTCTTTTATTAGGTATATCATTCCAACAAGTTGGTGGGAGTTGTTGTAAAATGCAGTTTGTGACTATTTTTTTAAAAATAAAATTTATTAGTCTTTTTTTCAATGTTCTAAAAGGCGCTAGGAGGGAATAGCGCCTAGGCGGGATTTTAATTTTAATAATTTTAATATTTTATCTAACATTTATCCAAACAAAAAAATAATAATAAAATAAAATAACCTATAATAAAGATAATAAAGGCATTTGGTTGAAGTTCAAACACATATCCATATTGTTAATGTCAAAGTTCAAACACAAGCATGCAATTGTTCAAAGCTCAAAACATATTTTTACCGAAATTAGTTTTATTCATGAACAAAATTGCTATTAAATTTTTAAAATTTCAAGAATTTAATTCAATATTAAAACTTAAAAAACACTAAATTGGTTTATATTGAATTAAATTAAATATTACAAATGTATCATCATTTATATAAATTTAAAATTGGTACAAGTTCAAAAAATTACAATTATAATAAATTTATCCATTTTGACTTGATATTGTTCACTTGTTGTTGTGATTTGATATCAAATGAGATTTTATGTAAATCATTAGAAAATAAGTATATCAAGATTGCTTATAGTTATTAAAGAATAAAAACTTCTTTTTTCTTAGGTATATCGTTTCAACAAGTTGGTGGGAGTTGTTGTAACATGCAGGCCCCAAGGTGGGCCTAGCACCTTTTTAAAATAAAATCTATTAGTCCTTTTTTTCACTAGTTTTATGACAATGGTGTGCTGTGAAAGAGGATCAACTCCACTTTAATCACCTTAGTTTCTATGAAAGATTGGTCTACTAGAGGGAAGGAGTTTAAACCCATTAGTTTGACTGCTAGTTTTTACAAGATTCTGATTAAAGTTCTTTCTAAGAGGTTGGGGTTTGTGTTCAGTGATACTATTTCAGATTCCAAGAGTGCTTTAATTTTAAGGGAAGATATCTTTGCGATGTTGCGTCGGTTGCCAATGAGATTGTGTATGATGTTAGGAGGTAACAGAAGGTTGGCCCTTAAGCTTGACTTTGGGAAGGCCTATGATAGGATGATTTGGTCTTAGAGTTGGAGATGGAGAGGAAAAGCTGTGGGGTCAGATGGAGGAGGTGAATTTGTGGTTGTCTTTAGTTCATTCTACTTGTTTTTCAGTTATAGCGAGTGAGGAACCTATATCTTGATTTAAGGTATTTAAGGGTTTAAGATAGGGTGACTCTGTGTCTCCTTTTCCATTTACTCTAGCCATGGATGTTCTTAGCATGATGTTATCGAGTAGTCAGAAGGTTGGGTTGGTGGCTGCTTGTGCTGAGGTAAGAGAATATTAGAGTTTCCACCTTCGGATTGAAAATGATACTATTTTCTTCCTTTTCTAGGATTCAGGGTTTAAAAAATTTTGATCGCTTCACAGATTTTTGAGTGGATTTCTCGGATTAAAGTTAATACGTTTAAGACTCTAATTGTATTTTTATGGGTATTAATTTAGACACCCAGTTTCTTTGTGCCTACGTATCTTTAGTTGGTTGTGCTATTCAGGAATTGCCTTTGACTGACCTGTGTGCCATTAGGTGGTAATCTTTCTTATAAATCCTTTTGGGATCCAGTTGTGGAGAGGGTGGCTAAGAAATAGATGGGTGGAATGGCACACTCTTTTCTTTATGGGGAAATCACTTTGATATAGGTCTGTCCTTCTAGCATTTCAATCTATTACATCTTTTTTTTAAAACTTTTGTTGGGGTGTCTACTTCCCTTAAGAGCTATGAAGAACGGACTCGGGACACGGATGTGACACATGTCGCTACACGAGACAATTTTTCCAAAAAAACATGATACAATACGTCGGGGGATACAGTCAAATTTATTTTATATATATAATAGTGTAAATGTATTTCGACAATAAATATGTTCAAATATGGGTAGCTGATTTGGAATAAAATTAATTTACTTAGAAAGTTTTGGGTTTAAAAGGGGGAATTGCACATGGGTACCCCCATTTAAATTGTATATTACAATTTAAATATTAAACTCTTTTTTTTTTAAATTTCGACCCCTGCTGTGTCACGTCTTGTTCCTTGGCGTGTCCAGACATGTCCCGATCATTAAAAAAATGGAGGAGTTCATGGTGCATGTCCGGTACATGACCACGACATGTCTGAGTGTATCTGTGTCCAACACGTGTCTAAAATGGATTTGTGGCCCACCGGAGAGTGTCCGTGTTTCTTAGCTTAAGAGTATTATGTGTCAGTTCCTATGGGCATGGTTGAAGGATCACCTGGTTGCTTGGGAATTATTTTGTTTCCCTAAAGAAGGAAGGAGGATTAAGTTTGGGAAAACTTGTGTTGATAAATCTTTTCCTGGGTTAAATTGGTTGTGGCGATTCCTTTTGGAGCCAGATCCTCCTCACTCAAGCTTTTTCTTATGCTACCAGGGAATTTTCCACATTTTGAAATGAAGTGATTTTTTTACTTCTATGCTTAAAATGAATTCCTCTATCTGGCTTATCTTGTGGTCCAAAACCTGGAGTAACATTTTCCATTTTTCTGTTACCCACAATGAATGTTAAAAGAACTTTTGAGCTGGCTGTTTTACAACCAATATGATTGTTTGGATGTAACAGTATTTGTGTTTGAGCTTAATCCTAGCGCTGGGAAGGGAGAATACACTGTTCCATAAGGGTTTCAAAAACTCTCTCTCCTTAAATGTTAATGGCTGCCTCCATGGTTTTACTGTCCTGTATATTCAAATTGTACTCATGTTTTAAAACTTCTCATATGCTCATAAGAATTATGCACAGTAAAAATACACTAGCCTGACCCTTTTTAAGCGATTTTTTCCCCATGGTCCCGAATTTAGAAAATGTTTGTTGGGTTGGACTATATCTTCAAATACCATTAGTCCACAACTCATCGTAAAATTGAAAAACCAAACCTTGATTCTCTTTTGTTATAATCCATTGCCCGACCCTCGATGTGTTTGGAATTTTTGATAGGGACCATAGGTTAAGCATCTATAGTCATCTATAGACTGTTGCCATGACAGTTTTGTTTAATATTCTCTCATCATAGTCTATTCATTTATCTATTATGTGCCCACTTCAGTTTCTTATGGTTGTTTGTGAATAACAAAAAAAGAAAAAATGTCGAGTGGGGCTAAGAAAGCTAGCACCAGTCAATTGCAAGCAGCTGCTTTGATGTTCACGCCCTTCCTCTGTAACGAATTAGTAGGTTAAGTCCCCTAGGAATAGCAGACAACGATAGAGTACTTGTAGCTGACCTCTATCTCATTACTACTGCAGATTCATGTTCTAGTGTATATTATCAGTTACTAACAAATTGTTTACTAAAATTACCTATATATGTTTTCCTTTGTACGAATCAGTAAGTGTGAGTTGTCTAAATCCTCTACTGATGAAAGTTTCATATATGAATGACATGCTTAGCTTTTGAATGGTTGCTCATTCCCTCCTCTTGTAATTGGCATTTATGTTTCTACGTATAATTTTGTGAAATCCTTATCATTTTCAGTAAGTGTGAGTTGTCTAAATCCTCTAATGATGAAAGTTTCATATATTAATGGCATGCTTAACTTTTGAAGGGTTGCTCATCCCCTCTTGTAGTTGGCATTTATATTTTTACGTATAATTGTGTGAAATCCTTATCATTTGATGATATCTACTGATAGAGGAAAGCGTTTGAAACCTCTTCCCCCTTCTTTTTCATGATAGAAGTATGGTCTGATCTTTGATCATTATGAGTTTCAGACTACGGAAGTACTAAAGGATACAAACAATGCCTTGGAAGATGACATTCGGCCGTTTACGACAAGGACTGACATTCCCTCAAGATATAAGGGTACAATATCTCATCGAAGGACCATTACAACACTCAGAGGATCAGATGCAGAATTCGGGTTGTCTCTGACCTCTGCATCAGTTTCTGGAAAGGCCTTGTCATTTGAATATATATGCAATTGCTTGTTTGTTCTTCAAGATATTTCTACTATGTTATTAGCGTGCGATCATTATAGTGAACATGCTAAAGAGAAACTGTTTTTTAGCTCATTAGGTTCTGTCAATGCTATTTCTGATTGGATATTACGAAAATTGCGAGGTTTGCTCATGGTCATTTCACTTGATTGTACAAAACTTGAACTACTTGAAGAGGTAAACTGTAAGTGTCCCACAAAGAAGTCCAAAGAAAAACCTTGTGCTGGTAGCCGTAGGAAGAAAGGAAAAACCCGAAATACAAAAAGGGTGATTGCTGCTCCAGAATCTGCATGTGATGTTCCCAAACTGGATAACCCTTCTAAGGTACCATTCCGTCTTCACAGACTCTTTTTAGAAGTTATTTCTGTGTAGACAAACATTTAGTCCTAATATTTTGAAGGATATTCCAGGTTGATGGATATGAATTGAACTATAGTGAGAATGTAGACACATTTCAGTTCAACAGGTTGGCTAGTACAATTCAAGAAAAGGATCTTGATAGAGAGACTTCTTTGTCAGCACTTGACATGGTTGTGTTTTTCTTGATATGGATCACATGTCTTTGTCGGGATATGAATGGTTTCTAACTGATTGACTATGATCAGGAACATGGTGAAGGATTTGTTAATGGAAATGCCCAAAGCTCTGCCCTGAAGAATAAGAAAAGGAGCAATAAACTTAAGAACTCTTGCTTAAATAGTGATGTTGAAGTCAAAATTTCTCAAAGAAAAACCAAGAAAGTTTCTCCTTTCTCTATTATTTCGAAATACATGCCTAATGGCGCTTTAGTTGGTGAGGACAAAAGAGTACCAAATCCAAGTGTCTGTAAATGTGACCCCACTGGAAAGGGCAATCTGGCGCAAAACATGCAAGAGAAGAATGTTGCTTGTTCTAGCGAAGCCGATTGTCAAACTGTTATGGAGGACTACCAACCTTTGGATGAAGTGAGCAAAAATCTCTTTACAAGGTTAGAAACTGTTAATTACACTGTTGATTCTATTACCCCTCCTGTGATGCCAGTAGTTGAATGTGATGTTGTTCTCAGAAGTGAAGATGACAACTCTAGAGATGGTGGACATATAACTGAACCAGACACAAAATCAGTTTTTCCGGGAGAAGGATTAAGAAGTGCTGACGCAGGAGAGATCACCCAGATTCAGGAGCAAGATAGTGTTAGCATGTACAGTACTGGAACCATAGTTTCTGCGGGCTGCCCTCCATATGAGTGGCCTAGTGTAGCTCCTTTTCATTTTCCATCTGTTAATACACACCTCCCAGCTGCCACAGATAGATTGCATCTGGATGTTGGTCACAACTGGAAAAATCATTTCCATCAACCCCTGGTGCAAACGGTGCATCAGGTGAGAAATCCACCAATTGAAAATGGGTGCAGTGGGATTCTCTCTCGCCCAATGTCGATGAGTTTAGATTGGCCCCCAATGGTACGTAGTTTCAGCGGATTGGTTCCTTCAATGACTTATAGTTATGATTCTGGGTTTATACCAAGGCGACAACCTTCATTTCAACAAGGTTTTACTGCTCAAAGCTTGCAGCTCGGTGCAACCAACATCGATGATGAGAAAATTTATTCTGGAGATATCATGGACTTTTCTGATCCAACAAATTCACAAGAACTAGCAGATGAGCATGACAATCACTGGATATCTGAAGAAGATATTGAGGTACATGCAGTTTCTGGGATGGATTATAGTCAATACTTTGGAGGTGGTGTGATGTATTGGAATCCTTCTGATCGTACTGGGACCAGTTTCTCGCGTCCTCCTTCTCTTAGTTCAGATGATAGTTCCTGGGCTTGGCGGGAAGCTGACATAAACACAACAGTTGATGATATGGTTGCCTTCTCGTCATCTTATAGTACAAATGGTTTGACTTCACCATCTGCTGCTTCCTTTTGCCCTCCTTTTGATCCTATGGGGTCAGCACACCAGGCTCTTGGTTATGTGATACCTGGAAGTGAGGTAACTGGCAAGGTGTTGCACTCCTCATCAACAATGTCTGATGTAGCAGCAGAGGAGATTGCCTCTGCTTCCTTGTCCAATTTACCTAGTGACAGTGAAGCAAAGACGGGGGATTCATTTCCTTACCCAATTCTGCGACCAATTATTATCCCAAGTATTTCACGAGAAAGATCAAGATCTGAGTTTAAACGAAGTCACGATCATAAAAGCCCATGTGTTCCTAACAGAAGGGAGCAACCTCGGATCAAGAGGCCGCCTTCACCTGTGGTACTCTGTGTTTCCCATGCTCCTTGTCTACCTCCACCTTCTCCTGTAGGTGAGTCCAGAAAACATAGGGGTTTTCCTACTGTGCGGTCCGGTAGCTCCAGCCCAAGGCACTGGGGTGTGCGAGGTTGGTTCCATGATGGAATTAACTTTGAGGAATCGTGTATGCACATGGATGGTAGTGAAGTAGTTTGGCCTTCTTGGAGAAATAAAAGTCTTTCTTCACGTCAATTGACTCAACCTCTACCGGGAACCTTGCTACAGGATCACCTGATTGCAATTTCTCAGTTAGCTCGAGATCAGGAACATGTAAGTATTTCATTACACTGATTAAAGATACATTTTCCTTTTTAGTTTGTTCCAAAATTAGAGATACATTTTTGTTTTTAGTCTATAAAATGATATGAAGTGCCTAATATGCCATTATTTAGAGTACTATCATGCCATTGGTACTACATTTCGCAAATGTTAGGGATAAGTTTGGAAAAATAAAACATTTCTTAAAAGTTGTCGTTTTAGAAATGTATCTCTAATTTTGGAACCAAGGGAAAGGGACTAATGAAAAAAATATCTGTCCAAATGAATTGCTTATTATATAATTTAAATTAAATTTCTCTACAAACAGCCAGATGTAGCGATTCCTCTGCAACCACCTGAATTACGGAACTGTTCTTCGCGGAAACCATCTCTTTCCTTGATGCACAGTCTCCTCCATGACGAAATTGAGTCCTTCTACAAGCAGGTATAAAAGCTAGAATAATTTCATGGCTTTGAACTTAAAATATATAATCCATGGATTATACAAGATCATTGATGGTTCATATCATACTATGATATTCAAGGTTACTGCAGAGAATTTGATTAAGAAGCCTTACATTAGTTGGGCTGTCAAACGTGTTACAAGGTCTCTCCAAGTCTTATGGCCGCGGTCTAGGACAAACATCTTTGGTTCAAATGCAACTGGCTTGTCCCTTCCATCAAGTGATGTGGACCTTGTAGTTTGTCTTCCTCCAGTGAGGAACTTGGTGAGAACATCATATATGAACTAGTTTTAATTTCTATCTTTTTGCTTTTTATTTTGGAAGAAGACATGCAAAAAAGTAAAACAAAAAGCACCCTGATGTGCAATTTTTTATTATAGGAACCTATAAAAGAAGCTGGAATCTTAGAGGGACGCAATGGCATCAAAGAAACTTGTCTCCAGGTATGCACAGACAGTTTAGTAGTTACTATTGTGCTGGTGAGACAGTTGTGACAGATGGATAGCTTTTTTTTCGGTTGACATGATTATTAATTGTGATTCTCTTATTGTTTGCCTTTTTCTTTTCCCTTTTCCAGAAGGTTGAGTTATGTTTATAAACTTATGGAAATTATTCTTTTATTTAGTAAGTCTATTAAATAAATCAGATATTCGAAGGGTCTTGCCGTAATAAGTAGATAGGTACTGTTTCCTTTATTTGTTTGTACTAGACCAAACTTCCGGAAATGCAATCAAAAGCTGCCAAAATGGTGCGTTAATCTGCATTTTAAGTCAAATGATTAAAAAGGCAAAAAGATAAGTTCCTGGTGACTGGAAGCAGTTATTGGCTTATAGCAGTGGTCAAGTTCTGGTATGAGATCCGAAGTGGAAGGTTGGGATCTGTTTTTTTGGTTTATTGATCTATCAACTTAGAATGGCCCTGCCTCCTCAACCTAGCCCCCCTTCCCCTCCCCTAAGAACAAAAAAATAAATAAAGAAAGGAATCAAGTAGTGAACTATTTACAGGAGAGATGCAACATGTGCAAAAGGGCACAGAGTTTACAATGAATTTTTTCAAAACATGGGAAGTAATTAGTGAGACTCGTGGTCATCTATTATTCCTTTTTGGGTTGCCACTGAACTTTATTTTATTTTAAATTTTGCTGTAATATGATTTACGTAGCACGTTTTACACCTTTTTGTTTCCCCCTTCACAATCTTCTAATATTGTGCTCATATTTCTAAATATGGAGTTGGGTGTTGATGCAAGTATTTGTGAGAATTTTCTACTTCTACGATGCATTGATGTACTCCCTCCATTCCATATTAAATGTCTTAATTTTTTTTAAGGATGTTCCAATATAATGTCCTATCTCTATATTATTAACTATATTTATCCTATCTTTCTCTTATACCCTCATAATCTATTTAATATACTTATTGGGAATGTGAGAGTTACACAAAAATATATCTAGAGAATTAAATGACATAGGAAAGAGTAATTATCAGGGTCATAGAAAAGTGAAAAAGCAATTATTGGGGTCATAGAAAAGTGAAAAAGTAATTATTGGGGTCATAGAAAAGTGAAAAAATATTTCAATTAATTAAAGTAATTATTGGGGTCATTTAAAAGTAAAAAAAAACTTTAATAATCAATTATAAAGGGTAATTTAGGTAAAAGAAAACTTTATTAATCAACGTGCCGAAACTAATTAGGACGTTTATTTTGGAACGGGGGGAGTACTATGGAAATGTGGTTGCACTCCATTCTAGAGGACTTTTATTTGGCTTTTGGCCACTAATGATTATTCGTTTTGTTTAGTCTCTATAACACCTATGTGAGAGTGGTACGCTTTTGAAGAACTGAAAGAATTACCAACTGTTGGTTGAGTTAGGTTTAGATTTATTGCTTTCTTGTCTCTTCTTATAATTCTTGCACCAAGTAAATTTTGAATTACTTTTCCTACGGAAATACAATGTAATTTTGATATATGCTACAACCAGCATATGTTTTGATGCTTAGTTTGAGGCTTTTGTTATTTTTTGGTTCAAGTAGAGTGTTCCATGGTTACCCCTAATTTAGTTTGTAATTTTGAACTTATCAAAGAAAAACAACGCATTTTGTAATAGTATCCAAGAGATAAATTTTCACCCCACAAATCGGCTCAGTTTGATGCATGTTTCTTACAGTGTTCTAAAAATTCCCGCCTAGGTGCTAGCCCCCTTGGCTCCCCGCCTAGGCGCTAGGCCCCCCTGGCGCCTCACCTAGGCCCAAGGTGGCAAAAAATCCCTCTAGGAAATTAGGCGGGGCCTAGGCGTAGTCTAGACGGAGAGGTTTTTTTTTATTTTAATAACTACCCTAACCAGATCTTGATATATTTATTTTTCTAATGATTTACCATATTCATAATACAATTTGTAGCATATCAAATCATAACAAGAAGTGAACAATATCAAGTTAAAATGAATAATTTTATTATAGTTGTAATTTTTTGAACTTGTACCAACTTCAAATTATATAAATGATGATGCAATTGTAATATAAAGTTTAATTCAATATAGTTCTTAAATTTATGTTTAGTTTCTTAAGTTTTAATATTGAATTAAATTCTTGAAATTTTAAATTTTATTATTTAATAACAATCTTGTTTATGAATAAAACTAATACATTATAACTTTGAACAATTGCATGTTTGTGTTTGAACTTTGACATTAGCAATATGGATATGTGTTTGAACTTTAAGCAAAAACCTTTATTATCTTTATTATAGATTGTTTTGCTTTATATTATTGTTTTATTTGGATAAATGTAAGATTAAATATTAAAATTAGTTTAAAATAAAAAATTCTGCCAAGGCCCCGCCTAGGCCCCCTAGGCGCTAGGCTCCCCTCGGCCGCCCGCCTCCCGCCTAGCGCCTTTTAGAACATTGGTTCTTAGACCAACA
The DNA here is from genome assembly GCA_020205605.1 of Panax ginseng. NCBI lineage: Eukaryota > Viridiplantae > Streptophyta > Magnoliopsida > Apiales > Araliaceae > Panax > Panax ginseng. The sequence goes on from CM035133.1 coordinate 146,732,348, forward strand.
GGGAGGTAGTTTTGTGCTCAGTGAACGAGTGTCTTAATTTTTTATATTATTGTTACTATTATGATTAATTTTCTTCTTGATAATTCTGGCAGTAAGTGGATTTTGAACTACTTTTGCTACGGAAATACGATGTACATTTGATATATGCTACAAGCAGCAAATGTTTTGATGCTTAGTTTGAGGCCTTTGTGATTTTTTGGTTCAAGTAGAGTGTTCTGTGATTACCCTTAATTTAGTTTGTAATTTTGAACCTATCAAAGAAAAACAACGCATTTTGTAATTTTTAGCAGTGTACGAGGGATAAATTTGCACCCCACAAATGGGCTCAGTTTGATGCCTGTTTCTTAGACCAACAGTGAGGTATTTTTGTGCTCAGCGAATGAGTGGGGAAATGCGTGTCTTAATTTTTTATATTATTGTTACCATTATGATTAATTGATTATTAATATTTTTTTGGGGGGTGGGGGAGGTGATATGTTGAGGCTGATATAGGAGGGTTTATTGCGTTAGATTGTTGTTATGCTGAATTCCATTTTCTTTGTTTTTCTGTGTGGATTATGCATTGGATCTTCCCTTTATCCTTCATTTGAGCACTGAAAATGTCATTGTTATTGCTGTAGTCTTTTCCATTATTGTGATTGATACTGTCCAGGTTTGGCTTGCAGCATGCGGCTAGGTATCTTGCTAATCAGGAGTGGGTTAAAAGTGATTCTCTCAAGATTGTGGAGAATACTGCTGTAATGAATCTTTCTCTTAAATACTCATTGTTTTCTGTATCCAGATTAGATGCATCAATCTCATCTTTCTGTTTTTATTACCTTTAGATACCTATAATCATGCTTGTGGCGGAAGTTCCTCGTGATCTCGTTTCAACTACTGCTTCCCATCTACCAATACCGAAAGAACCAACTCTAGTGTTTAATGAAGACAAAATTTCTCTAACAGATAAGGATGGTATGGAAAGCTCTGTTCTGCCAGAGCGTTCTAACTTGAATAATGATAAAGGTCAGGAGGCTCAATCAGTTCGTATTGATATTAGTTTCAAGTCGCCATCACACACAGGACTCCAAACTACTGAACTGGTAATTTAGTGACGGTTTCTTGCACTTCCTATTTTGTGAAGTGTAACAGAAACAATTTTAAGATTTTGTTGGTAGATATTTGATTCGTGCTTTGTTAGTTTGGGCACATACAAAAATGTTTTTTCTCTAATACAGTTTGTAAAAATTATGATAAATGAAAGAATATTTGAAAATTAGAAGCGAGAGAGAAATATTTGTGGAGAAATTCTAGTTTTTATCCCCCCCAGAATATATTCTATCTGGGAACTTTCTATTTTGACAGCTTATAGAGGCTTTGCCCGAAATTAGTTAGCTTGTGTATTTGTTTTCTTTTATCTTGTCTTTTAATTTCTACTCTATGAAGTGAAAGGTATCTTAGGAGTTGGAGCGACAAGTTGATAAAGAGATTATGTATATAATATTTGAGGTTTTTGTGTGTTTAATTCCCTCTCTATACAAATTCTTTATGCAGGTGAAAGAACTGACTGAGCAATTTCCTGCTCATGAGGCCTCTTGCAATGGTACTTAAGCAGTTTTTGTCAGATCGTAGTCTTGACCAGTCCTATTCTGGTGGCCTGAGCTCATATTGTCTGGTGAGTTATAGTCTGTTTTTTCTTTGACCATACTTTTTAAGATAACAGAACAGTTTATTCTGAATGAGGAAAAGTACATTATAGGAGAACAAGAAGGAAAGGAACAAGACTTTGAGTGCCTCAGTGGTTACCCTTGTTGTCGGTGTACACCGGTTAGAGGGTTCATGTCATGTTATCCTCTTTTTATCTCTCCAAAGTGGAAAAGACTGAAAGAATAATAAAATCAATGCTCTCCAAAGTGGAAAAGACTGAAAGAATAATAAAATCAATGTAAAACAGCCAACAAGTCCTGTCTAAAATCTCAAATCCAAGCCCGTTAAAAGCTTCTATTGGGAAAATCATCGTCTCTCAAAGGTAAAAAATGAAAGGTACTGGTCACTACATATAAAGAAAAAAAAGAAAGAATAGAAAGGTACCGATCACTAAAACTGCTGAGATTTTTTTTGTACCAAATGCTGCAAATGTACGAAAAGGGAAAGAAGGTACAACTTTAAAAGAATCTTGGCATACTTTCCACCACAAAAGCCTACAATATAATGCAATTTAGAAACAATACCTTCAACTGAAGCCGGGTATTCTGAAGACTCGTAAACTAGAAAAACTCACTCCAAGCTATTGAGCAATGAAAAAACATATTGGAGTCGGTTCACTTTCCCGCTTGCATATAAACATAGATGGCTGGAGACAAGGTTCCATACAGTCTGCGGATGAACACCAAATTGTTAGTGTTGAGTCTGTTTGAAACTACCACCCATAAAAAAACCTTCAATTTAGAGCCTTGGTCTTTCAAATATAGGAGACAAGAGGGAGTGGAATGGTAGTTTAGAAACAAACCCAAATAAAAAATAAATGACTTACAAGTAAATAAATCTGAAGTATCCAAGAGTTTAAAGTTCCATTATGTCAGAGAGAGTAAAATGGCGTGCACTAAGATGCAGCTGCGAATGAAGTTCGGCCTCCTTATCCATATTGCAGAAATGAAAATTTCAAGAGACAACTTTCATCCGTAAAAAGGAAATTAGAGATGGGTGCATCGTGAAGCCCAGAAAGACAGAGCAGGTCCCATGGAAACCTGCCAGAATTGAATATGCTCACCATTTTCAAATCTGTAATTTGTAAGGGATTAGAAAAGGTCATTTGTAAGAGATGAATATGCAGGAAGAAGCATTGGTAAACAATGAAGTGGGATTAACATCCCACCCAAATTGTATTTAGGCCAAAAAATTGTGCGGACTGTTACAGTTGTTTGCATCATCCTCCTAACAATAATGCTGACGCATGGTTCAAAGTTTTGGTGTAGCAGCGTAGTTTAATGATTTTGGACCAAATAGCAGAGAAATTTCGGCATAAAGGGGAGAAACACCACAAACACAAAAAAAGTTGTAGTTAATACATTTTAAGTTTTAACTAGTACCTAAATCGGTATTGAAAAGTAAAATAAAATAAAGTAAAACTAGTATTAACTCTACAACTTATAAATTATGCTTAAACTAGTTAGCAAAAAAACAATTATACATATTATATAGTACCTAACTAGAACTTAAAAAAAATTGTAGCCCTTTTACTTGGAAAAATATATATTTTATACATCAATTAATTAAAAAAAATTGTACCATTCTTATATATTACCTAGTTAAATATAACTTCAAAATATCTTAAAAATTTACTTTTCAATTTTTATGTAACGTAGGATTAGACACGTCTGCCAGATGTTTGTTTTTATCATTTGGACAGTGTTATGTGTACTAGATAGTGTTTTTGTGAACTTAATTGATTCACCTTCTTGTTATTTTTTGGTGCTCCTAACTAGTGTAATGGTGCATATTGTCTGAAAGCGATACCGAGACAAAAAGAACCTTCCAAAACATATGCTGGTAATGCGACTTTGAACCATGGTCTATGGGGTAAAATTAAGGTCACACGATTTATACTTGAACGCCTATAGATGGGTTGTAAGACTAATGTTTCATAACCAACTTTTTCTATGGATCAATTCTCTATATATGTATACATATAATATTTGGAGTTGCAACTACCTTATTATCTCTTATCTATTGTACGATATAAGTTTGTAATGATGCTTTTTTTTTCTTTTATTTTTTTATTATTTTTTCTGATTCTAATTGATGTGTTTCCCTTATTTTTATAAACATGTCCCAATCCATGTTCAGCTTTCATATTCAGTAGGGAGAAACTTTTTGTTTTGTTAAATTGATTAGGACGACCAAGGTGACTTTTCAAAGTAACATTTAACATGATTTATTGCTTGAGGGAAAGTTCCAGAATTTTAACAATCTAGAATCTAAAATCTAATATGACAGTTATAATGTTTGCCAGCACTAGTAAGCCCGTCACTGTCTCATCTCTTTATATATTCTATTAAGGGAACTGTCAAGGTTGATACAACTCCTGTCTTGGTATGGCAGAAGTTTTTATTACACTTCAATTCTTTGGAGACGTGGCGGCCATACAAGTATTTCAAATTAATTAATGAATGAATGTGTAACTACCATTAGTGGCTTGTTTACTTGGAAGTGACAAATGAAAGTATAAAATATAGCTCTTTATTGGAGGCTTTTGTTTTTACTTTTTTCAGGTTTTCATATTTGTTTTCTCTTCACTGGCCATTTTACCCTTCCGCCCTTTGTGTGTCTATACTTTGTCACCTTTTACAGATATTAATGATCACACGATTTCTTCAGCATGAGCATCATCATGGGTGGCCTATTAACCAAGTAAGACTTATAAGCTTGACAGTACAATTATGCTTTTGTTCCCCAGATTTTTTGCAGCTCTTTCATTTATAATTTTTTTTTTAAATACCAATCCTCGTTATACCTGACAAGGCTATTTCACTCATCTCATACAATCAACTGATATTTCATAAAAGCATCAACAAAAAGAGGTGTGTGGGGGGGGAACCAAATTACACGCGTGATGTACAAAAGTATAAGGAAGAGGTACAGTCCCCTAGAAAACCAAAGTCTCACTCTATACACAGAGCCTCCCGAAAAGATACCTAAATTAGGCTCCTATCGCAAATGCTTCCAGAAAAATGCAAAAACATTAGATCCCAGAAACACCACATGAAGCCAAAAGAAAAGAAGGCTAAGAAAAAAATTGAATCTAAACAAGAGGTCTCCCTCTGCGTTTGAAAACCTTACTGTTCCTCCCTTTCCAAATTGTCCACCAAACACTGAGGCATTCCTTCCCTACCTTCACCCCACTCCAAGTCTGCACCATCTCCCTAACCGATCTCGGCAGGCTAATTCCAAACAAAGAAAACATAACAGTACACAAGCTCCTTGCTGCCTTGTAATGGAGAAGCAAATTGTCCACAGTTTCTTCCTCACATCACATGCCTCATCTTCTAGCAAGACGATCCTCTTCTAAATATTACTAAATTCGTATATTAACATTTTCATCTTTTTCTCTTGAAGAATTATGGAAGCCTTCTAATGGATTTTCTTTATTTTTTTGGGTAAGTCAAAAGCTTTCTACCCGATTGTTTATTCATTTTCCTTTGTTTCCTCATTTTGGTTATAGAAACCTCATTCACAAACAAATCCAAGTTAATCATTTTGTTCATCAAAAATACCCCCTTGATGCAGGAATGTCTTTGATCCACGCCAAATGCGTATTTCAGTACAGGGAAGTGGGGTGTACATAAATAGGGAAAAAGGATATAGGTGGGAATGAAATTTATTGTTTCCTTTATTTAAAATTGTGTATTTTTGTGGATTTCTTGAAAATGAATTCTGAATTCATGATGATCTATTACTTATCCTGTAGCATTGATCCAATATATATTGATGATCCTCTTTTCCCGGCAAATAACGTGGGGAGGAATTGCTTTCGGATACATCAATGTGTCAAGGTCAGCAAATAATCTTTGTTGGAGTATTGTCATCTCATAGTCTTTTTTTTTCCTTTTTATATAAAGTTGAGAATCTAATTTGAACTACGCTATTACTGTGTGTTTTCTATCTAACAAAATAAAATTCGACGAGGTTTGAGTTTTGTTGGCAGCTAAATTTTCAAGTTTAATATTCACAAAACTTGAGTTGCATCTTTTATATATGTTTATCAAAGAAGTTTGAAACATCTTTGAACATTTATCTTTGTATATAGTGCAGTCCATGGGGGTTTATACATACACACTTTTATACATACATATTTTGACAAAAAGGTTACCTTGATGGTGGTTCCTATTTAAAAGATACTTTTTAATATGTTGTTTGGCCTTTTCTGTAGTAGCTTAAATTTTTAATGCAATTGGTGACTTGGCTGGCATGTAACTAGTTCTATGGTTTAGCAAGTTCATGGATTTGAATACTCTGCTTATATGTTGTTAGTTATACTTTGTTTAGTTTGTGTGCCTTATGATGCACTTGTTCATCTGCACGTAAAAATGGGATCGTAGGTGAGGGAAAGAATTAAAACTTGATATATTGAAGTACATAGTTAGGTTTATTCTCAATTGTTGCTTTACATTTTAGAAAAATATTTTATTTACGTTACTTAACAGTGCTGATATTGCATTTGTGCATTGGACAATAAGTAAATTCAATACTTAATACATTGTATTTTGATAGTTTCCTCCCCCATTTTCTATCCTTCCACCATAAAAAACTAAATTCAGTTTTCTTGTAATAGGATGTCGAGTTATTTTTCATTTTTTATTTTTTATACTTATAAAAAAGTCAAGTTTTTATGCTAGGATTTTGGAGGATACTGCTAATTCAAGTGTAATATGTCTATCACTTGTAGTCTTTTCTAGTTTTGTTCACATGAAGCTTGAGGTGCCCAGGAATTTTTCTTCACCAATTATCCATTTTCATGAATTGGCAGCAGGAATAAGCTTAATACTAGAGGAGTTTGCTTAATACTCATTTGTAGAAATTGTAACTTTGGGCTTGTGAGGCCTAATGTATTTATGTTAGTTATTTACAACTTCGGTGTTTCCTTATAGCCAATAGGTTAATAGGATCATCTGGAAACCAAGAAGAAATTTACAGTCTCCTTTGCTTGGAAAAGCAGTTTTTTTAATTATTATTTTTATTATAATTTTTTAAATTAATTAATTAATTAATTTTAATTTAATTAAAAAAATCCTTCTAGTAAATACTTTTAGGAAAAGTTTTTTTCACCATTTCTACATATGGTGTTATAGTTTGGATATTCTTTGTTGTATAAGCATTTCTGTATCTATTTTGTTATCCTTATAATTTGTCTTCGTCCGAATCTTTTCCCAATAAGAAAGACGAAAATGAACACTTTTTTCTTATCTCTTGCCCTCAAATTAGTGAATGTGGGAAAAATTGACGTAGGTTGCAGTTTGATCAAGGTGATTTCATTTGATTCCTCTGCAAACTCCAAGTTAAAGTAAGAGGAACGTCAATAGAAGCTGATTTATCCATTTTTTGGTAAAGACTTCTCTGTTTTCAGTTAATCTGAATGTAGGCTGCACTTTAGTACTTGCACTTTAGTACTTTAATAAATTAATCATTTTCTAACGGAACTTTTCAATGTAATTTTATTCCTCTATAATTTTTCTGAATGGGATTGTACTTGTATATTTCTCTTTCTTGATTCAGTAGTAAAAGTTTATTCCTCTATAATTTTGCTGAATGGGATTGTACTTGTATCTTCCTCTTTCTTGATACAGTAGTAAACTCAAATAGATAGTTCTGCAATACTTCACATACATCATCAATTGGTTAATCGGTAGTCTGGTACACTATGTATGAGCTTTCACTTTTTGCTAGTGGGTAATAACTATTTGTAGGCTCGACGAACTTGTCTCAAGTGTAATTTGATGCAGGCGTTTGCAGATGCCTATTCAGTTCTGGAGAATGAGCTGATTTCCTTTCCCAATGATGGCGACTCAAGCATCCACTCTGCATGTAATCTACTCCCAAAAATTATCCCAAGCATTGGCCTTTTATAGGGATTCTGAATATCTGACAAATTTCTATACGTGCTTAAGGTACCTTCTAGGTTCTCATTATGTTTATCATTGCTGCATTATACTTGTGCAATTTCTTTTTCCATTTCATTCCTTTATGGTATTTGACTGGTGATTGGCTTAAACTGTTATACTCCAAGTTTATGTTTGTTTGCAAAAATGATGGATGCAATATTACCATTTGTACTAATTTAATATCATTACGGACTATTTTATTATTAGTACTTTTATTTAATCACATGAACTGTATTTTGTCATTTCTAAGGCCATTTGACGATGGATTATAATCCCAAGTGGAATTGTGGTATTATATAATCCCCATTTTGAGTTATCAAATGACCCTAAAAATGATAAGAAATAGTCCAGAATTAAATAAAAATGCTAATCATGGGATAAAATAGTGCTTACAGACATTAAATTAGTAAAAGTAGTCCGATACTATGCATCACTTTTGCAAACAAATGTAGCTTAAGATGATTTAACACTAATGATTCTTGTTGGCCTCAGTATGATTCATTGTACACTACGATAACCTGATCCTTTGAAACTTTTTAGATAAAAAAGAAATTCATATTAGAAAGTAAAAAAGTACAGAAAATTAGGAGGATGTTGAATCCTGCAGCAGGACATAACATCTCAACAAAAGAAATATACAAAATCACTAAATAGTGCCTACAAATACTACCAAATACTATATTTGGAGATGTACATCTCTGTAAAGTGTAAATGCATCCAGGTCTGAAGTCCAACAAAATGCAAGAAAAGTGATCCCATCCCAAAACAAAGTAAACACGAAAGAACGATCACAAAAAATAAAAGCATACCTCTCTATCCAAATACCCCAAAGCACATCAAAGCAGCCACAACACCATAGACCATAGTCTTACTCTCTTAATGGTTTTCAAAATCTTGTTTCCCATATTTTTAGAATACAAGTAATAGGGGAACAAGGAATCCACACACCTTATAAGAAGTGAAAAAGGAAAGATAGTCTAAAAGGATAGTTGTTCAATCTCCACAAATATCAGATATAAAAATACTGGCGCCCTAACAAACTCGTAAAAAAAGCAGGGATGAATCAGCAAGGTAGGTGAATGGGTAATTGCCCACTTTGATTTTAGGAGGAAAAAATTTGGATTAGTATTATTAACTTTTACAAAAATAGGACAAAACTACAAATATGTATAACTTTGCCCGTCACAATTTGTCAGAAAAGACACTAACATTATGTTTTGCCTACCATAAAATTATTAAGTTTAGAATATTGAGGTTATGACATTATTGACTAGATAAATATTAAGATTCCTGTCATTATAATTTTGATGATATTGTTAAATTTGTGGAGTTTCAAATTTTGACGTGTTTTTGGAGATTGTTAAAGTTTTATTGTCCTTAGTAATAATAATATAAGAAATTATGAAACAAATTATGGGTGCTTCCTCTATCTCTGTAATTAGTTAATAGTCAAGAAAGCGGTATGGGTTTTAAGTAAAACAGTTTTTTTAATTTCTTTTGAGACTTGAGTTTTACTAGAATACATATTTTTTTGCGGGGTAAAAAAATTGTTAATATTAATATATTACATTTTAATTTTACTCGTCTTTATTTATTGGAATTGTTTTTTCATTCCCCTACTGCTAGACAAATCCTGCCTACACTACTGGGGAACAACTTGTTTGTCCTCTTTAGAAGACCAACGCAAGTTTAAGTTCATAACATTCTCACAAGAGTAATGCTGAAGCAAATCAAACTGAAGAAAAAGAACCTGTTGAATCTATTCCAGCAGCTATCGAAAATAGGACTTTGCTTGCAGCAGGTGTCATGGTGGCTTTCACTATGATCTGGAAGCGCTTGTCGTATTTCAACGACTACTTTGACCGATTTATGCACCATTGGATTAGCTCATTCAACTCATTTCTTCGAATCAAATTCTACAATGTCTCTGCTGACGGAGCATTTAAGTGAGAAATGCAGCATGCAAGCTCACGCTCTCTGGGCCAATTCCGTGATATTGTCACCAAATCATACTTGGCATGCTATGAAAGAGAAAAGGAACGGAATCAAGAAACAGCCGATGCAAGATTTGAACGAGCATCCTATTGGACCAGCATGAATTTCGACCGTCCTGTGACTTTCGCCACTCTCGCAATGGAACAGGGTAGAAAGGAAGACATAGTTGAGGACTTGTTGACATTCTTCAAGGCTAAGGATATTTATAGGAGGATAGGTAAGTAGTTTGTTCAATGTTTGAGTTAACCGCGGTAACTGACAATACTGATTTAACAAGATTGTTGATTAGTACACCCCAAAACTCTAGTAATAGAGGACATAGATTACATGACAAAAATCACTCGTATACGTTTAGTTTAGAGAGAAGGAACAAAAGTGAAAGGTCACTTCTGAGGACTGTTTTCGGCTAATGAAGGAGAAAGGATACAGTTGATCCCACACTTATTAGGACTGGTGGGATGGATAAGCATATTGAGGTGTCCCTATTGTGGGTTGGAGGCATTCAAAATGCTGGCAAAGAATTAATTGGGACTTGATTCACATGATTCCTTCCTTAGGATTGAGCAGTTATTGGAGGACATCAAGATTACTCCAGCAGATTTGGCTCGAGAAACGCAGGCAAGAAATATCTGTACTGAAGGTGGTCAAAGGAACAACAGAAGATGGCGAAGAGAAGCTAGCTGAAAATGAAAGGTTTTGATTTTAATATTTGTAAATAGCTACGTTACGTTACTAATGCATGTTTTCTTTCTTACTTTGCGTCGTCTTATTTACATGCACTCATTTTTCTATCAAATTTCAAAACAGATTGAAGTTGAAAAAGATTCTTGTAATTTGACATCACTTGCGGAGGGAGGAGCTATAAACAACAACGTTGCAGATGGTCAAAGATTTTGTTGAAGAAATATTGCCTGGTTGGGGCTAACGTATCATATTTTTAGATTAGTTTGGAGGGAGAATAGAATAATGGATATTTGTCCATCAATTGCTTGTGTTATATGTAGTCCAAAAAGTTTGTCATATACTTGAGTAGAACGAACGAGACTAATAATATTAAGGCTATCTATTCTGTTCAGGACGAATTTGATAATCTCCCAAAAACAACTTGTGAATTATGTCATTTTTCACAATCTTTTGACTAAGGCGGTAAATGAACCGAGTTGAGTTGAGTATTGAGGAGTTAAGATTTGATTCTCAAAATTTATTGACTATAAAATAAGGTTTGATTAAGGTTCGATTAGTTACCGAATCGAGAACGGAGTACGAACAGTTTAAAATTTTTAAACGAATATATAAATGAAAAATTATAATTTGAAGAGATTGAGTAATTTATAGAACTTTAAAATTTACTTATATTTGAATTATTTATATTTTGAAATTTAAAATTTATTTATATTTTTAATCGAGAGAGCATTTAATCGGATTGTTATTTTGCTCATTTTACAGCTTTATTTTTGACCGAGACTACTTTACAAAAAATTATGTAATATCATTGATTATATACCAATTATTACTACTATAAACAAGGTTAAATTAGCTTTCTGTTGATTAGCATGCTACAATTAACATAAACACAAATGACTCGAACTAATTAACCTCATTAAAGAGTGTGCATCTCACACACACACACACACGACTCAAATTCAATTCATGAAAACACAGTCAAAGATGAACCAAAATTTCAACTTAAATGACGAAATTATCATTTTTTGCCAAATAAAGATATTCCCCATGAAATCAATTCTTCCATTATCCAATTTTAGTTTTTAATTATTTCCATTCCCACTAGATTCTATAGAAGATTCCCCCTTCACACGTGTAATTCTAACTTGACATGCACACATCATTCAAACACCTATGACTTCATGCCACGTGTAATAACCCACATCCATTTAATTACCTCTCCTAATCTCACCAACATGTCAACATAGCAAATTACTACTACCATAATTAACACTAAAAAACTACATTTTGTTTGGTAAGCAAGACTAATACTAATAGGCTTTATATTTATAGTAACCGACCGAATATGCCCGGAATTTTCTTACTTTCATTACCTTTCCTAACCGCCACTTCATCACGCCAAGCATATGCTGTCTAAATATTCTATTTTTTTTGCCAATAAAGTCCCCCATTTTTTTTATATATTTCCATTCTTCACATAATAATAATAATTAAAATCTTCTTGATATCTTGATCTTCATCTTATAGTTTGGTTTTGTATGATGAAGTTTGAAGAGATTGAAGCAAATTCAAGACACGTTTCCGGCTTGGCGCGACAAATTTTTATCTTACAAGGATTTAAAGAAACTGGTTCGGTCGGCTCCTCCATTGTTAAACGATGGAAGGTCTGAGGAGGAGTTTGTGTACTTGTTGAATAATGAGATCGACAAGTTTAATGCTTTCTTCATGGAACAAGAAGAGGATTTCATTATCTGGCATAAGGTAATTAATTAAGATCATCCATCTAATTATTTATTTGTTTCCTTTCACAAATGTATGTATGTATATTACTATGAGTTATTGTTTTTGGGAGAGTTAATTAATAATCATAAGCCCACAATATATATATATATATATATATATATATATATATATATATATATATAGTCCGATCCAACTCTATTAAAATTTTGATTTTTTTTTTTTTTTTTTTTTTTTGAAACAACTAAAAAAAAAAAAATTATAAATTGGAATTTTTACATATCTGAGTGTTTTGGGCGTGATTTGGATGCCTATACTAAAACATTTCACATAATGCAGATCACATACATTGGTTGGTATAGGTATTAAAAACACACCCAAAACATCATAGAAAAATTTCAGCTTCCATAATTTTATTTTTTTTTTAGTTGTTTCAAAAAAAAAAAAAAAAAAAAAAATAAAAATTTGAGTCTGATTTTAGGACGATCAAATCCGGATCCTGACCGATCTCATTATATATATATATATATATATATATATATATATATATATATATATATATATATATATGAGGTTTCATCCACAAAGAACCTATTGTGTGGACAATTTTTTTTTACTCATTAAAATTTTGACCTGAGCAAAAATAAAAGTAAAAAATAAAATTAATAAAAGTCAAAAGGATTACTTTCACAAACAATCTGTTACGATGGATGGAACCTCTATATATATATATACATACTATATTACAATAAAAATATAATGAGTAATAATATATCGTATATATACACTATATATGGACTCATAATAAGTTTTTTTAATCACAACTTTTCATACTAAGTAAGTAATTCATTATTTATTTTAAAAATATATAAATTATATTATTTAGTTTAAAATATTATTGTTTTATATGAGAGAATTAATTAATAATCATAAGCCCACAAAATATTTTTTTTTGACCTCAGATATATATATATAAAAAATTTCAATTTTTAATTAAATTAATTTGGTGTAGGAATAAAATAATTTTTTTTTCAATGGGAGAGAATCCGCAGGGCCTGACTGATAAATTAATTTGGTGTAGGAATCAAACAGAGAATCCGAGAGAGACTATAAAGAAATGAAAAGCAGAGAGAGATGGCAAAGATCAGAAATAGACATAGTCGACTTTCATGGTGAAATGGTACTTTTAATGAATTATAGTAATGTTAATTACACAGGTACAGATCCAGTCTCAAATTCATAAGTTTATTCTATATATTTTGTATATCGGATCATATACTTTGTGCCATGTAAATTATGATGACGAACTTTAAATTATAACACCCTCCCTATTTAAAATCCAATCATATATTTCAAATATAAAAATCCGTCACACTTTAAACCAGTAAATTCATCACTTTTAGCGCAAATTTTGTGTCAATCATTTTAAAACACTAACACTAAAACTTTTAGAGATGTAAAGTGTGAGAGGTTTTGAAGTCATAAAAGTGCGCAATGTACAAAATTAGATTACCTTAGAGGATTCAATTTTATGCATGAAAAATATTAAATGTTCTTTTTTCCCTTGTTTTTTACAGGTTTGGCTAAGATACTGAAGAAGTATGACAAGAGAACTGGAGGGTTACTACGCTTACCATTCATTCAAATGATATTAGAGCAACCTTTCTTTATAACCGACCACATTTCCAAGCTCATCAAAGAAGTTGAAAGTACCATAGACACAATGTTCCCTGCCGCTGAAGAAAAGAGGAACCAATTAGGAGAGAGAAAATCAATAACAGTAGCTGGAGGAGAAGGAATATTTAGAAATACAATTGCAGCTCTTCAAACAATGCAAGAGATAAGAAGGGGCAGCTCTACTTATAGTCACTTTTCCTTGCCTCCTCTCAATTTGCCAGATTCTGATCTTATTCAATCCTTTCAACTCAATTCATCCATACCCATTACTTAGATATATATATATATATATATATATATATATATATATATATATATATATATATATATATATATATATATGATACTATATGTATTGTGTTTAATTTACACTAGATGTTGGTTAATCACTCCATGTTTAGGGATACTTTTAAAATTAATTAATGACGAGGTTGTAGCCTAAAAGAAGGAGAAGATGTGATATATTTATATGAACTTAACTTTTGTTCTTATTACTTGTCATAGTGATTATAACCATTGATATTTATAGAATTACAAGAGCATTCTAGAATATAGCTTAAGAAGAATAAAAGTATAAAGATTTCTAATGATCATTGATATAATCCAATACAAAATACTAAATGATTCAACACTTGTTTAGAAATATTCAATGAACCAAATTAATTTATGAATGTAGACAACCAAGAATTTGGTTTAGCTTCCCAACAATGCCTCCTGTAAACCAAATTTTCTTTTTATTCCCAAACTTGCAACATTTCTTTTGAAGACTTCTCTGCTTAAAGGCTTTGTAAAACAACCGCTAATTGATCTTCCGTCTTGCAATACTCCACTTGAATAATACCTTCTTTTACCAACTCTCTTAAGAAATGTTGAATACGAATATGTTTCGTTCTTCTATGAAGTACTGGATCCTTTGTTATTGAAATGATTGAACTACCGTCACAAAATACTGTTGTTGGACTGATCTGTTTCTGCTTCAGACATTCCAAAATTCCTTGGAGCCAAACAATTTGACATCTTGCTAAACTAAAGAAGCATGTGACTAAAGATCGAGCGATCCTCTTATTTGCCATTGTCATGGGTTTGGACGTGGATATTGGAGTTCTCATTCAAGAGTCCATCCTGAAAGTGATCAAGAGCACCACTTCTGGGGGACTTCCGCATCCATCCTTGATCATCAGGTTGTGTAAGCGGGCAGGTATTCAGTGGGGGCCAGAAGAGATAGCTTTGTCGCCCATGTCAGTCATCGACCATGCATCACGTCATCTCACGCTTCAGTGTATGGGATGGGGCGGCTTCGCATGTCAGAGGTGAGGAGTACGGGCCACCTACTCAGCCTCCTCCTACTTTAGAGTCTGGGGCAGCTCAGCCAGTACCAGTGTCAGGCTCGTCTTCACAAGGATCATTGGCAGAGATACTAGCATCCCTTAGCCTCCTGCATCAGAACCAAAATGCAGTTGCTCAGAGGCACCAGAGGCACATAGCAGTGGTTGCCCAATGGCAGGACATCATGATTATACGACCCTACCTTTTTTTAATAAAGAATAATTTTTCTCTAAATATATTTTTGAATACTATGGTGTGGATATGATATAATGTTATCGTTGTCGGTAATATTTGGAAAATTTTACAAAGTAAGCAAGTTGATATAAAATATTCGTTGTGTCAGTGAATATTCGATTGGTCGGGGAATATTCGCTTTAACAGGAATATTCGCATTTACGATACAATCATTGGTGGACCCCACAAGGGAAGTATTGTCGTAGTTAGAAAATGACAGAAATATTTTTTTATAAAAATAACAGCGGAAGTTTTACCATTAAACTGTTTTACTACCCGATGGTAAAAGTACAGTAATACGCGTGGTTGCATAGTACCACACGATATTGATTATTGATGCTTACGTGAGAAGTCACTCAGTTATACTCAATTATTGCTACAGTAATTGTTGCATAGTATCTCACGTTATTTGATTCAATTATTGTCACATTATCATCTGCATAATATTTTATATTATTAAATGAATAATTGAGACAACAAAGTTATTCATATTATTATTTGCAATATTGACAATGTCTAGAAAGTTACATCGAGGAGAGGTTTGGTCACCTAATCAAGCTACTAATAGGGAGAAATCCTTATTGAAAACCCCTCTTTCCGGGAACGATCCGGTTGTTAAATATTGTGAGTTATAATATTAATGATGAAAAATTATTGAAGTATTAAAAATGTGTTTATTGAAGATAAGTGAATTACAAAAGTTAGAGGAGAATAATGCAAACTTAGAAAACTTTAGAGGTACTAAAGTGTAATAAGTTAAATCAATCTTGACCATTAGTGGTGGTTTTAATAATAAATCAATATGGACCATTGATGGTGGTTTTAATAGTAAATCAATTTGGACCATTGATGGTGGTTTTAAAAGTAAATCAATCTGACCGCTTGGTGGTTTTAAAAGTAAATCACTTTCTGAGTGCTCATTGTGGTTTTAATAGAATCAATATGGACCGTCTGTTCTAATAGTAATCAATGGGACCGTCGTGAATTAGTTACTATTTAGTCCATTCTTCTATAAATAGAGCTTAATTCTTCTTTCATTCTCACCAATTCACCGAGATTCACAAGAGACACTATAGAGAGAAAACTATAGAGCAAAGAAGAAGAGTATTTTGCTACTTCACTTTTGCAAAGATCCAAATTTCTACTAAGGTAAGGATATTATTTCTTTCAGATTCATAAGAAATACTATTTTTCGATTCATCCTTTAGTATGTCTAATAACTTTGTCTTCATGGATTACGCATCTGTATGACGGTGAAAATCTATTTACGCCAGATGTTAATTCTTTTCATATTCTTAAATCTAAACTTACTATGGTAAGTATTGCTTCTATAATCCTTGAAATTAGTGGAATATCCTTGAGTTTTGCACTTCATCCAGTATCATTTTATTGGAATATTGATATGAACTTTCTTATTAAATATCAATATTTTCACCCGAAGTACTATTCACAGGGTACTATTCATGGGTTACTATTCACCCGGTTACTATTCACTATAATATTATTCACTCGAGTATTCGGGGCACTTTTCATGCCGGGATACTATTCACGAGTAAAATTCAAGAATGCTCAGAAGAATATTTTCATGAAAAGATACTGGATGAAGCACAAATATCCAGGATATTCTACTAATTTCATGGAGTATAGAAGCCAAAATTTTAACCAACTAGGTATAATAGAATATATGAACCTGCAAATGGATTTTCGCCCGCCATGCGGTAATCCACGTAGACAGATCATTTTCATAATTTAATAAGGAATGAATACAAAGGATCATTCACCATGCATGCAGTAATCCACATGTATGTGTTATTCCAATGTAATAATAAAGAATGGAACCGTGTCATGCGTAAATCGCATGCATGGATATTCCAAATGTAATAATAAAGAATGGAATAATAATAGAATTTACCATGCATGTGATAGATCCGCATGCATGTTATTCCCAATGTAATAATAAAGAATGGAACCAGTCATGCGAAATCCGCACAAAAGCAGATATCGCAATGAATAATAAAAGAATGGAATAACAATGAGAATTCACCGGCATGCGATAGAATCACATGCAGACGTGTTATTCCAATGTAATAATAAATAATGGAACTGTGTCATGCGTAATACGCATGCATGCGATATTCCAATGTAATAATAAAG
The DNA here is from genome assembly GCA_020205605.1 of Panax ginseng. NCBI lineage: Eukaryota > Viridiplantae > Streptophyta > Magnoliopsida > Apiales > Araliaceae > Panax > Panax ginseng. Next base: position 146,749,795 of record CM035133.1, read on the forward strand.
AATGGAATAACAAAAGAATTTCACCATATATGCGGTATTGCAAAAAGACAAAGTTATTCCAACATAATAATAAGGAATGGAATAACAATAGCTCTCTTCATGAAAATGAAAGAAATAATACCCTTACCTTAGAAGAAAACTAGATATTGGAATAAAGGAGGTAGCAGACTTTTTCTTCTTCTTTCTCTCTATAATTTCTCTCTATAATAATTGCTCTAAAGCTTTAGTGAATTGGTGAGAAATGAAGGAAGAATGAGCTTCTATTTATAGAAAAATATAGTTTCGATAATTACACGTTTTGGGGCTCAAAATATTACAGTACAATACCTCCAACTTTTCTTTTATTTTTAATTTAGTCCTGCAAGTATTATCAAACTTGCACCACCTCCCCTAATAGTAAATAATGTGAATCAATAGTTATAATCATGTGAAAATACGAATTATAGTATAGTACCTCCATCTATACCTCCATTTTTAACTTAGTCATGCAAGTATTATCAATCTTGCACTAACTCCCCTAATAGTACAAGAATGTGATTCAATAGCACACACATGTGAACAAATAGTTATATAAACATCTGAATTAGTAGCAATTAATTGCTCATTTATCCGATTACTTACCCGATTTATCAATATAACCCCCAAACATCAATTATTATCGGAATAGATGTCGATTTTCACTAACACTAATAATTCCAACACAATGGAACTATCAATTTCATCTTTAATCAACACGAACTCATTCATCATTAATATTATAACTCACAATATTTAACAACCGTGTCGCTCCTGTGAAAGCAGGGGCTTTCCGATAATGATTTCTCCTTATTGGTAAGTTGATTAGATAACCAAACCTCTCCTCGATAGAACTTCTAAACATTGTAAATATTGCAATTTAATAATATGAATAACTTTGTCGTCTCAATTGTTGATTTAATAATATATCATATTATATGTATGATAATCTTGTGATAATAATCGAATCAATAATATGAGAGATATGATGCAACAATTACTATAGCAATAATTGAGTATAACCGAAAGTGACTTCACGTAAGCATCAATAATCAATACCGTAATGCTACTATGCAACCACGCCGTATCATCGCATTTCTTTACTACCGGGTAGTTCAATAGTTTTAATCTGTAACACTTTCGTCATTATTTTTATAAAAGATAATTACATGCTTTTTTACTACTACGACAATACTTCCGTTAGGGGGTCCACTTAATGATTGTGTCATTGTCAATGATATTCTCCCCGACAAAAAGAATATTCTCCCACCAAACGAATATTTTATAACAACTTGCATACTTTGCAAAAAATTTCACATATCACCCTTAACTTTAACCCTTTATCAATTTAACCATTTATGAAATAAAATAATAATTATAAGAAAATTGAATACTTTTATTTCATAAAATTCGGTCTTACAATCTCCCTCCTTATGAAATTTCGCCCTCGAAATTTATATGCATTCTGGTATCGCCAGAAGAGGTGAGGATACCTTGACTTCATTTCAGATTCTAACTCTTGAGGTATAACCTTTGAGTGTCGAATATGATCCTCCTTATCCAAGATTTTAACACGTATCTCATCATACGTTAAATCTTCTACTATCTCGTCTAGTTCTAATTCAATAATGTGGTTCGGGTCGTCCACATAATTACATAACATCGATACATGAAAAACGTTATGAACACGCGACATACTTGGCGGTAAAACGAGTCTATAGGCCACAGTTCTTACTCAATCGAGGATTTCGAATGGCCTAATTAAATCGAGGGTTGATATTTCATCTCTTCATCGAATCTTGCTTCTAGAATAACGCCCTCTTGAACCTTCTTCTTCACATTCATAAGCTTCGGGTGTGTAGCTTGAGCGGCTTTAACTTTATCGATTAAAGTCGATTCTACTCGTATATTCTTTATCTTCACGTGGGTCCCTAGAGTCTTTAACTCTATCTTCATCATTTGTAAGTTATACGAAATGGGTTTTTGTGTTAACAACATCGCACTCGTAAACGCATACGATCTTCTACTCAACGCATCAGCTACCACGTTCTCTCTTCCACAATGATATTGGATGGTATAGTCATAATCTTCAACAGCTCGAGTCAACGTCTTTGGCGCATTATACGTTCATTTTGGTTGAAGAAATATTTAAGGGTTGAAGAAATGGTTTTTGTACTGGGGTCAATACAAAATTCGATTTCACACTTTAGGGGTAGGCTAGGAAGTCTTCAAAGAATACGTCAGGAAATTTATTAACAATAGAAATATCATTCAAAACTATGACCCTCATCCAAGACTTGGATAACACGTCACATTGATATCTATCAACTTGCCACCGTTATTCACGACGTCCCCTACGGATATTCTAGCTTCGGTGTATTCCACACAAGGAAGTCACCAGCGAAAGGCTCAGAGCTCTTTACTTATGGCTTGATATGACAATGATTGGCTTTAGTGATTTGGTTGCTTGAATTCGCATAACAGGTTGGTTAAGAATATGAAAGCTAACAACCTTACGAAAAACATGATGAGTAGTTAACCAATCGATTCCTAAAATCACATCAAATGCAAGTATTTTCAAAGAGATAAGATCGACAGGTAACGTGAAAGTGTTAATTTGAATCAACAAGATTTATAAACAGTGAAGGTAACGACGGTTTCTACTAACGAAGTTTCATCCAATAAGTCAAAGTCTAACTTCTCCGGAGTCAAATTTAAACGTTGAGCGAAAGCAAGAGAGATAAAAGAATGGGTAAAAACGGTATCTAATAAGGCATAGACTTCGCAAGAATTTATAATTAACTAACCCGTGCTAACTTTGTTCGGGTTACTCGCTTTTTGAGAAGTCATGAAAACGCTCTTCCTGAAACCACCGACTTTGTTTTGTCCAGATCCGCCTTTGGTGCCACCGTCAAATTGGACTTGACTTTGGTGCACGACAAAATCGGGCTAGGTGACCTTCTTTTCCACAATTGTAACATGCTTTGGACCGCATCACACAGCTTTGACCGATATGTCCTCCCTCCGCATTTGAAGCATACAATTGGTGGTCGTTCTCCTTCCTTGAAAACGGGTGTTGGTGGTGCTGTCTTTCCATCGTTGTTGAACCTTCTCTTCTTGAAATTTCCACTCCTATTATCTTGGTCATGATTACCACCAAAGTGGTTACCATTCTTGGTATGATAATTTCCTCCACGATGGTTATCATTGTTCCGATGGCCGTTGCCACCGATATGATTATTATCGTGTTGCTGGTCGTTGCCTTTTGGTTGTGCTGACTCATTATCGCACTCCAATAACTGAGCCTTATTCACTACATCTGAATACAAATATAATTTATGAGAAATTAGGTATTGACGTATTTTGGGTTTCAAACCTCTTAAAAACATTCGCATCATTCACTCCTCATTATCGACCAAATGGGATGCAAACCGGGATAACTCCGTAAATTTAGCCTCGTATTGCGACACTGTCATATTTTTTTGCTCCGACTTGATGAATTCCACCTCCTTCATGTGACGAATACTTTCGGGAAAGTAATTGTCGTTGAACAACTCTTGGAACTTCTCCCAAGACATCTTGAGTGCGTTAGGCTGGGTACGTTTTACAGATTCCCACCAGTAATCTACCTCTTCACGCAACATAAAGGTGGCAAAGGGAACCTTTTACTCCTCGGAGCATTCCAAGACATCAAATATCTTGTTGATCTGTTTTATCCACATCTCCGCGTTAAGTGGTTTTGGCTCTCCAAAAAACTCTAGTGGTCCCAGCTCCTTGAACTGTTTAACAGTGACCGTCTAAGAGTTGCCAGTGTTTCCACCTGCAATTTGGACAGGAGTCGCTCTCGCCTGATGTTGCATAAATTGCATAAAGCCTCTGAACATCCCATCGTTCATCATTTGATCGTTGTTGTTTACCTGAGGATTATTGTCTTCCTGTTGCACATTATCCTGATTATTGATCTGTGGAGACTTAACAGTCTCCTGTGCTCCATTGCTATTTTCAACATTCTCGGATGTCATTTTCAAATACTAACACAAAACAAGGGTTAATTAACATATCACATATTATCCCTATATTCTGACCGACCAATTAAATACCAAATAAACTTAGGTAGGTCATACTAGCGAAGGAATTCCCCGTCTTTCCCCTCCTAGTTCTTGTCTCACATCTCAGCCAGGGATCATATCCCTAAGCTTTGATATTAATCATGACGCCCCCAAAATAGGTATACATCACCTATTCGAATTCAAATCAAATACATGGTACAAAATACAAATACAATCTTAAATATACAACATGAAATGTGAGTTTTAATACAAATATTGTCTTCAGGCAAAGATTCAAACTCAAAATAAGTCTTCAATACATTTATTATCACACTATTTCATAGAATAGTGAGGGCTACTAATGCTATCATCTGGACCGTCACTCTTTTCCCCGACTCGTCCCAGCTATATTCTCATTTCTTGAAGAGAGAATGGTGAAAAAAGGGTGAGCTCAACTAGCCCAAAGAAGAAATATTATGACTAAGATAATGCGAATAAATTATCATTAGTTTTCAATAATGTTAAACTGATAAAATACAATAGACATCAAGTTTAACTGCAGCGGAATAAGAAATCCATTAGAAGAGTCAAGTAGAGAATAAAATCTACTATCTTCTATGATTTAAAGGTTTTTCATCACTTTTATCACGAGACTCAAATTTTATTAAATAAATCACGTCATCCACTCGCACTTTCTACTGCCAAGGATATTCATTAGTATCACGACCACAAATTATCCATGCACAATGGGCCAAGGATATTCGTGTTTTCATCAATGGTCATGATCATGCCAACAACTGTCCATCAATGCACTACGGGCAAATGAGGACTTTTACCACATCTTTTGTAACATTACGGTCATGACTATACCGAATAATCCCTAGTCATAATCATACCAAGTCCATCTATGCACTACAGGCCACAGATGACTTTCAACATAATATAAACATGAGGATGATGATGACAATGACATAATAATTCAATAAAACAAGTTCAAGAATTAAATTTTAAAGATTTATAAGTTAATTTATCCTAAACTCAAAAAACGCCCAAATTGTCAACAAGATACTTGCTTTGTGGAGTAAAATTCAAGAATGCTCGTAAGAATATTTTCCATGAAAAGATATCGGATAAAGTGCAAATATCCGTGATATTCTACTAATTTCTTGGAGTATAGAAGCCAAAACTTTAACCAACCGAGTATAATAGAATATATCAACTCGCAATGGATTTTCGTCACCGCAAGCGTAATCCACGTAGATGCATCATTTCCATAATTTAATAAGGAATGAATACAAAGGATCATTCACCATGCATGCGGTAATCCACATAGACAGGTTATTCCAACGAAATAATAAAGAATGAAACCAGGTCATGCGTAAACCGCACAGATAGGATATTTCAACAAAATAATAAAGAATGGAACCAGGTCATGTGTAAACTGCACAGACAGGATATTCCAACAGAATAATTAAGAATGGAATAACAACAGAATTCACCACGCATGCGATAGATCGCATGCATGAGTTATTCCCAAATGTATAATAAAGAATGGAACGTGTCATGCGAAATCCGCATGCATGTGGATATTTCAACAAAATAATAAAGAATGGAATAACAACGAAATTCATCGGGCATGCGATAGATCACCACGCAGATAAAGTTATTCCAATGTAATAATAAATAATGGAACCGAATTCATGCAATACGCCTGAAATAGGATATTCTAATGTAATAATAAAAAAATGGAATAATGTAAGAATTTTACCATGTATACGGTGATTGCATATGATAGGTTATTCCAACATAATAATAAGGAATGGAATAACAATAGCTCTCTTCATGAAAATGAAAGAAATAGTTGTAAGACCCCAACTTATTATAAATAAAATTAAATTTTCTCTATTCATTATTCTAAATTAATAAGGTGTTAATTTGATATAATGCTTTGGTTATGGGTAAAATGTGCAAATTTTACAAAATAAGCAAGTGGTTATAAAATATTTATTTTTGTCAGGGAATATTCTTTTGGTCGTGGAATATTCTTTTTTTGTTTGAGAATATTCGTATGCGATGCACAAGCCCATTCGTGGGGCTCATAACAGGATAACTGTCGGATGAAGAAATCGACAAAGTATGAGTTTTTATAAATAACGGCGAAATTGTTACCGTTAACACTGTTGGATTTTCTGGTGGTTAAAATACAATAATACGCGTGGTTGCACAGAAGCACACCAGATTATTGCAGTATTGTTGAATTATTGATTCGTGCGTAAAGAAGACACTACTCAATAATTATTACGGTGAGTTATCGCTCAATATTTTATTTTATTGATTCAATAATTATTTAATTGATATATAATATTATTGTTGTTTCAATAATTGTCACTGCATAGTATTTCCCATTATCAGATCAATAATTCATATTATTTGAATAATATTATTAGATAACATTATTGGCAATGTCTAGAAAGTTTTGTCTAAGGAGAGGTTTGGTCACCTAATTGCGCGCCAGTAAGGAGAAATCCTTATTGGAAAGCCTCCACTTTCCTGGGAACTGCCTGGTTGTCATAATTATAATTCTGTAATATTATTTGTGAATAATTAATTATTGATTTATATGATAAAGAAATATTTATTTGATGTGGATATAAATGATGGATCTATTTATGTGGTTATAAATGAAGGAATTAATGCTGAGGTGTTTTATCAGTATTTTGTAGGAATGGAGGTATTAAAAATCACCCGTTTATTTATTTCGGATATTTTTTATTTGGAATTTAGAAAAACTCAAAGCTACGAAGTTGAAGAGAATTCGATTTCGTGTGGAATGGACATAAAATTCGTATTTTTCTGATAAAACTGCTATTTTCTATGAATTACTTGTTTCGTAAAATAAAATAATTTTTATTAAATTATGGGGTGGGACCCACTTTTGTTTTAATACATGTGGGCTGCTGATTTTTGTTCAAAGATGGCTGGTCTTAAGTCTTGATTAGCATGCGTAGAAGAAAAGTAATGAATTAATATTATTTTATTATTTTAGTCTCCTATGGCGTTCTAGCATTTTCCTATAAATAGACGCTTAAGTTAGAATTAAAAATCACACCAGAAACAAGTTTTCTTTCTCTCTATATTATCGAGCGTATTTTTGTGAGTATTTAGATACTTTGAGAGTTGTTGTTCGGTACAAATTTCCTTCGGCTTTTTATCCGATATTCCGATCAGAAGTACCGTTATTTTGAGGTAAGGGGTGTTATTTTCTTCTTAAATGATTTTATTTTCTTCAATATCATTATGCCAAAATATTTTTTTGAACTTTTTAATCAAATTTGAAACTTTTTGTGTTGGGGTTATTATTCACGTATACGGCACTATTCACCGAAAAATGAAATTTTTCTTTTTGGTCCAAGATGTCTATTATGGTTACTATTTTTGATTGTATCCATGTTTTGATCTTTATTTTTAAATTCTGCTTCACAATTGGTTATTATGAAGTATTATTGATCTTGGATAAACTGTTATACGAATCCCTAATATTTGTCCTTCTGTCTCACTGGATTCGTTTTCTTTAAAATATTTTTCATCATCCTTAGTCTTAAATGATGATGTTACTAAATATCTTTGGCCCAGTAGTGCAAAGATGAATGATTAATCGTTGAATATCTTTGGTCCGTAGTAGTGCAAAGATGAGCAGTGTTGAGATGAACACGACTGGACATTTGGTGATATAAATGAATATCTTTGGCACGTAGTGCAAAGATAAATATTTGATTAAAGATGTATACTGATTGATGTTACAGGGATAAAATATTGATGATGAACTTTTAAATCTTAGAAGATAGTAGAATTCATTCTCTACGTGACTCTTCTAATGGATTGTTATTTCCGCTGCAGTTATTGATTTAAAACTTGTTGTCTACTATATTCTATCAGATTTTTCCCTGTTGAAGACTAATGATAATTTGTTGTATATTATCTTAGTCATAATGTTCTTTACTGGGCTAGTTGAGCTCACCCTTTTCCTTTTTGTTCCATTTTTCTTCTCAGGAGGTGAAAACATAGCATGATCGAGTCGGGGTATGGAGTGATGGTTCTAGAAAGATGTTTTAGCAGTCCTCACTATTTCTGTAAAATAGTGTATGAATAATTGTAATGAGGACTTATTTGAGTGCTAATATTGTCTAGAAGAAAATATTTGTATTTGAACTCACAGTATGTGTTGTCGTATTTTGCACGACAATTGTATTATTGAAGTTGTAGTTTGCTTTCTGTACCATGTATTTAGCGACTTAGAATGGGTGTTGTATACCTATTTTGGGGGCTTCACAGTTGGTATCAAAGCTTAGGGATATAGTCTCTGATAGAGATCGGGGAATAGAACTAGGAGGGGAGAGATGAGTAAATCCTTCGCTAGTGTGTCCTATCTAAGCTTATTTGTTGGTTGGTCATAATATAGGGATATTATGTGATATGTTAATTTATTTAATTAAACCTTGTTTTATGGCAGTATTTAAGAATGGTTGCTGAGAACGTTAACAATGGAGTGTATGAGACTGTGGAACAACCTTTAGTCACAAACCAGGAGAACGTGCAACACGAAGGCAATATTCCTCCTGTAAACAACACTACCGAGTAAACAATGAATGATGGAATATTTAGGAGCTTTTTACAGTTCATGCAAAATTAGACGAGGGAGACTCGTGTACAAAATACGAGTGGAGAAGATGGCAACGCACAGTCTATCACAGCCAAGTAGTTCAAGGAGTTAGGACCACCAGATTTTTGGGGAAAGCCCGATCTGATTAAGGCGGAAACGTGGGTCAAGTAAATTATCAAGATATTCGATGTCTTGGGATGCACGGTGGAACAGAAGGTTCCATTTGCCACCTTTATGTTCCGTGGAGAGGCAAATTACTGGTGGGAATTTGTGAAGCGTACCCAGCCAGCCGCACTTAACATGTCTTGGGAAAGATTTCAGAAACTGTTCAATGACAAGTACTTTCCGAAAAGTATTCGTCATATGAAGGAGGTAGAGTTTATTAGATCGAATGAACAACATGGCGGTGTCTCAATCTGAGGCAAAGTTCGCAGAGTTATCGAGTTTACACCTCATTTGGTGGAGAATGAGAACGATGATGACGCGGATGTTTCTAAGAGGTCTAAAACCCGAGATTCGTCAATACCTTATCTCTCATAAATATTCTCTCAGATTCGGATGTTGTCAATGTGGTTGAATTATTAGAGCGAGATAATGAGTACACTCAACCGAGGGATCACAACCCGGTCATCATACCTGGTGGCAAAGCGATCATCGGAGCGATGATAACCAGCGAGGAGGGAAGAATACGAATAAAAGCGGTAACCACTCGGGTGGTAATCGTGGCCATGATAATAGAAGAGGTGAGTCTAGTGAAAATTTCAAAAAGAGGAGATTCAACAATGACGAGAAGACATCACCAGCAATACCAGCATCAACTGTTGCTAGGGGAGGAGAACGACCACCGGTCGTGTGTTTTAAATACGGGAAAGAGGGACATATCAGCCCAAACTGCCCACAACAATCCAAGGTATGTTATAACTGTGGAAAGGAGGGTCATATAGTCCGAGAGTGTTCTGTAGCAAAACCAAGTTCAGCGGGGATGGTGACTCGAAAAGCTATCCCGGATAAGTCGAAATCAACAGTTCCTGGAAGAGCGTTTGTTGTGACTGGCCAAAACATGAGGAACCCGAACGAGGTGATCACGGGTAAGTTAATCTTGAATTCTTGCGAAGTTTATACCTTACTAGATACCGGTTCTACCCATTCTTTTATCTCTCCTGCTTGTGCTCAAACGTTTAAACTTGACTCCGGAGGAATTGGATTTTAACTTATCTGTTGAAACTCTGTTGGGTGAAACCTTCGTTACATCTACAGTTTATAAATCTTGCTTAATCCAAGTTGGCACTATCATATTACTTGCTGATCTTATCTCTTTAAAGATACTTGCTTTTGATGTGATTTTAGGAATTGATTGGTTAACCACTCATCATGCCAAAATTGATTGTTTTCGTAAGGTTGTTAGTTTTCATATTCCTAACCAACCTGTCATACGAATTCAAACAACTAAACCACTAAAATCAGTCATTGTCATATCAAGCCACAAAGTTATTCGTTTATTGAAAAACGAATGTCAAGCTTTCTTAGCCCATGTTATGGATTTGAATAATATTTCTATGGTTAGAGAATTTCCTGAGGTATTTCTTGAAGAACTTCCCGGTCTACCCCCAAAACGTGATGTTGAATTCTTTATTGACCTTGAACTGGGTACAAAGCCTATTTCTAAAACCCCATATCGAATGGCTCCTATTGAACTTCAGGAGTTAAAAGTCCAACTACAGGAGTTATTAGACATCGGTTTCATTAGTCTAAGTACATCTCCTTGGGGTGCTCTGCTTTATTCGTAAAGAAGAAAAAGACGGGAGTATGCGACTTTAGATTGACTATCGAGAATTAAACCATGTCACCATCAAGAATAGGTATCCGCTACCTCGCATTGATGACCCGTTTGACCGCCATAAGGAGCACAATTCTTTTCAAAGATCGACCTTCGTTCTAGATATCATCAGCTGAAGATTAAAACTGAGGATATTCCAAAGACTGCCTTCAGAACTCGGTACGGGCATTATGAATTCTTAGTCGTGTCTTTTGGATTGACTAATGCTCCTGCTGCTTTCATGGATATGATGAACCGTGTATTCAAGGAATATTTGGATCAGTTCGTTATTGGGGCAAGTTGTTACCATTGGTGGAGTTTTCCTACAACAATAGTTATTAAGCAAGTATTGGCATGGCTCCATTCGAGACGTTGTATGGAAGAAAGTGTCATTCTCCAGTATGCTAGGATGAGGTGGGTGAAGCAACGTTGTTGGGACCGGAGTTAAGACGTATGACTACGGAAAAAGATACAAACGATCCGTGAACGTATAAAAACCTCATAAGATCGACAAAAGAGTTATCTTGATCTTCATCGAAAGGGCGTGGAATTCGATATTGGAGATCATGTGTTATTACGTGTTGCTCCATGGAAAGGAGTTACAAGATTTGGAAAGAGAAAAAGCTCAATCCTCGATTCATTGGCCCATTTTAATCCTCGATCGAGTAGGGATCGTAGCCTTTATAGACTCGCTTTTACCGCCAAGTATGTCTCGTGTTCATAACGCTTTTCATATATCCATGTTACGTAAATATGTGAAAGACCCAACCACATTATTGAGTTAGAACCAAACGAAATAGCGGAAGATTTAACGTATGAAGGTTTCTATTCAAATCTTGGATAAGAAGAACATATTCTACGCTCCAGTTATACCTCAAGTCAAAGTTTTATAGAGGAACCACGATATTGAGGAAATGACACGGGAGTTAGAATCAAAATAAAATCAAGGTATCCTTACCTCTTCGACATAACAGTATCGCGCACCCTAATTTCGAGGCGAAATTTCATAAGAAGGGAGATTGTAAGACCCCAACTTTTATGAATAAAGATGAATTTTCTATAATTATCATTTCTGAATATTATGGAATAAATTTGATATAATGTTATAGTTGTGGGTAATATTTATAAATTTGATATAATGTTATAGTTGTGGGTAATATTTATAAATTTGATATAATGTTATAGTTGTGGACAAAAATATTTTTATGAAAATAACGGCGAAAGTTTTACCGTTGATCTTTGTTGAACTACTTTCATTAGTAAAAGTACGATGAATACGCGTGGTTGAATAGTAGCACACGGTATTGATTATTAATGCTTATGTGAGAAGTCACTCAGTTTGATTCAATTATTGTCGATATTTTATATATTATTAAATCAATAATTGAGATGTCGAAGTTGTTAATATTATTATTTGCATTATTAACGATGTCTGTAAGTTACGCCAAGGAGAGTTTTGGTCACCTAATTACGCTACCTAATAGGGAGAAATCCTTATTGGAAAGCCCTCTTTCTCGGAACGACACAGGTGGATTAATAGTGTGATTAATAATAATGATGATGAAGTTTTGTTTTATTCAGATTATTAACGTAATAAAATGTAAAAAACTTTTTATATAAAATAGAATACTTTTATAAAGTTATTCGTTTTATTAGACAATAATTAGAATATATTATATTTTATTATGCATAGTGTTTGTATATTGCCTGCATAGTGTTTGCATAGTAAATTTTTTTAAAAAGTTATTTGTTTTATTAGATTATAAATAGAATATATTATATTTTATTTAAAAAAATTTTACTTTAAATATGGATCGTCCGATTAAAGTAAATCAATCTGGACCGTTCATGGATTGGTTACTATTCATTCCATTCTTCTATAAATAGAAGTTCATTCCTTCATTATTTCTTACGAATTCACTGAAACTCTAGAGAGAGAATCTATAGAGAGAGAAACTATAGAGAGAAAGAAGAAAAGTATTCTGCTACTTCACTACTCCGATATCAAGTTTCTTTTACGGTGAGTGGGTATTATTTCTTTTGTATTCATGAAGAGAACTTCTATTATTCCATCTTTATTATTCTCATGGAATAACTCAGATATCGCTGGGCTACCCTATACTTGGTGAAATTCTTACAGATTCCATTCTTTATTATTATCGGAATATCCTCGTTGCATGTTTTGTACGGGACCGATTTAAATCTTTATTATTACTCATTGGAACATCCTGTTGGTGTGAATTTCACGACTTCGGTTCTCGCCATTTAGTATTCTCATTGAATAACCTTTTTATCTGAAGTACCGCATACATGGTGATTTCTATTGTATTCCATTCTTTATTATTACATTGGAATATTTTGTTTGTCGTGCGACATTACGCCTAACCTGGTTCCGTTATTTATTATTCTGATGGAATAACCTGTATATGTGAAGTACCGCATGTATGGTGATTTCTTTTGTTATTCCATTCTTTATTATACTTAGTTGGTTAAAGTTTTGACTTCTACACTCCAGGAAATTAGTGGAATATTCTTGATATTTAAGCTTCATCCAAAGATCTTTTTCATGGAAATATTCTTCTGAGCATTCTTGAATTTTACTTTACAAAGAAGTATCATGTTGACAATTTGGACGTTATTAGTTTCTGAATAAATTAATTCTTGAACTTGTTTTATTGAATTCTTATATCATTATCATCATCCTCATGTTTATATTATTTTTGAAAGTCATCTGTGGCCTGTAGTGCATAGATGGACTTGGTATGATTATGACCAGGGATTATTCGATGTAATCATGACCGTAATATTACAAATGATGTGGTAAAAGTCCTCATTGGCTCGAAGTTCATTGATGGACAGTTGTTGGCATGATCATGACCATTGATGAATACACAAATATCCTTGGCCCGTAGTGCATGGATAATTTGTGGTCGTGACCCTAATGAATATTTTTGGCCGTAGTGCGGGATGATGTGGATTATTTATTAAAATCGAGTCTCAAATGATAAAAGTGATGAAAAACCTTTTAAATCATAAAAGATAGTAGATTTTATTCTCTACTTGACTCTTTTAATGGATTGCATGTTCATTGCAGCTTAAACTTGATGTCTATTGTATTTTATCGGTTTAACATCGTTGAGGACTAATGATAATTTATTCTGCATTATCTTAGTCATAATATTTCTTACTAGGCTAGTTGAGCTCACCCTTTCTTTCACTGTTCTCTTCAGGAAATGAGAACGTAGTCGGGACTAGTCGGGGAACGGAGTGATGGTCCGAGATGGTGTCTAAGTAGTCCTCACTATTCTATTAAATAGTGTGATAATAAATGTAATGAGGACTAAATTGAGTATGGATATTGTCTAGATGACAATATTTGTATTAAAACTCACAGCATGTATTTTGTCGTATTTTACATGACTGTTGTATAATCAAGTTGTATTTGAATTTAGTACCATGTATTTGGCGACTCAAGATGGGTGATGTATACCTATTTTGGGGGTGTCATAAATAGTACTCGTGAATAGTAACTCGTGAATAGTAACTTATGAATAGTAACTCCGACATGAATAGTGATTGATTTTAATGGTTTAGTCGCTTGAATTCGTACAACAAGTTGGTTAGGAATATGAAAACTAACAACCTTACGAAAACAATCAATTTTGGCATGATGAGTAGTTAACCAATCAATCCCTAAAATCACATCAAAAGCAAGTATCTTTAAAGAGATAAGGTCAATAGGTAATGTGATGGTGCTAACTTGGATCAAACAAGATTCATAAACAGTGGATGTGATGAAAGTTTCTCCTAACGGAGTCTCCACAGATAAATTAAATTCTAATTTCTCCTGAGTTAAGTTTAAACGTTGAGCACAAGCGGAGAGATAAAATGAATGGGTAACACCGGTATCTAGTAAGGTATAAACTTCGCAAGAATTTATGATTAGCTTACCCGTGATCACCTCGTTTGGGTTCCTCGTATTTTGACCAGTCACGAAAAACGCTCTTCCAAGGACCGTTGACTTTGACTTTTCTGGGACAGCCTTTTGAGTCACCATCCCCGCTAGACTTGGTTTCTCTACCATACAATCTCGAGCGATATGTCCTTCTTTTCCATAATTATAGCATACCTTGAACTGTTGTGGGCAGTTTGGGCTAATATGTCCCTCTTTCCCGCATTTATAGCATACGACTGGTGGTCGTTCTCCTCCCTTAGAACCAGTTGCTACTGGCGCTAACGTCTTCACATGGTCGTTGAATCTCTTCTTTTTAAAATCTCCTCCCGACTCGTTTCTTTTATTCTCATAGCCATGATTACCACCAGAGTGGTTGCCGCTTTTGTCCGTATTTTTCTTTCTCCGTTTTGTTATCGTTGTTCGATGGATCACATCCACCGGTATGATCCTGGTTGTGGTCCTTGGTTGAATGTACTCGTTATCTCGCTCTAATAATTGAGCCCGCTTGACAACATCCCGAATAGAGAAAAATTTATGAGAAATGAGATATTGACGTATCTTGGGTTTCAAACCTCTCGAAACATCCGCGTCATACGTTCCTCATTCTCCACCAAATGAGGTGCAAACCTGGATAACTCTGCAAACTTCGCCTCGTACTGGGACACCGTCATGTTATTTTGTTCCAATCTAATAAACTCTACTTCCTTCATATGACGAATACTTTCAGGAAAGTACTTGTCATTGAACAATTTCTGAAACGTCTGGATGGGTACGCTTCACAGATTCCCACCAGTAATCTGCCTCATTACGGAACATAAAGGTGGCGAATGGAACCTTTTGTTCCTCCGTGCATCCCAAGACATCGAATATCCTGGTGATTTATTTGACCCATGTTTCTGCCTTAATCGGATCTGGCTTTCCCCAGAATTCTGGTGGTCCCAACTCTTTGAACTGCTTGACTATGACAAACCGTGCGTTGTTATCATTTCCACCTGTATTTTGTGCACGAGTCTCCCTTGTCTTATTTTGCATGAACTGTAAAAAGCTTCTAAACATCCCGTCGTTCATCATCTCGCTTTCGATTGGTTGTTGTTCACGGGAGGAACATTGTCATCCTGTTGCACGTTCTCCTCGTTGGTGAGTAAAGGTGTCTTCACGGTCTCATTTACTCCACTGTTAACATTCTCAGTCGACATTCTTAAATACTGCCATAAAACAAGGGTTAATTAAAGAAATCAATATATCATATAATATCCCTATATAACGACCAACCAACAAATAAGCTTAGGTAAGACACACTAGCGAAGGTTTTAATCGCTCTCTCCTCCTAGTTCTATTCCCCAGATCTCCATGGAGATCATATCCCTAAGCTTTGATACCAACTGTGATGCCCCCAAAATAGGTATACATCACCCATTTTGAGTCGTCAATAACATGGTATAGAAACAACCACAACTTTATTAATACAACATATAAACTAGGAGTTTAAATACAATATTGCCATCTAGACAATATTCACACCCAAATAAGTATTCATTATAATTATTGGTATATTATTTTACAAAAATGGTGAGGACTACTAATACAACTCTCTAAAACCATCATTCCACACCCCGACTAGAACTCGCCACATTCTCGCCTCCTGAGAAGAAAAATGGAACAAAAAGGAAAAGGGTGAGCTCAACTAGTCCAGTAAAGAATATTATGACTAAGATAATATAGAACAAATTATCGTTAGTCTTCAACAGGAAAAAATCGATAAAATACAATAGACAACAAGTTTCGGATCAATATTACAATGGCGAAATAATAATTCATAGAAGAGTTACGTAGAGAATGAAATCTACTATAATCTATGAATTTAAAAGACCATCATCAATATTTTAGCCCTATAACATCAATCAATATACATCCTGAATCAAATATTCATCTTTGCACTACAGAGCCAAATATTCATCACCGTCATGTTCATCTCAACACTGTACATCTTTTTACTTTCTGGCCAAAGATATTCATAAAAAATCAACCATCTTTGCACTACAGGCCAAAGATATTCAGTAATTTCATCATTTAGGATTGAGGATGATGAAAAATATTTTAAAGAAAACGAATCCAGTGAAATAAAAGAATAAATATTAAGGATTCGTATTTCGGTTTATTCATGTTCAAAAATACTTCATAAATAATCATAGTGGAGTAAAATTCAAGAATGATCAAAACATGGATACAATCAAAGCTAGTATCCATAATAGATATTTTGGACAAAAATAAAAATTTAATTTTTCTGTGAATAGTGTCGTATACGTGAATAGTAACCACGACACTAAAAGACAAGAATGTCACAAGAAAAATCTTACCAATATTCCGGCATAATGATATTAGAAGAAATAATATCATTTTAAAAAAAATAATATCCCTTACCTCGAAAAGACGGTACTTACATTTTGGAATACTAGATATAGTCTTTGAAGGAACTTGTACTTGTATAAAGAACACTCAAAGTCTCAAAATACCCACAAGAATACGCTCGATAATATAGAGAGAGAAAGAGAGAGAAAACTTTAGTTTCTGGTGTGATTTTCAATTCTAACCTAAGCACCCTATTTATAGGAAAATGCTTAGAACAACAAAGCAGAAATTTTAATAAAATATTAATATATAAATTAAGTTTTCTACGCCAACCTTTGAATCATCAAATTCAGCACCTTGCACATGTTTAATGAGGTCCACAAAATGTAAAAAAACGTTTTTGTTATTAAAAATAATTAAAACTTTCAAAAATTAATTATTTCGGAACTACGGAACTTCAATAATTCATAATAAATAGCCCTTTTATCAGAAAAATTCAAACCTTATGTCTTTTCATAAGAAATTTCATTCTCTACAACTTTACAGAAGAAAGGTTTTCCAAATTCCAAACAGAAATTGACCGAAATTCACATACGGACGATTTTACATGCTATAATCAAATTTCAGTCAAGAAATGGGCCCACAGACATGTTTAACATGTTTTAAACAACTTTTGCAACAAAAATATTCTTCCTCCTCATATATTCATATATCCCACATTCATTGTAAAAAATATCACCATTATTATATTATTAAAATATAATAATATACTTAAATGAATTATTTTATTAGAAAATATAAAATATCAATTTTTCAACAATTTTTACTTTAAAATTTTCTCCATCTATATCCATATAAAATAAATATTTTCCTTATCATATAAATCAATAATTAATTATTCACAAATAATATTACAGAATCACAATATCGACAACCAGACCGTAGTTCCCAAGAAAGAGGGGGTTTTCCAATAAGGATTTCTCCTTCTATGCCGCAATTAGGTGACCAAACCTCTCCTTGAGATGTAACTTTCTAGACATTGCCAATAATGCTATCTAATAATATGAATTATTGATTCGATAAAGGAAAATACTGTGTAATGACAATTATTGAAACAACCATAATATAAAATATCAACGTAGCAATTATTGAATCAATAAAATAAAATATTGAACAATAATTACTGTAACAATTATTGAGTAGTGTCTTCTTTACGTAAGAATCAATAATTGGTGCAATCTGGTGTCTTCTTGTGTTTTAACCACCGTATTCCAACAATGATAATTCAGATCAACTACATCGTTATTTATAAATAACTTATATTTGTCGTTTTCTTCATCCAATCGCTTTTTAGTTATGGGGCCCACACAAGGTTTGCTACCGTTGCATTTAAATATTCCCCGATAGTAAGAATATTCCACGACCAAACGAATATTCCCCGACAACAATGAATATTTTATAACCACTTGCTTATTTGAAATATTTACGCATTTTACCCATAACTAACCACATTAATCAAATCAACCCTTACTATTTCAACATAATAAATAGAGGAAGTTTAATTTTATTTATAATAAGTTGGGATCTTACAAAAGCCGTGAAGATCATGAGCACCATTTGAAGCTGATACTTGAAAGACTTCGTGAAAACAAGCTTTATGCCTAGCTGAAGAAATGCGAGTTCTGGCTTGAGGAAGTAGTATTCCTTGGGCACGTGGTCTCAAAACATAGAGTATCTGTTGACCCGACGAAGATTGAAGCAATACAAAGTTGGGAGCAACCGAAGTCGGTGACCGAAGTGCGTAGCTTTCTGGGCTTAGGTGGTTATTATCGGAGATTCGTGGAAGGATTTTCTCGAATCGCTACTCCGTTAACTCAGCTAACTCGAAAAGATACAAAATTCGTATGGAGCGAAGAATGTGAAAAGAGTTTCCAAGAGCTCAAGAGGAGACTCATTTCGGCACCTGTTCTAGCAATACCATCTGGTTCGGATGGATTTGTTATCTCTGATGATGCTTCGAGCAAAGGGTTAGGATGTGTTCTCATGCAACATGGGAAAAAGTCATAGCCTATGCCTCATGACAACTCAAAAGAATATGAGAGGAATTATCCTACTCATGATCTAGAGTTAGCGGCGATCGTTTTCAGCGTTGAAGATATGGAGACACTACTTGTATGGGGAGAAAGTGGAGATTTATATGGACCATAAAAGCCTCAAATATTTCTTCACCCAAAAAGAACTCAATATGCGAAAACGACGTTGGCTTGAGCTGTTGAAAGATTACAATCACGTTATTCAATATCATCCTGGAAAAGCGAACGTAGTAGCTCATGCATTGAGTAGAAGATCATATGCGAGTACGAGTGCGATATTGTCAACGCAAAGGCCCATTTTGTATGACTTACAAAGGATAGAGGTAGAATTAAAGACTCGAGGACCCATGTGATGATTGCGAATATCTGAGTAGAAACCGAAACTTTAATCGATAAAGTTAAAGTGATCAAGCTACGGACTGAAGGCGATGCTTATGAAGAAGAAAGTGCAAGAAGGTGTTATTCGAAGCAAGAATCGATGAAGAAGGAATACTTGAGTCAACTCTAGACTTTAAGCGTTCTAACGATCTTGACTTGAAGCATAGAATCATGATGGAGGCACACAACACCCGCTTTGCAATCCATCTCGGGAGTACCAAAATGTATCATGATATTCGACACACATTTTGGTGGAACAATATGAAGAGAGAGATCGCGAGTTTATCTCGAGGTGTTTAACTTGTCAACGAGTAAAGGCGAGCATCAAGTGCCAAAAGGTCCATTGCAACCACTTGAGATTACGAAATGGAAGTGGGAACACATTACTATAGATTTCAATTCTGTGTCTTCCCAATGTTTCTCAAGGCATAGATGCGATTTGGGTTATTGTTGATAAATTAACCAAGTCTGCTCATTTCTTGCCGATACGTGAGACTTATTCCCTTGAACGTCTTGCTCGTATGTACGTGAACGAGATTGTGAGATTGCATGGCATGCCAGTATCCATAGTTTCGGATCGTGACCCAAGATTCACTTCACGATTTTGGGTTAGCTTACAGAAAGCTATGGGCACGGATTTACGATTCAGTTTGGCATACCATCCTCAAACGGACATACAACTATTCAAACTCTTGAAGATCTATTAAGACTCTGTGTCCTAGATTTCAAAGGAAGTTGGGATAAGTACTTACCACTGGTGGAATTCTCCTACAACAACAGTTATCAAGCAAGAATAGGCATGGCTCCATTTTAGGCGTTGTTTGGACGAAAGTGTCATTCTCCAATATGCTGGGACGAGGTGGGTGAAGCAACTTTGTTGGGACCAGAATTGGTACGCATGACTACTGAAAAGATCCAAATAATTCGACAACGTATTCAAACCTCACAGGATCGACAAAAGAGTTATGCTGATCTTCATCGAAAGGATGTAGAATTTAATATTGGAGATCATGTACTGTTACGTATTGCTCCATAGAAGGGAGTTACAAAATTTGAGAAGAGAGGAAAGCTCAATCCACGATTTATTGGTCCATTTGAGATTCTTGACCGAATAGGAAATGTGGCCTATAGACTCGCATTACCTCCAACTATGTCTCGTGTTCACAATGTTTTCCACATATCTATGCTTCGTAAATATGTGAAAGACCCGAACCACATTATTGCGTTAGAACCAGACGAGATAGCCAAAGATTAACATACGGGGAGGTACATGTTAAGATCTTGGATAGGAAAGAGCATGTCCTACGCACCAAGGTTATACCACAAGTTAAGATTTTGTGGAGGAACCTTGATATTGAGGAAATGACCTGGGAGTTAGAATCAAAAATGAAAGCAAGGTACCCTCACCTGTTCAAAACACCAGGTACATACGTCAATTTTGAGGACGAAATTTTATAAGGAGGGGAGGTTGTAAGACCCCAACTTATTATAAATAAAATTGAATTTTCTCTATTCTTTATTCTAAATTAATAAGGTGTTAATCTGATATAATGCTTTGGTTATGGGTAAAATGTGCAAATTTTATAAAATAAGCAAGTGGTTATAAAATATTCATTTTTATCGGGGAATATTCTTTTGGTCGTGGATTATTCTTTTTGTCGGGGAATATTAAATGCGGCGCCGCAGACCATTCGTGGGGGCTCATAATGAATAAATCGCTTGGATGAAGAAAACGACAAAGTATGAGTTTTTATAAATAACGGCGTAATTATTACTGAAGTAACACTGCTGGATTACACGATGGTTAAAATACGATGTCTGGCATGGTTCGCATGATGAAGACACCAGATTGCATGAGATTGTTGAATTATTGATTAAATGCGTGAAGAAGGCACTACTCAATAATTGTTACGATAGTTATTGTTCAATATTTTATTTTATTGATTCAATAATTACTGCATTGATATTTAATATTATTGTTGTTTCAATAATTGTCACTGCATAGTATTTTCCATTATCAGATCAATAATTCATATTATTTGAATAATATTATTAGATAACATTATTGGCAATGTCTAGAAAGTTCTGTCTAAGGAGAGGTTTGGTCACCTAATTGTGCGCCAGTAAGGAGAAATCCTTATTGGAAAGTCCCCTCTTTCTTGGGAACTGCCTGGTTGTCATAATTGTAATTCTGTAATATTATTTGTGAATAATTAATTATTGATTTATATGATAAGAAAATATTTATTTGATGTGGATATAAATGATGGATCTATTTATGTGATTATAAATGAAGGAATTAATGCTGAGGTGTTTTATCAGTATTTTGTCGAAATAGAGGTATTAAAAATCACCCGTTTATTTATTTCAGATATTTTCTATTTGGAATTTGGAAAAACTCAAAGCTACAAAGTTGTTGAGAATTTGATTTCGTGTGGAATGGACATAAAATTTGTATTTTTCTGATAAATAGGCTATTTTCTATGAATTACTGAAGTTTTGGAAAATAAAATGATTTTTATTAAATTATGGGTGGGACCCACTTTTGTTTTAACACATGCGGGCTACTGATTTTTGTTCAAAGATGGCTGGTCTTGAGTCTTGATTAGCATGAGTAGAAGAAAAGTAATGAATTAATATTATTTTATTATTTTAGTCTCCTATGGCGTTCTAGCATTTTCCTATAAATAGACGCTTAGGTTAGAATTTAAAATCACACCAGAAACAAGTTTTCTTTCTCTCTATATTGTCGAGCGTATTTTTGTGAGTATTTAGATACTTTGAGAGTTGTTGTTCGGTACAAGTTTTCTTGACTTTTCTCATCCGATATTCCGATCGTAAGTCTTAGTTATTTTGAGATAAGGGATGTTATTTTCTTCTTAAATAATATTATTTTCTTCAATATCATTATGCCGAAATATTGGTTTAAATTTTTTAATCAAATTTGGAACTTTTTGTGTTAGGGTTACTATTCACGTATACGACACTATTTTTCCTTTTGGTCCAAGATGTCTATTATGGTTACTATTTTTTATTGTATCCATGTTTTGATCTTTATTTTTGAATTCTGCTTCACAATTGGTTATTATGAAGTATTATTGATCTTGGATAAACTGTTATACGTATCCCTAATATTTGTCTTTTTGTCTCACTGGATTCGTTTTTTTTAAAATATTTTTCATCATCATCAGTCGTAAATGATGATGTTACTAACTATCTTTGGCCTGTAGTGCAAAGATGAATGATTAACTGATGAATATCTTTGGCCCGTAGTGCAAATATGAACAGGTATTGAGATGAACATGACCGACTGGTGATACAAATGAATATCTTTAGCCTGTAGTGCAAAGATGAATATTTAATTAAAAATGTATATTGATTGATGTTACAGGGATAAAATATTAATGATGAACTTTTAAATCTTAGAAGATAGTAGAATTCATTATCTACGTGACTCTTCTAATGGATTGCTGTTTCCGCTGCAGTTATTGATCTAAAACTTGTTGTCTACTATATTCTATCAGATTTTTTCCTGTTGAAGACTAATGATAATTTGTTGTATATTATCTTAGTCATAATGTTCTTTATCTTGGGCTAGTTGAGCTCACCCTTTTCCTTTTTGTTCCATTTTTCTTCTCGTGGAGGTGAGAACATAAGAGGATCGAGTCGGGGGTATGGAGTGATGGTTCTAGAAAGATGTTTTAGCGATCCTCACTTTCTTCGTAAAATAGTGTATGAATAATTGTAATGAGGACTTATTTGAGTGTTGATATTGTCTAGAAGACAATATTTGTATTTAAACTCACAGTATGTGTTGTCGTATTTTGCACGACAATTGTAGTATTGAAGTTATAGTTTGCTTTCTGTACTATGTATTTGGCGACTCAGAATGGGTGTTGTATACCTATTTTGGGGGCGTCACAATAATACTCCTTACCTTATAAGAAACTGGATATTGGAATAGTGAGGTAGCAGACTTCTCTTCTTCTTTTTCTCTATAATTTCTCTCTATAATAATTGCTCTAAAGTTTTAGTGAATTGGTGAGAAATGAAGGAAGAATAACTTCTATTTATAGGAAAGTATAGTTTCGATAATTGCACGTTTTGGGGCTCGAAATATTACAGTACAATACCTCCAACTTTTCTTTCATTTTTAATTTAGTCCTGCAAGTATTATCAAACTTGCACCACCTCCCCTAATAGTAAATAATGTGAATCAATAGTTCAATCATGTGAATCAATAGTTATAATCATGTGAAAATTCGAATTACAGTATAGTACCTCCATATATACCTCTATTTTTAACATAGTTATGCAAGTATTATCAATCTTGCACCAACTCCCCTAATAGTACAAGAATGTGATTCAATGGTACACACATGTGAACAAATAGTTATATAAACATGTGAATTAGTAGCAATTAATTGCTCATTTATCCGATTAATTACCCGATTTATCAATATAACCCCCAGACATCAATTATCATCGGAATAGATGTCGATTTTCACTAACACTAATAATTTCAACACAATGGAACTATCAATTTCATCTTTAATCAACACAAACTTATTCATCATTAATATTATAACTCACAATATTTAACAACCGTGTCGCTCCTTGAAAGAGGGGCTTTTCGATAAGAATTTCTCCTTATTGGCGCGCAATTAGATGACCAAACTTCTCCTTAATAGAACTTCTAGACATTGTAAATATTGTAATTTAATAATATGAATAACTTTGTCGTCTCAATTATTGATTTAATAATATATCATATTATACAGATGATATTGTGACAATAATCGAATCAATAATATGAGAGATATGATGCAGCAATTACTGTAGCAATAATTGAGTATAACTGAGTGACTTCTTACGTAAGAATCAATAATCAATACCATGTGTGTAAGACCCCGAATTTTATGAAATAAAAGTATTCAATTTTTCTTATAATTACAATTCAGTAAATGGTTAAATTGATAAAAATTTAAAGTTAAGGGTGATATATGAAATTTTTTCAAAAATACGCAAGTGGTTATAAAATATTCATTATTGTCGGGGAATATTCGTTGGGTTGTGGAATATTCTTTCTGTTGGGAATATTCGTATGACGGCGCAGCCATTTGTGGGCCCCATAACAGAATAACTGTCGGATGAAGAAAAAGACAAATTAAAGTTGTTATAAATAATGGCGTAGTGGTTCTTTGTTAACATCATTGGAATACCCGGTGGGTAAAGTAAAATGTCTGGCGTTGTTGTTATGCAAGAGACACGGTATTGCACCAATTATTGATTCTTACGTGAAGGCACTACTCAATAATTATTACGATAATTACTTGCTTTAATATTTTATTTTGATTCAATAATTGTTGCGTTGATATTTTATAATTGTCACTACACAAGATTTTTTCATTAATTATCGGATCAATAATTTATATTATTTGAATAATATTATTAGATAGCATTATTGGCAATGTCTAGAAAGTTACATCTAAGGAGATGTTTGGTCACCTAATTGCGCTACGCCAAGAAGGAGAAATTCTTATTGGAAAGCCCCTCTTTCTGAAAGCTATACAGTTGTCAATAATGTGTTTACGTAATATTATTTGTGAATAATTAATTATTGATTTATATGATGAGGAAAATATTGATTTTATGAGGATATAGATGGAGAAAATTTTTAATGTGACAATTGTTGAAAATTAATATTTTATCTTTTTCGATAAAATAATTCAATTAAATATATTATTTTAATAATATATTAATGATGATATTTTTACGATAAATGTGGGATATATGAGTATATGTGGAGGAGGAGTATTTTGTTACCAAAATATTTAAAACATGTTAAACATGTCGGTGGACCCCGTTTCTTGGTTGAAATTTGATTATAGCACAGTAAAATCATCCGTTTGTGGATTTCTTTTCAATTTACATTTGGAATTTGGAAAAACTTTCTTCTGCAAAGTTGTAGAGAATTGAATTTCCTATAAAACCAAGCGAGATTCGAATTTTTGGATAAAAGGGCTATTTATTATGAATTATTGAAGTTAGAAGCTCAAAATAATTGATTTTGGAAGTTTAAAATATTTAAAAAGTGTGAAAAACGTTTTTTGTTTTGTGGGGCGACCCTAGCATGTGCTTATTAAGCTAAAATCAGATTTCTAGAGGCGTAGGAATCTTGATTTATATATATTATTATCAAATTAAATTTTCTACTTTGGTGTTCTAAGCATTTTCCTATAAATAGAGTGCTTAGGTTATAATTGAAAATCACACCGAAACTCCAAGTTTTCTCTCTATATTATCGAGCGTATTCTTGTGAGTATACTTTGAGTATTGCTATATCTGGTCTGCAAGTTCGTTCAACGTTATTCCAATCGAAGTATTTTTTTTTTTGAGGTAAAAACAGTGATAAAAATTATCTTAATTCACGAATGAGAAAAGAAATTTAGAACAACAATTACGATTATGAGTTATACATGTGATTGTGGGCGAATTTGTTGATTGATGTTACAGGGATAAAACATTGTTGGTGGACTTTTAACATGGAGAAGATAATAGACTTTATGGTCTATTCGACTCTTCTAATGGAGTGCTTTCGTTCACTGCAACTATGGTTGAAATTTTTATCATCTACCATATGTTCTAAATCTACGATTTATTATTGATGAAGGCTATTGATAATTTAATTATCTTTAGTCATGATATTCTTTATCGAGCTAGTTGTGCTTTCACCCTTTTGCTTCACAATTCCTTCGAATGTAAAAAAAGTAGGTAAATGGGTCGAATCTGGGAATAACAAGGAATAGAACGGTGGTCTATAGATGTTGAGGGTGAGGTGAATTTAACTTGGAAGGGTGTTTTGCCACTATCATACAAGATTTCTAATGACATACAACCTCGTGTCATCATAAGACAGGGTTGTGGTTATCCACTTGCTGAGTATATCTACCAGCACTATCTATATGATCTTGGAGTCTATTTGAAATATAACCCTCAATTAGAGACAGTGGAGATAATGATATGTCAAGAGAAGACTCATCATTGGGAAGAATATGATAGTAATCTTCTCGTTTTTCTTTGGGGTCTATTGGGTCAACCAAGAATAATTCTGTGGCCATATGATATCTACTATAACCTAGACGCATGGCCTCCCATGTACGAAGGTTTCCTTGAGCACTTCCCAAAGATTTTAATTTCTAAAACAGTTTTCGACTATACCTTTGTGTAAGGTGTCATTATGAGGTGCTATCCACGGTTGGGACATGAGTCACAGTTGATATATATTTGTATCCAAATTCACAGCATATGTATTGTTGTATTTTGCACGACAATTGTTGTAATAAAGTTGTAGTTGTTTTCTGTACCATGTATTTGACGACTCAAAATGGGTTGGATGGAATGGACCTATTTTGGGGGCATTACATTTGGTATCAGAGCTTAGGGATATGATCTCTGGCGGAGATCGGGATTAGAACTAATAGGGGAAAGATGAGTAAATCCTTCGTTAGTGTGTCATACCTAAGCTTATTTGTTGGTCAGTCATAATATCGGGATATTATGTGATATGTTAATTTGTTCAATTAACCCTTGTTTTGAAGCTGTATTCTAGAATGATATCTGAAATACAAGAGATGAGCATTTGAGAAATTATGATGACAGGGAAGATGGAATCTGAAATGAAATCAAGGTATTCTCAACTCTTTGAAATGCCAGGTACGTAAATTTCGGGGACGAAATTTTATAAGGAGGGGAGATTGTAAGACCCCGAATTTTATGAAATAAAAGTATTCAATTTTTCTTATAATTACAATTCAGTAAATGGTTAAATTGATAAAAATTTAAAGTTAAGGGTGATATATGAAATTTTTTCAAAAATACGCAAGTGGTTATAAAATATTCATTGTTATCGGGGAATATTCGTTGGGTCGTGGAATATTCTTTCCATTTGAATATTCGTATGATGGTAGCTTTTCATTTGTGGGCCCCATAATGTAATAACTGTCGGATGAAGAAAAAGACAAATTAAAGTTTTTATAAATAATGGCGTAGTAGTTCTACTCATTAACATTGTTGGAATACCCGGTGGGTAAAGTAAAATGTCTACGCGTTGTTGTTAAGAGATGGGACCGGTATTGCACCAATTATTGATTCTTACGTGAAGAAGGCACTACTCAATAATTGTTACGATAATTCTTGCTCAATATTTTATTTTGATTCAATAATTCTTTGCGTTGATATTTTATAATTGTCACTACACAGTATTTTTTTCATTAATTATCAGATCAATAATTTATATTATTTGAATAATATTATTAGATAGAATTATTGGCAATGTCTAGAAAGTTCTGTCTAAGGAGATGTTTGGTCACCTAATTGGCTTGATGAAGGAGAAATTCTTATTGGAAGCCCCTCTTTCCTGGAAACTGTCTAGTTGTCAATAATGTGTTTCTGTAATATTATTTGTGAATAATTAATTATTGATTTATATGATGAGGAAAATATTGATTTTATGAGGATATAGATGGAGAAAATTTTATTGTGACAATTGTTAAAAATTAATATTTTATCTTTTTCTGATAAAATAATTCAATTAAATATATTATTTTAATAATATATTAATGATGATATTTTTACGATAAATGTGGGATATATGAGTATATATGGAGGAGGAGTATTTTTGTTACCAAAAATATTTAAAACATGTTAAACATGTCGGTGGACCCCATTTCTTGACTGAAATTTGATTATAGCCTGTAAAATCGTTCATTTGTGGATTTCGGTCAATTTCTGTTTTGAATTTGGAAAAACTTTCTTCTGTAAAGTTGTAGAGAATTGAATTTCCTATAAAACCTCGCGAGATTCGAATTTTCGGATAAAAGGGCTATTTATTATGAATTATTGAAGTTCCGAAGCTCCGAAATAATTGATTTTTGGAAGTTTAAAATATTTAAAGTGTGAAAAACGTTTTTTGTTTTGTGGGCAGCCCTAGCATGTGCTTATTAAGCTAAAATTAGATTTCTAGAGGCGTAGGAATCTTGATTTATATATATTATTATTAAATTAAATTTTCTACTTTGTTTTAAAGCATTTTCTATAAATAGAGTGCTTAGGTTATAATTGAAAATCACACCAGAAACTGAAGTTTTCTCTCTCTATATTATCGAGCGTATTCTTGTGAGTATACTTTGAGTATTGCTATACAGTGCAAGTTCGTTCAACATTATTCCAGTCAGAAGTACTGCTCTTTTGAGGTAAAGACAAGTGATGAAAATTATCTTCGTCCTGAATGAGAAAAGAAATTTAGAACAACAATTATGATTATGAGTTATACATGTGATTGTGGACAGGAATTGTTGATTGATGTTACAGGGATAAAACATTGTTGGTGGACTTTTAACATGGAGAAGATAATAGACTTTATGGTCTATTTGACTCTTCTAATGGAGTGCTCGTTCTGCTGCAACTATGGTTGAAATTTTTTTATCATCTACCATATGTTCTAAATCTCTGATTTATTATTGATGAAGGCTATTGATAATTTAATTATCTTTAGTCATGATATTCTTTATTGAGCTAGTTGTGCTCACCCTTTTGCTTCACAATTCCTTTCAGGTAATAAAAGTGTAGCTGGGTCGAACGGGGGAATAACAAGGGAATAGAATGGTGGTTTATAGATGTTGAGGGTGAGGTGAATTTAACTTGAAAGGGTGTTTTGACACTATCATACAAGATTTCTAATGACATACAACCTCGTGTCATCATAAGACAGGGTTGTGGTTATCCACTTGCTGAGTATATCTACCAGCACTATCTATATGATCTTGGAGTCTATTTGAAATATAACCCTCAATTAGAGACAGTGGAGATAATGATATTTCAAGAGAAGACTCATCATTGGGAAGAATATGATAGTAATCTTCTCGTTTTTCTTTGGGGTCTATTGGGTCAACCAAGGATAATTCTGTGGCCATATGATATCTACTATAACTTAGACACATGGCCTCCCATGTACGAAGGTTTCCTTGAGCACTTACCAAAGATTTTAATTTCTAAAACAGTTTTCGACTATACCTTTATGTAAGGTGTCATTATGAGGTGCTATCCACGGTTGGGACATGAGTCACAGTTGATATATATTTATATCCAAATTCACAGCATATGTATTGTTGTATTTTGCACGACAATTATTGTAATAAAGTTGTAGTTGTTTTCTGTACCATGTATTTGACGACTCAAAATGGGTTGGATGGAATGGACCTATTTTGGGGCGTTACGATGTCTTCTTACTTACGCAACCACGCCAGTATCAACTGTACTTTTTTACTACCGGGTAGTTCAACATTTTTTAACGATAACACTTTCGCCGTTATTTTTATAAAAAGATAATTCTGTCGTTTTCTTACTACAACAATACTTCCGTTGTGGGGTCCACCAATGATTGTGCCATCATACGGATATTCCCCGACAAAAAGAATATTCCCCGACCAAATGAATATTTTATAACAACTTGCATACTTTGTAACAATTTTCATATATCACCCTTAACTTTAACCCTTTATCAATTTAACCATTTACAAAATAAAATAATAATTATAAGAAAATTGAATACTTTTATTTCATAAAATTCGGGGTCTTACAATTGTCATCATCCTCATGCTTATATTATTATGAAAGTCATCTTTGGCTTACGTGCATAGATGGACTGTTGATTGGTATGATTATGACCAGGGATAATTCAGTATAATCATGACCATTGATGATTACACGAATAATTCTTGGCCCGTAGTGCAAGAACAATTTGTGGACGTGATGCTAATGAATATCCTTGGCCCGTAGTGCAGGGATGATTCAATGATGTGATCTATTTATTAAGTTGAGTCCCAGCAATAAAGTTAATGATAAACTTTTTAAATCATAGAAGATAGTAGATATCATGCTCTACTTGACTTTTCTAATGGATTGCTTATTTCACTACAGTTAAACTTATTGTCTATTATATTCTATCAGTTTAACATTGTTGAAGGCAAATGATAACTTATTTTGCATTATCTTAGTCATAATATTTCTTATTGGGCTAGTTGAGCTCACCCCTTTTACTTCCATTGTTATCTTCAGGAAATGAGAACGTAGCCGGAACTAGTCAGGGAACAGAGTGATGGCCCGAGATGGTGTTATAGTAGTCCTCACTATTCTATAAAATAGTGTGCCAATAAATATAACAAGGACTCCATTTGAGTTTGGATATTGTCTAGAAGACAATATTCATGTAAAAAATCTCAGCTCATGTTGTATAATTAAGTTTGTATTTGTATTCTGTAACATGTATTTGGCGACCCAAGATGGGTGATGTATACCTATTTTGGGGGCATCACAGTTGGTATCAAAGCTTAGGGATATGATCCCTGGCTGAGATGTGAGACAAGAACTAGGAGGGGAGAGACGGAGAATTCCTTCGCTAGAATGACCTACCTAAGTTTATTTGGTATTTAATTGGTCGGTCAGAGTATAGAGATAATATGTGGCATGTCAATAAACCCTTGTTTTGTGGTAGTGTTTGAAAATGGCATATGAAAATGTCGAGATAAGCAATGAAGCACATGAGACCGTTGAGTCACCAACGATCAATATCAAGGATAATGTGCAACAGGAAGACAATAATCCTCAGGTAAGCAACAACACCGATCAAATGATGAACGATGGGATGTTCAGAGGCTTCATGCAATTCATGCAACATCAGGCGAGAACGGCTCCTGTTCAAAATGCAGGTGGACACACTGGCAACTCACAGATGGTCACCGCTAAACAATTCAAGGAGTTGGGACCATCGGAGTTTTGGGGAGAGCCAAAACCACTTAAGGCAGAGACGTGGATAAAGCAGATCACCAAGATATTTGATGTCTTGGGATGCTCCAAAGAGCAAAAGGTTCCCTTTGCCACCTTCATGTTGAGAGGAGAAGTAGATTACTTGTGGGAATCAGTAAAGCATACCAAGCCTGCCGTACTCAAAATGTCTTGGGAGAAGTTCCAAGAGCTGTTCAATGACAAGTACTTTCCTGAAAGTATTCGTCACATGAAGGAGGTGGAGTTTATCAAGTTGGAGCAAAACAATATAATCGTGTCGTAGTACGAGGCTAAGTTTTTCGAGTTGTCCAGGTTCGCATCCCATTTGGTTGATAATGAGGAGAGAATGACGCGAATGTTTCTACGAGGTTTGAGACCCGAAATACGTCAATACCTCATTTCTCACAAACTGTGTTTGTATTCAGATGTTGTAAATAGGGCTCAGTTATTGAAGCACAATAATGAGTCAACCCAACCAAGAGAGAGCAGCTGACAAGTCGATAATACTAGTGGTGGCAGTCATCAAAGCGGTGACAACAAACGTGGAGGGAATCAACATGCCAGAATGATATTTAATTGGTCGGTCAGAGTATAGGGATAATATGTGATATGTCAACTAACCCTTATTTTGAAACTATATTCTAGAATGATATCTGAAATAAAGGAGATGAGAAATGGGAAAATCCTGATAGAGAGGAAATAACCGGGAAGGTACAATCAGAAAAGAAAGCAAGTTATTCTCATCTCTTCGAACTACCAGGTACGTAAATTTCGAGGGCGAAATTTCATAAGGAGGGGAAATTGTGAGACCCCGAATTTTATGAAATAAAAGTATTCAATTTTCTTATAATTATTCTATTTAGTAAATGGTTAAATTGATAAAAGGTTAAAGTTAAGGGTGATATGTGAAATTTTTTTATAGTAAATAAGTTGTCATAAAATAATCGGTGATAAAAGTATAGTAATACGCGTGGTTGCATAGTAGCACACGGTATTGATTATTGATGTTTACGTGAGAGTCACTCAATTATACTCAATTATTTCTACAGTAATTGCTGCTCATATATCTCATATTATCGATTCAATTATTGTCACAGTATCATCTGCATAATATGATATATTATTAAATCAATAGTTGAGACGGCAAAGTTATTCATATTATTATTTACAATATTGACAATGTCTAGAAGTTCTGTTAAGGAGAAGTTTGGTCACCTAATCAAGCGCATGATAAGGAGAAATCCTTATCTGGAAAGCCCTCTTTCCTGGGAACGACCTGGTTGTTAAATATTGTGAGTTATAATATTAATAATGAATAAGTTCATGTTGATTAAAGATGAATTTGATAGTTCCATTATGTTGGGATTATTAGTGTTAGTGAAAAATGACATCTATTTCGATAATAATTGATGTCTGGAGGTTATATTGACCAATCGGGTAATTAATCGGATAAATGAGCAATTAATTGCTATTAATTCACATGCTTATAACTATGTGTTCACATGTGTGTACTATTGATTCACATGATTTAGTATTAGGGGAGTTGGTGCAAGTTTGATAATACTTGCATGACTAAGTTAAAAATGGAGGTATAGTTGAAGGTACTATACTATAATTAATTTTTTCACATGTTTAGAACTATTGAGTCACATGATTTACTATTGATTCACATGATTTACTATTAGGGGAGGTGGTGCAAGTTTGATAATACTTGCATAACTAAATTAAAAATGAAAGAAAAGATGAGGGTATTATATTGTAATATTTCGAGCCCCAAAATGTGCAATTATGGAAACTATATTTTCCTATAAATAGAAACTCACTCCTTCATTATTTTTCACCAATTCACTAAGTCTTACAAGATCAATTATTATAGAGAAATTATAGAGAGAGAAGCTATAGAGAGAAAGAAGAAGCGAAGTCTGCTACTTCACTATTCCAGTATCCAGTCTTCTACTGAGGTAA
This sequence comes from Panax ginseng, assembly GCA_020205605.1. Lineage (NCBI taxonomy): Eukaryota > Viridiplantae > Streptophyta > Magnoliopsida > Apiales > Araliaceae > Panax > Panax ginseng. Next base: position 146,782,919 of record CM035133.1, read on the forward strand.
GGGATATTATTATTATAGTAAGGGTATTATTCTTTCGTATTCATGAAGAGAGTTATTTTCTTTCAATACTCGTAAAGGTTGTTATTTCATTCTTTATTATTATGTTGGAATAACTTTTGTTTATGCTAAGTCTGCATATACGTGGTGAAATGCTTCTGTTATTCCATTCTTTATTATTCTATTGGAATAACCTGCATGTGCGGTCTATCGCGTGCCTGGTGAATTCTGTTGTTATTCCATTCTTTATTATTCTATTGGAATATCATGTCTATGCGGATTACGTATGACCTGGTTCCATTCTTTATTATTCTGTTGGAATATCCTGTCTGTGCGGATTACGCATGACCTGGTTCCATTCTTTATTATTCTGTTGGGAATAACATGTCTGTGCGATCTATCGCATGCATGGTGAATTCTTCTGTTATTCCATTCATTATTATTCTGTTGGAATAACCTGTCTATGTAGATTACCGCATGCATGGTGAATGATCCTTCGTATTCATTGTTTATTAAATTGTGGAAATGATCTATCTACGTGGATTACCGCATGGCGGGTGAAAATCCATTTGCAGTTTCGTATTTTCTATTATACTCATCTGGGATATCATTTCTTTTGTACTCGTCATAAAATATCATTTTCTTTGGTATTTTTTTGTTACGAGTTACTATTCACAAGTTACTATTCACCCAGTTACTATTCACTCTAGTATTTATTCACTTTCTAGGGTATTCGGCACTTTTTTTAAATGTAGAAATACTATTCACGAGTTACTATTCACGAATTTCTTATTCACCCAATTACTATTCACTCTAGTATCATTCACTCAGTATTCGTGACACTTTTCGTGTAATGGGTACTATTCATTCACGGTACTATTCTCAAGATCTATTCACGAGGTACTATTCAATTCAAAAAATATATTTTTTTCTATCCAAATTATTTTTGGTACATGAATATTATTCTTGAATTTTACTCTACAAAGCAGTATCATGTTGACAATTTGGATATTTTTAAACTCTGGATAAATTTAAAGTCTTTAATATTTATCCTTAATTGCGTTTGATTAATGCTTATATCATTGTCATCATCTTCATGCTTATATTGTGATGAAAGTCATCTTTGACTTAGGTGCATAGATGGACTGTTGATTATTGGTTTTACGGTTGTATATCTTTGGCTTACGTGCAAAGATGGATTGTTGATTATTGATTTTATAATTGTATATCTTTGGCTTACGTGCAAAAGACGAATCATTGATTGAAAAGCTTTGGCGTAGTGCAAAGATGGATGTGTATATACATGATCATAACCATCGGTGATACTAACGAATATCCTTGGCCGTGTAGTGCATGGATAATTCGATGATGTGATTGGCAGGATCATGACCATTAGTTAACAGTTGAATGTCTTTGGCCGTAGTGCACTGACAGACAATTGATTAGTATGATCATGACCATAGGTTTTATAGTTGAATATCTTTGGCCCGTAGTGCAAAGGTAGACAACTGACTGGTATGATCATTGCTATTACATTTGAATATCTTTAGCCTTTGGGGTAAGGATATTGAATAAACGTTCTATTAAGCCTTTATGACAAGGAGAAACTGTTGATTTACATGATTATAAATATAAATTATGGATTTAACTATAATATTTGGTGGTTCAGGTGAAGATAGGTAATGAGAGTTTTTTTTATCTTGGGTATAACAAAAAACTGTTGATAAATATTACAGGAATGAAATATTAACGATGGACTTTTAATCTAGAGGAGAAAGTAGACATTATATTCTACTTGACTCTTCTAATGGATTGCTTATTCCGATGCAGTTGTTGATCTAAAACTTGTTGTCTATTATATTCTATCAGTTGTTATACTGTTGAAGGCTAAGGATAATTTATTCTGCATTATCTTAGTCATAATATTTTTTACTGGGCTAGTTGAGCTCACCCTTTTCTTTCATTGTTCTCTTCAGAAAATGAGAATATAACTGGGACGAGTCGGAAAATGGAGTGATGGTCCAGGATAAATGGCTTTAGTAGTCCTCACTATTCTGTGAAATAGTGTGATAATAATTGTAACGAGAACTCCTTTAAGAGTGGATATTGTCTAGAAGGCAATATTCTTGTTTAAACTCTCAGCTATATTTTGTCGTATATTACCCGACAGTTGTATAATTAAGTTTGTATTTGATTTATGTAGTGTGCATCTGACGACTCAAGATGGGTGATGTATACTTGTTTTGGGGGCGTCACACAAATCATCACATAAGGGATAAACAAATTCATTCTAAATTGCAATAAGATATTATTCAACACTTGTGGTCACTACATGGCGGAGCCTAATCCATTACATTCTACTACAATAATAAACAAATTATGATTCTCTAATGATAAGCAAGTCAACTACTATATATAACTCTTTTCATGATTTCTTTCTTGTGTTGTTTGTAATATTCAGCTACTTCAGGCTCCATGTTATCGGTGTTAATCATCATGATCCTTTCATCCTCTTGTGCTTTCAGTATATTCAACTTCTCTTGCTCTTGAAAATATATTTTGTCCATGTTCTCTTGTCTCTTTTGTTGGTTCAATTTTATCTGATGCTCGAACTTCTCAAACCTCAACTCCATATATGTACTAGTATCACCGGTTCCTTTGCCCTTTTTAAATAATTCTTTTGAAGCCTTTCTTCCCATTGGCCTCTCTAATCCTGCAGAGATTGTATCTTCAATACCATCATCTTTACCCAAACTAACTTCTTCTACAGTTGATGGAGAAGATGCTGCTGGACATGACTTTCTATTACTTTTTTATTTTTTTCCACTATTATCTGTTCTCCATTTCGGTGCATCCTTTAATATTCTCCAACAATGCATAAATCCAAATGGTTGGTTTTGCATACTTTTAAACATCTCTAATGCTTGACATATCTATTGAAAAATTATTTACAAAGTATTAAATATAAAATATAAGAATAAAACTTAATAAAATTTTACATGAAAAAATTGAAATACCTTATCTTGTTCGCCTACACCGCTTTGTTGCATTCTTTCAATTGAAGTATAATATCCACAAAATTTGTTCACCGCGAGTTGAATCGTTGACCAACGTTTTGCCAAAGCAGTAAAATTGCGTTCAGACTCAAAATTTTTGTATTCGTAAAAGTATTCGTGAACTCTTTCTCAATATCTTCCATGTTTCTGATCGTTTCCTTGAATTGAATCCATGCTTACATTAAGCCATGCGGAAACAAGAAGGGTATCTTCATCAATAGTGTAATTTCTTTCGTCCTGTTCTTTTGTTAGACTCATTTTCAGGAGTCTAAATTGGTACATCAGTTTAAATTAAAAATTCATCCAACAAATTTGGATCATCAAGTGAGAAACCTTCAGATAATAATGAAGAATAATACATCGGAGGATCATAATTTTCCATCTAAAAAAATCAATTAAAGAGATATTATTATCAATAAAAAATAAAAATCAAATATATTAAAAATACAAACTATTATTAACAAAATACTTACAATTGCTAAATGTTGGAGTAGTTGATTGAAAGATATAAAATGAATTGAATTATTATACATATTTATAAATTTTCCAATTATGCTTTCAATTTTTATCCGTTGGTACTTTTTATTACCGTTCTGATTTTTTTTTCTATCCGTTGGGACTTGGTACTTGGTAATTCTATCCGTTCGTCTTCTTCTTCACTTTCACTTCTCAGACTTCAGAGAGCTTCTTCTTCTTCAAACAGAGAGTTTCTTCTTCTTTTTTTTTCTTCATCCTCTCTCCCATTTAATTATATTAAATTTATAATCACTGCTTTGTTTTAGATTCATGATTTAGTCTTTTTAAGTCATGAAAAAAGTAGGTCGACTAAATATAGTCCATCTGCTAGAGCAAAATTGATTTCCTAGACTAAATATAGTCTACGATTTTGGCAACTCCAACCTGGTAGAGTTGCTCTTAGACCCTACTTTTCCACCCAATAGAAAGAGAAAGATCAGGTCGAATACTCAAATCCAACTAGGAAAAAAATGATGAAAAATAAGTTGGTTACTAATAGACTATTTAAATAAGTTTTGACAAACAAAAAATCAATATTTAAATAGAATTAGGACTAATAAGTTGTTTACCAATAAGTTGTTTAAATAATAAGTTGTTTACCAATAATAAGTTATTTATCAATAACATGTTTACCAATAATAAGTAATTTACCAATAAGTTGTTTATCAATAATAATATGTTGTTTACTAATAAGTTGTTTAAATAACTAGCTATTTAAATAATAAGTTGTTTACTAATAAATTGTTTAAATAATAAGTTGTTTACCAATAATAAGCTTATTGGTTAACAGCTTATTGGTAAGTTGTTTACCAATAATAAAATATTGACCAATAGGCTATTTACCAATAAGTTGTTTAAATAATAAGGTATTCAAATAATAAATGGTTTACCCGTTGTTTACTAATAATAAGTTTATCAATAAGCTGATTACCAATTATAAGCTTATTGGATATAATAAGATATTATGATCTAAAAGATAATTTTATTTATAAATTTTAATACCAATAATAGAGATTATAATACTTAATTAAATTTGATATTAAATAATTCTTTATATTAAATCATCTTATAATTCGTAAATTAATATTCTTAAAACTAAATTTAAAAACAAACTACACACTTAAAATTAATAGTATTATGCTAGTCTAATCCTTACAAAGAACTATAACCTTTTATTTATCGTTTTGATCAGGCCGAATACCCAAATCCAACAGATTAAAAAAATCAAACAGGAAAAGAAGTGAAGAATCCAATAAACGGGAAAAAAAGTTGTTAATTCCTTTCTTTTCCCTTTCATAGGATAAAATATCCTAACTCTTCGTTGATTATGCAAATCATTTTGGATCTCACGATACTCATCCCAACTTTTTTCCTGATGAGGTAAATTTGTCTTTTCAAACCCTAATTTTCGTTCCCAATATGTGTTTAAGAATCCAAGTTAAAGATGAGAAATTAATACTCACTAATTTTTGTTTTCTAGGTTTTTATCATTTTGTTTAGCTATAAGTATTTCAGACCTATTAAACTTCATGTTTTCGTTGCGAATTTTTGAATTCAGCTGTTAATTGAAGTTGCTCATTCATATTATATGCATATATATACATAGTAAGCAATCACTGAACAGACAAACATGATCAATAGCCAAGATTTCAGGCGAATTTGGTACTCTAATTTCGTAAGTGGACACTCTTTTTGGAAATTTCCTAATTAACTTAATTTATGTTTAGGGATTATTATTATTATTACAGAATTTCATAATATTAACAGATTGAATATGTATTTGTTTATACGTGCAAGATGAGATCTTTATATAAATTATGTGAGGATATGTTTAATTCTTGGCTAGTAATTGTTAGTGGAATGAGTCTTGCTGTTTAGATGTTTAAGAGAGATGTGTACTTTGTTTTTGATGTTTTATGTATATGACCTATACCAAATGTAAGGTCGCGATTACCAGTAGTTCTCTGTTGAGGATGCTACTAATGTGTTTGTGCATGACTATACTGATGAGTGTGTTTATTTGTGTATCGAAATGCTGAACTTTTTGAGCTTATATTTGCTAGTAATACATTAAGTTGGTAGGGGTTTGGGAAAGCATTAACTTTCTTAAGAATAGTACATTACTCTGAAATGTATGCATCAACTTGGTCTCAATTAGCTGAGAGTGTGTGGTTTATTACTCTGTTTGTTGGACTTCAGAACTGGTACTTGAGTGTCTGAAATTGACTTATATGAAAGAAGGAATTGATAATTGTTAGACCCCGACTTCATGGTTTATCTATTAAACTTTCCAGAATTAGCTCAATCTAATGTCAGTTTCTGTCGACCATTTGGATCCAGTGATGGGTGGTTGAGGTTTGGTGTGCGTATGAACTAAAAGTACAAAAAAAATAGAGGCGATAAACGAAATTAAAATGAAAATTTAATTAAAAGTTGTTTGTTTGATTCTCACGTTATTTTCTATTACCCGGGTTCATTTTTGTGGATGTTATAGACATTTGACCACCTTCAACTGCTAAATATTATATCTTATAATGTTTTTCGTGATCTTGCTCTTGAGGATGTATGAATTTTTGCAATGGCAAAAATATCTGAATCATTAGCTTATTGAAAACTTGAACTTCTACTATGATTTCCAAGGGAATTTTTTAAATTCAAATCATTATTGATTGCACCACAGAAAATTTTGATGGTTTCATACAAATAGATCAATAGTTCCTCCATATTCCTGTTTTCTGAAGTTTGTTACTTTAACATACTTTTGATCTTGATTCAGATAATTAAAAAGCTTTAATACAGCTGTCGATGTCTAAGATTTTGCAACAAAGAATGGCATTTCTAGTTCGGAATCCATCAATTATATGTGTGATTACTCTTCCACAAGTCCATTGTAGGCAACTGAAATTATGGAAAACCTTAAACCACCATAGATACACCGTCCCCCATACAAACAATAAACTCCCAAAAACTATTTGCTGCACGAATTCGTCTCCATGGGAACCTTCACCTGTCACGTATGCTCTTACTGATGGTACTGCAGGTGACTTTCTAAAGGGAACTACCAACATATTTGAAACTCTGAATTCTGACAAAACAGATGAAGCTCCATTAATCAATACCGAGGAGCTTACAGGTAAAAGCAAACAGACAACCTCGCAGCTTCAGTACCTAAGATGGCCTTTGTGGCTTTTGGGCCCTCTACTTCTTCTTGTCACGGGAATAGTACCCACCTTGTGGCTACCAATATCTTCAATTTTCCTTGGCCCCAACATACCCAGCCTCCTTTCCTTGACAGGGCTTGACTGCATATTTAATCTCGGTGCATCCTTGTTTCTCCTCATGGCAGATTCTTGTGCCCGCCCAGAAACCCCAACTCGGGGTTGCATCAGTCAGGCTCCATTGAGTTACCGGTCTTGGAACATGGTTGCTAACATTACAGGCTTTCTCTTTCCATTGGCTTTGCTGCTCGGTTCTCAAAAGGGATTCCTCCAGCCTCAGCTTCCTTTCTTCTCTTTTGCAGTTCTGTTGGGTCCATATTTTCTGCTTTTGTCAGTACAAATACTCACGGAGATGCTTACATGGCATTGGCAGTCACCAGTGTGGCTAGTCACCCCAGTTGTGTATGAAGCTTATCGTGTACTGCAGCTGATGAGAGGGTTGAAGCTCGGTGCTGCTGAGCTTAGTGCACCAGCATGGATGGTGCACAGCATTAGAGGGCTTGTGTGTTGGTGGGTGGTGGTCCTTGGAATGCAGCTCATGAGGGTTGCATGGTATTCCGGTTTCACAGCTCATGCACGTCAAGAACAGACCTCTACTTTTACTGGTAATGAAGTTCTTAATTAATGACTTAGACTGCAATAATGCTCAGAAGGTTCATATATGGTCTAATTGTACTCAAACCAAGTAAACGTGCCGCGTATGCAAGACGATGCAGAAACATGTATGCTAATGTAAAAAAGTGATCTGTGTAATACAATAAGAAAAACCTCATTGCAGTTATTGCTTGTTAATAATGGGTGAGATATGATTGTGTAATAATTTTATTACTACTATAGATTATTTTTTTATTATATGAGTGATGTAGTACAAGGCTTAACAGCATCTGCAGACTCCATTAGAAGAAATTAAAACAAAGTCAAAAGCATATATGCAGGTTCTTTGCAAATGGAGTAATTTTTAACATGCTATTTGCTTGCTGGAAAGAACAACACTAGCATAAAAGTGGCAAACTTAATTGTGAAGTATACATTTTGCTCTTTTTCATATACTTATAACTACTATTATTATTATATGGTAAAAGTATATGGCACTAACAATATCATTTTGTAATTATTATGGCCATTTAAATTGCCTTTGTATTGTCCAATATTCTTTTGGTGGTGGATTCATGCTCTTTTCAAAAGTGTACCTTCTTCTTTTTTATTTCATGTGTATTTTTTTCATCTTGTGGTGATCGATCAAAAGTTGTTCAATTTAACTGTCTTTTTTGTTTTGTCATTGAAATCATGAAACCAGCCACCGACATATGTTTAATTTGATTTGATTGGATTAATTTTGGTACTCATTTGACATAGTAATATGTTATAATTCTAAGACGAGACGGTCTTACAATTAAGGGATTATTTGTTTAGGACTAAATATATCTGAATGGTTGAATCGATCAGTTATTAAGTACGTTTGTTTTGGAAAAAAAATCGTCTCTAATATTTTAATCGATCGATGATTGAATGAATGACTAAGTCGATTTTTTGGAAGAAAATTTGAATAAAGTAAAAAAAAAATTAAATTTAAAAAATATATTAATTATTATATTAAGTAATATTAAATAAATTTACAACAACTTTGAATTTTTTCAGAGAGGTAAAATAATAAAATTTTATCATTCAGATGTTTTAGACATGTTAATTATCAAACAGCTTTTTTTATTCAGATTCATTCAATTTTTATCAAACACCCCATAAATAGTCATAGTCATATACTTATTTAAATTAAGATTATTCATAGAATAATTATATTTGTTTTTATCTAAAATTATTTAAAAAATTGGATAAAAATTTATCATTTGAACTTTTATACCCTTACCAATAATAACAAAGATGTAGTATTGTTAATAGTGTGATCAGTGAAAGTAAAAGGAATTCTCTGTGTGTTCCATTGCCTTGAACAAGTGTTCCTAATATACAACAATGATTAACGTAATTCTAGGCTAGGATATTGATAATTACAAGATATCAATCGCTACAAAGTAGGAGAGCCAACTATACAAAAGATATGGTCAATCAATCTAAAATATAATTATGGAAATTAACTTAAATAAATTTATATTCTATCACACCCCATGATCTGAGGGAGGTTGTCGAATGACGAGACTATTAGAAAATCATCAAATAATCTGCTGACCCCTTTTGTAAAAATATCTGCGAAATGAGAAGCGAGGCGGGACATGAAGGACACGCACCTCTCTTTTTGTACCTTTTCACAAACAAAGTGGATGTCCATTTCAATATGTTTAGTGCGCTGATATTGAACTGGATTCCCGGATAAATATATCGCACTAACATTACCACAATAGACCAAAGTTGCCTTTTGGATAGACAATGAAGTTCAAGAAGAAGATTCCTAATCCAACAAGACTCGAGAGACAACGTTAATGACACACCTATATTCAACCCGACGGATCTTTGAACATGAAATAACCCGATTTTTGGTGGTGAAAGGTAGAAACACTCCAGGCGCCCGTGCTCTCACATCATGAAGTTTGCTCCCCGACCGAGGTCCTTTAGAAAAAAGCCAAAGGGTTAATTCAATGAAACCATATTATCGTTAGTAAATTTACGTCTGCATCAAATAAGGTTTTTAATCGGGTTAGGAGCATGTAAAACATTTTTAAGCTGTAAGGGTGGATTTGTTTGGGTAAGGGAAGTATTACAATAACCACGAATTGGAATCATACTACCGTTACCAACAATTATTCCATTAGTTTTGCTCAAATTAAAATAAGGCGTGAGAGTACCGGGATTAATGGTCATGTGAGACGTTGTTCCAGTGTCCATATACCAATTTTCGTCTGGCTGGTTCAAATAGAGAGTGTGCATTGCTTGATCAATGTCAGTTGGAGCATAAACACTTGGAGCCGGAGTTGCGGTGTAGAACGATTGAGAAGGACGAGCACCCAAGACACCTTGCTGCCATTGGTAGACGGATACCCCAAGGGGCGGTGAGATAAGGACATGGTGGGGTGGCCCATGGCTGAGGGACCCACCCTGTAACACCCCAACTTATTATTAATGAAATTAAATTTTCTCTATTTATTATTTTGAAATAGTAAGGGTTGATTTGATTAATGTGGTTAGTTATGAGTAAAATGAGCAAATATTTTAAATAAGCAAGTGGTTATAACATATTCATTGTTGTCGGGAAATATTCGTTTGGTCGTGAAATATTTTTTACTGTCGGGGAATATTTGTACGACGGCGCAGCCTTGTGTGGGCCCCATAACGGAAAGCGATTGGATGAAGAAAACGACATGTATAAGTTGTTTATAAACAACGGTGTAGTTGTTACCGTTAATACTGTTGGAATACCCGGTGGTTAAAACACAATAGCACACAGTATTGCACCAATTATTGATTCTTACGTATGAAGGCACTACTCAATAATGGTTACAGTAATTACTGTTCAATATTTTATTTTATTGATTCAATAATTGTTACGTTGATATTTTATATTATTGTTGTTTCAATAATTGTCATTACACAGTATTTTTCTTTATCAGATTAATAATTCATATTATTTGAATAATATTATTGTAAGACCCCGAAATTTTTTAAATAAAAAGGAATTTCCTTTATTTATTATTTTGAAATAGTAAGGGTGGATTTGATTAATGTGGTTAGTTATGGGTAAAATCTTGAAATATTTTAAATAAGCAAGTGGTGATATAATATTCATTATTGTTTAGAATATTCGTTTGGTGTCGTGGAATATTCGTCTTTGTCGAGAATATTCGTGATGCGACCACAGCCCGTATGTATGGGCCCCATAACGGAAAGCGATTGGAGGAAGAAACAACAAAATAAGTTATTTAAAAATAATCGTGGTTATTCTGGTTTACCTTTGTTGGAATACCCTATGGTTAAAACACGATGTCTGCCGTTATTACCCAATGCTTTACAGTATTGCACCAATTATTGATTCTTACGTGAAAGGCACTACTCAATAATGGTTACAGATAATTACTGCTCGATATTTTATTTTATTGATTCAATAATTCTTTGCATTGATATTTTATATTCTTTGTTGTTTCATAATTGTCATTACACAAGTATTTTTCATTATCGAAGCAATAATTCATATTATCTGAATAATATTATTAGATAACATTATTGGCAATGTCTAGAAAGTTACATGCAAGGAGAGGTTTGGTCACCTAATTGCGCTACCAATAAGGAGAAATTCTTATTGGAAAGCCCTCTTTCCAGGAACTGCACCGGTTGTCAATATTGTGATTACATAATATTATTTATGAATAATTAATTATTGATTCATATGATGAGGAAAATATTGATTTTATGTGGATATAGATAGAGAAAATTTTTAATGTGACAATTGTTGAAAATTAATATTTTATCTTTTTTTGATAAAATAATTCATTTAAATATATTATTTTAATAATATATTAACGGTGATATTTTTAAAATGAATGTGGGATATATGAGTATATGAGGAGGAAGAGTATTTTTGTGGCATTAAATGTTTAACACATATTTTGTGTGTTCGTGGACACAATTATTGACCGAAATTTGATTATAGCCTGTAAAATCGTCCGTTTGTGGATTTCGGTCAATTTTTGTTTGGAATTTGGAAAAACTTTCTTCTGCAAAGTTGTAGAAAATTGAATTTCCTATAAAAACTCGCGAGATTCGAATTTTTTGACAAAAGGGCTATTTATTATGAATTATTGAAGTTCCGAAGCTCCGAAATAATTGATTTTTGGAAGTTTTAATTATGTTTTTTAAGAAAAACGTTTTTTACATGCTTGGGACTCATTTAACATGTGTGGTTGATGGCTGAATTCAGTTGGTATGCGTAGGGAAATTTAGAAAAATATTAATATTAATTTATTAAATTTTACACTTTTGGTGTTCTAAGCAATTTCCTATAAATAGGTGCTTAGGTTAGAATTGAAAATCACACCAGAAACTGAAGTTTTCTCTCTCTATATTATCGAGCGTATTCTTGTGAGTATTTTGAGTATACTTTGAGTATTGCTATACGGTGCAAGTTCAAGTCATAGCCTATATCCGGTGTTTATTTAAAGTCTTGTCTTTCGAGGTAAGGGATGTTATTTCTTTCGCATAAATGATATTATTTTCTTCAATATCATTATGCCAAAATCTTTGTTGAACTTTTTATCAAATTTAGAACTTTTTCATGTCGAGTTACTATTCATGAGTTCTTATTCACGAGTTCTTATTCACGAGTACTATTCACGAAGCGTGAAGATGTTTTTTTGAAATTTCTATCTTTTTGTGTGTTGGGTTACTATTCACATATACGACACTATTCACGTGTCTGACCTTATTCACGAATCGGCCTATTCATCAAAAATGAAAATTTTCTTTTTTGTCCAATATGTATATTTTGATTACTATCTTTGATTAGATCCATGTTTGATCGTTATTTTTGAGTTCTGCTTCAAAATCGCTTATTATGAAGTATTATTGATCTTGGATAAAGCGTTATGCGAATCCTAATATTTGTCCTTCTATATCAATTTGGATTCGTTCTTAAAATGTTTTTCATCATCCTCACCCCTTAATGGTGATACTTGATGAATATCTTTGGCACGTAGTTAAAGATGAATGATTAAATTGATGAATATCTTTGGCTGTGTAGTGCAAAGATGAATGATTAAAGCCGATGAATCTCTTTGGCCCGTGAGTGCAAAGATGAGCAGTGTTGAGATGAACATGACCAACTTGGTGATATGAAATGAATATCTTTGGCACATAGTGCAAAGATGATTAAAGATGTATATTGATTGTTGTTACGGGGATAAAATATTGATGATGGACTTTTAAATCTTAGAAGATGTAGAATTCATTCTCTACGTGACTCTTCTAATGGATTGCTATTTCCGCTGCATTTGTTGATCTAAAACTTGTTGTCTATTGTATTCTATTAGATCCCTGTTGAAGACTAACGATAATTTGTTGTATATTATCTTAGTCATAATATTCTTCTATCGGGCTAGTTGAGCTCACCCTTTTCCTTGTTGTTCCATTTTCTTCTCGGGAGGTGAGAAACATAGCGAGGATCGAGTCGGGGTATGGAATGAAGGTTCTAGAGAGTTGTTTAGTAGTCCTCACCATTTTGTAAAATAATGTATCAATAATGATGATGGGGATTTATTTGCGTGGATATTATTGTCAGGCGGCAATATCTCGTATTTAAACTCACAGTATGTATTATTGTCGTATTTCACACGACATTTGTATTATTGAAGTTGTAGTTATTTACGTACCATGTATTTGGCGACTTCGAGAATGGGTTGGGTGGAATGGACCTATTTTGGGGCGTCACGGTTGGTATCGAGCTTAGGGATATGATATCTGGCGGAGATCGGGGAATAGAACTAGGAGGGAGACAGAGTAAATCCTTCGCTAGTGTGTCCTACCTAAGCTTATTTGTTAGTTGGTTAGTATATAGGGATATTATATGATATATTGATTTCCTTAATTAACCCTTGTTTTATGATAGTTTTTAAGAATGGCTGCTGAGAACGTTAACAATGGAGTGAATGAGATCGTGGAGACACCTCTAATCGCCAACCAGGATAATGTGATGTCAGGCGAAGAAGGAATTAGAGATATCCATGTGGTGAGTGAAGAATTGATAGTTGCACCCGAGATAGTCGCAGAGGTCACAGCTGAGAGTGAGGAAGAAGAGGAAGAAGAGGTACCTGAGGAGAGTTTATTAGAGGTATTTTATGATCAAAATGTAGAATTGCAAAATCGTATTTATGAGTTAGAAGCGAAATTTGAAAAGAATTGAAGGCAGTCGTGGAGCAAAAGGATGCAACGATTCAAGCTTGTGTTACCCGATATGCGATGCTTGAATGAAGCACTCTTTGGCGAGTATAAGATGATAAAGTGGAATCTGAAATGAAGAAATAATGAACGAGCAGTGAGAATGAGTGATGCGTGGGTAAAAAGCCGCATTTATAGCGTTGATATTATGGAAAGGATGTCCAATCTAAAAGAAAGATTTAACGATGGACGGAAGACGCGTCGGCTGACATCGACCAAAGAACAAATTCTAGGGGAAGAGAACAATCGCCAGTTAGATGCTACAGATGCGGAGAGGAGGGACATATAAGGTCAAACTGTTCACAGCCTTCCAAGGTATGTTTTAGTTGTGGAAAAGACGGTCACATAGCTCGATTTTGTCCTATAACGAAATCAAGTCCAGTTGGGACGTTGGCACCAAAGCGGATCTGAGAAAAGTCAAAGTCAACGATTCTTTGGAGCGTTTTTTCGTGACTTCTCAAAATGCGAGGAACCCGAACGAAGTTAGCAGGTTAGTTAATTATAAATTCTTGCGAAGTTTATACCTTACTAGATAATTTGATTCTACCCATTCTTTTATCTCTCTTGCTTTGCGCTCAACGTTTGAACTTGACTACGGAGAAATTAGACTTTGACTTTATTTATGGAGACTCAGTTAGAGAAACTTTCATTACATCCGTTGTTTAGAAATCTTGCTTGATTCAGTTGGCACTATCACATTACCATTTAACCTTATTTCTATAGAGATATTTGCTTTTGATGTGATTTTAAGGTTAACTACTCATTATCTTGGAGATATTGATTGCTTTCGTAAGGTTGTTAGTTTTCATATTCTTAAGCAACTCGTTATTCAATTCAAGCAACCAAACCATTGAAGTCAAACTCTTTCATATTAAATTATAAAGCCATTTGTTTATTGAAAAGCAGAATGTCAAGCTTTCTTAGTCCATGTTATGGATTTGAATAAAGACACGCGTCGATTTGAATAATATTCTGTTTGTTATTGATTTTTCCGACGTATTTCTGAAGAATTTCTTGGTTTACTTCCGGCGTGATATTGAATTTGTATCGACTTTAAATCCGGTACAAAACCCATTTCTAAAATCTCATATCGAATGGCTCTATTGAACTTCGTGAGTTAAAAACCCAATCGTAGAAGTTGATACCGAGCCTCTATCTGGTGACTTCCTTTGTGGAATGCACCGCGAACTTCTCTGTAGGGGACACCATATTCGATGCGATAGTAAAACGATAGGTTTCATTGTAACGTCTTTATCCAAGATTGGGATGTGAGTCACGATTGAGAACAACCTAAAGTCGGTAATCGAAATATGTAGCTTTACAGAAGCTTAGTTGGTTATTATCGGAGATTCGTTGAAGGATATTCTCGAATCGCTATTCCATTAACGCAAATGACTCGTAGAGATACAAAATTCGAATGGAGCAAAGAATGTGGGAAGAGCTTCAAGAACTCAAGAAGAGACTCATTTCAAAGACATGTTCGACCATGCCATCCTGGAAAAGCGAACGTGATTCTTTGGCGTGTTGAGTAGAAGATCGATATACAAGTACGAGTACGATATTGTCAAAAAAAACTAATTTCGTATAATTTACAAATAATAGAGATGGAGATGAAAACTCTAGGTACCCACGTGATGATATACAAGTAGAATCGACTTTAATCGATAAAGTTAAAACCGCTCAAGCTACACACCGAAGCTGATGCATATGAAGAAGGAGGTGCAAGAAGTTGGTATTCCAAAAGCGAGAATCGGCGATGTGAGGAAAGCTCAAACCTTTGATTTATTATTCCATTTGAAATTCTCGATCGAATAGGAACTGTGGCCTATAGACTCGCTTTACTACCAAGTATGTTGCGTGTTCATAACGTTTTTCACGTATCGGTGTTACGTAAATATGTGGACGACCCGAACCACGTCATTTAGTTAGAACCGGATGAGATAGTCGAAGAATTAACGTACGAGGAGGTACCTGTCAAGATCTTGGATAGAAAAGAACATGTCCTATGTACCGAGATTATACCACAAGTTAAAGTTTTGTGGAGAAATCATGCTATTGAGGAAATAACCTGGGGGTTGGAAACGAAAATGAAAGCAAAGTATTTTCATCTTTTCGAAACACTGAATCGTGACGTCAATTTCGAGGACGAAATTTCATAAGGAGGGAGGTTGTAAGACCAAATTTTTTAAATAAAAAGGAATTTCCTTTATTTATTATTTTGAAATAGTAAGGTGGATTTGATTAATGTGGTTAGTTATGGGTAAAATGCGAAATATTTTAAATAAGCAGTGGTGATATAATATTCATTATTGTTTGAGAATATTCGTTTGGTCGTGGAATATTAAATGCTTTGTTGGGAATATTAAATGCGATGGTAGCGACCATGTGTGGGCCCCATAACGGAAAGCGATTGGAGGAAAAAACGACAAAAATAAGTTGTTTAAAATAATAGCTTGGCAGTAATTGTTACAGAATTTATTTGTTGGAATACCCGGTGGTTAAAAACACGATGTCTGGCGTTATTGCACAAGAAGCACCAGTATTGCACCAATTATTGATTCTTACGTGAAGGCACTTACTCGATAATGGTTACAAATAATTCTTTATTCAAAGATTTTATTTTATTGATTCAATAATTCTTTGCATTGATATTTTATATATCATTGTTGTTTGATAATTGTCATTACACAAGATTTTTCATTATCGAAGCAATAATTCATATTATCTGAATAATATTATTAGATAACATTATTGGCAATGTCTAGAAAGTTACATCTAAGGAGAGGTTTGGTCACCTAATTGCATGCCACCAATAAGGAGAAATTCTTATTGGAAAGCCCTCTTCCTGAACCGCACGGTTGTCGATATTGTGATTCTCATAATATTATTTATGAATAATTAATTATTGATTCATATGATGAGGAAAATATTGATTTTATGTGGATATAGATAGAGAAAATTTTTAATGTGACAATTGTTGAAAATTAATATTTTATCTTTTTTGATAAAATAATTCATTTAAATATATTATTTTAATAATATATTAACGGTGATATTTTAAAATGAATGTGGGATATATGAGTATATGAGGAGGAAGAGTATTTTTGTGGCATTAAATGTTTAACACATATTTTGTGTGTTAAATGGACACAATTATTAATAGAAATTTGATTATACCTTTGTAAAATCGTCCGTTTGTGGATTTCGGTCAATTTTTGTTTGGAATTTGGAAAAACTTTCTTCTGCAAAGTTGTAGAAAATTGAATTTCCTATAAAAACTCGCGAGATTCGAATTTTCTGACAAAAGGGCTATTTATTATGAATTATTGAAGTTCCGAAGCTCCAAAATAATTGATTTTTGGAAGTTTTAATTATGTTTTTTAAGAAAAACGTTTTTTACATGCTTGGGACTCATTTAACATGTGTGGTTGATGGCTGAATTCAGTTGGTATGCGTAGGGAAATTTAGAAAAATATTAATATTAATTTATTAAATTTTCTACTTTGGTGTTCTAAGCAATTTCCTATAAATAGGTCTTGGGTTAGAATTGAAAATCACACCGTAAATCAAGTTTTCTCTCTCTATATTATCGAAATGTATTCTTGTGAGTATTTTGAGTATACTTTGAGTATTGCTATACGGTGCAAGTTCAAGTCATAGCCTATATCCGGTGTTTCAACTAGAAGTACTGTCTTTCGAGGTAAGGGATGTTATTTCTTTCGCAAATGATATTATTTTCTTCAATATCATTATGCCAAAATCTTTGTTGAACTTTTTATCAAATTTAGAACTTTTTCATGTCGGAGTTACTATTCATGAGTTACTATTCACGAGTTACTATTCACGAGTACTATTCACGAAGCGTGAAGATGTTTTTTGTGAAATTTCTATCTTTTTTGTGTTGGGGTTACTATTCACATATACGGCACTATTCACGTATACGGCACTATTCACGAATACGGCACTATTCACCGAAAAATGAAAATTTTTCTTTTTGTCCAATATGTCTATTTCGGCTACTATCTTTGATTAGATCCATGTTTGATCGTTATTTTTGAGTTCTGCTTCAAAATCGTTTATTATGAAGTATTATTGATCTTGGATAAACTGTTGTACGAATCCCTAATATTTGTCCTTCTATATCACTGGATTCGTTCTTAAAAATGTTTTTCATCATCCTCAGTCCTTAATGGTGATACTTGATGAATATCTTTGGCCTGTAGTTAAAGATGAATGATTAAATTGATGAATATCTTTGGCCTGTAGTGTAAAGATGAATGATTAAACTGATGAATCTCTTTGGCCCGTAGTGCAAAGATGAACAGGTGTTGAGATGAACATGACCAACCGGTGATATAAAATGAATATCTTTGGCACTGTGGTGCAAAGATGATTAAAGATGTATATTGATTGTTATTACGGGATAAAATATTGATGATGGACTTTTAAATCTTAGAAGACGGTAGAATTCATTCTCTACGTGACTCTTACAATGGATTCTATTTCCATTGCATTTGTTGATCTAAAACTTGTTGTCTATTGTATTCTATTAGATCCTGTTGAAGACTAACGATAATTTGTTGTATATTATCTTAGTCATAATATTCTTTATCGGGCTAGTTGAGCTCACCCTTTTCCTTGTTGTTCCATTTTCTTCTCGGGGAGGTGAGAACATGCAGGATCGAGTCGGGGTATGGAATGAAGGTTCTAGAGAGAGTTATTTAGTAGTCCTCACCATTTTGTAAAATAATGTATCAATAATGATGATGGGGATTTATTTATGTGTGGATATTGTCTAGAGCGGCAATATCTCGTATTTAAACTCATTAAGATGTATTGTCGTATTTCACACGACATTTGTATTATCAAGTTGTAGTTATTTACGTACCATGTATTTGGCGACTCGAGAATGGGTTGGGTGGAATGGACCTATTTTGGGGCGTCCACGGTTATTAGATAACATTATTGGCAATGTCTAGAAAGTTACATCTAAGGAGAGGTTTGGTCACCTAATTATATTGCCATAGGTAAGGAGAAATCCTTATTGAAAAGCCCCCTCTTTCTTGGGAAAAGCCTGGTTGCCATTATTGTGATTCTGTAATATTATTTGTGAATAATTAATTATTGATTTATATGATAAGAAAAATATTCATTTTATGTGGATATAGATGGAGAAAATTTTTAATGTGACAATTGTTGAAAATTGATATTTTATCTTACGTGATAAAATAATTCATTTAAATATATTATTATATTTTAATAATATAATAATGGTGATATTTTTGTAATGAATGTGGGATATATGAGTATATGAGGAGGAAGAGTATTTTTGTTACTAAAAAATATTTAAAACATGTTTTTCATGTTTGTGGACCCCATTTCTTGACTGAAATTTGATTATAGCCTGTAAAATCGCCCGTTTGTGGATTTCGGTCAACTTCTGTTTGGAATTTGGAAAAACTTTCTTCTACAAAGTTGTAGAGAATGAAATTTCCTATAAAAAGGACATAAGGTTTGAATTTTTCTGATAAAAGGCTATTTATTATGAATTATTGAAGTTCTGAAGTTCCGAAATAATTATTTTTTTAAAGTTTTAAATTTGTTTTAAAAGAAAAACGTTTTTGATATGTTTGGTGGGCTCACTTGTTGTTAAACATGCTGAAATTGGATGATTCTAGGTGGGCGTAGACAATTTATTATATATATTAATATTTTATTAAATTTTCTGCTTTGGTGTTCTAAGCATTTTTCTATAAATAGGGTGCTTAGGTTATAATTGAAAATCACACTAGAAACTGAAGTTTTCTCTCTCTATATTATCGAGCGTATTCTTGTGAGTATTTTGATACTTTGAGTGTTGCTATACGGTTGCAAGTTCCTTCAAAGACTATATCTAGGATTCCATCGTAAGTCTTTGTCTTTTCGAGGTAAGGGATATTATTATTTTTTAAAAAAAAATGATATTATTTCTTCTAATATCATTATGCCGGAATATTGGTAAGATTTTTCTTGTAAAATTAATTTCTTTTAGTGTCGGGGTTACTATTCACGTGTACGGTACTTGTAAAATCCCAAATTTTACGAATAAAGATTTTATTTTTTCAAAATATTTTTTTGAATATTATAGTGTGGATTTGAGATAATGTTATAATTGTGGGTAGTATTTATAAATTTTGTAAAGTATGCAAGTTGTTGTATTATATTAGATTGGTCGGAAATATTCATTTTAGCGAGGAATATTCAATGCAATGGCCTTGATCATTGAGTGGACCCCACAACAAAATTATTGTCGGATTGAAAAAAATGACAAAATATTTTTATGAAAATAACGGTGAAGTTTTACCGTTAATCTTTGTTGAACTACTCGATAGTAAAAGTATAATAAATACGTGTGGTTGCATAAGTAGCGCCTGGTATTGATTATTGATCTTACGTGAGAAATCACTCAATTATACTCAATTATTATTCGATAATTGATGCATCATATATCTCATATTATTGATTCGATTATTGTCACGAGATCATCTCTGCATTATATGTTATATTATTAAATCAATAATTGAGGCGACAAAGTTATTCATATTATTAAATTGCAATATTTACAATGTCTAGAAGTTACATCGAGGAGAGGTTTGGTCACCTAATTGCGGCCAATAGGGAGAAATCCTTATTGAAAACCCCTCTTTCATGGGAACAACCTGGTTGTTAAATATTGTGAGTTATAATATTAATGATGAATAAGTTCGTGTTGATTAAAGATGAATTTGATAGTTTCATTGTGTTGGGATTATTTGTGTTAGTATAAATCGACATTTATTCCGATGATAATTGATGTCTGGAGGTTATATTGTTCAATCGGGTATTCGGGACACTTTTTGTGTCAGAGTACTATTCACGAGTTACTATTCACGGAGTACTATTTACCCGAACAATATATTTCTTTTCGGTCCAAATTATTTTTGGGTACAATATTATTTCATGAGGAGATGTGCTAATTTTTCAGACCATTGGTTAAATTTATAATAGTGAATCAATATGGATCACTGGTTTAAAGTTTTAATAGTGAATCAGTATGGATCGCTAGTTTAAAGTTTTAATAGTGAATCAGTATGGACCGTTGCTTTAAGTTTTAATAGTAAATCAATCTGGACCGTCCGTTTAAAAGTAAATCAATCTGGACCGTTCATGAATTAGTTACTATTCAATCCACTCCTATAAATAGAAGCTCATTCCTTCATTATTTCTTATGAATTCACTGAAACTCTAGAAAGAGAAATTATAGAGAGAAAGAAGAAGAGTTTTCTGCTACTTCACTACTTCGATATCCAGTTTCTTTAACGGTAAGGGGTATTATTTCTTTTGTATTCATGAAGAGAACTTCTGTTATTTCATTCTTTATTATTCTGTTGGAATAACCTGTATACGCGGGCTACCCTAAACTTGGTGAAATTCTTCTGTTATTCCATTATTTATTATTACATTGAATAACACTCAGATACGCTGGCTACCCTATACTTGGTGAAATTCTTACATTATTCCATTATTTATTATGTTGGAATAACTTTGTATCTGTGAGCTACCCTATACTTGGTGAAATTCTTACATTATTCCATTCTTTATTATTCTATTGGAATATCACATGCATGCGTTTCTGTTACGGGACCTAGTTTCGTATTTATTATTACTTTGAATAACATGTCATGCATGCGATCTATCACATATCCGGTGATTTTTTTTGTTATTCCATTCTTATTTATACTCGATTGGTTAAAATTTTGACTTATACTCCATGAAATTAGTGGAATATCCTTGATATTTAAGCTTCATCCAAAGATTTTTCATGGAAATATTCTTCCGAGCATTCTTGAATTTTACTCTCTGAAAGAAGTATCATGTTGACAATTTGGACGTTATTAGTTCTTGGATAAACTAATTCTTGAACTTGTTTTATTGAATTCATATATTATTGTCATCATCCTCATGTTTATAATTTTGAAAATCATCTGTGGCCTGTAGTGCATAGATGGACTTGGCATGATTATGACCAGGGATTATTCGGTATAATCATGACCGTAATGTTACAAATGATGTGGTAAAAGTCCTCATTAACCCGTAGTGCATTGATGGACAGTTGTTGGCATGATCATGACCATTGATGAATACACGGATATCCTTGGCCCGTAGTGCATGGAAAATTTGTGGTCGTGACCCTAATGAATATCCTTGGCCGTAGTGCATGGATGATGTGGATTATTTATTAAGCTGAGTCTCAGCGATAAAAGTGATGAAAAAATATTTTAAATCATAAAAGATAGTAGATTTTATTCTCTACTTGACTCTTTTAATGGATTGTTTATTCAAGCTATGATTAAACTTGATGTCTATTGTATTTTATCAGTTTAACATTGTTGAAGGCTAATGATAATTTATCCTGCATTATCTTAGTCATAATATTTCTTACTGGGCTAGTTGAGCTCACCCTTTCTTTCATTGTTCTCTTCAGGAAATGAGAACGTAGCAGGAACTAGTCGAGGAACGGAGTGATGGTCCAGAGGATAGCATTAGTAGTCCTCACTATTCTATGAAATAGTGTGTTAATAAATGTATTGAGGACTTATTTTGAGTGTGGATATTGTCTAGATGACAATATTTGTATTAAAACTCACAGCATATGTTTTGTCGTATTTTACACGACTGTTGTATAATTAGTTTGTATTTGTATTCAGTACCATGTATCTGGCGACCCGAGATGGGTGATGTATACCTATTTTGGGGGCGTCACAGCACTATTCACGAATACAGCACTATTCACAGAAAAATTAAATTTTCATTTTTTAGTCCAAAATATCTATTATGGATACTAGCTTTGATTGTATTCATGTTTTGATCATTCTTGAATTTTACTTCACCACGATTATTTATGAAGTATTTTTGAACATGGATTGTTTGAAGTACGAATCCTTAAAATTTATTCTTTTGTTTCACTGGATTCGTTTCTTTAAAATATTTTTCATCATCCTCAGTCCTAAATGATGATATTACTGAATATCTTTGGCCTGTAGTGCAAAGATAGTTGATTTTCTTATGAATATCTTTGGCCCGTAGTGCAAAGATGTACAGGTGTTGAGATGAACATGACCAACTAATGAATATCCCTGTAGTACAAAGATGAATATTTGATTCAAGATGTATGTTGATTGATGTTACAGGGATAAAATATTGATGATGGACTTTTAAATTCATAGATATTAGTAGATTTCATTCTCTACGTAACTCTTCTATGAATTATTATTTCCACTGCGAATATTGATCTGAAACTTGTTGTCTATTATATTCTATCAGATTTTTTCCTGTTGAAGACTAACGATAATTTGTTCTATATTATCTTAGTCATAATATTCTTTACTGGGCTAATTGAGCTCACTATTTTCCTTTTTGTTCCATTTTTCTTCTCAGGAGGCGAGAATGTAGCGAGTACTAGTCAGGGTCTGGAATGAAGGTCTTAGAAAGTTATTTTAGTAGTCCTCACCATTTTTGCAAAATAATATATCAATAATTATAATGAGGACTTATTTGAGTGTTGATATTGTCTAGAAGACAATATTTATATTTAAACTCACAATTTTTATGTTGTATTAATAAAGTTGTAGTTGTTTCTGTACCATGTTATTGACGACTCAGAATGGGTGTTGTAAACCTATTTTGGGGCGTCCACAGTTAATATCGAGCTTAGGGATATGATCTCTGGCGGAGATCTAGAATAAACTAGAGAGGAAAGACGAGTAAATCCTTCGCTAGTGTGTCTTACCTAAGCTTATTTGTTAGTTGGTCAGAGTATAGGGTTATTATGTTGCATATCAATTTATTTAATTAACCCTTGTTTTATCGCAGTATTTGAGAATGGCAACTGAGAATGTTAACAGTGGAGTAAATGAGACCGTGGAGACACCTTTACTCACCAACGAGGAGAACATGCAACAGGCTGGAAATTTTCCTCCTGTAAACAACACCACTGATCAGACGATGAACGACGGAAAGTTTAGAAGCTTTTTGCAGTTCATGAAAAATCAGACGAAGAAGACTCGTGTACAAAATACGAGTAGAAATTATAGCAACGCACGGTTTGTCACAGCCAAACAGTTCAAAGAGTTGGGACCACCGAGTGCAGGGAAATCCAGATCCGATTAAAGCGTAAACGTGGTTCAAGCAAATTACCAAGATATTTGATGTCTTGGGATGCACGGAGGAACAGAAGGTTCCATTCGCCACCTTTATGTTCCGTAATGAGGCGATTCTTTGGTGGGAATCATGAAGCGTACTCCATCCACCAAGACTCAAGATGTCTTGGGAGACGTTTGAAGAATCGTTCAATGACAATTACTTTCCTGAAAGTATTCGTCATATGAAGGAAGTGGAGTTTATTAGATTGAAACAAAACAACATAACGGTGTCTCAATACGAGGTGAAGTTTGCAGAGTTATCCAGGTTTGCACCTCATTTGGTGGAGAATGAGGAATGTATGACACGGATGTTTCTTAGAGGTTTGAAACCCGGCATACGTCAATATCTCATTTCTAATAAATTTTCTCTCTATTCAGATGTTGTCAACAGGGCTCAATTATTAGAGTGAGATAACGAGTACGTTCAACCGAGGGACCACAACCAGATCATACATCTGGACGTTGTGCCATCGTAACAACGATAACCAAATGGAGAAAGAAAAATACGAACAAAAGCGGTAACCACTCTGGTGGTAATCATGACCATGAAAATAAAAGAAGCGAGTCGGGAGAAGATTTTAAAAAGAGGAGATTCAACAATGACAATGCGAAGACGTCAGCACCAGTAGCAACTGGTTCTAAGGGAGGAGAACGACCACCGATCGTATGCTATAAATGCGGGAAAGAGGGACATATCAGCCTAAACTGCCCACAACAGTTCAAGGTATGTTATAATTGTGGAAAAGAAGAACATATTGCTCGAGATTGTACGATAGCGAAACCAAGTCCAGCGGGGATGGTGACTCAAAAGGTTGTCCCATAAAAGTCAAAGTCAACGGTTCCTGGAAGAGCGTTTGTCGTGACTGGTCAAAATGCGAGGAACCCAAACGGGGTGATCACGGGTAAGCTAATCATAAATTCTTGCGAAGTTTATACCTTACTAGATACCGGTGCTACCCATTCATTTATCTCTCCTACTTATGTTCAACGTTTAAACTTGACTCCGGAGAAATTAGACTTTGATTTATCTGTGGAGACTCCATTAGGAGAAATTTTTATTACATCCACTGTTTATAAATCTTGTTTGATTCAAGTTGGCACCATCACATTACCTGTTGACCTTATCTCTTTAAAGATACTTGTTTTTGATGTGATTTTAGGGATTGATTGGTTAACTACTCATCATGCCAAAATTGATTATTTTCGTAAGGTTGTTAGTTTTCATATTCCTAACCAACCTGTTGTACGAATTCAAGCAACTAAACCATTAAAATCAATCACTGTCATATCAAGTCATAAAGCTATTCATTTATTGAAAAACAGATGTCAAGCTTTCTTAGCCCATGTTATGGATTTGAATAAATACACGTCAGATTTGAATAATATTCCTATTGTTAGTAAATTTCCTGACGTATTTCCTGAAGAACTTCCCGGTCTACCCCCAAAACGTGAAGTTGAATTCTTTATTGAACTTGAACCTGGTACAAAGCCCATTTCTAAAACCCCATATCGAATGGCTCCTATTGAACTTCAGGATTTAAAGGTCCAACTACAAGAGTTGTTGGACATCGGTTTCATTCATCCTAGTACATCTCCTTGGGGTGCTCCTATTTTATTTGTAAAGAAAAAAGACGGAAGTATGCGACTTTGTATTGACTATCGAGAATTGAACCATGTCACTATCAAGAATAGGTATCCGCTACCTCGCATTGATGACCTGTTTGACCAGTTGCAAGGAGCACAATTCTTTTTAAAGATCGATCTTCGTTCTGGATATCATCAGCTAAAGATTAGAACTGAGGATATTCCAAAGACTGCCTTCAGAACTCGGTACGGGCATTATGAATTCTTAGTCATGTCTTTTGGATTAACTAATGCTCCTGTGGCTTTCATGGATATGATGAACCGGATATTCAAGGAATATTTGGATCAGTTCGTTGTTGTCTTTATTGATGATATCCTCATATATTGCAAAAGTCGTGAAGATCATGAGCATCATTTGAAGCTGGTACTCCAAAGGCTTTGTGAATACAAGCTATACGATAAGTTGAAGAAATGCGAGTTCTGGCTTGAGGAAGTAGCATTCCTTGGGCACGTGGTGTCAAAACATGGAGTATCTGTTGACCCGGCGAAGATTGAAGCAATACAAAGTTGGGAGCAACCGAAGACGGTGACCGAAGTACGAGCTTTCTGGGCCTAGCTGGTTATTATCGGAGATTCGTGGAAGGATTTTCTCGAATCGCTACCCCGTTAACTCAACTGACTCGGAAAGATACAAAATTTGTATGGAGCGAGGAATGCGAAAAGAGTTTCCAAGAGCTTAAGAGGAGACTCGTTTCGGCACCTGTTCTGACAATACCATCTGGTTCGGATGGATTTGTTATCTACAGCGATGCTTCGGGCAAAGGGTTAGGATGTGTTCTCATACAACATGAGAAAGTCATAGCCTATGCCTCGCGACAACTTAAAGAATATGAGAGGAATTAACCTACTCATGATCTAGAGTTGGCAGCAGTAGTTTTCGCGCTAAAGATCTGGAGGCACTATCTATATGGAGAGAAAGTGGAGATATATTTAGATCATAAATGCCTCAAATATTTCTTCACCCAAAAGGAACTCAACATGCGGCAACGACATTAGCTCGAGCTGTTAAAAGATTATGACCACACTATTCAATACCATCCTGGAAAAGCGAACGTGGTAGCTGACGCGTTGAGTAGAAGATCATATGCAGGAACGAGTGCGATGTTGTCAACACAAAGGCCTATTTTGTGTGATTTACAAAAGATGAAGATAGAATTCAAGACTCCGGGGACCCATGTGATGATGTCAAGTATACGCATAAAGCCAACTTTAATAGAAAAAATTAAAGTTGCTCAAGTCACAGACCCGGAGCTGATGCGTATGAAGAAGAAAGTACAAGAAGGTGCTATTTCGGAAGCGAGAATCGATGAAGAAGGAATACTTCGAGTCCACTCCAGACTTTGTGTTCCTAACGACTCTGATTTGAAGTACAAAATCATGATGGAGGCACACAATACACCATTTGTAATTCATCTTGGAAGTACCAAAATGTATCGTGATCTTCGACATACATTTTGGTGGAACAATATGAAAAGAGAGATCGCGAATTTTATCTCGAGGTGTTTAACTTGTCAACGTGTAAAGGCAGAGCATCAAGTGCCTAAGGGTCCATTGCAACCACTTTAGATTTCGAAATGGAAGTGGGAACACATTACCATGGATTCGTTACGGGTCTTCCCACGGTTTCTCAAGGCATAGATGCGATTTGGGTTATTGTTGATAGATTAACTAAGTCTGCTCATTTCTTGACAATACGGGAGGCTTATTCCCTTGAACGTCTTGCTCATATGTATATAAATGAGATTGTGAGATTGCATGGGCATGCCAGTATCCATAGTTTCGGATCGTGACCCAAGATTTACTTTACGATTTTGGGTTAGCTTGCAAAAAGCTATGGGTACGGATTTACGATTCAGTTCGGCATACCATCCTCAAACGGACGGACAATCAGAGAGGACTATTCAAACTCTTGAAGATCTATTAAGACTCTGTGTCCTAGATTTCAAAGGGAGTTGAGATAAGTATTTACCATTGGTGGAAGGCAAGTATAGGTGTGGCCCCATTTGAAGCATTGTATGGACGAAAGTGTCACTCTCCAGTATGTTGGGACGAGGTGGGTGAAGCAACATTGTTGGGACCAGAGTTGGTATATATGACTACAGAAAAGATCCAAATAATTCGACAACGTATACAAATGGCACAGGATCGACAAAAGAGTTATGCGGATCTTCATCGAAAGGACGTGGAATTTAGTATTGGGGATCATGTATTTTTGCGTGTGGCTCCATGGAAGGGAGTTACAAGATTTGGGAAGAGAGGAAAGCTCAATCCACGATTTATTGGTCCATTTCAGATTCTTGACCGAGTAGAAAATGTAGCCTATAGACTCGCGTTACCTCCAAGTATGTCTCGTGTTCATAATGTTTTTCATATATATGTGCTTCATAAATATGTGAAAGACCCGAACCACGTTATTGAGTTAGAACCGGATGAGATAGCCGAAGACTTAACGTACGAGGAGGTACCTGCCAAGATCTTGGATAGGAAGGAGCATGTCTTACGTACAAAGGTCATACCACAAGTCAAAGTTTTGTGGAGGAACCATGCTATTGAGGAAATGACCTGGGAGTTGGAAACGGAAATGAAAGCGAGGTATCCTCACCTTTTCGAAACATCAGGTACGTACGTCAATTTCGAGGACGAAATTTCATAAGGAGAGGAGGTTGTAAGACCCCAACTTATTATTAATGAAATTGAATTTCCTCTATTTATTATTTTAAAATAGTAAGGGTTGAATTGATTAATGTGGTTAGTTATAGGTAAAATGTGCAAATATTTTAAATAAGCAAGTGGTTATAACATATTCATTATTGTCGGGGAATATTCGTTTGGTCGTGGAATATTCTTACTGTCGGGGAATATTCGTACGACGGTGTAGTCTTGTGTGGGCCCCATAACGAAAAGCGATTGGATGAAGAAAATGACAAGTATAAGTTGTTTATAAATAATAGCGTAGTTGTTACCGTTAATACTGTTAAAATACCCGGTGGTTAAAATACAGTAGCACACGGTATTGCACCAATTATTGATTCTTACGTATGAAGACACTACTCAATAATGGTTACAGTAATTACTGTTCAATATTTTATTTTATTGATTCAATAATTGCTATGTTGATATTTTATATTATTGTTGTTTCAATAATTGTCATTACACAGTATTTTCCTTTATTAGATTAATAATTCATATTATTTGAATAATATTATTAGATAACATTATTGGCAATGTCTAGAAAGTTTTGTCTAAGGAGAGGTTTGGTCACCTAATTGCGCGCTAGTAAAGAAAAATCCTTATTGGAAAGTCCCCTCTTTCTTGGGAACAGCCTGGTTTCCAGTATTGTGATTCTGTAATATTATTTGTTAATAATTAATTATTGATTTATATGATAAGGAAAATATTCATTTTATGTGGATATAGATGGAGAAAATTTTTAATGTGATAATTGTTGAAAATTGATATTTTATCTTCTCTGATAAAATAATTCATTTAAATATATTATTATATTTTAATAATATTGTTAACGCTTGAAGTTTCACCCATGTCCAATCACTCGAATCCACGCTATTAGAACTCAAGACATAACAGATCACACGAGAAGCTTGACGGCTTGTGCTTTGAGGAATAGCTCCGGTGTGAGAATAAGTACAGGTCGTTACAAGGTTTAACAATGGAGGCTAAGTGTTTAGTGTTCAAAAGTAGGTATTACCTGTTAATTGTGACCTTGTCCTTGTATTTATAACGCTCAGACCACCTTAGAATCCTCCTCCGAGTCGGATTAGGACTCCTAAATATGGTAAGTTAACAATATTTGGGTCCAACACAATCTCCTTAAAAGGTGCAAGTGGAATCCAATCCAACGACTACCTTTGAAGTTACCTTATTTAATTATGATTAGGATTCCGAACTCTGCGCGCAGAAAAGCCCACTGTGCAAGCCCAAACAATCCCACCATTAGGTATGGGCGTCGACCCAAAGGACTCGAAGGCCCGACCCCGAACCCCGAACGACAGGGTTACGCATCCGGCCCAAAAGGACTCGGACGCCGACCCGACCAGCTCCAACCTCTTCATGGGCTTCAGCCCGGTAGTCTCCCAAAGCCCTTCTAATGTCAGGCCTTCGGCCCACATGAAGGTCGGTAAAATACTCCCGAACATTGCCCCCCAGTCTCTAATTGTAAGATACTTATAATCGGAGACTTGAGAGGTCAGGTATACGAAAGGACACGACAGCTAATGATGAGTTGTCTGGGGAAGCCAAACGGTCTGTCCTCGTTTCTCGAAATGTTGCACGCCTTTCCATGCTTGGTCCCGCCTTGAGCATTTAATAACTGTCCTTGGGTATCGTGTGGAAACACCTATAAAAACCCCCTTCCATCAATCACTATCACTTTTCCTAAATTTTTCAATTCAAAACCTCTACCAAAATTTTCCGACAAGGGCGATTTCCGGCGAGCTCATTTCTTACCCAAACCTCACCAGTTTCATCTATCCTGTAAGTGTTTTTGAACTTCATTTTCACTCATTTTCATCTTAAAAGTGCACCTTTGTGTTTCATTCCCTCAAATCTCAACATCAAATGGCTGATTCTAGTATTCCTCCTAAACCATCGAGCCGCCTCCCTTTTGTAACCACCACCACCACGACCTAGTCCTTGCCGACTGCCGGTGGCTCCTTCCGACACCACCCCCTCCTCAGCCCTTCCGATAAATGCTGAGGCCAAAATCCGAAGCGCCTACCACTCCGAGATGGAGTTCTCTCATATCAATACCCCGTCTTCCATCACACCCTCTCAAATCTCCAATATCTGAACCCTTTTCAAAATCCCCCAAGAATATAAGCTTGGGCACCCAATCTCGATGAGAAAATGTTTTGAGGCTCTGGCGAATGGGTGGCCGTCCCCCTATACCTTCTAAAATATGGGGTTCGGTTCCCCCTTCATGAATTCATCTCTTTTTTCCTCTGTTTTGTTGGGATCAGGTTCGCACAACTGGTGTCGAACTCATACATCCATTTAGTTTCTTTTATCGCCTTGTGTCAAGAGATCCGGATCCTATTCACTGTAACTGGGTCGAAAGAGCCTAGTTTGAAGTAATTAAATAAAAGACCCACCCGAACCGCTCCTGTCAAGACCCCTTCGAGCAACAAAGGTTGGCATGACAAGTGGTTCTTCGCCAGGGGAACCGACCTCCGTCTGCTCCCTCAATGGGCCCATCCTGAGGACCCCATAGCTAAGGTGTCCAAGTTCCCGAAGGATAAAGCCTACGCCTTCAAATCTTTTTATAAAAGATGGAGCAAGACCGATTGGAGTCTGGCAGTTCTATCCAACGAAGCCTAGTTATACAAACATGGTTGTAAGTATCTCCCTGCTGACCGAACAATTTCACTCTTATTTTCTCTTCTTTCTTCTCATGTGTTTTATGACTTAACCCGTCTATTTCTGTGTAGTGACAATTTTAAAGCCCGACGGAGCCGCTGAGTCCTTAACTCCTCTTCCCATCACAATCGAACCAATTCGCTTCCCGATCACCAACGAGGCGACTGAAGAAGAAACCATCCCCATCACCGAGTTGTCGGTGGGATCCACATCCGGCCTCGACCCCCCAACCAGTAACAAGGTGGCGTTAAAGATGAGTCGAGCGGAGAAAGGCGCTCATTGAAGAAATCCAAAAATCTCTTCAAAGTTCTCCTCCAAAGTTCCCACCACGGTCGTCTCGTCAACTCTCCCGAACCGAACCTTCCGCCACCTCCTCCTCAAACTGAGGTGATCGAGGATTTGGAGGACACCGAAGAGGCTCCTCTCGAACCTCGATACAAAAAGTCATGGCTCACCGAAGACCCTGAACCACAACAGCCTGAACAGCCAATTGCTGTTGCCGACCCCAACATCGCCGCCACCCCTATCTCCGGACCAAGCTCCTCCCATGGCTCGCCAACCACTTAATGGCCTAAAAGTCCCTCGGAAGTATTCCCATTCAATCTGTTCGATCACTTTAAGCTTTCAGGCGATGACAAATGATTTAAAGGGTTCTCTTCCGAGGAGTATTTAGTGGCCTACGTTCGGGCTCAGTGCCAGGTAACCATAATGTTGTTTAACTCGGTCCTGTAGACTTTAGAGTTTAATTTCGATGGCTGACGTATATGTTTATTGCAGTCTAATGCTATTCTTACTCGAGTTATTCCTCCCCTCGCTCGAACCACAAAAAAAGAAGTTCAACTGAGGTCGAACGTGATGCTCCTTGAGGCGGAGGTTCGAGGCTTGAACTCGGACTTAAAGAAGGAGCGGGATCTTCATGCTAAGACCCGTAATGAAGCTGCCCGAGCCGATCACCGTGCTAATGAGCTCGAGAAGAAATATGCTTTACTCCAAGAGGAGAGGGATCATTTGACCGAAGACGTCAAGGATCGGAAAAAGGCTGTTGAAGCCCTGCAGGAGAAATTTTCTGAAATGATGGCTAAAATGATGCAGGTCATGCGGGAGAACACCAGTTTAACCGCCGAAGTCAACTCCCTTCCGGACAAACTCTCCGAGGCCAAAC
Organism: Panax ginseng; assembly: GCA_020205605.1. NCBI lineage: Eukaryota > Viridiplantae > Streptophyta > Magnoliopsida > Apiales > Araliaceae > Panax > Panax ginseng. The sequence goes on from CM035133.1 coordinate 146,814,978, forward strand.
AGCAGGCAATTACCGAGTATGAAGAGTCCAAAGCCTTGAATGATAAAGTCATGGCCCAATTTACTGAAGGGTATGGGGCTTATCGTGAAAAGGCTCGGGCAAAACTGGCTGATGCTGGTCTCGATGCCTCCATTATTGAATCTTCCGACTAAGAGTCTGAAGCCGAAGATGACCCTCCTCCGGAATAAATATTATTATGACTTGTTAAAAATTTTGTTGTACTTCGCCCGAATCGTAAGCGATCGGGTTTGTAAAAAATTCAAAGTATGAATGAATTAGAACATCCTTGCTTAAATTTTTGTTATCAGTTATTTTGATCGGTTATTTCTTCCCAAACCTTTTGATCGGATTGTGCTTGAAGTTTGTCTGATTTAAAAAATTTACAGTTTTCTCGATCAGTTATACTCGTGACTTGTCTCGATCAGAGGTGTCTTTCCGAACCTTCTGATCGGATTGTGTCCGAAGTTCGTCCGTTCAAGTATTAAAAGTCATGTGAATATAGATGAAGTTAAGCATCTCCAAAAAAAACTTTCATTTATTTCATTTAAGACTGAAGGGTTACATGGATAAAGAAAAGAATGACATAACTATTACTGATAAAATTTTCTAAGTCTTTCAGCATGCCATGTATTCTTTACTTCCGAACCATCCATTGCTCGAAACCGGTATGAACCTGGCTTCGGCACCTCTACCACCTTATAAGGTCCCTCCCAGTTAGGCATTAACTTGCCAGTGTTCTGGGGGTTGATGCCTCTGACTCCCGGAGGACCAAATCGCCTACTGCAAACCTCCTCGGCTTCACATTCTGATTATAGTGTCGGACTGTTCGCTGCTGATAGATAGCCAACCTCATCACAGCTGAATCTCGAACTTCCTCAAACAGATCCAAGTTTGTTTTCAAACCTTCATCATTGTACAGCTTTTTGTACTGACTATCCCGAAGGGTGGGGGATCCAATCTCAACTGGTATGAGTGCATCGGTCCCCGTATGCCAGTCTGAACGGAGAATCCCCGGTTGTCATCCTCGGAGTAGTCCGATATGCCCACAAAATAGACAGCAGCTCTTCGGGCCACCGACCCTTTAATTCATCCAACCTTCTTTTGATCCCGTTGAGCAGGGTTCGGTTGGTCAATTCTACTTGACCATTCGATTGAGGATGAGCGACCGAGGTCTTGCGATGCTAGATCCCCAACTCTTTTAGAAAAACCTCAAACTTTGATCCCATGAACTGCCTGCCATTATCTGAGACCACTGTCATCGGGATACCAAAGCGATAAACCACTCCTTCTTTGAAGAATTTCAAGCATTCTTGTTCAGTGATCTTCTGTAGTGGTTTGGATTCGACCCATTTCGTCATATAATTGATAGCCACGATGACAAAACTAACTTGCCCCTTGGCCTTCGGCAGAGGCCTTAGGATGTCGATTCCCCATATAGCAAAGGGAATCGGGGATAAGACCGAATACAGCTCTTCGGGAGGTTGATGTGGAATAGTGTTGTTCAGCTGACACTTTGGACATCTTCTGATGAATTCTTTGGCTTTCGTGTAGATAGTCGGCCAGTAATACCCCTGCCTCAAAATCTTATGTGCCAGTGACTTTTCTCCCATGTGATCCCCACAGATCCCTTTATGTACCTCCCGAAGAGTATAGTCTGCCTCTGATGGAGTTAGGCATTTGAGCAGTGGGGAGCTAAAGGCCCATTCGGTAAAGATCTCCATCAATGAGGACGAAGTTTGAGCTTCAGTGTTTGATTTGTCTTGCTAGGATTCGGTCCGAAGGGAGGGTCCCATCTGCCAAATAGGAGATATACGGCGTGAGCCAGCAGTCAAGTCGGTCCAAAGCTAGCACTTCTGTCTTCGGAACACTGGGCCTTTCTAGAACCTCCAGGTATACCGATCCGTTGAAGGAGCTTGCTTCGGTGGTTGACAATCTCGCTAGGGCATCTGCTATTATATTATCTGACCGATCCACCCCCTGACAACTGTGTGATGTGAAGTATGCAAGCTTATCCTTTACTTCGGCCAGATACTTTGACATTCTTGCCCCCCGAGCCTCATACTCACCCGACAACTGCTTGACCACCAGCTGCGAATCACTGTAGATGACCAACTTCTGTACCTCCAAGCTCCGGGCCAACCGTATTCCTGCTAGGATGGCCTCATACTCTGCTTCGTTGTTCGTGGCCTTGAACCCAAATCGAATAGCCTGCTATACCTTGAACCCTTCGGGACTTGTCAGAATGACCCCTGTCCCACTGACGTCTGAAGTTGTTGATTCATCCACGTATAAGGTCCAGAGGTCTGCCCTTGTTGGGTTTCGGCCACTATACTTACGTCTGACTCTATAAAGGAACACTCTACCATGAAATCTGCTAAGGCCTGCCCTTTGATTGCAGTCTGGGGATGGTATTCTATTGCAAACTGTGTTAATTCCATCGCCCAAGTGGCCAACCGACCTGATACATCTAGCTTATGCAAAATCTTCTTTAACGGCTGATCCATGTATACCACTATTAGCGGACCCTAGAAATAGTGTCTGAGCTTCATGCTGGCAATTATTAAGGCATAGGCGAACTTTTCCAGGTTTGGGTATCTGATCTCTGCGTCTCGAAGTACGTGGCTGATGTAGTACACCGAGAACTGCTTTCCTCCCTTATCACGTACTAGTGCTGCCCCTACTGCCATCGGGCTCGCAGCCAAATATAAATATAGAGATTTCGAAGGGATCAGTTTCATCAATAATGCGCAATAACTCGATATTTCTTGATCCTTGAACGCAGCGTCTTCGCATTCTGAAGTCCACCGGAAGCTCTTATCAGTCTTTGGACCCTTGAGAGTGTCAAAAAAGGGTAGACATCTTTCGGCTGACCTTAACACGAATCTCCAAAGGGCAGCTATCCGGCCCGTCAGCCTCTGTACATCTTTGTATGTCTTTGGAGATTTCATGTCTAAGATCGCCGTAATTTTTTTCGGGTTGGCTTTGATTCCCCTTTTGCTGACCAAGTATCCTAGAAATTTTCCTGAACCCAAACCGAAGGTACATTTGGTCGGGTTCAGTCTCAGTTTGTGCTTCCTTACCGTTTTGAAGCAGTCTTCTAGGTCTTCCAAATGATCCCGGACTGACATGTTTTTCATGATCATGTCGTCCACGTACACTTCCATAGTCCACCCCAGCTACTTTCTGAATACAAAGTTCATCATCCGTTGATAAGTTGCCCCTGCGTTCAGCAATCCGAATGTCATCTTCCGATACGCATATATAGCCCGATGAGTGATGAAGCATGTCTTCAAGATGTCATCCTTGCATATCAAAATTTGGTGGTATCCCGAGAAAACGTCCATGAAACTTAACATCTCATACCCCAAAGTGGCATCAATCAGCTGGTCTATATTAGGTAGAGGGTAGAAATCTTTTGGGCATGCCTTGTTCAGATCCGTGTAGTCGATGCACAACCTCCACTTCCCATTTTGCTTCTGAACCAATACCACATTTGCCAGCCATTCGGGATAGTCGATCTCGAAGATGAACCCCGCCTCCAGTAGTTTAGTGATCTCTTCATCTATGATCTTCTACCTTTCCGGGGTGAAGATCCTTCTTTTCTGTATCACTGGTTTCCTCTTCGGGTCCGTATGTAGCCTATGCAGTGCCACCGATTCGCTTACCCCGGGCATGTCACTAGGTTCCCATGCGAAGATATCTGCGTAAACCCGGAGTAAATCCACCAGACCAGTTCGCAACGGTTCCGTTAATCCTGCCCCAATTTTGATCAATTTTTCTGGATTCCTAGGTAACAACTCCACGTCTTCTGTCTCTTCTACCGGCAGTGCCATCGGTTCAGTACTGCTCTTAGTGAATGGCTCTATCTCGATGGCCATTGTCTATTTCTGTTTGCTGACCCCGACCCCTGAGGAAACCAAAGTATTCCGATAACACCTTCGGGCAATGTCCAAATCACCTTTTACCTCACCGATTCCGTTCGGTGTAGGAAACTTGATTTTGAAGTGAGGTATAGACGTCACTGCCTGCAATGCTGCTAATGTCGGGCTTCCCAATATAGCATTGTAGGCCGAATCCACTTGTACTACAAAAAATTTTACCATTATTTCTGCTTCCTGAGGGGCTGTGCCGAGCCTGACTGGTAGTTCTATCGTACCTGACACATGTACCGGGTCGCCACTAAAATTGTACAACGGACCCTCTCCTCCCAATTCCATTTTCTTTCCTCCCAGATCCATCATCTGATAGGCATGCGTGTAGAGTATATCGACCGAGGACCCGTTGTTGATCATCATCCTTTTCATATCTATTGCCCCGACCTGTGCCGTTATTACCAGTGCCCCGTCATGTGGTTCGATGTGGTCGGTAGGATAGTCTCCGTCCGAGAAGGAGATGGATACTCCTGAATATGCCCTATCATTTCTGGGCGATGAACCAGCTACCGCCAACACAGCCTCGAGATACCCACTCCTCTTCCTTTCGGTTACACGCCCTACCGACCCGCCCGAAATCATATCAATAACTCCTCGGGCTGGTGGGTGCGGTTCATACAAGGCTTTCTGCCTGTCTCCTCCTATTCTCCTCCCGGGGCTTCGAGCCTTCTCCCAACCAACCACATACTGCACCAACCCCCATTCTGCACGTTCTTTTCTATCAGATCCTTCAAGTTGTTACAATCCTCCGTCGTATGCCCCCGACTCTGATGATATGCACAATACTTGTCCCGACCCCTCTTCCCAAGCTTGGGGATCGTCGGGCATGGCTCGAAGAACGGCTTATTCCTCATCTCTTCCAATATCTTCGCCCGATCAGTGTTGAGTGCGGTGTAGACTTTGTTGACATTTTTACTCGGGAAGGGTGGTCTTCCACTGCTCGACCCTCCCCTATTATAGCTTTTCTTACTGTAATTGTCCGGCCTCCCCTGATTATCCGACTTCTAATAACTCTGTTTATCTCGATCCCTAGACTTCTCATAAGATTGGGAGTGTGGTTTGAAGTTCCCCATTGCTTCTTCGATTGCTATGTGACCTTCGGCTCAGTGGAAGGCTTCTGTTAAGTCAGCCGGAGGGTTGATCACCAAATCCTTCATCAACTTCTTCGACTTCCCACTATCCACACCAGTTGTGAAAAATCCTAGGGCTTACGGGGAGTTTAACTCCGCTACCGATCCCACAGCCTCTCGGAACCTTTTGACGTACTGGCTCAGGCTTTCGTCCGATTTCTGTCTGACCTGCATGAGTGAAGCTGTAATCTTTCCCCGCCTCTTGTTACTCCCGAACCGAGCATAAAATTTTTCCCGAATATCACTCCAGGAGCTAATCGATCCTGTCGCCAGGGTTCCCATCCATTCCCAGGCGCTCTTTTTCAAGATTGTTGCGAACATATGACACTTGGTAGCATCCGAATGCCCGTAGTATGTCATCAGCCTATCATACCCGTCTGAGTGGTCGTACGGATCCCCCAGCCCGTCATAGGTTTCCATCGGGGGCATCTTCTTTTTGGAGTCGGCCGTCTCCTGATTGATCTCCGGCGAGAAAAGTGACCCCAAACAAGCCGAAGGTGTCCCCAACGTATTTTTAGCCAACAGCAACTTCTTCAATTCAGCCACCCTCCGATCGAGTGGGTCGGACTCCTCCTTACGAGGGGACGATCGGGGTCTGTCCCTCCCGTATTCAGGGGTCGCGTCTCTCCTCCGATGTCCTGATCTGCCTGGACGATCCGATCGTTGATCTGCCAAACGGCTCCTCATTCTACTTCGGCCTTCTTGCGATCGACTGCGATGCCTGCTCCTTTCATTTCCAGCCCCTTCCCGTCGAGGTGACCGGGATCGACTCCGATGCCTACGCCTCTTCGAGGATGCCTCCTGTTCCCCAGCCATATTCGCCATCTGTTGTTCGAGTTGTTCCTGCTGAAGGCGCAGGGCCAGCATGGCATCCTTGTTCTGTTGCATATTTTTTAGCAGAATGAATTCCCTTTGATCTCGGCTGTTCTCCCCTCGATCCTTCCCGTGGATGTAGCAGCCCCGAATCCGGGTCCCGAATCGCCGCGGATCCGGTTCGCTATTTCTACAACTATTTGCGGAAGATATAAACATAAATTGTTTATACATTACATTACACACTATTCCCCAAAGTCGAGTAACCTTTACTTAAACACAAATCATAAGCTATCTAACACATAACAATACTATTCTTCAACCATACTTTTACAAATTAGCTGTACATTTTATCCCAAGCTGAACTTGGCATTTTCCTTTTCACATGTCGCCAGTATTATACGCCTTATCTGCAATGTTTTATCATGATATAGCAAGGGTGAGCATGAAAGTTGCCCAGCAAGTTTAAAAACAATGCAAAGATATATCATGATGGAAAGAGTTTGAATAATAAGCTGACTATCCTTCACAATGTATTTGTGAATTAAGCATGAACAAAGTTTTGGTGAACAAGTATTTAACAGAATAACAATATCTCGGGACCAACTGGTAATGAAGGTGATCAGCCTTTCATACCCGACTTATACATACAAGATGTACAGAGTACAATTCATAAGCATATCTCATGCGAAACCACTCTTAAAAGAGTTTAAGTAAAAGAACTTGAAAAACTTGCACGAACTGCTGATTCTGTAACGCAATATATAATACGCTTCTCCTGAAGACCTAATATTAATAATATAGATCTCCAATATTAGAATAATATCATCATTGTTATAAAATAACTTAAACATATTTCCACATACTCCTATCAGTCTATATAGCATATAAAACCTATAATAGATCTTTCTTTAGTCATAACATATAGTTAAGTATTAGACATTAGTTTTAAGTCTTAATATTATTATTATACTTTGATATTCTTTTAATCACATCATAACTTATACTTATAAGTTATTCATTTTATATGTTATCCTAGTAAATTAGATAACATCTTAGTAAACCGAAATACCATTTCAAGAAGACGGATTTTATTTCAAATCCCGAAATCACTATTCTTTTCACGAAAAATACCAAATCAACTTTTTTTTTTTTTATCCTTTGGTCAAACATATATACATGTATTTCATACATAAAAATATTTTTCCGTAATTTTTCAATTTCTTTTACTATTTTTCAAAAATCATAATTAGTGCGTGACTTAAGAAAATTAGCTACCTCGTGCTTAACTCCAGAGATGCCCATCTTTTGACATAACCTTATATATGTTAACGTGATGCTCCATTTTAAATTTCATGCAATCGGAGTTGTAGAACTCCGGTTATAGCGATTTCCGTCGGAAAATCACAAAAATTGAAATGGTCATAACTTCGTCGTTTTAAGCCGGAATTAGCTCATTTTTGGACACGAGCTACATATTACCATATATTTTCATTTCCCAAAAGCCTGTAATTTTTCTCATTAACTAAATGTTCAAAACAGCCCTCGGAAAATTTTGGCCAGAAACTTTTTGCACTTTGGCAGTTTTGGAGTCCTTCACCAAAACTTAAATAAAACGAAATTTGTAACTCCGATTAATGATCCGTCAATTTTGTTGGATTCGTATCTTTCCGAACTACAGTTTTCATATATCACAATCCATATTTGGATATGTTTAGCTCCCGAATTTAGCCCGAAGTGACTGTTCCAAAACTGTCCTTTTCACAGTTTTCTTAACTTTGTGTAGTTTGGGAGAAATCCCATAACTCCCTCCTCCGATGTCGGATTTAGTCCGTTTGAGTCTATGAAAAAGCTTATTGAGTGTACTATAACATATCACAAGTCCAGAATTTTAGAGCACTCTAACAAATGCGAAATTTTCTGTTTTAGGGCAGCAGTCCACTAACTCATTTAAAACAAAAAACTGTTTTGGTTATTCTTCTTTGTTCAAGCCTATCAACCCTAAAAAATGGCAAGATCTAACCATAAAATATCATATATCATGTAGATCTTCCTCATATAGATCAAAATCATAAGTTCAACACTTGATCTAAAACACCATATCAAAACACTTTTAAACTAACAAGAGTTTTGAATTTAGGAAATTTTCATACCTTTTTCTTAAGCCTTCCTTCTTCTTCTTCTTCCTTCTTCCATGGATGAACTTTCTCTCTCTTTAATTCTTGAAAATAATTGATGCAAATGGTTTGGTTGATATGAGGGGCTAATATTGCTTGGATTATTGCCCCAACAAGTTTGCCAATTATTGAACATAGGATTCTTTAGCAATTATTCACCAAAATGGGACAAAAGGGTAAAATGGACATTTCCATATCAATAATTGATTTCTTTTCTTTTTTTTTTTTAGCATACCAAATGTCCAATATGTCCCTCCTTAATTGGGCTTAAATTTGGGCCACCATTTCCATCTTTTGGGCTATCAATAAATAATATATTGGACTTAAAATTTAATTCTTTGGGCCATGTAAATTAACATAGTCAAATTCTTTTCTATCTTACCCAACCCTAAATATTTAATTAGGATATCCAATCTAAATATTTAATTAGAGTATCATTCCAAATAATTAGAATTTAAATCATCACTCTACTACAATAAATTCTATAACCCAATTAAGCATATTTTAATTAAGTTATAAAATTAAAATCTTGAGATAATAAAAATATATCTCTTAACTTAATATAATTTTAATATTATTACTATTCTCCCACAAGTAGGCTTAGTTTGGGCCATTAATTAATCCCATTGAGCTAGCCATTTTACTTGTGTTACCTACTAACAAAAACTAACTTGGGCATCCACCCAAAATTTAATTGGGTCATTATAATACTTGTCCCATACATAATATATTGGGCTAGATTAAATAATTAATTGCCCTTAATCACTTTATCTACAAGTCCCATGCTTAATTAATTAATTGGGCTTATTTAAATGATATAACATCATTAGTCCATTAAATCTACTTCTCTTGGACTCTATTCAAATTAATTGGGCTATAACCTTATTATAGTCCATTATTTTTAATTCTATTCCATTCTACCCTTATCTTTAAATTAGGGTTTACATCTCTCACTCTAGAAAATAAATTCCTTACTCATGCCTTTTTAATTTCATAAACCAAATTATACTTGGTTATAAAATTAATTATTGGAGATATATAAAATAAATCTCTTAATGTCAAAAGATATACATTTATATACTAATATTCTCCCATATTATAACCTCTCGGTTATTTAATCACCACACCTAATATATATATTAGGTTACATAACTTAATTCTTACTTCACCCTTATATATAAAAATAAATGTATTCACATTATATAATGTATATTTATTTACTCATATCCATAATTCATATAATCATAACATATTTCACTTCTCACACTAATTTTGACTTTTCTCCATAAAAGTTAATCGTTGACTTTGACCAAAAGTCAATCTTTACACATTTTGTGCTTATCATCCATTCTAACTAAACTCGACGTTTTGGACGCCTTGATCGAAGCGATCCATGCTTCAAAATTCTATCTCTAACTCAAATTTTGAGTTTTAAATTACTCCATTCTCATTACTAATCGTATTAACTAACGACCTTATACTTCTTCAAATTCTTATTTGTCGACCAAGGCCAACACTCAAGCTATGTTAATTACTAACATAATTTTATCTTGATCATTAACTTGATTCATCATTCCTCTTGCTAAAATATATATATATATATATATATATATATAGACATAAAGATCTCTTCCTGTGAAATTTTATCTCCAATAATAAAATTTTCATATGTACTTATATAACATTTCTTAGACTATTCAGTTCACATCGAATTTACAAGTATCGTAATACCTTATTCTTGATATTCCTCCAAGTACATATTGATTCATTTTTAGGGTTTTTGGAATTTTGTAACCCATATTTTCTCTATTCTCATTCAATATCAAACCATATAGGTTTTTCTTGAAAATTTTAAATAAATTCTCAAATTCTCATCTAGGTTTTATTCTTTAACCTTTATTCTAATCATTCAAGATTTTAGAAACTTTTCGGGTTGTCACAATGGACCTCCAAATACCAAGAATCTGCTTTCTCATCCGCATCGACTTGCTTTGGTTGGGGCATGATGGTCGCTATGGAAAAGTCTTCTCCGGGGAGCCAGTGGTTCCACCTCGACCTCCCCCGGATTCTCGAACCCACCATCTTTCATCGACCCCTTACTTGGGTGGTCCGGTGTGTTTTGGCATTTTCGTGGTCAGAGACAGCATACTCCACGCTCACCATAGCCTCTTACCAGAAAAGTCTGACTGTGATTATAAGAACACTAAAAGCCCTCCTTCTAGCGCCAATGTTAACGCCAAGTTTTGCTTGCCACAGCATCCAATCACCGAATCCACGCGCTAGAACACAAGACACATAACAGATCACCACAAGCTTGACGGCTTGTCTTGGCCAGGGGATAACTCCGGTGTGAGAATAAGTGTGTTGTTATATAGGTTTAACAATGGAGGCTAAGTGTTTAGTGCTCAAAAGTAGGTATTACACCTCAGACACCCCCCAAAATAGGTCTACATCACCCATTCGAGTTGTCAATACACTGCATGTAAAACAACTACAACTTTATTATTACAATAGTAAAAGCTGTGAGTTTAAATACGAGATATTGCCATCTGACAATATCCACATACAAATAAATCCTCATCATAATTATTGATACATTATTTTACAACAATGGTGAGGACTACTAAACAACTCTCCCTAGAACTTTCATTCCATACCCAGGCTGCGTACTCGCTTATATTCTCGCCTCCCCGAGAAGAAAAATGGAACAAAAAGGAAAGGGTGAGCTCGACTAACCCAAAGAAAGAATATTATGACTAAGATAATATACAACAAAATTATCGTTAGCCTTCAACAAGGAAAAATATAATAGAATACAATAGACAACAAGTTTTAAATCAATATTCGCAGCGGAAATAATAATTCATTAGAAGAGTTAAGTAGAGAATGCAAACTACTATTTTCTATGTATGAATTTTAAAGTTCATCGTCTATTTTTATCCCTGTAACATCAATCAATATATATCTGGAATCAAATATTCATCCTTGCACTACAGGCCAAGGACATTCACCAGTTGGTCATGTTCATCTAAACACCTGTTCATCTTTGCACTACGGGCCAAAGAAATTCATCAGAAATCATTCATCTTTGCACTACGGGCCAAAGATATTCATCCAGAAATCATTCATCTTTGCACTACAGCCAAAGATATTCATCATAAATCATTCATCTTTGCACTACAGGGCCAAAGATATTCAATAATATCATCATTTAAGACCGAGGATGATGAAAAATTTTTTTTTTTTTAAAAAACGAATCCAATGAAACAAAATGACAAGGATTAAGGATTAAGGATTCGTACTTTGTTTTATCCACGTCCAAAAATACCTCAAAAATAATCATAGTGGTGTAAAATTCAAGAATGATCAAAACATGGATACAATCAAAGCTAGTATCCACAATAGATATTTTGGACGAAAAGAAAAAGTTTCATTTTTTTTCGATGAATAGTCTTAGTATTCGTGAATAGTATCATGATACGTGAATAATTGTCGTATATCGTGAATAGTAACTCCGACACCAAAAGTTCCAAATTTGATAAAAACTTCAGATTAATATTTCAGCATAATGATATTGAAGAAATAATATCATTTCGAAAAAAATAATATCCCTTACCTCAAAAGATCAGTACTTCTAACTGGAATACTGGATATAGGATATAACTTGAACTTTCACCGTATAGCAATACTCAAAGTATACTCAAAATACTCACAAGAATACGCTCGATAATATAGAGAGAGAAAACTTCAGTTTCTGGTGTGATTTTCAATTCTAACCTAAGCACCTATTTATAGGAAATTGCTTAGAACACCAAAGCAGAAAATTTAATATAATAATATATATATATATATATATATCAAAATTCTCTACGCCATTCTTGAATCTGAAAATCTAGAATTCAACCCATTCAAATCACATGTTAGACCCAAAAAAAACGTTTTTCTTATTTTAAATATTTTAAACTTCCAAAAATCAATTATTTCGGAGCTTCGGAACTTCAATAATTCATAATAAATAGCCCTTTTATCAGAAAATTCGAATCTCGCGAGTTTTTATAGGAAATTCAATTCTCTACAACTTTGCAGAAGAAAGTTTTTCCAAATTCCAAATGAAATTGACCAAAATCCACAAACAGGGCGATTTTAGAGAATATAATCAAATTTCAAATCGATAAATGGGGTCCACAATTATGTTTAACATGTTTTAAACATTTATTGCAACAAAAATACTCTTCCTCCTCGTATACTCATATATCCCACATTCGTTGTAAAAATATCACCATTATTATATTATTAAAATATAATAATATATATATTTAAATGAATTATTTTATCGTAAAAAGATAAAATTTCAATTTTCAACAATTGTCGCTATAAAATTTTTCTCCATCTATATCCACATAAAATCAATATTTTCCTAATCATATGAATCAATAATTAATTATTCACAAATAATATTACGAGAATCACAATATTGACAACCGCATACGCCCTGTGAAAGAGGGGGCTTTCCAATAAGAATTTCTCCTTCTTGGCAGCATAATTAGGTGACCAAACCTCTCCTTAGATGTAACTTTCTAGACATTGCCAATAATGTTATCTAATAATATTATTCAGATAATATGAATTATTGCTTCGATAAAGAAAAATCTTGTGTAATGACAATTATCAAAACAACAAAGAATATAAAATATCAACGCAAAGAATTATTGAATCAATAAAATAAAACACCGAGCGATAATTATCGTAACCATTATTGAGTAGTGCCTTCTTACGTAAGAGTTGGTGCAATACTGTGTACTTCTACCGCAACAACGCCAGACATCGTGTTTTAACCACCGGTATTCCAACAATGTAAACGAATAACAACTACGCCGATTATTTTTAAACAACTTATATTTGTCGCTTTTCTTCCTCGATCGCTTTTCGTTATGGGGACCACACATGGTCGCTACTTCAGTATTATTTAATATTCCCACAAAGATTTAATATTCCACGACCAACGAATATTCCCCGACAACAATGAATATTTAATAATCACTTTGCTTATTTTGAAATATTTATGTTTTTACCCATAACTATCTACATTAATCACATCAACCCTTACTAATTCAAAATAATAATTAGAGGAAATAAATTTTATTTATTAATTATTTGGGGTCTTACAACCTCCCTCCTTATGAAATTTCGTCCTCGAAATTGACATACGATACTGTGTGTTTCAAAAGGTGAGGATACCTCGCTTTCATTTCCGCTTCCAACTCCTGGTCATTTCTCTCTATAGCATGGTTTCTCCACAAGACTTTAACTTGTGGTATGACCTTCGTCGTAGGACATGCTCCTTCCTATCCAAGATCTTGACAGTACTTCCTCATCATCGTTAAGTCTTCTGCTATCTCGTCGTCCGGTTTCTAACTCAATAACGTGATTCGGGTCTTTCACATATTTACGAAAGTACGGATATGTGAAACACATTATGAACACGAGACATACTTGGAGGTAACGCGAGTCTATAGGCTACATTTCCTACTTCGGTCAAGAATTTGAAATGGACCAATAAATCGTGGATTGAGCTTTCCTCTCTTCCGAATCTTGTAACTCCTTTCCATGGGGAAACACGCAACAATAATACATGATCCCCTATACTAAATTCCACATCCTTTCGATGAAGATCCGCATAACTCTTTTATGTCGATCTTGTGCCGCTTTGTATCGTTGTCGAATCATTTGGATCTTTTCTTAGTCATATCGTACTTAACTCGGGTCCCAAAAATGTTGCTTCACCCACCTCATCCCAACATATTGGAGAGCGACACTTTCGTCCATATAATGCTTCAATGGGGCCACACCTATACTTGCTCGATAACTGTTATTGTAGGAGAATTCCACCAATGGTAAATACTTATCCCAACCGCCTCAAAGTCTAGGACACAGAGTCTTAATAAATCTTCAAGAGTTTGAATAGTCCTCTCGATTGTCCGTCTGCTTTTGAGGATGGTATGCTTAATCGAATCTTAAATCCGTACCCATAGCTTTTTACAAGCTAACCCAAAATCTTGAAGTGAATCTTGGGTCACGATCCGAAACTATGGATACTGGCATGCCATGCAATCTCACAATCTCATTTACGTACATTTGAGCAAGACGTTCAAGGAATAAGTCTCCGTGATTCGGCAAGAAATGAGCGGACTTGGTTAATCTATCAACAATAACCCAAATAGCATTTATGCCTTGAGAAACCGTGGGAAAACCCGTAACAAAATCCATGGTAATGTGTTCCTACTTCCATTTCGGAATCTCAAGTGGTTGCAATGGTCCTTAGGCACTTGATGCTCCGCCTTTTACACGCTGACAAGTTAAACATGTTGAGATAAACTTTGCAATCTCTCTTTCATATTGTTCCACCAAAATGTATGTCGAAGATCACGATACATTTTAGTACTTCCGTGATGGATTGCAAATGGTGTATTGTGCCTCCATCATGATCTTGTACTTCAAATCGTAATCGTTAGGAACACAAAGTCCGGAGTGGACTCAAGTATTCCTTCTTCATCAATTCTCGCTTAGGAATAGCACCTTCTTGTACTTTCTTCTTCATATGCATCACCCTCAAGTTGGGCTTAAGCAACTTTAACTTTTTCTATTAAAGTTGGCTCTACATCGTATACTTGACATCATCGCACTCGTTCTGCATATGATCTTCTACTCAACGCGTCACCACCACGTTCGCTTTTCGGGATGGTATTGAATAGTGTGGTCGTAGTCTTTCAATAGCTCGAGCCAACGTCATTGCCGCGTGTTAAGTTCTTTTGAGTGAAGAAATATTTAAGGCTTTTTATGGTCCGAATATATCTCCACTTTCTCCCCATATAGATAGTGCCTCCAGATCTTTAGCCAGCGAAACGCAACGGCCGCCAACTCTAGATCATGAGTAGGATAATTCCTCTTATATTCTTTAAGTTGTCGCGAGGCATAGGCTATGACTTTCCCACGTTGCATGAGAACACATCCTAACCCTTTGCTCAAGATCATCATTGTAGATAACAAATCCATCCGAACCAGGATGGTATTGTTAGAACAGTCTTAAAATAAGTCTCCTCTTAAGCTCTTGGAAACTCTTCTCGCGTTCTTCGCTCCAAACGAATTTTGTATCCTTCCGAAGTTAGATGAGTTAACGAAGTAGCGATTTGAGAAAACCTTCCGCGAATCTCCGATAATAACCAAATTAAGCCCAAAAAAGCTACGTCTTGATCACCGACTTCGGTTGCTCTAACTTTGTATTGCTTCAATCTTCACGTCAACAGATACTCCATGTTTTGACACCATATGCCCAAGAAATGCTACTTCCTCGAGCCGAACTCGCATTTCTTTAACTTGGCATAAAGCTTGTTTTCACGAAGCCTTTGGAGTACCAAATTTCAAATGGTGCTCATGATCTTCACGACTTTTGGAATATATGAGGATGTCATCAATAAAGACAACAACGAATCGAT
This sequence comes from Panax ginseng, assembly GCA_020205605.1. Classification (NCBI taxonomy): domain Eukaryota; kingdom Viridiplantae; phylum Streptophyta; class Magnoliopsida; order Apiales; family Araliaceae; genus Panax; species Panax ginseng. Next base: position 146,830,523 of record CM035133.1, read on the forward strand.
CCAAATATTCTTTGAATACTTTCGGTTCATCATATCCATGAAAGCCATGTAGGAGCATTAGTCAATCCGAAAGACATAACTAAGAATTCATAATGCCCGCATCGAGTTCTAAAGGCGCCTCTTTGGAATATCCTCGGTTCTAATCTTCACCGATGATAACCGTAACGAAGATCGATTTTGAAAAGAATTGTGCTCCTTGCAATCGGTCAAACAAGTCATCAATACGAGGTAGAGGATACCTATTCTTGATAGTGACATGGTTCAATTCCGATTGTCAATACAAAAGTCGCATACTCCGTCTTTTCTTCTTTCTACAAATAAAAGAGAGCACCCCAAGGAGATGTACTAGGGGCGAATGAAACCAATGTCCAACAATTCCTCAGTAGTTGGACCTTTAACTCTGAAGTTCAATAGAGCCATTCGATATGGGGTTTTAGAAATGGGCTTTGTACGGTGTTCAAGGTCAATAAAGAATTCAACTTCACGCTACGGGGTAGTAGGGAAGTTCTTCAGAAATACGTCGGAAAGTTAATAACAACAGAATATTATTCAATTTTGACGTGTCTTTATTCAAATCCATAACATGGGCTAAGAAAGCTTGACATCTGCTTTTTAATAAACGAATAGCTTTATGATTAGATATGACGGTGATTGATTTTAATGGTTTAGTTGTTTGAATTGAACAACAGTTGTTTAGGAATATGAAAGCTAACAACCTTACGAAAAACAATCAATTTTGGCATGATGAGTAGTTAACCAATCAATCCCTAAAATCACATCAAAAGCAAGTATCTTTAAAGAGATAAGGTCACGGTAAGGTGATGGTGCCAACTTGAATCAAACAAGATTTATAAACAAATGGATATGATGAAAGTTTCTCTAACGGAGTTTCCACAGATAGGTCAAAGTCTAATTTCTCCTGAGTCAAGTTTAAACGTTGAGCACAAGCAGAGAGATAAATGAATGGGTAGCACCAGATCTAGTAAAGTATAAACTTCACAAGAATTTATAAATAGCTTACCCGTGATCACCTCGTTTAGGTTCCTCGCATTTTGACCAGTCACAACAAACGCTCTTCCAGGAACCGTTGACTTTGACTTTTCTGGGACAGTCTTTTGAGTCACCGTCCCCGCTGAACAGGGTTTCGCTATCGTGCAATCTCGAGCGATATGTCCTCCCTTTCCACAATTATAGCATACCGAATCATGTGGGCGCTTTGACCGATATGTCCCTCTTTCCGCATTTATAAAGATATAATGGGGTGGTCGTTCTCCTCCCTTGGAACCAGATTCTCTTCTTGCACTGCTGTCTTCACATAGTCGTTGTTGAATCTCCTTTTTTAAAATCTCCTCCTCGACTCGCTTCTTCTATTTTCATGGCCATGATTACCACCAAAGTGGTTACCATTTTTAATCCGCTTTTTTCTTTCTCCACCGGTTATTGTTGTTTTGTTGATCGCTATCTCCCAGATGATCCTCGATTGTGGTACCTCGGTTGGACCGTACTCGTTATCTCGCTTCTAACAATTGAGCCTCATTAACAACATCCTGAATAGAGAAAATTTATGAGAGATGAGATAATGACGTATCTTGGGGTTTCAAACCTCTCGTAAACATCCGTGTCATACGCTCCTCATTCTCCACCAAATGAGGTGCAAACTCGGATAACTCGCAAACTTCGCCTCGTCTTTGAGACACCGTCATGTTGTTCTCGCTCGGTCTAATAAACTCCACTTCCTTCATATGACGAACACTTTCGTGAAAGTATTTGTCATTAAATAGTTCTCAAACGTCTCCCAAAACATGCCGAAAGTGCGGGTGGATGGATGGAACGCTTCACGACTCCCACCAAGAGATCGCCGCTTCGCCACGGAACATAAAGGTGGCGAATGGAACCTTCTATTCCTCTCGTGCATCCCAAGACATCGAATATCTTGGTAATTTGCTTGACCCATGTTTCGCCGATGATCGGATCCGGCTTTCCTTAAATTCGTGGTCCCAACTCTTTGAATCTGGCTTGGCAGTGACAACTCGTGGAATTGCTATCATTTCCCCTATGTTTTGAACACGAGTATCCTCGTTTGATTTTGCATGAACTGCAAAAAGCTTCTAAATATCCCTCGCTCATCATCTGCTTTCGGTGGTGTTGTTCACAGGAGGAACATTGTCGACTGTTGCACGCTTCTCCTCGTTGGTGAGTACAAAGCGCCTCCACTGGTCCTCATTTCCATTGTTAATATTCTCATCGACATTCTAAAATACTATCATAAAACAAGGGTTAATTAAGGAAATCAATATATCACATAATATCCCTATATCTTGACCAACTATCAAATAAGCTTAGGTAGGACACACTTGGCGAAGGATTTACTCGTCTCTCCCTCCTAGTTCTATTCCACGATCTCCTTGCCAGAGATCACACATCCCTAAGCTCGATACTACCAATCAGGATGACACCCCCCAAATAGGTCTACATCACCCATTCCGAGTTGTCAATACAGTGCGAAAACAACTACAACTTTATTATTACAATACTAAAAGCGTGAGTTTAAATACGAGATATTGCCATCTGCAGACAATATCCACATACAAATAAATCCTCATCATAATTATTGATACATTATTTTACAACAATGGTGAGGACTACTAAACAACTCTCCCTAGAACTTTCATTCCATACCCCAGACTTCGTACTCGCTTATATTCTCGCCTCCCGAGAAGAAAAATGGAACAAAAGGAAAAGGGTGAGCTCGACTAAGCCCAAAGAAAGAATATTATGACTAAGATAATATACAACAAAATTATCGTTAGTCTTCAACGAGGAAAAATATAATAGAATACAATAGACAACAAGTTTTAAATCAATATTCGCAATGAAAATAATAATTCATTAGAAGAGTTAAGTAGAGAATGCAAACTACTATCTTCTATGTATGAATTTTAAAGTTCATCGCCTATTTTATCCTCGTAACATCAATCAATATATATCCGAATCAAATATTCATCCTTGCACTACTGCCAAGGACATTCACCGATTAGTCATGTTCATCTAAACACTGCTCATCTTTGCCACTACGGCCAAAGAAATTCATCGAAATCATTCATCTTTGCACTACGGGCCAAAGATATTCATCGAAATCATTCATCTTTTTTGCACTTGTGCCAAAGATATTCATCATAAATCATTCATCTTTGCACTACGTGCCAAAGATATTCAATAATATCATCATTTAAGACCGAGGATGATGAATTTTTTTTTTTTTTTAAAGAAACGAATCCAAAGAAACAAAAATGACAAGGATTAAGGATTAAGGATTAAGGATTCGTACTTTGTGTTTATCCACGTCCAAAAATACCTCAAAAATAATCATAGTGGTGTAAAATTCAAGAATGATCAAAACATGGATACAATCAAAGCTAGTATCCACAATAGATATTTTGACTAAAAGAAAAAGTTTCATTTTTTTCGATGAATAGTCTTAGTATTCGTGAATAAGATCAGATATCGTGAATAATTATCGATCGTGAATAAGTAACTCTCACACCAAAAGTTCCAAATTTGATAAAAACTTCAGATTAATATTTCAAAGATAATGATATTGAAGAAATAATATCATTTCGAAAAAATAATATCCTCTTACCTCAAAAGATCGAGATTTAAGCTGGAATACCGGATATAGGATATAACTTGAACTTTCACCGTATAAGAATACTCAAAGTACTCAAAATACTCACAAGAATACGCTCGATAATATAGAGAGAAAACTTCGATTTCGGTGTGATTTTCAATTCTAACCTAAGCACCTATTTATAGAAATTGCTTAGAACACCAAAAGCAGAAAAATTTAATATAATAATATAATAATATATATATCAAAATTCTCTACGCCATTCTTGAATCTGAAAATCTAGAATTCAACCCATTCAAATCACATGTTAGACCCAAAAAAAAACGTTTTTCTTATTTTAAATATTTTAAACTTCCAAAAATCAATTATTTCGGAGCTTCGGAACTTCAATAATTCATAATAAATAGCCCTTTTATCATAAAATTCGAATCTCGCGAGTTTTTATAGGAAATTCAATTCTCTACAACTTTGCAGAAGAAAGTTTTTCCAAATTCCAAACAGAAATTGACCAAAATCCACAAACGGGCGATTTTAGAGGCTATAATCAAATTTCAGTCAATAAATGGGGTCCACCGACATGTTTAACATGTTTTAAACATTTATTGCAACAAAAATACTCTTCCTCCTCAGATACTCATATATCCCACATTCGTTGTAAAAATATCACCATTATTATATTATTAAAATATAATAATATATATATTTAAATGAATTATTTTATCAGAAAAAGATAAAATTTCAATTTTCAACAATTGTCGCTATAAAAATTTTCTCCATCTATATCCACATAAAATCAATATTTTCCTCATCATATGAATCAATAATTAATTATTCACAAATAATATTACGTAATCACAATATTGATAACCAGCGCCTTCACTAGAAAGAGGGGCTTTCCAATAAGAATTTCTCCTCTTGGCGCCAATTAATTAGGGTGACCAAACCTCTCCTTAGATGAACTTTCTAGACATTGCCAATAATGTTATCTAATAATATTATTCAGATAATATGAATTATTGCTTCGATAAAGAAAAATACCGTGTGTAATGACAATTATCAAAACAATGACAATATAAAATATCAACGCAAAGAATTATTGAATCAATAAAATAAAACACCGAATAAAAATTACAGTAACCATTATTGAGTAAAGTGCCTTCTTACGTAAGAGTCAATAATTGGTGCAATACCGTGTGCTACTGCAACAACAACGCGTATTCTCGTGTTTTAACCACCGGGTATTCCAACGAGTAAATCCAGAATAACTACTGCCAATTATTTTTAAACAACTTATATTTGTCGCTTTCTTCCTCCAATCGCTTTTACATGGGGCCCACATGGTCATGCTACTGGTCGTATTTAATATTCCCCGACAAAGATTTAATATTCCACGACCAACGAATATTCCCAAACAACAATGAATATTTAATAACCACTTGCTTATTTTGAAATATTTATGATTTTACCCATAACTATCCACATTAATCACATCAACCCTTACTAATTCAAAATAATAATTAGAGGAAATTAAATTTCATTTATTAATTATTTGGGGTCTTACATTACCTGTTAATTATAACCATGGCCTTGTATTTATAACGCTCACACCACCTTAGAATCCTCCTTCGAGTCGGATTAGGACTCCAAAATATGGTAAGTTACCAATATTTAGGTCCAACAAAATCTCCTTAAAAGGTGCAAGTGGAATCAAATCCAACGACTACCTTTGGAGTTACCTTATTTAATTATGATTAGGATTCCGAACTCTGCGCGCAGAAAAGCCCACTGTGCAGGCCCAAACAATCCCACCATTAGGTCTGGGCGTCAGCCCAAAGGACTCAAAGGCCCAACCCCGAACCCCGAACGACAGGGTTATACATTCGGCCCAAAAGGACTCGGACGCCGACCCGACCAGCTCCAACCTCTTCATGGGCTTCAGCCCGGTAGTCTCCCAAAGCCCTTCTAATGTCAGGCATTCGGCCCACATAAAGGTCGGTAAAATACTCCCGAACAAATATAATAATGGTGATATTTTTGTAATGAATGTGGGATATATGAGTATATAAGGAGGAGGAGGAGTATTTTTGTTACTAAAAAATATTTAAAACATGTTTTTCATGTTTGTGGACCCCATTTCTTGACTAAAATTTGATTATAGCCTGTAAAATCGTCCGTTTGTGGATTTCGGTCAACTTTTATTTAGAATTTGGAAAAACTTTCTTCTGCAAAGTTGTAGAGAATGAAATTTCCTATGGAAAGGACATAAGGTTTGAAGTTTTCTGATAAAAGGGCTATTTATTATGAATTAATGAAGTTCTGAAGTTCCGAAATAATTATTTTTTAAAGTTTTAAATTTGTTTTAAAAGAAAAACGTTTTTGATATGTTTGGTGGGCTCACTTGTTGTTAAACATGCTAAAATTGGATGATTCTAGGTAGGTGTAGACAATTTATTTTATATATTAATATTTTATTAAATTTTCTGCTTTGGTGTTCTAAGCATTTTTCTATAAATAGGGTGATTAGGTTACATTTGAAAATCACACTAGAAACTGAAGTTTTTTCTCTCTCTATATTATCGAGCGTATTCTTGTGAGTATTTTGATACTTTGAGTGTTGCTATACGGTGCAAGTTTCCTTCAGCACTATATCCAGTATTCCAGTCAGAAGTACTGTCTTTTCGAGGTAAGGGATATTATTTTTTTTAAAAAAAAAAGATATTATTTCTTCTAATATCATTATGCCAGAATATTGGTAAGATTTTTTTTGTGAAATTATTGTCTTTTAGTGTTGAGATTACTATTTACGTATACGGCACTATTCACGTATACGGCACTATTCACGAATACGACACTATTCACAGAAAAATTAAATTTTTATTTTATTGTCCAAAATATCTATTATGGATACTAGCTTTTATTGTATCCATGTTTTGATCATTCTTGAATTTTACTTCACCACGATTATTTATGAAGTATTTTTGAACTTGGATTGTTTGAAGTACTAAATCCTTAAAATTTATTCTTTTGTTTCACCGGATTCGCTTTCTTTAAAATATTTTCATCATCCCCATCCTAAATGATGATATTATCAATATCTTTGGCCCAGTAGTGCAAAGATAGTTGATTTTCTTATGAATATCTTTGGCCTGTAGTAAAAGATGTACAGTGTTGAGATGAACATGATCAATCGATGAATATCTTTTGGCTCAGAGTGCAAAGATGAATATTTGATTCAAGATGTATGTTGATTGATGTTACGGTGGATAAAATATTGATGATGGACTTTTAAATTCATAGATATTAGTAGATTTCATTCTCTACGTAACTCTTCTATGAATTATTATTTCCGCTCTGTAATATTGATCCAAACTTGTTGTCTATTATATTCTATCAGATTTTTCCCTGTTGAAGACTAACGATAATTTTTTCTATATTATCTTAGTCATAATATTCTTTACTGGGCTAGTTGAGCTCACCCTTTTCCTTTTTGTTCTATTTTTTTCTCAAGAGGCGAGAATGTAGCGAGTACTAGTCGGGGTATGGAATGAAGGTCTTAGAAAGTTGTTTTAGTAGTCCTCACCATTTTTGCAAAATAATATATCAATAATTGTAATGAAGACTTATTTGAGTGTTGATATTGTCTAGAAGACAATATTTGTATTTAAACTCACAGTTTTTATGTTGTATTAATAAAGTTGTAGTTGTTTCGCATCATGTTATCGACGACTTCGAATGGGTGTTGTAAACCTATTTTGGGGGTGTCACACACCCTCTAAGGTGGGAAATTCGAGCATCTTCACTTCACTGTGGAGGCCATTGTTTGGTTATGATTGTCGCCACCACTACCACCATGGGTCTCATTGGTTGCGTTAGTTGTTTCCACCGCGATTTTTGCCATTGTTCTTCCTACCCTTATTGTTTGAATTCCTGTTCTGACCTGTCTCCTGTTGTTGTCCATTATTGTTCAAATTATCAGTATTGGAATTCATGAAAAGAGCAGAGGTCGAACCTGATTCGAGTTTGGCTCGTTCGGCCTTGATGGTTTCATCTAGAAGCAGCATCAACCGTGTTTGAGCGAACGTCGGTAGAGGTTTCATGTTCTGAACCACCCGCGTCACAAAACCGTTATATGCCTCGGTCAAGCCAGTGAGAAGACGCAACACCATTCTTTGGTCAGAAACCTTGGCTCCGACATTGGCCAACTGATCGTGCAGCACCTTAAGGCGACAAGTGAATGCCTTTGCATCAGGAAAGTCACGCAAATTAGTGGTTGTGAACGCTGTCTCGAGGTGAATGGCCCAAGAAGTCTTATTATCCTGGAACAATTTTGCCAAACGGTTCCAAGCATCGGCAGCCGTGTCGTTAGGATCAATTATGGTGTTTAGGAGATCCTCGGAGATGGTTCCATAAATCCATTAACGAACAATGTTGTTAATGTGATCCCAATGAGCCTTCTCGGCCAGAAGTACAGCCTCGATTTTTGGAGGAGAGGCCGAGTCTTGCCTTTATCATCGACCGGTGGTGTACGATGTCTGTGCTCGTGAGTGAGCGTGGCTTTAGCATGAATTGTGAATAAAGTCTTCCAATTAGTGTATTTAGCAGACTCGTAATCCCGTGTGAGGGAAATGGCTGTTTTGATGTTTGTTATGGTGGTGGCGGGATGAATCTTTTCAACCATTGATTAAGAATGAGAGATGACGATGAAGAAGAAGAAGAGGAAGAAGAAGAGGAAGAGGAAGAGGAAGAGGAAGAGGAAGGAGGAGAGGTTGCTTTTCTATGACTTTGATACCATGAAAGTAAAAGGAATTCTCTGTGTGTTCCATTGCCTTAACAATGATTAACGTAATTCTAGGCTAGGATAATGATAATTACAAGATATCAATCGCTACAAAGTAAGAGAGCCAACTATACAAAAGATATGGTCAATCAATCTAAAATATAATTATGGAAATTAACTTAAATAAATTTATATTCTATCAATCACTATAGATGGATAGAATATAATAAACTAATTATTTTTTAAAAAAAAATGTTATGTTCACAATTTTGTAATCTCATATCTGGTTGGATATGGTATTAAATAATCCCTAATTTTAAGTCATTTTATTATCACCGGACTAATAGTCTCAATTCTAATTTTTAAAATAAACAAGAAATTTGAAATTAATAATAATTCTTAAGTGTTATATTCATCTACAAATAAATTGAACTTCGAAAATGAATAGAGACTAGTATTTTGTGCAATTTAAGATTTTTTTTTATACCCTAAAGTTTTTCTATACAAATGAAGATTAAAGTTTCAAAACAAACGATCGTCTTTGATTATATCTTAATGCATTTTAATAGTTCAACTCTTAATGTATTTTAACAGTTCATATTTTTTGTATTAAGAGGTCCTCTGAATAGTTTACTCATATTTATATCTTAACTATTCAGAAGATCTCTTAATACAAATATGTGGGCTCTTAAAAGGCATTAAAAGGTGGACTGTTAAGATGCAATCAAACACTAAGTTTAGAAGAAGAAAAAAAAAAAATTCTAGTTTCATGAAAATAAATACTCCACCCCCATTAAATGAAAAATAAAAAGTAAAAAGAGAACAAATAAACTCCGTTGCTTGACTTAAGAGAATTTAGAATCAGACGTAAACTTAAATTCGCCTTGTTAAAATAAAAATAGAACAAAGTTGAATTGACAAAAATACCCATGGTATGAACCGAACTAATTGTGGGAATCCGCACAGTAGATAATTGCAGCCACCAGAGCACAAAGAAAAAGCGACAAACACTGTCCCACGTTGCTACTTTTTTCATCACTCCCTTTCTATTTCTCTCGCAAAAACATTTCCACATTCCAAAATTCCAAAACCAGAATCACCATCCCAATTGCCAAATCTCTCTCTCTTCAAATTCCGTTACCTCCCGCCATTAAACCGTTTCCGAATTTCTGAAAACCGCCGGAAAACCAAGCTCAGCTTCACTACTCGGCGGTTTGTCGGAGCGATCGCGTTAAAAATGAGTAACGGGGAGCTTCTCAGCATCGAACCTCAAGAGCTTCAATTCCCATGTAAAATCTCTTTTTTTTCCTACAGTTTCACACTTTTAGATTAGTGATTCTTTTACATTTCAGATCTGTTTGTTTACTTATGTGCTTTAATTTTACTTTTTTTTCTTGTTTTGAAAGTTGAATTGAAGAAGCAGATCTCGTGTTCTATGCAGTTAGCCAATAAGACCAGTAATTATGTGGCATTTAAGGTATTAATTTTCATAATTCGTAAAAAAAATTATAGAAAAAATTATGTTTTGGATTAATTGTGCTCTTTCTAATTAGAAATGATTCAATTAATGTAATGGTGATTTTCAGGTGAAAACTACAAATCCGAAGAAGTATTGTGTTAGGCCAAACACTGGAATTGTTTTACCTCACTCTACTTGTGATGTTATAGGTTTCTATCTCTCTCTCTCTCTCTCCTGTTGTGTGTTTAATTATATTCTCTTTCTAGCTGTTAGTAGGTTTGTGTTCAAGGTCACTTTTTTTTTTTATCAATTTAGTTCTCGAATATATCTTTTTAATAGTTCAATTTATTTGTTAATTATAAGTTTCTCAAAATTTTCACTGAATTATATTCCGTCTCTTGTGTTGTGTGTGGTTTCTTTGTTTCTTTATATTTAGGGCTGTAATTCAGTCTAGCAGATTTCAGAAGCAACTGGTTAAAAAGCCTAATGAGTTTGAATCAATCTCATTCGAGTGCTTGTTCCAAGTTCCAACTCAGCTCAATTTGCTTGTGCATTAAGTCATGAACCAAATTTGAGTTTTTACTGGTTACGTAATAGTGATAATACATACAATAACACATTTAATTAATATAAATAATATTTATAGTTATACCATCACGGACCCTATTTCTGCTGAATTGAGCTCAGACAAGTTAAGTGGACTTCGTCTTGTTTACTAAGGGAGTGTTAGTCATGTTCAAACTCAGCTAGTTTAATAAGCAGGTCTAAAATCACGAGTGGAGTTGAATTCAAGCCCTTAACAAGCGAAGCTCGAGTCTGACTTTCAAATTGTACTGGCTTATTTAATATTTACAACCCTATTTAGTCACTAGTTTTGTCATTAAGCTCGGTTGTCTCTTATCGTATTTATTTTGAATGACCATCTCTTTATTAAGTTTGTTCAAACTATCAATTTCTGATTAAATTAAATGAACTATAATCTGACTCTCTTTCTTGATTTGGTAATTAAAGCTGAAATTATTTATGGTTTAGTTACAATGCAAGCACAAAAGGAGGCTCCTCCTGACATGCAGTGCAAGGACAAGTTCCTACTCCAAAGTGCAGTTATATCTGGAGAGAATATAGGAGCTACTGCAAAGGATATCACTCCAGAGATGGTAATTACACAGTGATGAGTAGTTAATCCCTTGTATATGACTATTTAGGCATAAATTTAACTAACTGTAGTTCATAAATCTTTTGCTTTTCTTGCTCACAGTTTAACAAGGAGTTGGGGAATCATGTCGAGGAGTGCAAATTGAGAGTCAGTTATGTTCCACCCCCACAACCACCATCACCAGTGCAAGAAGGATCTGAGGAAGGTACCTCTCCGAGGGCTTCAGTATCAGAGAATGGGGCCACTAATACATCGGAATCTCATGCTGTGAGTATTTGAGCTAATGTGAGCTGTTTAAAAAAATTCTTCTTTAAACCTGAAAATTATCTTACTGTTTAAAGTTAACTATGATTTGATTATGCTTGCAGGTATCAAGAGCCCATGTTGAGCCTCATGAGAACTCCTCAGAGGTTATTTTCTGCAGTTCTATTTTTCTACATTCATTAGCACCGTTGGAAAGTCTATGTAGTCTTTCTGAAATCTGAATCTTTTTAATGAACAACCTATAATTTAGTTTAGTGATATTAGAGTTTAATTTTGGTCTATTATTTGCCGGTGTTTTACATTATTACTTTTGCCTAAGTTGCATACTTTGAAAATGATTTACTACGAAAGAATGCTTGTAGTTTTACATAGGCATGGAGAAAATGCATTCTAAGCGAGTAAGTATCAATGGCCTTGTGACTACCCATGTAGACAACAAAGTATTGAATTTTTGGGGGGTAAGATATTGTAGGAACTTTTGGATATGTAGTATTTTTTAGCAGCTTTGGTTTAAGACAGATAAATTAGATGCCATTGAATCAAACATGTTTCCATTCTGTAAAAAGTAAGGAAACTAAGGTGTAGAGAATAGCCAATGTCATCAAAAACTATACTGCATACTTAATGTCATATAATATACCGGTCACAAGCTTGATGATTAATCTTTAGATGCTCCTAATATTGTTGGGTTGTAGTTTGAGTATTCCCTTTTGAATTTCAGGTAAGGGCGCTTATGTCTAAGCTATCTGAGGAGAAAAATTCTGCCATTCAACAAAATAACAAGCTTCTCCAAGAATTGGTAAGGAGTTATCTGTGAACTTATTGGCATTTTTTTTCCTCAATCAATAGTTTTGACTATTCATGAGCATCTCATGATCCATGAACGTGCTCGTGCTCGTATGGTTCCTTTCTAAACACGTAGGAATGCCCAGGACTAGATTCTTTTGTATATCATGGTATCTTGAGTCTTGTATCTCTGGTGCAGTGGTCAGCTTTTATGTATATTAGTAGTTAAATTGTTGTCACCTATGAATAAATTATTATTACAAGCATCACCTATAGATACAATATCAGTGAGGTATCAAGTTAATGATTGATTTTGGAACTTGGAAGTGGTCAAGTTTTTTGAAATGACGAAAGAGAGTTTGGAGATGCCAACATGTGAAATTCTCGCAAACATGATTCTGACCCGTTAAAATCTATTTCTCTGTCATGGCTAGTGCAGAGAATAATGAGAAAACTTGCAAACTCTGCAGCGACTTTTCTTTCATGTTTTGTAATACATTTTATTGTGCGTGTGTGTATACTGTGTTTTGGGAATCGTTAATATTGTGTATGATGGCAGTGTTATGATGCCCAGGGGATATAGAATTAACTAGCTGAAAATGATTATGGGGATTTTTTATTTTTATTTTTATTTTCTGATTCATTGTATTCGTATATCTTGTAAGCAACTTTGTTTCACATTCTATGGTCTTTTATTTTTTAGGAACTCTTAAGGCGTGAAGGCAACAAAAGCCGTGGTGGTATCCCATTCATATATGTTGTCCTTGTTGGGTTGTTTGGCATACTTTTGGGGTATCTAATGAAGATGACATGACTAGTGGGTTTCCCATGTATTTTTCATCATCTCACGGTCCTCCAGCTATATTGAAAAATTAGAAAGTCAGAAGACAAACTTGTGACTGCTTGGGGAAAGCATTTGTATTGTATTAGCCGTCTGTATTGACTTAGAAAACATGCTTAGATTCGTTTGATTGGTTTTGTAATTTTGCCTGGCTGTGGCTCTTAAAAGTGTTCGTTGTGTGACTAACTGCTTTAACATGCTGTTCTGGTAAATTAAGAAAGTTTCTCTACTGTTATTTTGGCTACTCTGTTTTTTTCCTATTTTGTTCGATTACTTTTCATTGTTTGTGTTCAAATTCTGTTTAGCACCGAATGAGCTATGGAGGCCTGAATTTTGACAGTTTTACTTAAATATATACACCATTAAGGGCATTTTCAATTAATCTTTGATAGTGAATTTCGATATCAATTACTACGAATTTCAACTAGAATGAAGTTTGTTTTTTCACTTCATCATTAGAAGACTTGAAGTATGCTATATAAAAAGAATTAGAAGTTGGAGGTTACTGTTGACCCCTTTGGGCACTCTGCAGTGCAGGCTTACTTGTTGGGAGCAGAAGTAAGTGCTTCTCGACTCTTGTATTGAGCTTAGCTTCGAGTGGAGCATTTAATTTACTTCCACTTTCAGATAATCAGTGTGAAATTCTATTCATTGGAAAGACTAATAATGTTAGACACAGAGATTAAAAGCTATATATCTAGAAAATGCTTTTAACGAAGTTTTCCTCAAAAAAGTGTGACAAGTAAATTGAGACATACAAATTATAATTTACTGCAACAGTACAGTCATGGTAGAACTTATCTGTCATAGCTGGGCATAGCTACTATATAAGCTTATATTATTTTCTTTGGACTTACTATATAAGCATAGCTACTGCAACAATACTGTCATGGTGGAACTTTCTAACCTTCTTATGCATATACCTTCTTAATTACAAAACGAAACCGTTTTAGTGTACTGTGTACAAAACAAAAGAACACGACTCTCTCCGGTTCGTAACCTTCTCTCTCTTCGAATGTATTAATTTTGTAAATTTAAGAAATTTAGGGTTTATTTGGAACCAGTTCTTTACATTCTTTATGTTGTGGTGGTGCATTTAGATACGTTGAATGTTTACATTATATATTATTCTATATGAGGTAAGATAAGATGTATAGGAGTAGAATTCTGTTTGGATCAATTTGCAGAAACGAGTTATCTGAACATGTTTTGGTGGCTCATTCCTGTTTAAAATGTGAGATATCTTGTGTAGGTCCTGCCCTCGCCCTGCAAGAGCTTATACTGAGAAACTTATTCAGCACCAAGCCTCTGGATTTCCGAAGCACTGGTCGTCAAAAACTCAAAAGTCATCAAGATCAGGACAAAGTAAATCCGGTGGCCATTTTGTGAACTCAGAGCATTCTGCAGACCATAAACCAGAAATGCCTGTGTTTTACCCATATCCTTCCTAGTCGAAACTTCTAGTCTTTGTAAATTTTAATTTGTGTAGCACAAGTGAGATTAGATGGCTAATTAATTAGCTTAGGTAAAGGCAAGTTTTCTTTTTCAATACTTTGTTGAATGGGGGCAGATGAATTACATATTTCAATGAAATGAATATTTTCTTATTCTCTTTTGCAATTGCAGTTGCAAACATGCCCGCTCAAGCTTTTTTCTTCAGCTTTATGTCTTGAAGACAAACCACGTAATAATGGGTTTAAATAGCTACTAGTATTTTAATTCATTTGCTTGTATGTTTGAGAAGAACAATCTTTTCATGAAGAATTGGTAAATTTTCGAGGTGTATTTTAACTATCAAATATTTGTATGTCAATCTTTTTCCACATGATCATAAAAATTAGAAATTAAGTTATGTTTACATTATATATTCACATGAATTCTCTCAGGAGAGGTGGAGACTGCTTAGTATCTAGGATTGTACTTATATTAAGAATAAATCAATATGATGGGCACAAGTTTGATAAATAAGCAATTCCAACAGAATCCCCACAATTCTGGGACTGCATTCACGCTAACAAAATCACCCAATAACCAAGCACAAGAAAGTACAGAATAATCATCCTTCAAAATAAAGTAGCAACCTATAAGGAGGATCTATAGTCCTTTATACAAGAAATGACTAACATGAAACAAAAGATTACAGTGGACTAGGACTTAGTAGGGGCACTGTGATGTCGTCATGGAAATGTCTCCTCACCCCTCGATCAATCATCATCATGGCGGTCTTCATTGATTTCGTCCAGAATCACCACCCGCGTATGGCACTGAAAAAGTCAAGAACTATATATTAGACACCATTATAATTATGTCAGAAGGATGACTTTGGGCAAAGAGCAACTCAAAAGTACTTGACTCTTCAGTCCCAGTACTGAAAGACGTGAGAACTGAACATTTCTAATACTTGAAGTTACTAAAGGTAAAAACTTCCAAGTTCTTGAAACTTAAAGAAAATGTGTAAGCCAGTCTCATACCAGTCTCCATCATCATCTTTCCAAGCAGCCACCTATTCAGAGAAAACCAATCTTTATGGCAGTCTAGCAATTAATTACATGAAGAAAATTTTTTGAGCATGCACGTAAATTTATAACACATAATTTTGCAACTAAATTTTTGATAACTGCAATAGGACAGAGTGCGTGATAATTTGGAATACATCATCTATCATGAACAGATTATATTCTCATTCCCCACCCCAGGAAAAAAGGATCAAAACATGATAATTTGGAAGGGGGTGGGGGTGGATTACACCCAAACACTCAAATGGTAAATATTATTATAGCGGCAGATATATGGAGTAACAAAGAAGTCGATTATCAAGCTTAATCAATAGTCTCAAGTAATTAACTTTAAATTTAGTTTCAGAGTTATGCGTATCTCTTTTGTCCAACTACAGCGCGTTGCAAGTCACTGAACATAAAAAGACTGGCAAGATGCAAGCTGATTGTTCTTAAAATGATGGTTGATGACACTTGGGGAATTTACACTGATGATGGTACCTGAACAATCATTCTTCAACTAACACCAATCATATGTAAAACAAACAACACCAATGCATTAAGAACCACATTCAAATTATCTTAATTTTCCAGGAAGTCTTAAAGCAACCACATTATATATTACCAGCAAAATATAAAAAAAATTCCTATTTTCCATTCGCAGATTCCACATTTCATTATAAATGACTCTATCTCAGAAACTTGAAACGATTTCTACACTTCTGCTACATTATAAGATTTATAAATTCATACAAACCCACAATTGTTGCAGAAGAGCAGAGGAACAATCGTGGTGAAAAAACCCATTAAAAATTCACCAAATCGTTTTAAAGGGGTCATGTAAACCCTAGAAATCATCATACGTTCAAACCCTTACCGAATCGAGGTGTGAATCAACGAGGTCTGAAATAGAAGTTGAGATCGAACTGATGAGCAGCGGTAATTGCAGCGGCATTGGTCTGAAGTCGCGATGGTAATTGCAACGGCGGTGACGGCAGTGGTAGGGAAAGAAGCCCATTTGGGAGAAGCCTTATGCGACTGTGGAGCAGGTATGCGCGATTGAGGAGAAGGGAGAGAAGCCCATTGAGGAAAAGGGAGAGAAGCCCTTACGCGATTGAGCAGAAGGGAGAGAAGTTTTAAGCCGTGTTTTTTTTTAACTCCAAAACGACGCGTCTTTTTGGATACCGTAAAAAAAAAGCACAAATTGCATACCCATTTTATATATATATATTGGAAGAAAAAAAAAGGTGGTGGGGGACATCAAAGGTCCTGAAGTCATTCCTGTGAAGTAAAAATATAAAAAAAATATAATATCCAAAAAATTAATATTTCAAAGGAAATAAAAAAAAAAATAGGTACTCCAAATGGAAGACTCCTGAACATGACATAAGAGTTCTTAAATCAAAAGCCCTAAAAATACATAAATTTGAGTAAGATCCAAAAATAAAAATTAAAAAAAAATGAAATATAAATTTGATGGATATCCAGTGCTGCTTGTAATCAGATTTACTGGCCCTTCACTTCTCAATTAAGACAAATGAATTGAAAGCTGGCAGCATAGCAGCTGGTAGGTTGGAGACATCGATGAATCTCGAGCATCTTTGACCATTTTCTTCACCCTGAGAATATTCAAAATAAATACATTATGAGTAGTTAAAAGTACAAGAGGGGGGAATTTAACTTGGTAGGAACTGTCTCAAACTCCTATGCTACGTTTGGATTGAAGTAATAAAGGTGAAAATAGAACGACTCATTCTTATAGAATAAAAAAAATTGTGTTTGGTTGCGATTGAAATGGATTGAACCAGTATTTTTTTTGTTGCGATTGGAATTGATTGAACTAGTATTTTTTTGTTGCTATTTTTAACTGAAATTTAACATTCTTGCCCAAGATTTCATGCCCAAAGCCTTACGAGTAGTTTTTTTTATCATTGAGCCGTGAGGGTCTTAAAGGGAGAGAATGGAATAAATCATTCCAACTAGAATGGAATGAATCATCTAATCTCCATTCCATTCCTTCAATCCAAACCTATGTTGTTAAGTCGTCGCCTAGGCGACGCCTAGTCGACAAGTCGGTGGTGAACAGGTAAGGCGAGCGCCTAAAGAAAAAAGGCGTCGACTTGGACCGAAAGGCGACGACTTCGTCGACTTAGTCAGAACGACGACGCCTTGGCCTCTATGGGTCGACCCAAATGGCAAAATCTGAACTGGGTCTTAAAATAAAAAACGACGTCGCAAAACATAAATGATAAAACAAGCCCTAGAAAATTCGATCGATCGATCGATTACCGAGAGGCGAGAGCTACCAGTTAAGACAAAGACTGCTTACCGAATACCGCGAGCAAGCGAGCGAATCAACAAGACAACAGCAGTCGGTAGTTGGTCGGCAGTTGACAGGTAAGCCTTTTCCGATCTTCGTTCTTCTTCCCTTTTTCGTTTTCGGTAGTCGGCAGGTAATACCAATCGGCAGTCGGTAGTTGGTCGGCAGTCGTTTTCTTTTTCTTTATGCTAGGCTATTCTATTCAGCAGTCGGAAGCTTTTATGCATGTTCCCTTTTTCGTTGGCAGTCGGAAGCTTTTATGCTTTAATAAGCTTTTATGCCTTCTCCCTTTTATTTATGTATAATTATTATACTTGTTTGGGTTTTTTTTTTCTTTCTAATCATTCAATTCTATTGAGTACCCACTGGCAGACTGGTTCTTAACTTTTATGTTTTCTGTTTGGCTTTATTTTTTTTCCATATCATTCATTTCTATTAAATATATCATATCCTTTTTTTTTAGTTTTTACAAGTACATAATAATTATAATGCATGGCTGTTAGTACTACTATTAATTATATGTAAATTAGTACTACTATTAAATATTAATTATAATGCAATAATGCATGACTGTTAGTAATAATTTTGACCTTAACTACTATTATTTTGAACTATTATTAGTTATTACTACTATTATTTTGAACTATTATTAGTTATTTGATATCACTATATATATATTATATAGTATTAATAATGTCAGCATCAGAGATATTTGTGGGTGCATTATGAGATTGTGAATTCTATATAAATATTATATTATATGTTTGTCTTAAATTTTTTATTTGATCAGATTGTGTAGATATTAAAATGGCGGAAAGTTCTAAATGCAATTATTATGATATAACGAAGGACACTAAAAGAGAAGCTAAATCGAACGATCCGGGTTGAAAATATGGATATTGGCCGGATTTAAATAATAAGGATGTCGTGCAATGTATACTTTGTGGGAAGAAATGTCATTCAGGCATCAAAAGGCTCGAACAACATCTAGCCGAAAATTATGGAGATTTAGCTAAGTGTCCCAAAACAACAACATAAATTATGAGGGAGATGCAAGCGGCTTTGAATAGTAGAAAAAGGAACAAGTCACTTGAACTAGATGATGTAGTAGAAGTGCAAGAAGAACAATCATCTGTTCATCCAACCATGGCTTCCAATACTTCTTCTAACACTATCCCAAGTTCTGGGACGGCTTCTAAAAGGAAGAATGTTGTATTTCAATTCCAAAATCCACAACCAAAAGCTAAGACGGTTGAAGCACTATTAAGAAACTCCCGAAGAAGTTGTAGAGGAGAGGCATAGCAAGCTTTTGAGCCAAACGAGTATTGAAAGTCGTTTGAAGACACCAGAGGAAAAGGAGAGTCCAAATGCACGTTGCCGACCTTTTTTACGAATGTGGCATACCATTCAATGCTGCAAATTCAAAGAGATTTGAAGTAATGGTTGAGTTCATAGGGCAATATGGGCCGAGTTTCAAGCCTCCAACGTATCACGAGTTGAGGGTTCCTTTACTTGAGAAGGCAAAGAAGAAAACCGATGACTTAAAGAAGAAACATCAAGTTGCTTGGAAGGAATACGACTGCTCACTCATGTCGGATGGTTGGACAGATAAGAGGGGAAGACACTTGTTGAATTTCCTTGTTAATAGTCCGGAGGAGACTTATTTCATTGGTTCTGTTGATGCCTCCAGTCAGTCTCAAGATGCCATAATGTTGGCAAATCTACTTGATAGCAAGATCGAGGAAATTGGCCCCGAATATGTTGTTCAGGTGGTCACAGACAATGCATCTAATTACAAAGCAGCGGGACATATACTAATGGAGAGGAGACCTACACTGTTTTGGACACATTGTGCCGCTCACTGCCTTGACCTTATGTTAGAGGACATAAGCAAGTTAAAGCAATTTCAGCCCACAATCACAAATGCAAGGAGAATTACAACATTCATTTATAGACATGGTCGTCTTCTTAGTGTGATGAGGGAGAAAACGAATGGGAGGGATCTTGTGAGACCCGCAATTACTAGATTTGCTACAGCTTTCCTCACCTTGCAGAGTTTGTACAAAAATAAAGATGCATTGAGGCATTTGTTCATTAGTGAGGATTGGTCAAAATCAAAGTTGTCGGCTACTGAAGCGGGAAAGAAAGTATGTGATACTGTTATTTCAACAACATTTTGGCATACTGTTGAGGATTGCATTAGGGCGTCACAGCCACTTCTTATAGTCTTGAGGATTGTTGATAGTGATGAGAAGCTCATTATGCTTGAAGTTATTCTTTGCGATGGAATGCGCGAAGAAAAAGATCAAAGATGCATTTGATAACAAACAAAGACTGTATAAGAAAGTGATTGAAATTGTTGAGCGGCGATAGGAAAATCAAATGGAGCAAAAATTATATAGGGCTGCGTTGTTTCTCAATCCAGGCAAGTACTTTGATATCAAAGAGGAACGTCGGTTGTTTGCTAATGCTTTACGAGATGACTTCAATGACGTTCTTGCAAAGATGGTGCCTGAGTTAGATTTGCTAGACAAGATGAGCAATCTAGCCGACAACTATGATGCTTCTCGAGATACTTTTGCAAGAGAAATGGTGATTAGGCAACGGAAAATAAAGAATCCTCGTACATATATTCAAATATATATAAATATATAAAAGCTAAATTATGATTATAATTTATATACATTCTTCCTTTTCTCCCTTTAAAAATATTTATATTTCTTTTAAATATTTGCTAGTTGTTTGGTGGAATGCTTTTGGAGCGCAAATTATCGAAAGCTATCCTCGTTTGCAAAAGAATTCTAGGCCTCTGTTGTTCTTCCTTAGGTTGCGGCCTTGATTGGAGTACATTTGAGTTTATAAGTACTTTTTATTGTTAGTTCAAATTTCAAAAGTAATAAATCATTCACTATTATTAAAATTTTATCATTAATATTATTATTTTTTGTTCTATTTATTTTAGATTCATACGAAGCGGAATAGATTAGAACACAAACGATTAGTGACTTCGTGTATGTCCAATACAATCGAAAGATCGACTCAAGGTTCCAAAAGAGGCGTGAACTTGAAATAATTTTGATCCATTAGTCATCGATGACTTTGAATGGGGTAATGAATGGATCGATAATGATGCCGATGTTGTTCATCCCGGGGATCTTACATGGAATGATGTGGATCGAAAGCAACCTGCATTGCATCCAACACGCTTGAGGGTCGCAATCTTTCAAGGAGTGCTCGTATAATACTAGTAATAATCTAATGACATACTCTCGACGTGGTGGTGGTTCAACTTCAAGGGAATCAAGGTTGATGGATTCCGACTCCGATAATGAAGTTGATGAAGAAGAGAGAATTCCAAATGATGATGAAGATGTGGAGGATGATTTTGGAGAAAGACCACCACCTATGCCTTTGAATGAGAGTGGTTCTCGTGGAAGAGATAGAGATGACATTTTCTATGATGATTTTGATTGAATGATGTTTCTAGACTAGTGTAGAGAGAGTAAATATTATTTTGGCTTGCTATGGTGGTGTTTTATTAGTTATTAGACTACATATTTGTGATGGTTGATTGCAACTTTATTTTCTATGTGGTGTTTGTTGAATTCTTAATTTCTTTTACTAATTTTTAATATCAAGTGTGTTGTTTTTGGATTGTTATTACTAAGTATTTACATAATTATGCCTTTAATGTTATTCCATTGTGTTATGTTTTGAGTTTTAATGTATATAAAATTTTATTGCCAATATACTTGTTAACTAAAATAAATAATATATAAATTGCACATTATAAACGACTTGTCGCCTTTTACTTGACGATAATGGCGGTCACACTTGTCGCTTAAAGCGTCCAGGCGATCGGCTCATCGCTTGACTTCGTAGTGGCGCAGAATAACTATGATCCAAACACAATATTAGTTCTGTTGGTCTGCCTTAACTGTCTCATAAGTCATAATTTACCTTAAAAAGAGTGATTTAGAGGTGCGAATAAATTATGTCTATCATTGTCAAGGGTAGGGCAGTAGCACATTTAAGTTGTTTGATCTATTTTAATCTACTTTCATTATATAAAATATTTTTTCTATATATTAAAAAAAATGATGGTTTCTCTTTACAACAAGATGAAAAATAAGATTAAATTGTAAATATGACCCTCCTATTTGTCATGTTTTTGCTAAATTATTCCCTAAACTTTTTTTTTTTAACACAACTGTTCATTGTACATGCGTTAGTCATACAAAGGTGTTCCTCCAATGTTCGCTAAACTTTTTTTTAGCACAACATGCAAATGTGTTCTTTCAATTTTTTTCACCTATTAAAAATTGATTTTCTCTCTCCTCTCTCCTCTCACCTCATTTTTTATTTTTAAAATTTGTGTAAAAAGTATATTCTTATTCTTCTTTTTAATTATTTATTTTTATATTATCATTTTGAATTCAATATGAAATATCTCTAAATTTAAAATTAGTATAAATTAATTAATTTTGGACAATATAATTTCCAAAATTATAGACCTTACTATTTTTTTATTTTATCTAAATGGTACTAATAACGTAAAAAAAATATAATTAATAAAAAAAAATACTCAAGTTTATATAAACCTTACTATATTTTTATTAGTGCCATTTAGATAAAATAGAAAATAGTAAAGTTTATAATTTTGTAATTATATTGTTTAAAATTAATTAATTTATACTAATTTTGAATTTAAAGATATTTTATATTGAATTCAAAATGTCAATATAAAATTAAAAAAAGAAAGAAAAAAGAAGAGTACTTTTTACATAAATTTTAAAAATAAAAAATAAAAAAATGAGGGAGAAAATCAATTTTTAATAGGTTAAAAAAATTAGAGGTACACATTTGCATGATTAAAGCATCTATGAGGAACAGTTATGCGAAAAAAAAGTTTATGGAACATTGAAGGAACATCTTTGCAGGACTAACACACCTATGAGGAACAGTTATGCTAAAAAGAAAAATTTAAGGAACAGTTTAGCAAAAACATGACAAATAGGAGGGTTAGATTTGCAATTTAGTCGAAAAATAATGATTCTACTAGTATAGAGAGAACAGTTGCACGATAAACTTCATAATGAGGTATATTGCTCTACATATAGAATCCATCAAGGCTCCAAATAAAGCAACTTCGTAATTCAATTCAATTAATTAGGCAGCCAAATAAATCAATTAAGGGGCAGATGATAGCTAAATAGTTTCAAGATCTTATCTTTAATAGTTAAATGTAAACAAGAATTTAAGTCCAGATCATGATTTCTGAATCCCCAAAAAAAAAACATTTTAAATAAATAAATTAAACTGAACTCAGCAGTCGGGATTGACAAGAGTTTGCATTAAGAACTGCCAGAGAAGAGTCAACTTAAAGGACAAATGTTACCTGAGTGGCTAATCAAACTTTTGACCCATTAGGCTGTATCATGTTGCATCGACCAACAATCCCCCGAAAATCTTCAAGGCTTAGCTGCAAACAACCGGATAGACAAAAAGTTCAAATTTGAACCACTAAAATTAGAAAAGAGAAACATCTAATTAAGAAATAATAATTTCAGAAAATATAAACACTTGCAAGAATTATGATAACTGCTACCAAAGTAGAAAATGAAAAAAGAGAATAACACAAGATATACATGATTTGGCTTTTGGCCAACATCCATGGGCAGATAACAAGAGAATCTTTTATACTAAAATTACAAAAGATGTGAAGAACACTATCAAACCCTAGGTACCAAATTACACCTTATCTCTCTTTTTTGGAACTTAGACTCGATCTAAAGCAAAACCATATATATATATATATATGTGTGTGCGCGCGCGCGCTATATAAAAGGAAAGTCCAAATGATCTAAACTGGGATAGGTCCATATCATGAGGATAACACCCCCACCCAGGTACCTAGCCCTCGGTACCATCACAGACCTCAAGTTTTTGTCCCTTTGGCTCTCTGCAAATCTTACTTTGAGCCGGGCCATGTATCATGTTGGCAAATGGGTTCCGGGGTGCACAGCCAAAAAATGATCAGGTTCCAAAATCCATAGTTAAAATTATTCATGAAACAGCAGTGAAATCAAGTCAATGGAATTGAATGGCATGAGAGTGCATTGATCACATATTGATTTTAAACCAAACTACGTGTAGATGCTTTTTGGTTTTGTTCGAGTGCTCAAAACCCATCCGATAAAAAAATTCCTCTTTGCATAAAAATCTAAATAGACTTAAGAATAATGGGTCAACCAGAGTTTCTCAGGGTTCAGGTTACCCCAGAAACTGCAATTAGTATATAACCATGCAGATAGCAAGGAAGAAAAGAGTAAAGAAGAAGCTGATAAATAGCATGAATTCTCTTTCCAATATCCACCATGAGAATTGTGCTAAATTTATCTACAAGTTTATAGACCTCATGATACTGACAAAAATGATTCTACACTCCTTTATTTTGGATGTCAAAATTTAACCAAACAGTTTCTTGATACCACATAGCGTAGGGTTTGGTGGGGATATAGCTTAATAACATGACATGTTCAATTAACGAAGTCCTCATTTGCACCTCAACTGTGTCATTCATCATCATCTTTCCTTACTATGCAATTTAGACTCAGATCTAGACTCTAGAGTATCAGCCAACAGTCAATGCAAAGAGAACGTAATACACAGAGTAAGTGCAAGTAATACTTTAATGCATTTAATAAGCATTACTACTTGGTAAAAATGGAAAAAGAGCAAATAAAGACCTTCCCATCTCCATCACCATCAAAGATGTGAACCATATCTGCCATCTCCTGGTCTGACCACGTAAAATCATGGGCAGCTGCTACTCTCCGTAGATCTCTCAGGGTTATGCTACCTTGTCCCACTTCTGTAAAGCATTGGTCCATCTCATTAATATGTAGAATCATTTAAAATGAACATTAAAAGTGGAGGGAGAGGGAGAGGGAAAGAGAAGAAAACAAAAAACACTTGGTTCTTTTTCTTAACGGGGAAAAAAATGTCAATTTTAAATAAAAGGTTATCGAGTGCAGATGCATCTATAATTACCTAGTCAAGTGAAGAGCTTCCATGTATTCACAAGTTTCTGATATAATAAGGTATTATAAAATTATACATCTTAAGTTTATAACTAATGAATTTAATAATAACTTAGTAAGGTGCTTTTAGTTTAATTCGTATTACCATCTGTAGTTTCAACAATATTTAACTTCACAGAAAGGCTACATGAACAGATGAATCATGAAGCTTTGAAGAAGAAGCTAATGAAATCCTATGCTAAATAATAGCAGCCTCGCCATTACACTGGCATCGGAAAATCAATATTCAATGTCCTTAACAAACCAAGATTAAATACAATTCTTCAGGCCCCCATAACTACAACATTTCATTCCACATACTGCATCGAACCGCGATCGTAACAATGCTCCTCACCAGTCTAGCCAGAAATTACTGAACACTAAAAAATTTATTTTATAATTTAAACCAAAACCTGATTGACAAAACATGGATAATTTTGACTATGTCTACGTAGCTCAGAGTTTAACCAGTTTAACCAGTCTAACTCAGAAAATTAGAAACCAACACAAGCAAAACATGCAAACAAGTACAGAAATGTTTTTGGCATTATGTAATATCTGGTTCAAAATCTTCATCTTGGCAGAGCATGGGGTTCAGCTTCATTCAGCTATCACAAAAACAAACTTAAATTTTGTAACTCACAAAAATTAAGAGGAAAAAAAGAGTTGGTATTACCATCAAACTGAAAGAAGTGTAAAATCAACTCATCCTCGGTCATTTGCACTCGATTACTGGACTGCAGACCACAAGTGAAATTGAGATGCCAACAAAGTATAGCGTGAGACGATAAAAGAAAAGAAGTAAAATGAGAAGCGAAAAACATTATCTTTTCCTAGAGCCACCAATCCAGGCCAAGACGAACCGATTTTTTTCTCTTCCTCTTGCCTGTATCTTCCTTAATATGTGAAATTTCCTTTCTTTCATCTACATTACAATCTTTCACATGTGTGCGAGAACTTTTAGAAGGACCATGGTTCACTACATTCAAAAACCCCACAGAATCTTGTAGCGAAAGAGCTATTGCCTGCATAAATATGATCATATGGAAACCAAGAGTACAATGGCTGGTTATGTAAGAGTTACTGACAGCTTATCTACTTAATGAAATTCCAGAAATAAAGTAGTAGATAAGCTAATAACCTGCATTAGGGCATCATCATCAACAAAGTCTGAGTTGCTTGAAATGTTTTTAACAGGGACTTTCTTGGTAGGTGTTGAATTCTTTTTCTTTGACTGGAATAAAAGAATATCAAAAAAGTCTCAGCATATTTAAGCATAGGCATTTACATTGCATTACATATTTAGGTTGCTCTCAGAAGAAAGTAGTTAGAATTGCAACTACAGCCGAACATTCAGAATGACGACACAACTAAGATTAGGCTTCAAGGACATGCAAAGGAACAAAAGGGCCACTCATATTAATTTCCTTTCTTGAGCTTGTTTATTTTTCGCAGACTTGGTGTTTATTCGGGTTGTTTTGTTTCTTTTATTGACTTTTTGGGAGAGTTCAGTTTGACGTCTTTTGAGTAAGGAGTTCCCTTGATGTGATGTACAGAGGTTTCGGGTTTGTTTGAATGGAATAGGGCTCGAAAGGCTTTCTTCCACGGTCATAGCCTGCTTTATCCGTAATGACTTTTTGGGCTATAATTTGTAAAAATTCTTTTCATCCCTCTTTCCCCTTCCGCTTATTGAAGAACTGGATAAATCCTTGCTCCGGTGACTGGAAAGGCTACCTCTCCTCCCCGCTTTTCTACAAGGTCTACTTTCTTTTTTCAGACCAGGACAAGCGGCCCAAGCCTTTAGGTTGTTTAAGTAGGTTGGGCTAGGTCGTTGCTCTCCTGTCACCTCTTGGCAAAGTAGGCTGATGGGCAAGCCTCTTCCTCTTGCAAGGGTGTGGGGTGTCAGAGGCGCTGTTGCCCTGTGACCAACTTGAAGGAGCTGAAGCAACATCCAACAGCTCCAGTCCTTCTGGTTTGCAGGCTATGTTATTTTGATTAGCTTACTTTACATAAACTCCAAATATACCCTGGGATGGTGCCTCCATTTGAAAATTCAGGTACCACATCTCATAATATTTAAAAAAGCTCTGAACTTGACCATTGATCATACTGAATTTAATTTTTATTAAAACATGTGATTTCTAAAGGAGGCTTATTTCTCCTTTGACAGGGTGAGAGAATACAAATAATACATGTTATGTACATTTTAGTGCCCTTCTCTGTCCCTTCCCCAGAAAACCAAACAAAACAAAATACAATATTAGGCTTTTTAAAGAACTTGGCTTAAAAAATTAAGGCACCCAAATTCCCAATGTAATAATATTCAATTAAAACAGTTGATTAACTAAAGCCATCAAGGACATGAGCAATGACAGATAAATATAGAAACCACTGAAATATCTTATATATAAAAATAAAGCTCAATACCTTCTTTATTCTAGACCCAGAAAAATTCCCACTCGCAGAATCATTATCATCATCTCCTTCACTCGAACTCGAAGAACTGATAGTTTCCTCTTCTTCAGGTTTATACTCTTCATCTTCCTCAATCACCTTCCTTTTACCCTTTGACTCCTTTTTCTTCATCTGAACAGAATCCATCAATGAATCTGCCATTTTATGCAAACCCATAGCCTCCATTCTCGCCTTGTTCTCTTCCATCCTCTTCAATCTTTGCTGTTCGTAATCAGATGTTTTTTTGGTCTGTCCATTTCTTGCGGTTTCAACCTCTTCTGAACTCGAATCTGAGCCATTTTCTTGAGGTTCTGAGCCAGATGAGTCGTTATTTGACATTTCGTCCGAATTGTGATTCTAATAATTTAAGAGGTTTTGGTTTCGTTTGTGCAAGGGTTTTTCGATTTTGTGCCTGGTTTGATGCGGCACCGGAGGGGAAACGCGGGAATTTGGTGAATGAGGGGCAAATTTGGAAGATAAAAAATAGGAGTTCCCGTGCAATTTTAGAATGTACGATTTGTAAAATGTATAGTTTGCACAAATACCGATAGGCTATAGGCTCTGTTTGGATTAGAATAAATATGAGGAACAAATATATATTTTTAAAATTTTCACATGATTATTTTTTAGATGAGTATTATGTAAAAATATTAAAAAAAAAACATAAATGTTACATAGTTGAATTGTCCTTATTATTCTCCATGCTTATGGAAAATTGTATTTAAATTATGAGTTTGATATGTATTGCGATAAATATATATAAAATTATAATTACAAATTTTATCAATACATAAAATTAATGTAAAATATAAAAAGATCTCACTCATTACACGTTTATTTACAAAAACAAAACCTCTATATGAACATGAAAATTGAATATGAGTGTATTTAAATTTCACTTAATTGTATTTTGACCCTTAATGATGGCTAAAAATATAAATAGGTGAAGTTCAAACACATTCGTGTCCACCTAGAAGAGTTCTTACAAAAATTATCACTAATACTTATCTACATAACTAACGATCAAAATAATCAACTTAAATAATCGCAATATATTATAAACGTGTCTTACTTCTTGTGACCTTAACCTTCATGTTTAATTTTATTTAAGAATACGTTAAAATAGAAGTTTACTAATAAAAAAATAACAAATAATAATTGTTTAATATTAATCATGTTGTTTTTGATCGTTTAATGATCTGGTG
This sequence comes from Panax ginseng, assembly GCA_020205605.1. NCBI lineage: Eukaryota > Viridiplantae > Streptophyta > Magnoliopsida > Apiales > Araliaceae > Panax > Panax ginseng. The sequence continues at coordinate 146,858,990 of CM035133.1, forward strand.
ATAATTATTGAGAACTGATATTTCTACTTAAAAAATTTAATCTCTCTCACAGGAATAGCGAGTGAGTTCCATACTTCCATTCTTCATACGAGAGACTTGTAAGACCCCAACTTTTTTAATAAAGATGATTTTTCTATAAATATCATTTTTAAATATTATGGAATGAATTTGATATAATGTTATAGTTGTGGGTAATGTTTATAAATTTTACAAAGTACGCAAGTTGTTATATAATATTTGATTGGTCTGGAAATATTCGTTTTAACAGGGAATATTCGTACGACGACACAATCATTGGTGGACCCCACAACGGAATTATTGTCGGATTGAGAAAATGAAAAATATTTTATGAAAATAACGGCGGAAGTTTTATCGTTAACTATTGAAACACCGGTTAAAAAACGAAAGAATCTGCGCATGGTTGCATAGTAGCACACCGGTATTGATTATTGATGCTTACGTGAGAAGTCACTTTCGGTTTTGTTCAATTATTGCTACGATAATTCTTTGCGTAGTATCTCACGTTATTTGATTCAATTATTATCGATATTTTATATATTATTAAATCAATAATTGAAACGACAAAGTTATTAATATTATTATTTGCAATATTAACGATGTACATAAGTTACATCGAGGAGAGGTTTGATCACCTAATCATTGCGGCGCCCAATACGGAGAAATCCTTATTGGAAAGCCCCCTCTTTCTTGGGAACGACCTGGTCGATTAATATTGTGAATTATAATAATGATAATAAATGTTGTTAAAAATATTGAGAGAGTTTTTATGAAGTATTTGATGTAAATTAGCTTATTTTATGGACCCCCATTTACCCGTTTTTCAAAATAATCGGTAGAAAATTATTTAATATAATAAAAGTGGGGACCACATGTGGGGGCCACGTATGGGGACCACGTGTGGAAGAAATATGTTGTGGATGGAATTTGCAGGCGGGTGGGAAATGGGGGGGGGTGGAATTACCTTATAAAGAGGTAATGTATATTATATATATATATGACCTAAATGTGTGTGTGTATATATATATATATATATATATATATATATATATTATAAGTTTTGTTTTATTAGATTATAATTAGAATATATTATATTTTAATTAAAGTTTTTGTTTTATTAGAATATTTTATTGCATAGTAAAAATTAAATTTTCAACGAAATCAGTCGGTTGAGCGCCCGTGAGATTTCTTCTGTGCGTCCGTGAGAAAAAAATTTCAAATATTATCCTTTCTATTCTCCTATAAATAGGATGCTTAGTTAAATTGAAATCACACCGTAAATTTGGAGAGAATTCTCTTATAATCTTGGCGTATTTCTTTAGAGTTTTGAGCGTAGTCTGAGTTTTTTCAAGATTATCCTCGCCTACCAATCGAGAATACTCTTCTTTTATGGTAAGGGGTATTATTTCTTTCGTATTCATGAAGAGAACTTACATTATTCCATTCTTTATTATTACATTAGAATAACTTTTGTATCTGTGACTTTCTTCATATACTTGGTGAAATTCTTCTATTGTTCCATTCTTTATTATTATGTTGGAATAACTTTTCTACATGCAAAATCTTCGCATACATGGTGAAATTCTTTTGTTATTCCATTCTTTATTATTCTATTGGAACATCCTTTCTGTGCTTTTACGCATGACCTGGTTCCGTTATTTATTATTCTGTTGGAACATCCTGTCGGTGCAAATTTTGCCTGACCTGGTTCTGTTATTTATTATTTTGTTGGAATATCCTATCGTGCGTTTACATGACCGGTTCCGTTATTTATTATTACATTGGAATAACTTTCTGCAATGCGATCTATCGCATGCCTGGTGATTTCTTTTGTTATTCCATTCTTTATTATACTCAGTTGGTTAAAGTTTTGGCTTTTTATACTCCATGAAATTAGTGGAATATCCTTGATATTTGCGCTTCATCCAATATCTTTTCATGAAAATATTCTTTTGAGCATTCTTGAGTTTTACCCCACAAAGCAGTATCATGTTGACAATTTGGACGTTATTGGTTCCTGGATAAATTAATTCTTGAACTTGTTTTATTGAATTCTTATATCATTGTCATCATCCTCATATTTATATTATATTGAAAGTCATATGTGGCCTGTAGTGCATAGATGGACTTGGTATGATTATGACTAGGGATTATTCGATATAATCATGACCATAATGTTATAAATGATGTGGTAAAAGTCCTCATTGGTCCGTAGTGCATTGATGGACAGTTGTTGGCATGATCATGACCATTAATGAATACACGAATATCCTTGGCTCGTAGTGTATGGATAATTGGTGGTCGTGATACTAATGAATATCCTTGGCCGTAGTGCAGGGATGATGTGGATTATTTATTAAGCTGAGTCTCAGCGATAAAAATGATGAAAAACATTTTTAAATCATAAAAGATATTAGATTTTATTCTACTTGACTCTTTTAATGGATTGCTTGTTCATTGCGGTTAAACTTGATATTTGTTATATTTTATCGGTTTAACATTTGTTGAAGGCTAACGATAATTTATTACGCATTATCTTAGTCATAATATTTCTTCTTGGAGCTACTTGAGCTCACCATTACGCTTTCATTGTTCTCTTTAGGAAATGAGAACGTAGCCAGGACTAGTCGGGGAACGGAGTGACGGTCCAGATGGTTACATTAGTAGTCCTCACTATTCTATAAAATAGTGTGATAATAAATGTATTGAGGACTCCATTTGAGTTTTAATACTGTCTAGAAGACAATATTCATATTAAAACTCTCAGTTGATGTTTGGTAAGGCTGTAAAATGAGCAAAAAATTCGGGCTCGATTCGTACTCGCTCGACTAAAAGTTCAGAGCTCGATTCGAAATATAAATGAGTCAAATATGAGCACATTTTAAAGTTCGATAAATTACTCAAATCTCCTCAAATTATAATTTTTTATTGATACTCGGATCATATGGATCATATTCGTTGGAAAAGTCCAAACTACTCGGACTGGATTCGGAATCGTGTTCGACTCGGTAACTAAATGAGTCTCAATCAAACCTTATTTTATACTCGATAAATTGTGCGAACCAAATCTGAGCAACTCAATACTCGAATCGACTCGGTTCGTTTACACCCTTAATGTTTGGTCGTATTTTACACGACAGTTGTATTAATAAGTTGTATTTGAATTTTGTACCATGTATTTGGCGACTCAAGATGGGTGATGTAAACCTATTTTGGGGGCGTCACAGTTGGTATCAAAGCTTAGGGATATGATCCCTAGCTGAGATGTGAGACAAGAACTAGGAGGGGAGAGACGGGGAATTCCTTCGCTAGTATGACCTACCTAAGTTTATTTGACATTTAATTGGTCAGAGTATAAGTATAATATATTGCATGTTAATTAACCTTTGTTTTGTAGCAGTATTTGAAAATGGCATCCGAGAATGTTGAGAATAGCAATGGAGCACAGGAGACCGTTGAGTCTCCACAGATCAATAATCAGGATAATGTGCATCAGGAAGGCGACAATTGTAAGACTCCAACTTATTATAAATAAAATTAAATTCCCCTTTATTCATTATTCTAAATTAATAAGGGTTACTTTGATATAATGCTTTGGTTATGGGTGAAATGTGCAAATTTTACAAAATAAGCAAGTGGTTATAAATTATTCCTTTTGTCGGGGAATATTTGTTTGGTCGTGGAATATTCTTGTTGTCGGGAATATCCGTCTGCAATGCCATGATCAATTAATGGGCTCCATAATGGAAAACGGTTGGATGAAGGAAAATGACAAAGTTTGAGTTTTATAAATAATTGGCGTAATTATTACAGAATTAACTTTGTTGGATTACACAGGTGGTTAAAATATATAATAATGTCTGGCGTGGTACAACGATGGCACTTGCGGTATTGTATGCAGTATTGTTGAATTATTGATTAAATGCGTGAAGGCCTTTACTCAATAATTGTTACGATGAATTCTTGCTCAATATTTTATTTTATTGATTCAATAATTATTGCGTTGATAGTTTATATTATTGTTGTTTCATAATTGTCAACTTGACTTTGTATTTCTCATTATCGGATCAATAATTCATATTATTTGAATAATATTATTAGATAGCATTATTGGCAATGTCTAGAAAGTTACATCGAGGAGAGGTTTGGTCACCTAATTGCGGCGCCAAATGAGAGAAATCCTTATTGGAAAGCCCCTCTTCCTGGGAGCGGCTGGTTGTCATAATTGTGATTACGTAATATTATTTGTGAATAATTAATTATTGATTTATATGATAAGGAAATATTTATTTGATGTGGATATAAATGATGGATTTATTTATGTGGTTATAAATGAAGGAATTAATGTTGAGATGTTTTATCAGTATTTTGTCAAATTTGAGGTATTAAAAACTCAAATCGGTGTTCTTAAAGCTTTATTGCGTGAGTTGTAATTTTAATCCGACCGTTGGATCGTTGTAATTTTTGGATATGTTATACATATATGAGTTGAGTATATGTCTACAAATTTTAAACCGTTGAAAATTAACGCATGATTTATTATGAATTTTAAAAGGTGTTGAAATGGTATTGAAAATCGTCCGTTTGTGGATTTCGAATATTTTTTGTTTGAAATTTGGAAAAACTCAAAGCTACAAAGTTGTAGAGAATTCGATTTCCTGTGGAATGGACATAAAATTCGTATTTTTCTGATAAACGAACTATTTTCTATGAATTACTTAAGTTTCGGAAAATAAAATGATTTTTATTAAATTATGGGTGGGACCCACCTGTGTTATAAACATGTGGGCTGCTGGGAATTTTCAGATTTGGCTGGCTTTGATGTTTCAATTGAGGTGTACATAGAATGGAAGAAAAAGAAAAATAATATTTTATTATTTTAGTCTCCTTTGGCGTTCTAGCATTTTTCTATAAATAGACGCTTAGGTTAGAATTGAAAATCAAACCAGAAAAAAGTTGTCTTTCTCTCTATATTGTCGAGCGTATTTTTATGAGTATTTTGATACTTTGAGAGTTCTTTATTAGGTTGCAAGTTTACATCGACTATATATTGAAATTGATCGAAAATGCGATTATTTTGAGGTAAGGGATGTTATTTTCTTTCTAAATGATATTATTTTCTTCAATATCATTATCTTAGAAATATTGGTGAACTTTTTAATCAAATTTAGAACTTTTTGTGTCGGGAGTTACTATTCACGTGTACGGCCTTATTCACGAATCTGACCTTATTCATAGAAAATAAAAATTTTCCTTTTTTGTCCATATGTCTATTTTGGATACTATCTTTGATTGTATCCATGTTTTGATCGTTATTTTTGAATTACGCTTCAAAATTGGTTATTATGAAGTATTAGTGATCTTGGATAAAGCCGTAACACGAATCCCTAATATTTGTCCTTCATCTCATTTGGATTAGATTTCTAAAATGCTTTTCAACATCCTCGGTCCTTAATGATGATATTATTGAATATCTTTGGCAGTAGTCTGAAGATGAGCAGTGTTGAGATGAACATGACCCAACCTCAGTGATCTGAATGAATATCTTTGGCACATAGTGCAAAGATGAATATTCGATTAAAGATGTATATTGATTGTTATTACGAGGGGATAAAATATTGATGATGGTGTGGCGCCCCCAAAATAGGTATCTGACACCCATTCTGAGTGCCAAATACATAGTACATAAAAGCAAACTTACAACTTCAATAATACAAATGTAAATGTGAAATACGACAATACCTCTTATGAGTTTAAATACAAATATTGTCTTACAGACAATATCCACATATAAATAAGTCCTCATTACAATTATTCAAACACTATTTTATAGAAATAGTGAGGGCTATGCTAAAACATCTTCCTATAACCATCACTCCATTACCCAGACTCGATCTTGCTATGTTTCACCTCCTCGAGAAAAAAATGGAACAAAAAGGAAAGGTGAGCTCAACTAGCCCAATAAAGAATATTATGACTAAGATAATATATAACAAATTATCGTTAGCCTTCATCGGGAAAAATCGATAAAATATAATAGACAACAAGTTTTAGATCAACAAATCGTGAAAAACAACAATCCATTAGAAGAGTCACGTAGAGAATGAATTTTCTTGTCTTCTAAGATTTAAAAGTCCATCATCAATATTTCATCCTGTAAACAACAATCAATATACATCTTTAATCATCTTTTGCACTACTGAGCCAAAGATATTCATTTTATATCACCAGATTGGTCATTTCATCTCAACACCTTTTCATCTTTTGCTACTGGGCGAAAGAGATTCATCGATTTAATCATTCATCTTTGCAATACAGGCCAAAGATATTCATCAAAATATCACCATTAAGGACCGAGGATGATGAAAAACATTTTAAGAACGAATCCGGTGAGATAGAAGGACAAATATTAGGGATTAAATACAACGGTTTGTCGAAGATCAATAATACTTCATAACAAGCGATTTTGAAGCGAAACTCAAAAATAACGATCAAAACATGGATCTGATCAAAGATAGTAGCCAAAATAGATATTTTGGACAAAAAAGAAGAAATTTCATTTTTAGATGAATAGTGTATATGATAAGTGAATAGTGCCATATCGTGAATAGTGACGTCTGCGTGAATAGTAACTCAGACACCAAAAGATAGAAATTTCACAAAAAACATCATCATGCTTACGTGAATAGTACTTTCGTGAATAGTAACTCGTGAATAGTAACTCATGAATAGTAACTTCGTGAATAGTAACTCATGAATAGTAACTCAGAAGCATGAAAAAGTTCCAAATTGATAAAAAGTTCGAACAATATTTGGCGTAATGATATTGAAGAAGATAATATCATTTAAGAAGAAACAACATCCTTACCTCAAAATAACCGTACTTACATTTGAATTTCGATATAGTCTTGTGAAACTTCATGGCCGTGTATAGCAACACTCAAAGTATACTCACAAGAATACGCTCGATAATATAGAGAGAAAGAGAAAACTTTGTTTACGGTGTGATTTTCAATTCTAACTTAGCCCTCTATTTATAGAAAAATCTTAGAACATGAAAGGAGACTAAATTAATAAAATATTAATATTTACCAAATATTCGAGCCCACCACCAAGAATCTCGATTTGACCACCAAGCACATGTTAAAGATGTTCACCAACCTTTGAAAAACGTTTTCTTGAAAATAATAATTAAAACTTCCAAAAATCAATTATTTGAACTCGAACTTCAATAATTCACAATAAATAGCCCTTTTATCGGAAAATTCAAATCTTGCGAATTTTTATAGGAATTTCAATTCTCTACAACTTTTCGGAAGAAAATTTTTCCAAATCCCAAACGAAATAATCCAAAATTCATAAGCAGAAGCGATTTCTACGATTACATAATAAATTTTCGGTCGAAATTGTGTCCACAAACACACAAAATATGTGTTAAACATTTAATGCCACAAAAATACTCTTCCTCCTCATATACTCATATATCCCACATTCATTGTAAAAATATCACCAGTTAATATATTATTAAAATAATATATTTAAATGAATTATTTTATCGAGAAAAAGATAAAATATTAATTTTCAATAATTATCACATTAAAAATTTTCTCCATCTATATCCACATAAAATGAATATTTTCTTTATCATAATAATCAATAATTAATTATTCAAAATAATATTACGAGAATCACAGATCTTGTGAACCGGTAGTTCCCGGGATAGAGGGGCTTTCGATAAGGATTTCTCCTTACTTGGCGCATGATTAGGTGACCAAACCTCTCCTTATCTGAGAACTTTTAGACATTGCCAATAATGTTATCGATAATATTATTCAAATAATATGAATTATTGATCGATAATGGAAAATCTTGTGCGATGACAATTATTGAAACAATAATAATATAAATATCAATGCAATGAATTATTGAATCAATAAAAATAATGAGCAGTAATTCTGTAACAATTATTGAGTAGTGCCTTCTTACGTGCGAATCAATAATTCAACAACATTTATCGCGATCTTGTGTCTTCTTATGTGCAACCACGCATATTATTGTATTTTAACCACGGGTAACCCAACGATGTTAATTGGTAACAATTTATCTTGCCGTTATTTATAAAACTCAATCTTTGTCTTTTTCTTTCATCCAACCATTTTTAGTTATGGGGCCCTGAATGATCTGCGTCGTAAATGCGGAGATTCCAGAAAAAAAGAATATTCCACGACCAAACGAATATTCCCAAATGATAATGAATATTTTATAACCACTTGCTTATTTTGTAAACTTTGCACATTTCACCCATAACCAAAGCATTATATCAAATTAACCCTTATTAATTTAGAATAATGAATAGAGGAAAATTTAATTTTTTTATAATAAGTTGGGGTCTTCTGACCTCCCTCCTTATAAAATTTCATCCTCGAAATTGACATACGTACACAGTGTTTTGAGCGGTGAGGGTACCTCGCTTTCATTTCCGATTCCAACTCCCATGTCATTTCCTCAATTGCATGGTTTCTCCACAAAACCTTAACTTGTGGTATAACCTTCGTATGTAAGACATCTTTCTTTCTATCAAAAATCTCAACAGTATCTCTCTCGTGTGTTAAATCTTGACTATCTCAAATGCAGTTCTAACGCAATAATGTGGTTCGGGTCTTTCACATATTTATGAAGCATAGATATGTGGAATACATTGTGAACACGAGAGACATACTTGGAGGTAACAGCGAGTCTATAGGCTACGTTTCCTATTCGGTCGAAGAATCTCAAATGGACCAACAAATCTTGGATTGAGCTTTCCTCTTTTTCAAATCTTGTAACTCCTTCCATGGAGCGATACGTAACAATACATGATCTCGAATATTAAAATCCACGTCCTTTCTATGAAGATCAACATAACTCTTTTATCGATCTTGTGAGGTTTGAATCGTTGTCGAATCATTTGGATCTTTTACGTAGTCATGCGTACTAATTACGGTACCAACAACGTTGCTTCTCCCACCTCGTCCCGGCATCTTTGAGAATGACATTTTCATCCATCTGGCGCCTCTCAATAGGGCCATGCCTATACTTGCTTGATAAGCTTGTTGTTGTAAGAGAATTCCACCATGGGCAAAATACTTATCGACTTCCTTTGAAATCTAGAACCAGAGTCTTAATAGATCTTGAGAGTTTGAATAGTCCTCTCTACGATTGTTAAATCCGTTTTGAGGATGGTATCTTTGAAGCCCAATCGTAAATCCGTGCCCATAGCTTTACGCAAGCTAACCCAAAATTTTGAAGTGAATCTTGGGTCACGATCCGAAACTATGGATACTGGCATGCCATGCAATCGCACAATCTCATTCACGTATATACGAGCAAGACGTTCAAGGGAATAAGTTTCTCGTATCGGCAAGAAATGAGCAGAATTGGTTAATCTATCAACAATAACCCAAATCGCATCTATGCCTTAAGAAACCTTGGGAAGACTTGTAACGAAATCCATTGTAATGTGTTCCCACTTCCATTCCGGAATCTCAAGTGGTTGCAATAGACCTTTTGGCATTTGATGTTCCGCCTTTACACGTTGACAAGTTAAACACCTCGAGATAAACTCCGCGATCTCTCTCTTCATATTGTTACACCAAAATGTATGTCGAATATCATGATACATTTTGGTACTCCCGAGATGGATTGCAAGCGGGGTGTTGTGTGCCTCCATCATGATTCTATGCTTCAAGTCGAGAATCGTTAGAGCCTTGAAAGTCGAGAGTTGAATCGAAGTATTCCTTCTTCATCGATTCTTGCTTAGGAATAGCTCCTTTTGCACTTTTCTTCTTCATGTACGCATCGGTCCGTAGCGTAGCTTGGCGACTTTTAACTTTATCGATTAAAGTCGGTTCTACTTTCGTATATTACGCCATCATCACGTGGGTACCTAGAGTTTTCATCTCCATCTCTATTATTTGTAAGTTATCTGAAATGAGTCTTTGACAATATCGTACTTCGTGCTAAGTATCGATCTTTACTCAACACGTTAGCTACCACGTTAAGCTTTTCAGGATGGTATGGTCAGAACATGTGCCGAAATGAGTCTCCTCTTGAGTTATTCAAAGCTCTTCCCACATTCCTCGCTTCATTCGAATTTTGTATCTCTACGAGTCAACTGAGTTAATGGAGTAGAGATTTGAGAAAATCTTTCCACGAATCTTCGATAATAACCAACTAAGCCTAAAAAGCTACGTATTTCGATTACTGACTTAGGTTGCTCTCAACTGTGACTCATATCCCAATCTTGGATAGCACATCACAATAGCACCTATCAGTTTACTACCGCACGAATATGGCGTCCCCTAAGGAGAGTTTGGCTTCGATGCATTCCACAAAGGAAGTCATAAGATAGAAGCTCGGGTATCAACTTCTATAGTTGGGTTTTTAACTCCTGAATTTCAATAGGAGCCATTCGATATGAGATTTTAGAAATGGGTTTTATCTGGGATTTAAAGTCGATACAAATTCAATATCACGCTCGGGGTAGGCGAAGAAATTCTTCAAGAAATACGTCAGAAAATTCACTAACAACAAAAATATCATTCAAATCTGACATATTATTGTTCAAGTCCATAACATGGCTAAGAAAGCTTGACATTCGTTTTTCAATAAACAAATAGCTTTGTGGTTTAGTGGTTTGAATTAAATGTATGACGGGTTGGTTAGGAATATGAAAACTAACAACCTTACGAAAATAATCAATTTTGGCGTGATGAGTGGTTAACCAATCAATTCCTAAAATCACATCAAAACTAAGTATCTTTAAAGAGATAAGATCAATAGGTAATGTGATAGTGCCAACTTGGATCATGCAAGATTTATAAACTATAGATGTAACGAAGGTTTCACCCAGCGGAGTTTCAACGAGATAAATCAAAATCTAATTTCTCTAGAGTCGAGTTTAAGCGTTGAGCACTGAAGTAGAGAGAGATAAAGAATGGGTAGAACAGGTATCTAGTAAGGTATAAACTTTGCAAGAATTTATGATTAGTTTACCCGTGATCACCTCGTTTGGGTTCCTCACGCGTTTTGGCGATCCGACAAAAACGCTTCTTCGAGAACAGATTGATTTTGACTTATCCGGAACATCCTTGGAATCACCACTCCGTGAACTTGGTTTTGCTATAGTAAAATCTCAAGCGATGTGGCCTTCCTTTCCATAGTTGTAACATACCTTGGATTGTTGTGGGACGGTTTGGTGATATGTCCTCTCTTCCGCATTTGTAACATCTAATAAGGCGGTCGTTCTCCTCTCCTAGAATTTGTTGTTGTTGTTGGTCTTTGGTCTTTCTTCTGCGATGTCTTCTGTCGTTGTTGAATCTCCTCTTTCTGAAATTTCCACTTGAGTCACCTCTTATTATCATGGCCCACGATTTCCACAGAGTGGTTCTGCCTTTGTCCGTATTCTTCCCTCCTCATTGGTTATCATTGTTACGATGGCTAGCTTTGTCACCGAAATATGACCACTGTTGTGGTCCCTCGGTTGAGTATACTCACTATCTCGCTCTAATAACTTAGCCTGTTTTAACATCTTAATCTGAGAGAAAATTTATGAGATATAAGGTATTGGCGAATCTCGGGTTTTAGAACTCTCAAAAATATCCGCGTCATCGTTCCTCATTCTCCACCAAATGAGGTGCAAACACGGATAACTCTGCGAACTTCGCCTCGTCTTTGAGACAAATCCATGTTGTTACTGTTCAAGTCTAATAAACTCTACCTCTTTCATATGATGAATACTTTCGGAAAGTACTTGTCATTGAAAAGTTCTCAAATCTTTCCCAAGACATGTTGAGTGCATCTGGTTTGGTACGCTTCCTGATTCCCACCATGTCTGCTTTTACCACGAAAACATAAAGGTGGCGAATGGAACCTTCTATTCCTCCGTGCATCCCGGGACATCAAATATCTTGGTAATTTGCTTGACCCACGTTTACGCCTTGATCGGATCTGGCTTTCCATGGAAATCTGGTGGTCCCAACTCCTTGAATCGCTTGGTTGTGACGATCGTAGCGTTCTTATCATTTCCACCAGTATTTTGTACACGAGTCTCCTCGTGCGATTTTGCATGAGCGCAAAAGTTCCTAAACATTCCATCATTCATCGTTTGCTTTCGGTAGTGTTGTTTACGGGAGGAATATTGCCTTCTGTTTGCACGTTTTCTGGTTTGTGACTAAAGGTTGTTCCACAGATCTCATAAACTCCATTGTTAACATTCTCGTGACCATTCTTAAATACTGCCATAAAACAAGGGTTAATTAAACAAATTAACATGTCATATAATGTTCTTATATTATGACCTGACTAACAAATAAGCTTAGGTAGGACACACTAGCAAAGGATTTACTCGTCTCTCCCTCCTAGTTCTATTCCCCGATCTCATGGAGATCATATCCTAAGCTACGATACCAATTGTGACACCCCAAAATAGGTATACAATACCCATTCACGAGTCGCCAAATACATGGTACATAAAGCAAACTTATAACTTCAATAATACAAATGTAGGTGTGAAATACGACAATACCTCTTATGAGTTTAAATACAAATATTGTCTTACAGACAATATCCACACGCAAATAAGTCCTCATTACAATTATTCAAACACTATTTTATAGAAATAGTGAGGACAACTAAAACATCTTCCTAGAACCATCACTCCATACCCAGAGCTAGATCCTGCTTGTGTTACTGCCTCCACGAGAAGAAAAATGGAATAAAAAGGAAAGGGTGAGCTCAACTAGCCCGATAAAGAATATTATGACTAAGATAATATACAACAAATTATCGTTAGCCTTGACGAGGAAAAATCGATAAAATATAATAGACAACAAGTTTTAGATCAACAAATGCGGTGGAAACAACAATCCATTAGAAGAGTCACGTAGAGAATGAATTCTCTTTGTCTTCTAAGATTTAAAAGTCCATCATCAATATTTCATCCACATAACAACAATCAATATACATCTTTAATCATCTTTTGCACTACTGAGGCCAAAGATATTCATTTTATATCACCAGGTTGGTCATGTTCATCTCAACACTGTTCATCTTTGCTTGGCTACGGGCGAAGAGATTCATCGATTTAATCATTCATCTTTGCACTACTGAGCGAAGATATTCATCAAATATCACCATTAAGGGTGAGGATGATGAAAACATTTTAAAACGAATCCGGTGAGATAGAAGGACAAATATTAGGGATTAAATACAACGGTTTGTCGAAGATCAATAATACTTCATAACAACCGATTTTGAAGCGAACTCAAAAATAACGATCAAAACATGGATCTGATCAAAGATAGTAGCCAAAATAGATATTTTGGACAAAAGAAGAAATTTCATTTTTCGATGAATAGTGTAATGATTAAGTGAATAGTCAAGAGTATCGTGAATAGTGACGTCTGCGTGAATAGTAACTCTCACACCAAAAGATAGAAATTTCACAAAAACATCATCACGCAACGTGAATAGTACTCATGAATAGTAACTCGTGAATAGTAACTCATGAATAGTAACTCGTGAATAAGTAACTCATGAATAGTAACTCAGAGCATAAAAAGTTCCAAATTGATAAAAGTTCGAAACAATATTTCGGCATAATGATATTGAAGAAGATAATATCATTTAAGAAGAAACAACATCCCTTACCTCAAAATAACCGTCTTACATTTGAATTTCGATATAGTCTTGTGAAACTTCATATAGTATAGCAACACTCAAAGTATACTCACAAGAATAAACTCGATAATATAGAGAAAACTTTGTTTACGGTGTGATTTTCAATTCTAACTTAGCCCTCTATTTATAGGAAAATGCTTTAGAACGCATGAAAGGAGACTAAATTAATAAAATATTAATATTTACCAAATATTCAAGCCCACCACCAAGGAATCGATTTGACCACCAAGCACATGTTAAAGATGCTCACCAACCTTTGAAAACATTTTTCTTGAAAATAATAATTAAAACTTCCAAAATCAATTATTTGAACTCAAAACTTCAATAATTCACAATAAATAGCCCTTTTATCGGAAAATTCAAATCTAAGTGACTTTTTATAGGAATTTCAATTCTCTACAACTTTGCAGAAGAAAATTTTTCCAAATTCCAAACAGAAATAATCCAAAATTCACAAACGGGTGATTTTACAATCTATAATAAATTTTCGGTCAAGAATTGTGTCCACCGACACACAAAATATGTGTTAAACATTTAATGCCACAAAAATACTCTTCCTCCTCATATACTCATATATCCTACATTCATTGTAAAAATATCACCGTTAATATATTATTAAAATAATATATTTAAATGAATTATTTTATCAGAAAAAGATAAAATATTAATTTTCAACAATTGTCACATTAAAAAATTTTCTCCATCTATATCCACATAAAATGAATATTTTCTTTATCATAATAATCAATAATTAATTATTCAAAATAATATTACGAGAATCACATGTTATTGACAACCGTAGTTCCCTCAGGATATTGGGGCTTTCGATAAGGATTTCTCTACTTTGGCGCAAGATTAGGTGACCAAACCTCTCCTTAGAGCGAAACTTTCTAGACATTGCCAATAATGTTATCGATAATATTATTCAAATAATATGAATTATTGATCGATAATGGAAAATCTTTATGCGATGACAATTATTGAAACAATAATAATATAAATATCAACGCAGCGATTATTGAATCAATAAAATAATGAACAGTAATTACTGTAATAATTATTGAGTAGTGCCTTCTTACGTACAAATCAATAATTCAACAACACTTTGTCTGTCTGGTAATCTTCTTATGCGACCACGCGTATTATTGTATTTTAACCACCGGGTAACCCAACAAATGTTAATTGGTAACAATTTATCTTAGAATTATTTATAAAACTCAATCTTTATCGTTTTCTTTCATCCAACCATTTTTTAGATTTATGGGGCCCTGAATGACTACGATACGTAAATGCACGGAGATTCCCGAAAAAAAATATTCCACGACCAAACGAATATTCCCGAAATGATAATGAATATTTTATAACCACTTGCTTATTTTGTAAACTTTGCACATTTCACCCATAACCAAAGCATTATATCAAATTAACCCTTATTAATTTAGAATAATGAATAGAGGAAAATTTAATTTATTTATAATAAGTTGGGGTCTTACAGATGGACTTTTAAATCTTAGAAAATAGTAGAATTCATTCTCTACTTGACTCTTCTAATGGATTGTTGTTTCCGCTGCAGTTTTGATCTAAAACTTGTTGTCTATTATGTTTTATCAAATTTTTCTATGTTAAAGACTAATGATAATTTGTTGTATATTATCTTAGTCATAATATTCTTCTTTGAGCTAGATTGAGCTCACCCTTTTCCTTTTTGTTCCATTTTTCTTCTCAGGAGGTGAGAACATAGCAGGATCTAGTCGGGGTATGGAGTGATGATTCTAGAAAGATATTTTAGCAGTCCTCACTATTTCTATAAAATAGTGTATGAATAATTATAATGAGGACTTATTTGAGTGTTGATATTGTCTAGAAGACAATATTTGTATTTAAACTCACAGTATGTGTTGTCGTATTTTGCGCGACAATTGTATTATTGAAGTTGTATTTTGCTTTCTGTACCATGTATTTGGCGACTCAGAATGGGTGTTGTATACCTATTTTGGGGGCGTCACAACAATCCTCATGCAAATAACAACACTGACCAAATGATGAACGATGGAATGTTCAGAGGCTTTATGCAATTCATGCAATATCAAGCAAGAGCGGCTCCTGTCCAAAATGCAGGTGGAAACACTGGTAACCCACGGTTGGTCATTCTTAAGCGATTCGAGGCAGGAACACGGAGTTTTTACGGAGAGCCAAAACCACTTAAAGGCGAGACGTGGATAAAGCGAGATCTGCAAGATATTTGATGTCTTGGGATGCTCTAAGGAGCAAAAGGTTCCTTTGCCACCTTCATATTCTGACGCGGAGATTCTTGGTGGTAATCAGTAAAGCGTACTCAATTTGCCGCATTGAAGATGACTTGGGAGAAGTTCGAAGAATTGTTCAACGACAAAGTACTTTCCGAAAGTATTACGTCACATGAAAGAGGTAGAGTTCATCAAGTTGGAGCAAAACAACATGACCGTGTCGCAGTACGAAGCCAAATTTGCCGAGTTGTCCCGATTTGCGTCCCATTTGGTTGATAATGAGGATAGAATGATGTGAATGTTTCTAAGAGGTTTGAAACCCGAGATACATCAATATCTTATCTCTCATAAACTGTGTTTGTATTCAGATGTTGTTAATAGGGCTCAGTTATTGGAGCGCGATAATGAGTCAATCCAACCAAAAGAGAGCAGCCGGAAAAATGATAATACCAGTGATAGCAATCATCGAAGCGGTGACAATAAGCGTGAAGGGAATCAACATGCCAGAAATGGTAACCACTTCGGTGGTAATCATGGCCAAAACAATAATAGTGGACATTTCAAGAAAAGGAAATTCAACAATGATGGAAGAGCGTCGACATCGGTAGAAATGTCGTAAGGAAGGAGAACGACCACCTATCATATGCTTCAAATGCGGAGGGGAGGGACATATCAGTCCAAATTGTGCGATGCCATCCAAAGCATGTTACAATTATGGAAGAGAAGGTCACCTAGTTTGATTTTGTCGTTTTGGGAATGCAAGTTCAGCTGGGATGGAAGCACCAAAAGCCATCCCAGAAAAGTCAAAGCCGGTATTTTAAGGGAGAGTGTTTGTTGTGACCTCCCAGAAAGCAAGGAACCCGAACGAGGTCATCACGAGTAAGATTATCATAAACTCTAGCGAAGTCTACACCTTATTTGATACCGGTTCTACCCATTCTTTTATTTCTCCTACTTCCGCTCAACGTTTAAATTTTACTCCGGAGAAATTAGACTTTGACTTATCTGTTGAAACTCCGTTGGGAGAAACCTTCATTACATCCACTGTTTATAAGTCTTGTTTAGTTCAAATCGGCACTCGCACGTTACCTGTCGATCTTATTTCTTTGAAAATACTTGCATTTGATGTGATTCTAGGGATTGATTGGTTAACTACTCATCATGCAAAAATTGATTGTTTTCGTAAGGTTGTTAGCTTTCATATTCCTTACCAACCTATTATGCGAATTCAAGCAACCAAACCATTAAAATCAATCACTATCAACTCAAGCCATAAAGCTATTCGAAAAACGGATGTCAATCTTTCTTAGCTCATGTCATGGATCTAAATAAAAATACGTCAGTTTTGAATGATATTTCTATTGTTAATAAATTTCCTGACGTATTCTGAAGAACTTCAGCTACCTACCCAGGCGTGAAATTGAATTTTGTATCGACCTTGAACCCGGTACAAAACTCATTTCCAAAGCCCATGTCGAATGACTCTATTGAACTTCAAGAGTTAAAGACCCAATGCGCAGGAATTGTTAGACATCGGTTTCATTCTTGATCGTCTCCTTGGGGTGCTCTCTGTTACTATTTGTGAAGAAGAAAGATGGGAGTATGCGACTTTGTATTGATTATCGAGAGTTATATCATGTCACCATCAAAAATAGGTACCCGTTGCCCGTATTGATGACTGTTTGACCCGATTGCAAAGGCGCCAAATTCTTTTCAAAGATTGATCTTAATTAGGATATCACCAATTGAAGATTAGAACCGATGACATTCCAAAGATGGCTTTCAGAACTTGGTACGAACATTATGAATTCCTAGTCATGTCTTTTGGATTGACTAATGCTCTTCCTGCCTTTATGGATATGATAAACCGAGTATTCAAAGAATATTTGGATCACTTTGTGGTCGTCTTTATTGATGACATCTTTATTTATTCCAAAAGCCATGAAGATCATGAGCAACACTTGAGGCTGATACTCTAAAAGCTTTGTGAATATAAGCTTTATGCCAAGTTGAAGAAATACGAGTTCTGGCTTGAGGAAGTAGCATTCCTTTGGGCACATGGTATCAAGTCATAAAATATTTGTTGACCCAGCAAAGATTGAAGCTATTCAAAGCTAGAGCAACCTAAATCGATGGCCAAAATCGTAGCTTTCTCTTAACATTGGTTATTATCGGAGATTCAGTAGAAGGTTTTCTCGAATCTACTACTCCATTAACTTTCGGTGACTCGAGAAAGATACAAAATTCGGTTGGAGTGAGGAATACGAGAAGAGTTTTTAAGAACTCGAGAGGAGACTCATTTCAAAGACTGTTACACAATACCATCTGGCTCGGAGGGATTTGTCATCTACGGTGATGCTTCGGGGTAAAGGGTTAGTATGTGTTCTCATGCAACATGGGAAAGTCATAGCCTATGCCTCTCAACAACTCAAAGAATATGAGAGGAATTATCCTACTCATGATCTAGAGTTGGCAGCAGTTGTTTTTGCACTAAAGATTTGGAAGCATTACTTGTATAGGGAGAAAGTGGAGATTTTTACGGACCATAAAAGCCTCAAATATTTCTTCACTCAAAAGGAACTCAACATACGACAACGACGTTGGCTTGAACTGTTGAAAGATTATGATCATACCATCCAATACCATCTTGAAAAAGCGAATGGTAGCTGACACATTGAGTAGAAGATCATATCTTACGAAAAGTGCGATATTGTCAACGCATGAAGGCCCATTTTGTATGACTTGCAAAGGATGGAGATAGAGATAAAGACTCGTGGGACCACATGATGATGGCAAATATCTGAGTAGAACCGACTTTAATCGATAAAGTTAAAAAACTGCGTTTTCTGAGGACACAGAGTGATGCGTATGAGGAAGAAAGTACAAAAAAAGGTGCTTTATGTCGGAAGCAAGAATCGATGAAGAAGGAATACTTCGAGTCAACTCCAGACTTTGTGTTCCTAACGACCCTGAGTTAAAGTATAAATTCATGATGGAGGCGCATAACACACCGTTTGCAATCCATCCCGGGAATACCAAAATGTATCATGATCTTCAACATACATTTTGATGGGGCAATATGAAGAGAGATATAACACTGTTTACCTTAAGGTGTTTAACTTATCAACGAGTCAAGGCGGAGCATCAAGTACCAAAAGGTCCATTGCAACCACTTAAAATTTTAGAATGGAAGTGGGAGCACATTACCATGGATTTCGTT
This sequence comes from Panax ginseng, assembly GCA_020205605.1. Lineage (NCBI taxonomy): Eukaryota > Viridiplantae > Streptophyta > Magnoliopsida > Apiales > Araliaceae > Panax > Panax ginseng. The sequence goes on from CM035133.1 coordinate 146,878,193, forward strand.
ACTGGTATTCCCAAGGTTTCTCAAGGCATTGATGCAATTTGGGTCATTATTGATAGATTGACCAAGTCTGCTCATTTCTTACCAATACGAGAAACTTATACACTTGAACGTCTTGCTCAGTATGTACATAAACGAGATTGTAAAATCGCATGGTATGCCAATATCCATAATTTACGATCGAGACCCAAGATTCACTTCACGATTTTGGGTTGGTTTGCAAAAAGCTATGGGCGCGAATTTACGATTTAGTTCGGCATAACATCCTCGAATTTTATTGAATAATCAAAGAGGACTATTCAAACTTTTGAAGATTTATTAAGACTCGTGTCCTTGACTTCAAGGAAGTTGGGACAAGTTCTTACCATTGGTGGAGTTTTCCTCCTCTGATAAATGATTATCAAGCAAGTATTGGCATGGCTCCATTCAAGCGTTGTATGGAAGAAAGTGTCGTTCTCCAGTATGCTGGGATGAGGTGGGTGAAGCAACGTTGTTGGGACCAGAGTTAGTACATATGACTACGGAAAAGATTCAAACAATCCAGCAACGTATAAAAACCTCACAATATCGACAAAAGAGTTATGCTGATCGTCATCGAAAGGACGTAGAATTCGATATTGGAGATCATGTGTTGTTACGTGTTGCTCCATGGAAAGGATTTACGAGATTTGGAAAGAGAGAAAATCTCAATCCTCGATTCATTGGCCCATTTTAATCCTCGATCGAGTAGGAACTGTGGCGTATAGACTCGCTTTACCGCAAAGTATGTCTCGTGTTCATAATGTTTTTTATATATCCATGTTACGTAAATATGTGGAAGACCCGAACCATATTATTGAGTTAGAACTGAACAAAATAACGGAAGATTTAACGTATGAAGAGGTTCCTGTTCAAATCTTGGATAAGAAACATATTCTATGCTCCAAGGTTATACCTCAAGTCAAAGTTTTTTGGAGAAAGCACGATGTTGAGGAAATGACCTAGGAGTTAGAATCTGAAATGAAATCAAGATATCCTTACCTCTTCGACATACCAGGTATGTACCCTAATTTCGAGGGCGAAATTTCATAAGAAGGGGAGGTTGTAAGACCCCACTTTTTTTAATAAAGATGATTTTTCTATAAATATCATTTTTAAATATTATGGAATAAATTTGATATAATGTTATAGTTGTAGGTAATATTTATAAATTTTGCAAAGTACGCAAGTTTTTATATAATATTCGATTGGTCTGGGAATATTCGTTTTAATAGGGAATATTCATACGACGACACAACCATTGGTGGACCCCACAACGGAATTATTGTCGGATTGAGAAAACGACAAAAATATTTGATGAAAATAACGGCGGAAGTTTTACCGTTAACTGTTGAGACACCCAGGTGTTAAAAGAATAATGTCGTGTGGTTCCATAAGAAGTACCTGGTGATTGATTATTGATGCTTACGAGAAGTCACTCGGTTTTGTTCACTTATTATTACAAATAATTCTTTGCATTGTATCTCACATTATTTGAATAAATTATTGTCGATATTTTATATATTATTAAATAAATAATTGAAACGATAAAGTTATTAATATTATTATTTGCAATATTAACGATGTCTAGAAGTTTTGTCAAACAGAGGTTTGGTCACCTAATTGCGCGCCAATATGGAGAAATCCTTATTGAAAAGCCCCCTCTTTCCTGGGAACGACCTGGTCGATTAATATTGTGAATTATAATAATGATAATAAATGTTGTTAAAAATATTGAGGGAATTTTTATGAAGTATTTGATGTAAATTAGCTTATTTTATGGACCCCCATTTATCCATTTTTCAAAATAATCGGTAGAAAATTATTTAATATAATAAAAGTGGGGACCATAAGTGGGGACCAGAAGAAATATGTTGTGGATGAAATTTGCAGGCGGGTGGGAAATGGGGATGGGGGGGCGGGGATGGTATTACTTTATAAAGAGGTAATGTATATTGTGAGACCCCAGATTTTATAAATAAAGATTTAAATTTCTCAAAATATTTTTTTTAATATTATGGTGTGGATTTGAGATAGTGTTATAGTTTTGGGTAGTATTTGAAAATTTTGTAAAGTATGCAAGTTGTTATAAATATTCGTTTGGTCGGAGAATATTCTTTTTGTCGGGAATATCCGTACGACGGCACAATCATTGGTGGACCCCACAATAGAAGTACTGTCGTAGTTAGAAAATAACAAAAATATTTTATGGAAATAACGGCGGAGGTTTTACCATTAATAATTGAACTACCCTTAGTAAAGAAATACGATGTCTGGCGTTAGTTGCGTAGTAGCACACGTATTGATTATTGATGCTTTACGTAAAAGTCACTCGGTTATCTTGCATTATTACTACAAATAATTCTTTGCATATCTCTCATATTATTGATTCAATTATTGTCACGATGATCGTATGTGCATAATATGCTATTTTATTAAATCAATAATTGAGACGACAAAGTTATTCATATTATTAAATTGCAATATTTACAATGTATAGAAGTTTTGTCAAGGAGAGGTTAGATAATCTAATTGCGCGCCAATAAGGAGAAATTCTTATCGGAAAGCCCCCTCTTTCCTGGGAACAACCTGGTTGTTAAATATTGTGAGTTATGATATTAATGATGGATAAGTTCGTGTTGATTAAAGATGAATTTGATAGTTTCATTGTGTTGGGATTATTTGTGTTAGTAGAAATTGACATCTATTTCGATAGTAATTGATGTCTGGAGGTAGTATTGTTCACTTGAGTATTTGGGACACTTTTTGTGTCAGAGTTACTATTCACAGGTATTCACCGAAATTACTATTTACTCTAGTATTGTTCACTCGTGTATTTGGGACACTTTTTGTGTTAGAGTTATTATTCATTGAAATTACTATTCACTCTAGTATTGTTCACTCGAATATTTGGGACACTTTTTGTGTCGGAGTTACTATTCACGAGTTACTATTCATGAGTTACTATGCACGAATTACTATTCATGCGTTACTATTCACGAGTTACTATTCACGAGTTACTATTGGTGAGCAATGTGAATCATAATAAAAGCGTTGGACTGATGAAAATAATAGGTATATGTAGTATTATTAAGTGTTATGATGAGTTATGTTGGTTATTATGTGAAAACATGAAAGTTTCTTAGAAATCACAAAGGGTTGAAAATCAGATTTTGGTGAAAACGGAACATAAAATTCAATTGACCATATCTCCTGTTATATTTCGAATTTTTGAGTGTGGTCCAGTCCTAGAGTTAGATCTATGAGTTTTGTAGCTTATCCAAGTGGAATCACTGGAAAAGAAGTTGTAGATTTTCGTGTGGACCGATTTTAGCAAAGGAGTGCAAAGCTGTAAAAACTGAAAATGCTACTGCCCAGAAACTTTAAGGGGCTGTTTTGACCACTTAATTTATGAGAAAAATTCTGGCCTTTTGGGACATGAAAGTATATGGTATAAAGTACCTCCTGTCCAAAAATGAGCTCATTCTGACTTAAAATGAGCAAGTTATGACCATTTCAATATTTAGGATTTTTCAACGAAAAACGCTATAACCGGAGTTCTATAACTCTGATGACCATGAAATTTAAACTGGAAGCTCACGTTAACATGTGTAAGATCCTGCCAAGATTTGGGGATTTATGGAGTTAAAATTGAGGTAGCTAATTTCTTAAGGAATTAATTAGAAATTGATTTTTGAAAAATAGTAATTGAATTTTAAAAATTCCGAGAAAAATATATTTTCATTACGGGACCATATTATACTAAACCCCATAAAATAAATATTTTTGGAACTGATTTGGTATTTTTCATAAAAATGATCTAGTTATGAGTAAATGAGTTAAATATATTATGTGAAGTAACAAAATTGAAAAATAGGATTTTATGGCTTGAGAATCCTATATAGGGTATATGCATATTTTTAATGAGTGATTTGATCATTGGTGATGATATCTTATGAGTATGGCATTTTTGAATGATTAAATGCATTATGTGGTAAAGTGTAAACAATTGAAATATATTGTTTATAAGTTTAAGAAGTGATTAAAACATTGTTATAATATTAATGATATTAGATTATGAGATTATTAAGTGATTGATAACATTGGGATATTCTTGAACCCTGGATAAATTATATTATAAATGTTTAATATTTATCTTTTATCTCATTTGATTGATCTTTATATCATTGTCATGATCCTCATGCTTATATTGTGTTGAAAGTTATCTGTGGCTTACGTGCATAGATGGACTTGGTATGATTGTGACCAGGGATCATTCGGTATAATCATGACCGTAATGTTACAAATGATGTGGTAAAAGTCATCTTTGGCCCGTAGTGCATAGATGGACTTGGTATGATTATGACCGAGGATTGTTCGGTATAATCATGGTAGAATTGAAAACACGAATATCCTTGGCACATAGTGCATGGATAATTCGTGGTCGTGATACTATTAAGTTGAGTCTCAGCATTATTGGTTTTACAGTTGTATATCTTTGGCCTGTAGTGCAAAGATGAACTGTTGATTATTAGTTATCTGATTGACTTTGTAGTCAAAATGAATTGTTAATGAATATCTTTGGCGGGATTGCAAATATGAATTTAATGTTTTCAACGATAAAGGTATTCAAGGTATCCTCACCTCTTTATCATACCAGTATCGTACACGTAAATTTCGAGGGCTTAAATTCCATAGGAGGGATATTGTGAGACCCCAGATTTTATAAATAAAGATTTAAATTTCTCAAATATTTTTTTAATATTATGGTGTGGATTTGAGATAGTGTTATAGTTTTGGGTAGTATTTGAAAATTTTGTAAAGTATGCAAGTTGTTATAAATATTCGTTTGGTTTGGAGAATATTCTTTTTGTTTGGGAATATCCGCATGCAACTCAAGACAGGTCGTTAGTGGACCCCATACGAAGTATTATCGTAGTTAGAAAAAACGACAAAAATATTTTATGGAAATAACGACGGAGGTTTTACCATTAATCTTGTTGAACTACCCAGTAGTAAAATACTGATGTCTACGCGTGGTTGCGTAGTAGCACCAGTATTGATTATTGATCTTACGTGAAATCACTTTCGGTTATCTTTGCATTATTCTTTGCGATAATTCTTTGCATCATATCTCTCATATTATTGATTCAATTATTGTCACGATGATCATGTGCATAATATGCTATTTTATTAAATCAATAATTGAGATGACAAAGTTATTCATATTATTAAATTGCAATATTTACAATGTATAGAAGTTACATCGAGGAGAGGTTAGATAATCTAATTACTTGGCGCCAATAAGGAGAAATTCTTATCTGAAAGCCCCTCTTTCCTGGGAACAACACGTTGTTAAATATTGTGAGTTATGATATTAATGATGGATAAGTTCGTGTTGATTAAAGATGAATTTGATAGTTTCATTGTGTTGGGATTATTTGTGTTAGTAGAAATTGACATCTATTTCGATAGTAATTGATGTCTGGAGGTAGTATTGTTCACTTGAGTATTTGGGACACTTTTTGTGTCGGAGTTACTATTCACGGGCTACTATTCACCGAAATTACTATTCACTCTAGTATTGTTCACTCGAGTATTTGGGACACTTTTTGTGTCGGAGTTACTATTCATTGAAATTACTATTCACTCTAGTATTGTTCACTCGAATATTTGGGACACTTTTTGTGTCAGAGTTACTATTCACGAGTTACTATTCATGAGTTACTATGCACGAGTTACTATTCATGCATTACTATTTATGAGTTACTATTCACGAGTTACTATTCACGAGTTACTATTCACCCAGTTACTATTCACTCTAGTATTGTGCATTCGGGTATTTGGGTACAATATTATTCTATGAAGAGATGTGCTAATTTTTCAGACCGTTGTTTAAATGAATCAATATGGACCGCTGGTGGAAAGTTATAATAGTGAATCAATATGGACCGCTGGTGAAAAAGTTATAATAGTGAATCAATATGGATCGCTGGTTTAAAAGTTAAAATAGTGAATCAGTATGGACCGTTGCTTTAAGTTTTAATAGTAAATCGATCTGGACCGTTCGTTTAAAAGTAAATCGATCTGGAATGTTCATGAATTAGTTACTATTCATTCCATTCCTCTATAAATAGAAGCTCATTCCTTCATTATTTCTTATGAATTCATTGAAACTCTAGAGAGAGAAGCTATAGAGAGAAAATTATAGAGAGAAATAAGAAGAGTATTCTGCTACTTCACTACTTCTATATCTAGTTTCTTTTACGGTAAGGGGTGTTATTCTTTCTTATTCATGAAGAGAACTTTTGTTATTCCATTCTTTATTATTCTGTTTGAATAACCTGTATACGTGGCATACCCTGTACATAACCTGTATAAGTGGCATACCCTATACTTGGTGAAATCCTTATGTTATTCCATTCTTTATTATTCTGTTGGAATAACCTGTAAAAGTGGCATACCCTATACATAACCTGTATACGCGGCATACCCTATACTTGGTGAAATCCTTATGTTATTCCATTCTTTATTATTCATTGGAATAACTTTGTAAAAGTGGCATACCCTATACATAACTCAGATATCGTGACATACCCTATACTTGGTAAAATTCTTATGTTATTCCATTCTTTATTATTACATTGAATAACCCAGTGCTGCTGTGATTTACCCTATACTTGGTGGAATGACCTGTATATGCGGTTTACCCAATACTTGGTGATCTTCTTCTGTTATTTCATTCTTTATTATTATGTTAGAATAACCTGTTTATGCGAAATACCGCATACTTGGTGAAATTCTTTTATTATTTCGTTCTTTATTATTCTATCGGAATATCCTCGCTTAAGTGAATTTCACCGACTGGTTTCCATATTTATTATTCCGTATTTATTATTACTGTTGGGAATAACACATTATGCATGCGGTCTCTATCGCATGCATGGTGAATATTTCATTATTCCATTCTTTATTATTACATTGGAATAACTCGCTACGTGGATTGCCACATGCATGGTGAATGATCCTTTGTATTCATTCCTTATTAAATTATGGAAATGATCTCAGATACATGGATTACTGCATGGCGAGTGAAAATTCATTTGCGCTTTCATATATTCTTTATTATTATACTCGGTTGGTTAAAGTTTTGACTTGATACTCCATGAAATTAGTGGAATATCCTTGATATTTGCGCTTCATCCAAATCTTTTCATGGAAATATTCTTACGAGAATTCTTGAATTTTACTCTACTACATGGAAGTATCATGTTGACAATTTGGACGTTATTAGTTCTGGATAATTTAATTAAGTGAATTTGTTTTATTGAATTCTTATAACATTGTCATCATTCTCATGTTTATATTATGTTGAAAGTCATCTTTGGCTTATGTGCATAGATGGACTTAGTATGATTATGACCAGGGATCATTCGGTATAATCATGAACTATGATGTTATAAGTGATGTGGTAAAAGTTCTTAGTGGCCTGTAATGCATTGATGGACAGTTTTTGGTATGATTATGACCAGGGATTATTCGGTATAGTCATGATCGTGGATGATTTAATGAATATCCTTGGCTCGTAGTATAGGGATGATTAGAAGATGTGGTTTATTAAGCTGAGTCTCGGCGATAAAAGTTGATGAAAACATTTTTAAATCATAGAAGATAGTAGGTTTTATTCTCTACTGACTCTTCTAATGGATTGCTTATTCTTACCGCAGATTAAACTTGATGTCTATTGTATTTTATCAGTTTAACATTGTTGAAGACTATTGATAATTTATTCTGCATTACCTTAGTCATAATATTTCTTACTAGGCTAGTTGAGCTCACCCTTTCTTTCACTGTTCTCTTCAGGAAATGAGAATATAGCTGGGATGAGTCAGAGAAAGGAGTGATGGTCCAGAAGATAGCATTAGTAGTCCTCACTATTCTGTTAAATAGTGTGACAATAAATATAATGAGGACTCCTTGAGTATGTATATTGTCTAGATGACAATATTCCTATTAGAACTCTCAGTTTATTTATTGTCGTATGTTACACGACAGTTGTATAATTAAGTTTGTATTTGTATTTTGTACCATGTATTTGGCGACTCAAGATGGGTGATGTATACCTAATTTTGGGGGCGTCACATATATTATATATATATATATAACTTAAATGTGTATATATATACATATATATATATATATATATATATATAGGAATTGTTATACCTTTGCCGTAAGGCAAAGGTTATTCTTATATATATATATATATATATTATAAGTTTTATTTTATTAGATTATAATAAGAATATATTATATTTTAATTAAAGTTTTCGTTTTATTAAAATATTTTATTGCATGGTAAAAATTAAATTTTCAACGAAATCAGTCAGTTGAGCACCCGTGAGATTTCTTCTGTGCGTCCGTGAGAAATTTTTTTCAAATAGTATCCTTTCCATTCTCCTATAAATAGGATGCTTAGTTAGAATTGAAATCACACCATAAATTTCAGAGAATTCTCTTCTATAATCTTGAGCGTATTTATTTAGAGTTTTAAGCGTAGTGCAAGTTTTCTTCAAGATTATCCTCGCCCTAACAGTCAGAATACTCTTCTTTTACGGTAAGGGGTATTATTTATTTCGTATTCATGAAGAGAACTTCTGTTATTCTATTCTTTATTATTACATTTGGAATAACTTTGTGTCTGGCGGACTTCCCTATACTTGGTGAAATTCTTCTGTTGTTCCATTCTTTATTATTATGTTGGAATAACCTATCTATGCAAAATACCGCATACATGGTGAAATTCTTTTGTTATTCCATTCTTTATTATTCTGTTGGAATATCATGTGTGTGCGTTTACGCATGACCTGATTCCGTTATTTATTATTTTGTTGGAACATCCTGTCGGTGCGAATTTCGCCTGACCTGGTTCCGTTATTTATTATTTTGTTGGAATATCACGTGCATGCGTTCGCTTACGCATGACTGGATTACATTTATTTATTATTCATTGGAATAATGCATGCATCTTGATCTATCACATGCCTGGTAATTTCTTTTGTTATTTCATTCTTTATTATACTTAGTTGGTTAAAGTTTTGACTTTTATACTCCATGAAATTAGTGGAATATTCTTGATATTTGCGCTTCATCCAGTATCTTTTCATGAAAATATTCTTCTGAGCATTCTTGAGTTTTACCCCACAAAGCAGTATCATGTTGACAATTTGGACGTTATTGGTTCCTGGATAAATTAATTCTTGAACTTGTTTTATTGAATTCTTATATCATTGTCATCATCCTCGTGTTTATATTATGTTGAAAGTCATCACGTGGCTCAGAATGCATAGATGGACTTGGTATGATTATGACCAGGGATTATTCGGTATAATCATGACCATAATGTTACAAATGATGTGGTAAAAGTTCTCATTGGCCCGTAATGCATTGATGGACAGTTGTTGGCATGATCATGACCATTAATGAATACACGAATATCCTTGGCTCGTAGTGCATGAATAATTGGTGGTCGTGATACTAATGAATATCCTTGACCATAGTGCAGGGATGATGTGAATTATTTATTAAGTTGAGTCTCAGCGATAAAAATGATGAAAAACATTTTTAAATCATAAAAGATAGTAGATTTTATTCTCTACTTGACTCTTTTAATGGATTGCTTGTTCCCTGCAGTTAAACTTGATGTTTGTTATATTTTATCCGTTTAACAACTGTTGAAGGCTAACGATAATTTATTCTGCATTATCTTAGTCATAATATTTCTTAATGGGCTAGTTGAGCTCAAATTACCGCTTTCATTGTTCTCTTGAGAAATGAGAACGTGGCAAGACTAGTCGGAAGCGGAGTGATGGTCCCGGATAGTTGCATTAGTAGTCATCATCACTATTCATAAAATAGTATGATAATAAATGTATTGAGGACTCCATTTGAGTTTGAATCTTGCAAAAAAGACAATATTCATATTAAAACTCTCGATTTATGTTTGGTCGTATTTTACACGACAGTTGTATTAATAAGTTGTATTTGAATTTTGTACCTTGTATTTGGCGACTCAAGATGTGTGATGTATATCTATTTTGGGGGCGTTACAAGACTCATGTAAAATATTATTTTAACGTGTAAAAATATTAAATTCCTAATTATTTAATATATTTTTTAAAAAAATCAAAATACATTGTCAATCTTTGGCCAAATATTGATATTAAAAACAGGTTATCGTATTTTTTTTTCATTTAATTTTAAACAGTTACTAATACAGTTACCAAACGAGCCCACGTGGCAAAGGACCCGACTGACAAAATGCACCATCGTCGTTGAAACTATCGAAACCTCGCCTGTTCACAATCTCCTCTATTCCACATTCTCTATCAATGGCGATTCTTCCTAAATTCAATTTAAACCCAACAATACCCTCCAAAATTCTCATAATTTACGCTTAGCCCACTTAAACACTAGCAAAAATTATCAAATTAATACTTAGAAAAATAAACTATGGCTGCTTCTTCATTTACATTCATAGAATTGGATAGATGTAATGTCATCCCTTTTTCTCTCTCCTCTATCTGCACTTGCCGCCCTCTTCGTCCTTCTTCGTCGAAATCCCTAATTTTCAGCAGACAGTCTTCTTCCAATTTCAATCTCAGACTGGTTTTTGGTGAGTCGAGAGGTAGTTTTCGAATTCCCCGCGGCACATTTGTAAATCATCGACGGGTAATCAAGGGTTTGGCCAGTGCTGAATCGGAGAGTATTGACGATGGTAAAACCAAGGAGGTATGTGAAATCCAGCATTGCATTGTGTATAGAGTGTGTGGTTTGTAATTAGCTGTTGAGGAAATGTATAGAGAATTTAAAGATAATTTTTGTTTGAACTTTTGCTAAGTAAAGAATTATTATTTTTCATCAAATTATGGACATAACATAATATTGTGTAACACAATTTGAGTTGGATACTATCGTAACAAATACACCAGACTTAAAACATATAATCGTGAAATTGATGCTCTTTTTTTATTGTTTGTTTTATTATTCGATTTACAACGATAAGTCCCTATCTCCCCTTTTGGCTTGTCATTGATCATTGCCACATGAACTCTTGTATGATACTCAATTTGAATATGAATGTCTTTTGTTTGACTAAAACTCGAAGCTTTGAAAGGCAACTCATGCGCAATATATGATGCAATGCTACACGAGTTTTTGTAAGTTCATATGTGTACTGTTAGAACTTTGTGTAGGTGAAGAACCTTATTGCATGAAAGAGTGAAGAAAGTGTTAACTTTTTCTTCTTTTTTTTTCAATAGTTACTCAACTAAAATGCGTTATTAATCCGCATATGTGCATATCAATTTCCGACCATCGTTGTAAGTCTCTGACCCCCACATCTCTATTACCTCCTTTTCCCCTCCCTCTCTTATTTCTCTTTTTTGGTCCAGCTATTCCATATTGCTTAGTTTTGTAGTCGTTTCATTGTAATTTGGTACGCAGAAAGGAAGTTCTGCATTATTTAATTATTAATGGTAAATTTTTAATATGATGAAGAGCCAAATGAGATAGATTTTCAGGATTTTATTAGTGAATGTCACTGCAATTAAATTCTGATTTTCTTTTCAAGCCTATGTAGATGACAGAAATGGAATCTCTCCAATGAGTATATTATAAGAAGTTAACAAATGCTATACTTTATTAATGAAGGAGGAATTAGCTTCTGAGCGTCAACATAAAGCAAGTCAGTTGAAGAAAAGGGTTGTCTTTGGACTTGGCATTGGAGTTTCTGTTGGAGGCGTGGTACTGGCTGGAGGATGGGTTTTCACAGTTGCCCTTGCCGCTGCTGTTTTTGTTGGTGCAAGGGAGTACTTTGAGCTGGTTAGGAGTCGTGGAATTGCTGCTGGGATGACACCTCCTCCTCGATATGTATCCCGAGTTTGCTCTGTTATATGCGCTCTCATGCCTTTAGTCACACTGTAAGATTTATATTCCTATTGAACGAACTACATCTGAAGCTCATGAAATTGTTTGTGTGTTTATTATGCCTTGGTGCTAGTAGAGTAGTAGTAGATCTTTTATTTCTAGCTTTACAGATCTAGCAACTAGTAGGTGGATATACTGTATTTTCATTGTTTGAAGTACCAAATATTAGATTAAATAAATATGTGGACTTTTCTCTAGAGGAGGAAAGAAAAAACCTAATATAAATCCTCTTTTCAGTGGTACTTGTTCATGCCCTTTTTGTGAATAAAATTTCCTTGGAAATCTGCAGCATGATCTTACATAACCAGTAATACATATGGAATTGAAACATTTCTGTTAGGGGAGATCTGTTCTTCAATTGCTTTCATTGCTTAGCAGATATTGTTGTGCTTACCTCTGGGACTAGGTTTCATATTGCTTTTGAGGTGTATAGACTGTTTGGAAAATTTCCAGCCATAGTTTTGTACAAGCATTTTCTACTGTAACTTTGTGCTTTGTTTTCCCGTGATGCTAATTTTCTTGTAGTGCTGCTCGCATGTTTCATCTTTAAACTACGGAACATAACATGCTTCTTGAAATACGTCCCGTCATATTGATGTGATGCAAATATAGTTGTCAAATCGTGAATTATATCGTGTATTGAAAATCCTGAATTGTTAGTGTATCGTAACTTGAATCGTCTCGTAAATACAAACAAAAATGCTAAACTCAATAATTAATTATGGATAATAACGTATACTAACTTAAGAATATTTTAAAGTAGTCAAATATGCACACAAGCAAACTTTAAATATACAAATTATACTTTGAAGAGTTTAAACTAGCAGCCTAATTAATAATCACTATTATTTAGGTAATATTTATGAAGTAACAAGGAAAAAATACGTACCTTTAACTCAGGGGCGAAGCTACATACACCATTGTGGAGTCAATTGACCCCATTGAAAAAAATAATTTCTTTATAATGTAAGGTAACTTTTAAAATTTTTAAGTATTATATATAATTGAGCCCACTAAAATTTTATAAATTTTCTATTGTACATGGTCAAATTGAAAATTTATAGCTTTGTCAATCAAATTTTAACCACATATGACTCATATTCTCTCAATATATGTATATCTCTCTATAATATTTTAAACTAAATAATAGTCTAATTTAAATTATTTTTAAAAATAATTAATGAATTAATTACTTATGAACAATTGTGATTAAAAAAATATATTATGAGTCAATATAGTGTATATATACCATATATTATTACTTATTATATTGTCATTGTAATATATATATATATATATATATATACACACATACATACACATATATGTATGTGTGAGACTCGAAAGTACAAATGTATTAAAAAGAAATGGCAGTGCCCTCGAACCTCTACCAAATTATTTATAGCTTAGTAATACTTTTGACCCACTGAAAATTATTCCTAGCTTCGCCACTGCTTTAACTTATCTATATCTCTCACTTATTTTAAGGCTTCCAAGTTTAGTAACTGCTTTTTGGTGTAATTGTGTCACACCTTATCTTTTAAAAATAAATTCAACTTCTCACGCTTTGCCTCTTTCTTTCTTACCCAAACAATATTTCTACAGTATTAAAAAAAATGACATGTTATGCAGTTCTGACGAGAGAAGACGTGGTTATGCAGTTATTGTAGGTTATCCAATAACTGTTGTTTGAAGTTATTCTAATAAGACTAAAGACTTTTTAAAAACTCTTCTCCTTCAGCGAATATAATGCATTCTTTCTAATACTTTATTTCTCTATGACCCATTCACATTGCTCACCATGAGTCTCTGTTCTCATATTCAAGTTTGTGAGTACCATTCCAAATCGTGCCACACTTCCGTTCCTCTAAAAAACATCAGCACGAAGAAAAATAGTAGATAGAAATACGATGTAACAAATGGCTTTGTTTTAAAGTCTTCCAAATGGATCAAGTTGTTGCGCTTGGAGGGATGTGGTAGAGAATATTTACGGCTAATTTTGTGGTAAAATATAATTACTTATTATAAAATTTAATTTTATTATTTTATTTGAAGTTCAAGTGTAACTGCATAGTTCATAGAGTTTGATTTCTTCTTTTCTTCTTCTTTTTTTTTTTGTAAAATTTAAAATTTATGATACATTTAAATAGATTATAGGATACATGCATCATATCATAAGATACAACTCACTTTCTGGTGTACTAGCGATATTATATCGAATTGCGCCTGTATGTTTTAATTATTGAAGGCATTTTTATTGTTAAAAGCTGTTCTTTTATCATTTTTGTCTTTTAAGGACATGTGGTTAGCATGTGATTTTTTAATGACATTGTAGGGTTATGATTAAAAAGCAATATATGTTTAAAATAAAGAGCTAGGATTCTAGGGTTACCTTATGTGTAGTATAAACAACTTTTCTAAAGTCTGTAGACAGCAGCTTATTTGAATTTTTATTATTTTATCCAGATTTAGGGGTTTCCTAGGCCATTAATCTAAAACTCTATTCTAACATTCCAGATTTTGCTGTTTATTGGTGATTTTTTCAATATAACCTGCTACTCTGCATCGCCCTGATTATGTTTTCTTCGTATTTCCATGAAGATATCTGTTGTAATTGGATTCATTTTTTCTGAAACACTTTCCTTTGTTGATAAATGAAAACTTTTGAAGTTCATTATATCTGCCTAGTAACTTGTGTTTGCTTAGTTTCTTTGTAAAGTACTTGGTCCTTTTTATCGGCGCTCTTTGCTGAATTGTATAAGTTGTCAAAATGCAATATTATTGTTCTCAAATCTTTAATCATAAGGTTGGTAGGATGTTGACAAACGGCTAGTTTCATTTTTGATCTTTTATGCATAGGTTTAGAACTTGTTTATGGTGTTTCAGATGCTGATCAGTGTTTGTAATGTACTGTCAGATATGTGGGCCAAATTGACGTATCTGTGACATCTGCTGCTTTTATTGTTGCTATGGCATTGCTATTGCAGAGAGGAAATCCTCGCTTTGCGCAGCTCAGCAGTACAATGTTTGGGCTATTTTATTGTGGCTATCTTCCTTGTTTCTGGGTTAAGCTTCGATGTGGTCTAGCAGCCCCAGCCTTAAATACTAGTAAGAATAAATTAGTGGTTTCTGAATTCTGATACTATATGTACTCAAGGATGTATTTCAGTGTCTTTCTATCATATATCTAGAAACATCTCGAGATTAGATGTGAAAATTGAAATCTAACTGGCATTATGAATATGTTATCTATAATTGCCAGATTTCAGGCTATCTATTGGTAGAGGTTATAAATATTTAGATTTATTATGCTAATGTCCATTTGGTATATATTATCTTTTCCTGAGTGCTATATAATTTTGATTTTCCTGTATGTTTGATTAAATAGTTCTTGAGTTTGTGTCGGTGTCACTGAATTTATCTAACATCAAAAGGGGAGCAAAGTTTATACTAACAATTTGTTTCTTCTGCAAAGTTGATATCAACAGTTCTATACTTTTGGCCCCCTTTGGCTTTTCTGATGTTAATTAATACAATTGTTTTTCATGCTTGTAATTCTCTTTTCACTTCCCCGGTTATCTCATAAATGCAGTTTCCCCATGGTTACTAGCCTTAGACATTAGTACCCTATCTAATTTGTTACAGTATAATTTGTCCCTTGAGACCCCAGATGATAGTCTATTAAGATAAAACAAAATAAATTAGACACCAAATCCCTCATGTTTCCCAGTAATATAGATTCCTCAAGTTTCTATGTATGCCTTATCCAAGGGTTTTGCTGTTTGTCATTATTACATTATTGATTCTCAATTCTTAACTAGGTATCTTTTGCAGGAGTGGGAGCTGCATGGCCTGTGCTTCTTGGTGGCCAAGCTCAGTGGACAGTAGGTCTTGTGGCCACCTTAATTTCATTCAGCAGCATAATTGCAGCAGATACATGTGCTTTTGTTGGTGGAAAGGTAGTCTTTTCTTCTGAAATTATCAAATTAGTCGATTTCATACCTTAATTTTTTAATTCTCTTACAATCATTTCACGCACCATAAAAACTGTTTGTAATTTGGACTCCTTATTTCTCCCTACGTTGCTGCTATGTTAGCTTGCTTTGATTATTAAATTAATTTGCATATGTAAATGGTATTTCATGTGAATCTAGGGGTGCTATCCGCTTTGATCAAGCGAAATTAAGCGCAAATAAATCTTATGAAGTTATTATTGAATGATGCAAAATATTTCCGCTTCAGTTTGATCCGCTGTCTTTAGATACTTGTTGATTATATTAAAATCAAGGTGCTCTGCTTGTAGTGCTAATGCTTGTTTTGAATAAGAAGAGTAATTGATCAAAAGGATGGATTGTTCGAGAAAAAACATTTTATTCTTCTTTAACTTTTTCTTATTTTCTTTTTAGATAAAGAAGAAAATTTATAGAATATAGAGAACAAACAAAAGAAGAGGACAAGAAATCCTCAGGAATGTAGGAATTGGCAAAGTAAAAAACCCTTAATAAAGCTGGGTATTCCACCATTCACTCTGTAAATCCAGAAAGAATATCTCTTTTGATAAATATAAAATGAAGTTAATATATAAAATGCCGGACAATTTATCTTAAAAGATGACATAGTTTAAGGTGCTTCCTCAAAGTTTTCTTAATTGACACGGAAAATAATGAATTCAGCACAATGTTTCCTCCTGTGATATGGATCAGAATGACATAAGGATGAATCTTCTGGATGGTAAAAATATGGAGCCATGGTACAATTTTCAATGCTTTGCTTTTCTATGACAATAAGGTAGTGTTTGATAGCTTCTTATTGTCTCTTTTTTGGCTTTGCCTTTTTTCGCGCTGAGACCAAGTTGTTTGATAAAAACTTTAGCAACTTCTTTTTGCCTCTTAAAAGAAACATTGAGCTTACTCTTTTTAGAAAAAGGGGTTTCTCATTTCTATTTTACCCTCATTATCATAATTTCATTTTTTTAATTATTCACTTCACTTCTCTCACTACACCACCCCCAACCCTCCAACCATCACCACCGCTCACCACCATCCACATGTTTTATTAGACATAAATATTTTACTATATATTGTTGGTAATTTTATTTTAATTAATTATTTGATATTTATTATCTGTGTTACTTTGACTCAAAAAGCGGGTGTCTGGATCGGGTACTAATCTAAGTGTCGGACACGTGAAGTCAAAAAATAGAGGATACGCGGATATGGATCCAAATTTGGACACTAAAAGTGGGGATACGGTATGTTATGATTTTTTAATAATAATGTTTATATCTTGTCCAAATTCTTATAGACATGCATTTATCATGAAACTTCAGAGGTTGAAGTGCAAAAATATAAAGAAACAGGGGCAAAATTGAAACTACTGAAATTTTAGGGGCTAAAATAAAAGAAAATAAAAGTATAGGGACTGATATGTAATTTTCTAAGGGCTATTTTGAACTTTCAGAAAACTTGAGGGACTAAATTAAAAAATTATAAAAACTATGGGGTACCTAACTGTAATTTTGCAAGGATATTTTGACCAAACTCGTTGCAGAACATCACGCAAATGGAGAAGAAGAAGAAAAAGGCGACGATGGTAAGTTCTCACTCCTTTTTCTTCGGTCTTTCCTCTTTCTTCTTCCTCCTCCTTTCTCGTCTCTTCTTCTTCTCCGAACACACTTCCCGACGCATTTTTTGTTTCATATCCATGTTCATGTATACTTGTTGACTTAAACAAATGCACCCCAACGCCTGACAAAAAAAAAAACAATCCGACTTTGTGAAATGACTTGAGAGGTGTAGGATAAGTGGGAGTCGGAAGCGCGCTACATTGATGTATTCAATGAGTCTATAACCTTGGCCGACAGGCCCGGGTAATCTTTGAAATTTCATCGTGATGGGGATAGATCATTGCAATTCGCGATGAACAACCGTATTCAGATTCTGTGGCCGTATCCCATACGGATCCCGCACCCGTACCAGTGTCGTTTCATGTCGACACGGGTACTCCGCCAAAAATAGCAAGTCTGAGTAACACAATTTATTATATTTTTATTCTCACCCCAAGTTTGTATAAATTGATATAAGTGTAAATTGGTAAAATGTTGTATTCAGACATACAACAAAAATTGGTTATCAAACAAATCTTTTACATTTAAACTTTGTTTTAAAAAAAGCAGAGCCTCTATTTTAATAAGCTCTTATTACATAGTTTTATCAAATACTACCTAAGGTTAGAAGATTGATGTACATCTACAAATCATGAGTGGTTTTGTTTTTAGAATTTATAGTATTTTTCTTTATAATAAGAACATGCCAAAAAATATGTTTTTATGACAAGTGATATGATATTAAATCTCTCTTTGGTGAATATTTATATATTCGTATCTGGTTAATTTCTTCCATCATCTAATATGAACGACCTTTCCTTCTGGTGGTTTTCTTTTAATATGTTAGAAGTTGGAGTAACTTCCATTGTATCAACTCAACTACTTCTTTTATGCCAAATTAGTCAGGGTATAGAAGCGTAAAATAAGAAAGGAAGGAAAAAAACTAAAAAGATAATATAAATTAAATAAAAAAAGAATAAAATAAATAATTTAAAGTAAAAGAATAGAGAATTTATCTCCCAAGGTTATATGACCTTTTATTTTCTTGTTCGTTTTCAAGTTGGTAATGGCATGAATATTCGGTTTTGGGACGCTATTTGGATATTAGATGCTCCTCTTTCTTTAGATTTTTCTCGTCCTTGGAAGGGAGATTCAATTTCATGGGATTTTTATTTTCTCCTTAACTTATGTGATAGTTATCGTCCAATTCATCGTTTATCTCTAGCCTCTTATATTTGGAAAGTAAAGGCTCTCTAAAAAATTAAGGCTTTTATGTGGTCTTTAACTCTTGGTCAACTTAACACTAATGACATGCGTCAGAGGCCCAGGCCTTACAAATCTTTATCCCCAAATGTGTGTGTTATATGTTTGAAGGATAATGAGTCTTATTCTCATTTATTTCTTCAATGTTCGATGGCTTGGCGGTTGTGGTGGTGTTTATTTAGTGTGATGGGTGAAAGTTGGATGTCACTCCTCGATGGAAGATCTTTTACTATGCAAATTCAGGGATTTTGGCCATACGAGTGATGGGAGAATTATTTGTAGATGTGCTTGTTTTGCTAGTTTGTGGGGAATTTGGATTGAGAGGAATATTAGAATTTTTTACGATCGGACTATAATTATTGAGTTGTTTTGTGATAGAATATCTTTCTTTGCTTCTTTTTGGGTTCACGCATTGAGAGTTTTTGGAGGAATTTTTTTGTCCAATCTTCAACGAGATTGGCAGACAGTGCTTCATTAATATTAAATTTTTCTCCTCTTGTTTTCTTTAATTTCTTTTGAGAGAACTTGTCCTGGTCATGTATTGTAATTTTCTCTTCTAATCAATAAAGAAATTTTCTTTTATCAAAAAAATAAATACAAAAAGTAATAATAATTATTAAAATGAAACAAAGAAACTAAGAGAAGTGAAAAGAGAGAAATAGACAACTTGTGAACTTAACTACTTGTAGTTTGAGCAGTTTTGAATATTTCTCTTGTTCTTATAAATTGGAACTAACACACTCCTTCACTCTTGCATCTTTGTACTCAAGTTAGACAATCTATGGCCAAATCCCCCAAAGCACCTCTAAATTTCAATAGGAACACTGTAGGGCCCATGGACTTGGATGGTTTCATCTTCTCCAGGGATTCCTGAACTTTGAATACTTTGATTATATGCATAAATCTCCTATAAGCAATCATTAAAACCATCCTTCAGTTAATTAGCAAAAATAAAATAAAAATAAAAAATCCTTCAGTTATCCCTGGCTTCGTTCGCTCTAACCGTTAAATGGCTCAACTAACTCCACCTTTCCATAACCTCCTCATATCTTACTAGGAGTCTTTGGCCAATATATATATGTGCATGTTCTCTTAGTTGATGCATTTCTATAAGCATTTATGACACTCTCTTTTCCCCCAAATAGCCACTTGGACCTCCTCACTCCACCACCTTGTTTCCTTAGTAAGAGGTTCATTTCCTTTACTTACTCTGAACACCTCCCTCCATTTTTATTCTCCGAATAAAGTTAGTCATCCCACTGCTTTCTTATTAAAATGATACTGGTAACTTCTGTTGTATACCTTGTGAAATTTATTTTATTTCATTTTTTTCCTATTATCTTCTGATATTAGGTAAGCAAAACTTTCCACCTATCCAAGGCTGGAGAGTCTAGTGATTTTGTAAGTCTATTCGTTGCATTCTGCTATGAATTTAGAAGACTTGGGGTGTTTTGTTAATTGCATGTTAGTATCTACTTTGTGAAGTTAGTGAATGTGTTGAGATTATGTTAGTACCTATTACGTATTAGACGGAGAAGGAGAAAATGTATTACTTTTAACTCCATGCAGGCGTTTGGTAGGACACCACTGACAAATATTAGTCCAAAGAAGACATGGGAGGGAGCTTTTGCAGGCTTAGGTGGTTGTATAGCCACTTCTGTTGTACTATCAAAAATTCTTTGTTGGCCCAGATCTGTGCTAAGGTATACAATTCTATGTCTCGGCTATTAGTGCAGTTATTACTTATTAGTTACTACCAAAACTTTTGTTCCTCTTGATATTGAAGTGGGTAGATCAGCACAGAAACAGACTGACTTGTGACATTTTATTTTGAACTGTCTTACGTAAGAGTGTGTGGGTTATTGTGCATGGTTCTGAGTGTACACATTATCCGGTGTTAAGACCAGCTTTGGCAGGCTGTGTATACAACAATCTAAACTGCCATGTATTTCAAAGAAAAGGATAAGCATACTTCCAGAATGTCATCGTTGGTGTAAACAATATAAACCCTTTGTGGGAATTTAGTATATAATTAGCTAGTTAGTAAAAAATATTTGGAAGGTTCCTGAAACTTAACCAAAAGAGGACACAGCTAGACGTCTTATGGAAATGAAATCCTCATATCAAACATCAATACTTTTTTGTATGTGATGGAATGATCCATTGTGATTTATTTACGTCCTATGAACTTTGAATTGTTTGGTAAGAAAATAAAATTTTAAAAAGCTTGCCATTTACTACTGTGTCTGACATGATTTTTTTTCTTGGACAGTGCTTTAGCTTTTGGCTTCCTAAACTACTTTGGATCTCTTTTTGGTGACCTTTTGGAGTCGATGATCAAGCGTGATGCTGGTGTCAAGGACTCAGGGTCTCTCATTCCTGGACATGGTAATCATCCTACAACACTTATTCATGCACAGAATTGTTTCATTGTTATCTACTACTGTTTGGCTGCTCAATCTCTTTCACATATGTACTTGGTGTATGGTGATTTCTTTGATTGACCTGCAATTTACTGCCTCTACCATCTGGTGCTTGATTTTATTTCGAACATGTCAACATGATTTTCTATTATTTGACATAAAAAAAATCACAATATTAAGAATTTGTTTTTATTGTTTGCTGGATTTCTTGGTACGCTACCAGCATATAGATATGTTACTCTATGTTTATTGACAAAATATAGGTGAACTGACTCTATTACTAGCTTAAATGGTCTAAATGTGATCTCATGCATCAACCATTCGTATTTTTATAATCTTTCTCTTCTTTCATCTTAAATAGTTTTGATTTATAATCTGAGCTCTAAAAAAGATTGTGTTATGAATCTCATGCCCTACTTCCAAAATTTTATAACCTACCTGGTAATTTATTTTTGCTATGAGCTTATGACTTATTTTGTGCAGGCGGTATACTAGACAGGGTGGACAGCTACATGTTTACGGGTGCATTAGCTTACTCTTTTGTCAAAATCTTCCTACCACTTTATGGAGTTTGATACTGGGACCAAGATGGAAGTGTAACTTGGTGTTATCATCATTTTGTAAAAACTAGGAGCAAACACAAGAATGCATATACTCAATGATGTGAAGCAATGTGCAGGATAAATATTTGCGCCTCGTCAAATATCAGAAATGGGAACAGGACGTGACCAGGTTTCGGAATATGCTTCATTCTTGATCTACATGACCCGTGCTTCAGAGGGAGGTAGGCTCTCAAGGTTGACGCCTATTAGTGTTTTCCAGCATAAAATGTTATTTGAACTGTGTAAGAATAAGTGAATTAACAAAACATGGAGTCAATTTTTGTATTGCTCAATAGAAATAATCCTTGGTAAATTGCTAAGTTTGCGATAATAAAACAGCAGCTTCAATTCTTGATTCTCCAATTAGAGGCACTAACAGATGAAAATGCAGTTCATCTTTATGATTATTTTGTGC
This sequence comes from Panax ginseng, assembly GCA_020205605.1. Classification (NCBI taxonomy): domain Eukaryota; kingdom Viridiplantae; phylum Streptophyta; class Magnoliopsida; order Apiales; family Araliaceae; genus Panax; species Panax ginseng. The sequence continues at coordinate 146,900,504 of CM035133.1, forward strand.
AGATGTTGCATGAATTGATATCCCTGATTTGGTGGGGGAATACATGCATGCTAAGAGAAAATATAGTAATTTGGAAGAGGGTACTAGATTACTACTAGTATACTTGACCAGGTTCAGTTAATAACTGGTTCTCTTAATGTTCAAATCTAGATTTCAACTAGATAGTGCATTTTATCCCTATGTTACAATATATATAGATGACTTAAAAGTAACAAGTCTGAGTTTCCAAAGCCTTGTATATTGATCCAATTATGTTTGGGCTTGGCCTGTATGATAGAGCTTCATATTTATTGCTTGTAGTTGTATTAAACTATAATAACTTGTAGTTCCACAAGTACTCTCTTACTCCACTTACTATTCATATGAGAAGGAGTTTGTAGAACTATCAAATTTACTTGTGAAAATATCAATTACCAAGGTTTAAATGTCCTTCGAGTCAAGTATAATTGATTACATTAGTGTAGCTTTATTGGCTTCTACCTAGGGTTCCATTTTTTTTCTAGGTGTCTGTTATTAGTTATTGACTTTTGGGAGTACTTTCTTTCATCATTTCTTGATTCAAAGTGATGCATAACTTTAAGCAGTCAACCTAGTCTAGTGTAGATGTGTGTGATAAGAGTTGGAAAGAGTCTAAATCCAACTAATCATGAATCCTTGATGGGTAATATTTGCACCATCAATTGTTATAAGTTTCTCAACTCTTTGTGGTCTTTTCAATTATAGAGATGATATTTGTCATAGAGTTCATTTCCACCTCCCTTTATGGTATGTGTTGATATTAGAGAAAGCCAAAATATATTATTAGAGGAAAGGTCTCTCGACCAATTATTATGTTTTAAGCTAACAATCAGACAAGACAAACTCCAAAGAAAGAGGTGCACCAGCCTCTAATTACACATGGATTTGTCTATTTATTTAGACCCCTTCTTGTCTTCAATCAGTTTGGTCGGTGTCTTTATATCAATGTCACCATTAGCTAAAAATGACAGATTGTCAAATGCATAAAATCATTATCATTGTGCGACGCTTCATCACATCACATTGTGCACTCATATATCGTTTAAATTAATATCCTCTTTAGAAATGGAGAACCAAGGGCAAATTATTATTACTTGAATGCATGGAAAGGGATCCTATTATCGTGAAGATTAATTATTGCCAATACGTCATTGACAAATTAGATGTATGTATGTATCATGTCTTGTATTGGCTCAATCGACCAAAAATAACTTCGTATTGTCATCGTCCCCATAGAAAGCTAGGGTGGTTATAGTAGCCAAGTTGATATGATTTGGAGGAGGAAAAAGAGGGATAGAAAATGAAGAAACGAGGATTATGAAAGAGACGTGAGTTGTGCTTGTTGGGGTTGACCTTTTTTAAGAAGATTTTTCCAGAAATGGATAAGAAGAATGAATAGTTGGGATAAAAAGAAAAGAAAAGAAAACCGTCCATATGGGCGCAGCCTAATTGCAAATGAAGATTTGGCCAACCAAGTGGTGCATGTGTGTGAAGGATAGAAGAGTGGGGAAGACAATTCATGGCTTGTGTGTTGGTTTTTGTTTTAAAATGGGGTCCTACAATAAGTGGCTTTTGACAAGCATGAGTGCTTACTTTTGGATTTTGGTGTAAGTGGGGAGGAAAGAAAGCGTTGTTTCTAAGCTGACAAAGAGATGAAAATGACTAAAACAATGATGGAAACTTAAAGAGGAGATGAGGAGGAGGAGGAGGAGGAGGAGGAGGAGATATTGTGGCCAAGCATCTCCTAAAGTTATATATGTACAGAGAGAGAGAGAGAGAGAGAGAGAGAGAGAGAGAGAGAGCCTACACACACTTCCCTCCACCACACTCCACCTCAACACCACCTTTTCCTTTGCTTTTTCTTACCCATATTTTCTTGGATGCTCCTCCTATCCCTTGTTGTTTTTTAATTTCACCACTAATTTTTTAATAGACGTCGATCACACGTTACATTTAACTCCTCATTAATATATCGTAAATTTTGAGTATTTGTAGCGCCACACATATCAGACAATTACAATGTGTTATTATATCGTAAATTCTGAGTATTTTTAATAGGTTTTTTTTATTATTATTATTTAAATTTTTGATAGAAATGCTTCAAAATTTCTCTTGTACTTTTCAACTTTTTGTGATTGCAAGTAGATTTGTGGATTTCACCGGTAGAATAGAGGGGTGGACTATGGACATGACAATTCAAAATTTAGGCTTTAGTTAGTGACCCACTCACCCACCCCTAGTAAGACGTCATGTGTCTTTGAAGCTGGCTAAAATGTCTAGGGTTTGGTGGGGGTCATGAGCATAAATTGATATTGTATGTTCTCAAATGCTACCCAAATCCCTCACTCCTAGGAGAGGCTTCTCCTTGACAAAAGTTCCCCCATTCCTTAATAAAAAGTTGCTTTTATCATTATACTTTCTATGGTAGGGTGTTTTTATTTTAGAGCTTGTAAAAAGTTTGCTACTTTTTGCCTTCCATATCTTAAGATGCTTACATGGTGACTCTCTCTCTCTCTCACACACACACACACAAAAACACACACACACACACACAAGAAAACACACGAATCTGCTTTGCTAAAGGCAACAATGGGAGGTCCATCAAAGAGCAATTGATAGTATTAGTTTGTTTCTTTGAGAGTGACAAGGGAAAGTCTCTTTACCATTCCTTTCCTTGTGTTCTTTTCTCTTTACACCCCAACTAAAAATAGGTCAATTTATGAGGACCAACCTAACCTAGACATATCACCCCAAAAATACATGAATGATCTAATTTTGGTGTTTTCATTTTCATTCATCATGTTATAAATATTACATGAAAATAAGATATAAAAGAAAACCCTCATGACTTTTGGCTAGTGTCACAAGACATTAATTAGTTTTACTCCTTTGTAAGGTTACATACATCTATCACTAGCTAATTATTCATTATAGACTTCATTTTAATGTCTTCAAGCTGTTGATTTGAATGTAGGACTTTCAAATTCAAATAAAATGATTCAATATTATTTGTAGTGTAGTATAATTAGGATCAATTTTGGGAATTGATATTTTCACATAAAAAAATTTGATATTTCTACATGATCCCTCCTACAGGAATAGTGAATAGTGAATAGTGAATAGTGAGTGGGTTCCACCTTCGATTCGTGTGGAAATATCATTTTTTAACTCCTCGAACTTTTCTTTCTTATTTTGGTAAATTTTTAGTTTGAATTAAATGAGTCTATGACTAATTGGACCGCTTGATAGCTTTACCTTTCTTCTTTATAAATATACATACATGGGTAAATAATTCAAGTGAGTAAGAACAAAGTTTCCTTGAGTGGAAGAAGAGGACATGGTTTAGGAAAATGAGTCTTCCATGGCTTTTTCTAAAGCACATTTATGGATGAGGAAATTCCCTTTGTTCCTCCACCATATACACATTTGCTTTTCCAATCATGGATATTAAAGCACTTGTACAATCTCAATCCTTCAATACATTAAGAAAATAGATTTGTAATTTGGCCTTTTGTGTGTGTTCCTTCAACTACATTTGTGTTGGGTCGTGATATTTCTTATCTTTGGGCCGGGAACATTGGGCCTTTATTTTTAATCCGTTAAAGTCACTGGGCCCAGTCACCATATTATATCCGTTTTAATCTTTAAAAAGTGCCTCATTCCAAAGGGATCGACCCCATTAGATATTTTAATATCTCATTACTTTGACTTGTGATGATGAAAAGCATGACGGTTGACGAGGCTCTCGCCACGCATTAATGTGGATGGGATCATAGCCGTGGCGGCCATGAAAAAAAAATGCCAAAAGCGGTAGATAAACCTTATACGATCAAGCAGAGCCCATCGATCGTAGGGGGTGTCGGTAGTAGTGGGTGGCACGATAATCCAAGCAAAGATAAGTATAACCTGTGAGAAGGAAGTCATCGCCTGCAGAGGTACGTTCTCGTACATTTTGATTTTCATATTCTCTCACATACACACAACCGAGATTTATTATCTCTCTGAGACACTTTAGACAAAGACATTCCTCCATTGTTAACCTTGTGAACATATACTAATTCTCACGCTCGAAGCTATCCCCCGACGGAACCGCCGTCAAGCTTGTGGTGTTTACCGTGTTTACTGTGCAGGATCAGGACGTCTTACGTGATTGGGACGTGGCAGAAGATCCCGACGTTAACATTGGCGCTAGAAGGAGGGGTTTTGAGTTCTAGTGTCATTAAATTTTCAATCACAAATCATTTAAACCTACTTCTGAAGATGGTGAGGAGTAGGGATGAGTACGCCGCAGAAAGCGGCGATGGTCATGGTATTAGCTAAATCCTTTTCGTGTTTCTTGAAGGATCGTCTGGGCCCTTCTAAAAGTGCTCACGAGAGCACGACTTCTAAGCATAGTTCAGAGATCTCCATCCGAAGATTCATGGGTGGGGCATTTAAGATTGGTTTTCGATGCGGATGAGGAGCGAGATCATGGTCGAGGATGGTGGAAGGCTCACCACCAAGACTTATTGTAGAAGTGGTCGAGAAGGTAGAGCCGCCAAGTTGGCAAGGATGGCGGACGAAGCGAGATAGAGCCACGGAGGTCCTCATTAAAGAGAAGAGAGGATATATGAATAGATGCTTGGTGGCGGAATTAAGGGACGAAGCATCTAATCATGATCGATCCAAGAAGGTCGAAGTGGGCATAAGGAGGTGCCACGGCGAGAGGGTAAGGAGCCAAGCATTCTCGCACATGTTTCAGGGATCGCTCTCGCAGTGGGGAGGAGATCGAGGAGCGAGAACTCCTGTGGCCTTGAAGAAGGCAATAATGGTCGTTGCCTCAAAGATCGAGACGATGATGATATGAAAGGAGCGGGTCGAGGGAGATCGTGCTCAAGTCGTGGTGCGGACTATCAACATGATCATTCTCACCATAAAGACAGAGTTGTGCACCGGAGTAGATCAAGAAGTCCCACCAGGGCAGTAGGATCGGCAGGAGAAGGTCGATCCTCTCATAGACAGAATGTTGTTCATGAGAAAGAGGTCCCCCCACAACCCGACGGCGTTGATTTCTTGGTGAAGGAGCTGAAGGAGCTCAGAAAACAACCGGGTCAAGTTCGGTGAAAAGACACCCTGGAAAGAAGACATCCCCTTTTTCCTTAGAAATTCTCAAGGAGAAGGCGGATATCACTAAAAAACTGCCTCGCATGGAAAGTTACGATGGTACCGGGGATCCTTATGACCATAGCCAGGTGTTCGACCGGCTGATGGACTATTATGATTTCACTGATGCTGCCAAGTGCCACACTTTTTGTGACAACACTGAGAAAAGATGCAAGACAGTGGATAGGAACTTTTCCATCAAATTTGATATCCTCTTGGACCGAGCTCTGTGATAAATTTCATGCCCGTTTCGGGAGTAACCGGAGGAGGGGAAAGCCAACGGGTTCTTTAGCACGATCCGGAGCGGTTTACCAAATAATCTTTGGGTTAATATGTAAAGAGGTTCGAGAAGCGATCGGTCGGTGTCCGATCTTAATGATCTCTCAGTCAGAGGTTTGTTCCGAATGGATTGGATCTGTAAAGTCCGAAAAGTTGGTAAAGAAGTTGATGTTCAACCATCCGAATAGCTTAATCAAGCCTTTTGACAAGCGCGAAGGCTATATCGTTAATGGAAGAAGCTATGAAACGACTGAAGCATCCTCCTTCGGATCGGTGAAAGAGTCGATAGCTCTAAGGTCAAGTTGAGCAGAGGAGAATCGGGGGTATAATGATCTGGACGGAGGCGCTTCGAAAAATACAATAATTCCTGGCGGCAAGGAAGCAGTCATCCCTCCGTTCCGGCCCCGAAGGTGAATAAGGTCTACACCAAACTAAACACTGAAAGATCTATAATTCTGGACCAAATCAGAAATCAACCTTTCTTCGAGCCACCCCGTGATAACTACCGAACCGGGCAGGGTAACTCTCGTAAGTATTGTAGCTATCATCAGGCTGCTGGCCACGACACTAACGAGTGTTGCAATTTGAAAGACTTTGTGGAGAGGAAGATTAAGGATGGCTTGTTGGTGCAGTATGTGGCCTTGAGTGATCAGCAGAATATTAACCGTACTGTTCAGACGGTTCAAATGGCCCCAGTGCCGCCGCCAAGGCATGTCATCGATGTGATAACCAGTGGATCTGCAGGGAAGTTGATAGGGAGGAAGAGAAGGGCTTACCTGGATTCGGTCATGACTATGACAGATGCTCCCCTGAAGGGGGATAGACCATTCCCCGGGACTGTCATATCATTTACTGATGCTGACTATCCTTCGGAGCCCATCGAGCCACATGAGGGGGCCTTGGTGATCACAGCGCAAGTGGGCACGGTGGACATGAAGCGCATGATGATAGATAATGGATCTTCAGTGGATATTCTGTACGCCCATGCCGATCAGAGGATGCACCTTGATGGGCAAAAAATGGAGGTCGGGCAGGAAGCTCCTTTATACGGCTTCAGCAACGATCCGGTCAAAGTCAGAGCACTATTGAACTCCGGTTATCTTCTAAGACAAAGACCCCAAAGAGTCGAAATAGTATGTAAATTCTATGTTGTGCACGTTGATTCACCACATCGCTATCTTTGGGAAGACCTACCTTAATCGCTTTCTCCAAGCCGACCTCCATCCCTCATTTCAAAGTCAAGTTCCCCACGGCTCATGGGGTGGGAGAGAGGTGGCGGGGACTTGGATCTAGCCCGACGATGCTACCGAATCGTCATTTATCTCCTCCGAGTGGGGGTCATTGCAAAAAAAGAGCGGCGATGGCAATTGAGATTGAGCCCTTTATCGAAAGTAGTTCAACCGATGGTGATTCTCGCGGTGGGACGGAGGAGGTCGAGTTGATTATCGGAAGCCCGATAAGATCCGTGAAGATCGGTTCGGTCTACCGTAACCTCTTCTGACAAACCTTATAGAGCTCTTACTGTTCTTATGCGGATATTTTTGCATGGGAACCGAAGGACATGCCCGAGAGTTAAGCCGGAAGATAGGTGAGCACGCACTGAATGTAGATCCTCGAAAGCCGCCGGTTCGGCGAGAAAAGGCGGATCTTTACGCTCGAGCGACGTAAAATCATTGATGAGGAAATAAGCAAAGTCGCTGGTCACCGACTTCATCTATGAAATTGATTATCCCGAGTGGATGGCGAATGTGGTGTTGGTGCGAAGCGAGAATGGAAAATGGCGGGTTTGCATCGATCTACACCGACCTCAATAAAGCTTGTCAGAAGGACTTTTATCCTCCGCCCATATTGATCGACTTATCGATGCCACTTCGGTATGCATTACTAAGCTTTATGGATGCTTTTCAGTTTATCACCAAATATCCATGCGTAAAGAGGACATCCCAAAGACCGTTTATTACACACCGTCGGCACGCCTACAAGAAGATGACTTTTGGCCTTATAAACGCCGGAGCCACTTACCAAAGAATGATGAACTTCATCTTCGATAGCAAAATTGGGGAAGGAACATGGAGGTATCGTCGATGACATGATCGTGAAGAGCATTCGTGTTCGTAATCATTTAGACGATCTAGAAGAGTGCTTTCAGATCGTCTCAGCTATCGTCAATCGAGACTTAATCCCGACCAAGTGCACTTTTGGCCTCGGTGCGAGGAAGTTTTGGGTTATCTTGTCGATCGAAAGGGGTATCGAGGCCAATCCGAGAAGATTGAGCCATTCTTGATATGAAGACTCTCGATCGTTCAAAGATGTCCAACGTCCCGACCGGCGAGGATTGCAGCTTTGAGGAGGTTCGTCGCCGGATCTGCGCAGAGAGGTGCCTTCCTTTCTTTGATACATTGAAAGGTCCAAAGAATGCGAAGACATTCCAAAGGACTTCAGAGTGTGAAGACGCCTTCCAAGGCATAAAGACATATCTTTCTTCTACTCCTTTATTGGTGAAGCCCGCCTCCAACAGAGACCTTATATCATGCACCTTCGCAGCAAAGTTCGTTAGCGGTTGGAGCGATCTTGGTTCGGAGGTCGGTGGAAAGCGAAGATCCGGCCTATTATGTCACCACGTCCCCGCGAGATCTCAAACCAGATATCCGAATATTGAGAAATTTGCCTTTGCTTTAATAATTGCTAGTAGAAAGCTTCTGAAGATTTTCAAGGCCTGGCTCTGAGTCGCCTACACATCGACCATTGAAGAAGGTGATGGGCAAACCAACCGAAGTTTCGGAAGACTAGCGGCATGGACTATGGAGTTGTCCCGATTTTTCATCGAATACTATCCCCGAACCGCTATCAAAGGTCAAGCTTTGGCCGATTTCATAGTAGAATATTCGTTCACCAAAGCAGATGCCGAGTTACCGTAAGGTGAATCGTCCGATCGAAAGATTTGCGCTTCTTCAAAAAGATCGAAATGTTTGGACTCTATATGATTTGCGGTTCCTCTACCCTAACTGCGTTAGTGGGCGTGAATTATCTTAACAAGTCCCGGACGGATTCAAAGTTCAACAGGCCATCAGATTCGGATTTAAAGCGACGAATAACGAAGCCGAGTATGAAGCAGTGCTAGCAGGTGTTCGATTGGCAAAGAGTCTAGAGGTCCAGAAGCTTATCATTTACAGTGACTCTCAATTGGTCGTCAAGCAGCTGTCGGGAGATTATGAAGCTCGTGGAACTCGGATGATCAAGTATCTAGCGGAGTTAAAGGACCGACTTCAGTATTTCGCTTCGTACGAATTTCAGGGCATAGAGCGTAATGACAATTCTATCGCCGATGCATTGCATCGTCGAAATTACTACTACTGGATGCGAGATGTTTTAACGGATCGATTTACTTGGAAGTTCTGCAACAACCGAGTGTTCAAAGATGAAGCGATGATGTGTATCGAAGCGATCTAACTATTTTGGATGACCCCTATATCGAGTATTTGGCGAGATGGCGTCCTTCCTTCTGGATCGATGTTAACAAAGAAGATCAAATACAAGAAGCGCCAACTTCGTTCTTATTGATGGGGATCTTTATCGATTGGCCTTTTCTTCACCATTACTAAAGTGTCGGTCCCATCCGAGGCGGAATATGCTCTTCTTGAAGTTCACGAGGGTATTTATGGGATCATATGGTCGCTAAATCTTTGGCTTACAAAGTACTTGACGACAAGGATACTATTGGCCTACAATTTTCAAGGAAGCTACAGAGTATGTCAAGAAATGTGAAAAGTGCCAACTCAACAGTCCGATCCCACATCAGCCACCGGAAGAGTTATACTCGATTTTATCTCATATACCCTTCGTTGTCTGGGGGTAGATATATTGGGTCCGTTGCCTAAAGCTAAAGGTCAGGTTAGCTTTGTCATAGTTGCCATTGATTACATGATTAAGTGGGTAGAAGCGAAGCCACTTCGGTTAATAACGGAGCAAGAATGTTTGAAGTTCATAAAAGAGTCCGTAGTGTTTCGCCGGGATCCCTGTAGTATTGATATCGGACAACGGACGCCATTCAATGGGATCAAAATTTGAAGCATTTTTAAAGGAGTTGGGCATTCAAAGATAAGAAGACTTCGTGGCTCATCCACGGTCGAATGGCCAAGTTGAGGTGACCAACAGGACGCCTTCTTGAATCGGGATCAAGCGCAAAAACCGGATGAAGCTAAAGGAAGATGGCGTAAGAGTCGCTTCGGCGTGTTGTGGGCTTACCGGACTACACCAAGGACTACTACTTCGGGATTCACCTTTTCGACCGCCTATGGTAATCGATGCCTTAGTCCTCGCCGAAATTGGATCTCCAAGTCTTCGGGTCAATCAATACAAAGAGATCTACAATGACGAAGGACTGAAGGCTAATTTGGATCTGCTAGAAGAAGTTAGAGAGGTGGCTCTACTTAAACTGGCTGTTTATCAACGAAGAGTAGCTAAGCATTACAACAAAGGAGTCAAGCTTCGCAGATTCGAAGTAGGAGACTTCGTCCTCAGAGAAGCCGAAGCTTCTACACCTCAAAACACGGGAAAATTAATGCCAAACTGGGAAGGGCCGTATGAAGTGATCGAAGTACCAAAATCGGGCACTTATCGGTTAAGGGCATTAGATGGTTCCGAAATCAAAAACACTTGGCATGCTAGCAGACTTCGGAAATACTTTTAATAAAGATCAAGTTAATTCATCGAAAGTTTGTATATTATTGTTCATTATCAATAAAAAGTCACTTTTTTACTATTGATCCTGGTCCTATTTGTCCTATGGTCACTATGGTGTAAGGAGGTATGGTAGGACTCGCTGGCCATCCGATGGCAGCCCATTTGTTGTTCTACCCCGAGTGGTAGACAAAGGATCCTATATTGATTTTATCAGGGTGGTAAATCAATGGTCACTATTGGTCCTGGTCCTATTTGTCCTATGGTCACTATGGTGTAAGGAGGTATGGTAGGACTCGCTGGCCATCCGATGGCAGCCCATTTGTTGTTCTACCCCGAGTGGTAGACAAAGGATCCTATATTGATTTTACCAGGGTGGTAAATCAATGGTCACTATTGGTCCTGGTCCTATTTGTCCTATGGTCACTATGGTGTAAGGAGGTATGGTAGGACTCGCTGGCCATTCGATGGCAGCCCATTTGTTGTTCTACCCCGAGTGGTAGACAAAGGATCCTATATTGATTTCACCAGGGTGGTAAGTCAATGGTCACAATTGGTCCTTATATCTTGATCCTTATATCTTGGTCCTTATATAATTGTTTCACCCCGAGTGGTAAACAAATGACCGATCTCACACTTCGGAACCGATGAGTATGTATTACTTTATTTTATTTAAGTGTTGAGTTCAGTCCTTTTAGTTCAGTTAAGTTAAATTCTGTCCATGAAATTCAATTCACTTCGTCTCATACATTAACTATTATATGTCTTAACCGATTCAACGCTTTTGGGTTCATTTTAATGATATTGAATTATTGACAAGAAAACTAACCGAAACATAGTTCACAATTAAGAAATTGCATATTCATCAGGAAAACTAAAACATTCATTCGATCTATTCATTCATGAACGAAATACACCAATATAGAAACATTGACAACCTCTATATATATAAAATTTCAAAATGACCCCAAAAACGTAAAAAGTTTAAATAGATAAATTTTTACATAAGTCAGAATGAAAGCAGGAAGAACACCTAGGCACCACCTTCGTCTTCGGAGTTGAGAAAAGTTGGATCCAGTTGAGCAGCAGACAGTTTTTCTTTGCCTCTCTCTCGGCAGTCTTCGTAGCCTTCTGAGTAGACTTTCATGACCTCGACGTTAAGCTCGTCCGAATCCCTATATTCTGCCTGTATCTGCTTTCTGAGCTCTTCGGTCAGAAGAGGACCCCTTCCCTCAAGCTTCTTTATTTTAAGACGAAGCTTGTGGCGTTTGTTCTTATGTCTCCGTCCTTCATCCTGGGCCTTTGATTGAGCCTCGCCAAGTTGAATAGCCAGAGCTTGGTTGGTCAAGAAAACTCCTCATTTTTGGCCCTCAGGAGCAGGTTTTCTTCGACCAACCGGCTGCTCGAGATCGGTTAAAGTTTGTTGGCTGGCTTCGGAGGCGGCCAACCCATCTCTTGTGGCCCTTAGTTCATCATCAGACGTCTTCAAGTCCATCTTAGCTCGATCCAAGTCTCGTTGGAGGCCATCGATGACATGAAGAGCGTCTTCTCGATCAGCCCTTTCTCGAGTAAAGGTCGATCTCAGCATGTTGATCTCCTGTCTCATGAAATCTTCCTCGGCTTCCCCATTTATGTGTGTGACGCCCCCAAAATAGGTATACAACACCCATTCTGAGTCGCCAAAATACATGGTATGTAAGCAAACTACAACTTTGATAATACAGATGTATGTGTAGAATACGACAATACAACTGTGAGTTTGAATACAAATATTGTCTTCTGAACAATATACACACCCAAATAAGTCCTCATTAATTATTCATACACTATTTTACGAAATAGTGAGGACAACTAAAACATCTTCCTAGAACCATCACTCCATACCCGACTCGATCCTGCTTATGTTCTCACCTCCCGAGAAGAAAAAATGGAACAAAAAGGAAAAAGGGTGAGCTCAACTAGCCCAAGAAAGAATATTATGACTAAGATAATATACAACAAATTATCGTTAGTTTTCAACAGGGAAAAATCTAATAGAATACAATAGACAACAAGTTTTAGATCAACAAATGCAATGGAAACAATAATCCATTAGAAGAGTCACGTGAGAAAGAATTCTACCGCCTTCTAAGGTTTAAAAGTCCATCATCAATAGTTTATCCTCAGTAATAACAATCAAAATACATCTTTAATCATCTTTTGCACTACTGAGCCAAAGATATTCATTTGATCACCAACATTGGTCATGTTCATCTCAACACTGCTCATCTTTTACTACTACAGCCAAAGATATTCATCGATTAATCGTTCATCTTTGCACTACAGCCAAAGATATTCATTTATATCACCATTTAGGATCGAGGATGATGAAAAACATTTTTAAAGAAACGAATCCAATGAAACAAAATGACAAGGATTAAGGATTAAGGATTCAGTACTTTGTTTTACCCATGTCCAAAAATACTTGAAATAATAATCATCTTGGTGTAAAATTCAAGAATGATCAAAACATGGATACAATCAAAGCTAGTATCCGAATAGATATTTTGACAAAAAGAAAATTTTTATTTTTCTATGAATAGTCTTAGTATTCGTGAATAATGTCAGATATCGTGAATAAGTCCGTGTATCGTGAATAATAACCCCACACAACAAGTTCCAAATTTGATAAAAAAAGTTCACCAATACTTGACATAATGATATTGAAGAAAAAAATCATCATTTAAGAAGAAAATAATACCCACTTACCTCAAAATAACCGTACTTTGATTTGAATTTGGATATAGTCTTATGTAAACCACATGGCCGTATATAGAACACTCAAAGTATACTCACAAGAATACGCTTCGATAATTTAGAGAGAAAGAGAGAAAACTTTGTTTCGGTGTGATTTTCAATTCTAACTTAGCCTCTATTTATAGGAAAATGTTAGAACGCATGAAGAGACTAAATTAATAAATTATTATTATTTAAAATTACATTTCTCGCATGCCATTTGAACACTTCAGCCACCAGCCAACCTTGACCCCATTTCCAAAGAGCCCACATGTTCAAACAAGAGTGGGTCCCACCCATTATTTAATAAAAATTATTTTATCTTCCGAAACTTCAATAATTAGTGAAAATAGCTCGTTTATCGAAAAATTTCAAACTCGCGACTTTCCATGGGAAATTTCATTCTCTACAACTTTGCGTAAGAAATTTTTCCAAATTCCAAACAGAAATTGACCAAATCCACAAACCAAGGCGATTTTACGATCTATAATCAATTTTCTATCAAGAATTGTGTCCACCGACACACAAAAACATATGTTAAACATTTAATGCCACAAAATACTCTACCTCCTTATATACTCATATATCCCACATTCATTATAAAAATATCACCGTTAATATATTATTAAAATAATATATTTAAATGAATTATTTTATCGAAAAAAGATAAAATATTAATTTTCAACAATTGTCACATTAAAAATTTTCTCATCTATATCCACATAAAATAAATATTTTCTTTATCATAATAATCAATAATTACTTATTTAAAATAATATTACGTAATCACAAGATCGACAACAACCGGTGCCGCTCCTGGAGAGGGGCTTTCGATAAGGATTTCTCCTTCTTGGCAGCAATTAGGTGACCAAACCTCTCCTTAGATGTAACTTTCTAGACATTGCCAATAATGTTATCTCGATAATATTATTCAAATAATATGAATTATTGATTTGATAATGGAAAATCTTGTGTAATGACAATTATTGAAATAACAACAATACAAAATATCAACGCAAAGAATTATTGAATCAATAAAATATAATATTGAGCGAGAATTCATCGTAACAATTATTGAGTAGTGCCTTCTTACGTAAGGATCAATAATTCAATAATCTTTGCGTAATACCGCTTCTTTCACAAGACCACGTGTATTCTTGTATTTTAACCACCAAGTAACCCAACAATTGTTAATTCAGTAACAATTTACGTCGTTATTTATAAAACTCAATCTTTGTCGCTTTTCCTTCATCCAACCGTTTTTCCGTTATGGGGCCACTAATGATCAAGCGGCAGTAAATGCGGAGATTCCTCAAAAAAAGAATATTCCACGACCAAACGAATATTCCCCGACAATAATGAATATTTTATAACCACTTGCTTATTTTGTAAACTTTGCACATTTCACCCATAACCAAAGAATTATATCAAATTAACCCTTATTAATTTAAAATAATGAATAAAGAAAAATTCAATTTTATTTATAATAAGTTGGGGTCTTACAATGTGTCTTGGACGCAAACGTCCAAAGACAAACGATTAACTACATATGTCCGCATAAAGGTTTCGAAGCCAGTACCCAGATATCCAATTAAGAACAAAAAGACAGAAAAATAAAGAAATGATTATTTACCTTAGCCAAATAGCTCATCCCTTCATCGAGCAAATTCCCATCCGTGTGATCACTGAACCGATGATCGTCAGCGTTCCTTACGAAGGCCCCGAATAGGTCGAATTGACGGAAAGTTAACATCAATCTAGGCCCACAGTAGCTCGGAGATCCCACTACTTCGGCAGATGATAACCCCGACCAAGGACCGGGTCGTTCGGTAGGGTCTGACCTTCTGGGAAGGAGTTGGTTGCTCAGAGGAGTAGGTTCAGTTCAGCGATCTTGTCTCGGGAGATGGAGATTTATTTGGACTGGGTACTTGGGCAGAGCGACGGATCAGAGCTTGGATGGTCACAGTGTTCTTTTCTTTTCTTCTCGACAGAGTTTGGATAAGATCATCCTGATCATCCTCTTCGCAATCTGTATCTCTCTGAAGTCGAAAAGGAGGAACGATCGAAGATTGGGGCACCCTAAGCTCTTCTACGGTCGAGGTGTTATTTTGCTTTTCAATTTTTGGTTGAAGGATGCTTCTTCGATCGGACGATCGAGTAAGCCTCTCGGCGAGTATGGATGTGGTAGATGGCTCGACTTCCGGGTGGTTTCGAAGGATTGGAAAGGTTGTTGATCTTGGTTTTTCGATTGCCTCCTCTTCGACGAGACGGAGAGGTTTTCGTCCCGAATCGAACCTCATCGCCTTCGTTCGCTCGATTCTCAACTCATCATGTATGTATCTCCTAATCGGTTCGACTTGGGAGTAACCTGTCGCCAGAGTTTCAACAGCTTACGAAGACCTTCCGAACAAAAAATCTTCGAACTCTTTTATCTCTAAAGAGCTCGGTTTGATCAAAGATACTGCATAACCAAAACAACTCTGTGTTAGAATCCACATTATAAAAGCATTTTCAAAAAATTCAGATGCATATAAAATAGACCGATACTTACATTTATGGTCATATAACCATGTTTGCTTGAGAGAGAGTCCATACTTCCACCTCCTCCTTGGGAAATTATCAAAAGTTCCATCATTTCTATTTCTCTTTCTTCGAAATGTCTCCAAAGTCAAGAGAGATCTTCTCAAAGGCCCAGGCCCGATTTGGTAGGAAGAGATTTCGGGGCCTTTGACGTAGAACCACTTTTCATGCCATGCCTGTTGCTCGAAGGCGTGTTCACCAAATGACGCCTCTCGAACTTCTCTCGACTTGAGAATGCTTGCTAATGGCCTTGAACCCCTTCTCCTGGGACTCGCATTATTTTGTATCTTTGTGAAGAAGAAGTCCGTGGAGGGCTCCACGCCCATTTGTGACAAAAGGCCACGAAGGCCAAGATGTGAATGTATGAGTTCGGTACTAGTTGGTAACCCCACCCCGAAACCCCAAAGAAGGTTACTATGAAGATATGCAAAGGGAAACGAACCCCTTCTCCAACAGAGTCACAGAACAATCGTCCAACCTTACCGCCGCTTGATACATCTTCTCACCGGATCTGGGAGCCCTAATCGCGTGGGTATCCTAATGTGGTACCGGATCGAATCCTCAGTAACTCCGGCCTCGATCCACGATAGAGGGAGTATTGGCACGCGAGAAGTGCTCGGTCTCTCTCAGTAGTACTCGGAGGGGGTTTTGGGAGTTTTGGGAGAGGATTCTTGTGCTTTTCGACCCCTTTGGATTCGAGGTAGAAGTTTCTTCGTGGAGCGGTAGGGTTTAAGCGGAACAACAATGATCGGTGTTACTAGTATGGGAGAACCTTGTTCGAGAATTTTGGGAAGCCATTGTTGACAAGTTGCGAGAAGAAAAGAAAAAGTTCGAGAAAGTTAGAGAGTTCGTAGGCGCTCAATTTCAAATGGGCGAGTAAAAGCGCCAAAGTTGGTAAAGTTACCTTTTATCTTGATTTTTACCACGGTGTTCAAGGCCTCATTAAATGTTAGTAATGATTTGGAATTTAAATGGGAAGGGTCCTGCCCGGGTCCATGTATCTATTAAATAGGGCTTTTTCGATTTGGGCCTCCATTCTCTTCTCCTTTCATTTCGTGAATGATTGATTGGGTACACTTCAATTATCTCCTATTATGGACCTTTAGTAAACTATCTTGGGCTATTCATAGTTTTCTACTAAACATTACTTAACAAAAAACTAGGGGCAATGTTGGATCGTGATATTTCCTATCTTTGGTAGGAACATTGGGCCTTTATTTTAATCCGTTAAAGTCACCGGGCCCATCCACTATATTATATTCGTTTTAATCTTTAAGGAGGGTTCATTCCGATTGGATCGACCCATTAGATATTTTAATATCTCACACTTTGACTTGTGATGATGAAAAAGCATGACGGTTGACTCAAGGCTCCCCGCCATGCATTAATGTGGATGGGATCATAATGGCCACGTGCAGTGAAAAACAAAGCGGCCAAAAGCAAAGAGATAAACCTTATACGATCGTGAAGCCCATCGGATCGTAGGGGGTGTCGGGTAGTAGTGGGTGGCACGATAATCCAAGCAAAGATAGTATAACCTAAAGCAAGGAAGTCATCGCTCAGAGGTAATGCTCTCGTACATTTTGATTTTCATATTCTCTCACATACACACAACCGAGATTTATTCTCTCTCTAAACACTAGACAGTACATTCCTCCATTGTTAACCTTGTGAACATATACTAATTCTCACGCCTGAGCTATCCCCCGACGGAACCGCCGTCAAGCTTGTGGTGTTTACCGTATTTACTGTGCAGGATCAGGACGTCTTACGTGATTGGGATGTGGCAGAAGATCCTGACGTTAATCATTTGTATTAATTGTGACTCTTGAATGAGATGAGATAGATGTCATTTGACTTTTTTTTCTCATGTTCAAAAAAAAAAAACATGTTATTTCTTGAAATAATAAGTTTTATTCATCTTGTGATCTATAATGAGTTTGTGAGTGAACAATCTCTTAAACACTTTAGAGGCCTCTCTATTAACATAACAAAGAAATGTATGTCATCTAAGTTCCTTTTTTTTTTCCAAAAGGTTTTTAGTCTTCAAGTGATCTTAAAGGCACAATCCCCACATCAGACCAGCTTACGCGAGTGATTTTAAAGGCACACTCCCACATCGGTCTAGTACATTCAGGAGATTTTCTCCTGAGTGCTAGGTCCAAGATTTGACCACTAGGCTAACCCATTAGGTTATATTTGTTTATAAAGATTATATTTGGGATACGATTATTTTTTTTTAAATTTAGACTTGGGACTATTATTCACAAGATTATATAATGACTTAATAGTTTTGACATTATAATTATAATCCCAAAATTAATAATTTTGGGATTATAATCTCATGAATTATATTCCATACAAACAAACATAGCTTTGGATTTATGTCAATCATTTGCTCACTAGGACTTCATATCCTTTGACCATAATCTTTAGAGGTTTCCAAGGTATACAGATTGGAATCTTATACAAAAAGCTCACAAGAATAAAAATTTACCTAAACAAGTTTAAGATTTTTAGTTTCTCATTTTCTCTAGAAAAGCAAAAACTCTAACGGATAGAACAAATAGTCTAACTATATAACTTTTTCTTTTTCTGACCTACAGTTCTGAGGCCGAGCCCCACCCCATCTCGGCAAATCAGGTTTGGTGACTCGGTAGTCCAATTTTATTTTATTTTTAATTTTCATGTTTTCTTGGTCATTACATTTGATATTCCCAAAATCTGGCTTAAAAACTCAAAAGATAAATTTTCAAAAAATTTTAGTACGTATTTATTATTAAAGATACAATATATCCGTTGTACAAAGGCTTGAACAACGGATACATTTTGTCAAACCCATTGGAGAACTCTTTGGAGAGGAATTTATAGAACAGGGGATATTGGGCCTGAGTAAGTGATAAAGCTATGTTAGGGTAAGTTAATAATTGGGCCTGCTGGGCTATATCATAACGAATGTTGTTGTCAATGATATGTAGAGACAAGTTGCATGTATAGGGCCCACAGTCCTCTAAGTAGATCAACAATGTTATTATCACATAAAAAAGGCTCACATAATAGGAACAATTATATTTTATAATACATTTAAAAACATAATTACAATAAAAGTGCACTCATTAAATATTTACACAATTAATATCTTTAAATTTTTATTTTCATTATTAGTACATATTTATACTTCCTTAATTTAGGGGATTCCTTATTCAAACAAAGCAGACATCCAACACATATAATTAATTTTTTACATCCATACATCCAACATACATATATGATAAACATTAGGTTATATAGAAAGGGTACGACCTGATTGATAGAGAAAGGGAAAAGGGATTGGGAAATGAGGAGAGAGAAACGGCCATAGGAGGACTACTCAACATCAATTATAAAACAGAGCAACCAAGCTCCAAATCAATCATCAATTGTTCTCTCCCCAATCTGGTTGATAAAACCCAACAAACCCATGAATCAATCCTTACCCATTTGACCCATTTGCTTCTTGTTGAGATCTTGCCTTCCAATCCCCCCAAATGGGCGTCTCTGTTCGATTCAAAATACTGCAAATTTCTTCGTCGTCTTCTCCGACGATATACGAAGGCGAAGCCCTCTACTTTTCTGAGTATTTTTGTGAGAGAGACATGCAGAATGTTGGGCTTTAAACCGAAAAAGTAAAGGATGAACATTGATTAGAGTTGTGCCCAGGTAAGGGCTTGTCATGTTATGTTTTCTATTGCAATTTATTTTTTATGAATATTTGGTTACCCACAAAAATTAAAATTGTTACCTTTGTACGAAGGTTTGGCTACCAACTGCAACATATTCATAATAACCTTTTAAAAATAAAATTATTTTGAATATAATGCGGTTTGAAAAAAACCTTCATACAAAGGTAAACATATTTTAGTTTTTGTGGGTAACCAAATATTCATAAAAAAGAAGTTACTTTGTATATAAAGGTTTGGTTACCTTGGTATAAATGTTTGGTTACCTTGATACGAAGGGTTGGTTATCAATATTACATTACACATCACTCTTCTTATCTCTCTCTTTCCTATGCAGTTGTTCTATTTTTATTTACCTTCATGAAATTGGTTGCCAAACTTTTAGACCAAGGTAACAAATTCATACTGCATATGTGAAGGTAGATTTGGTTATCTTGGTATAAATGTTTGGTTACTTTAGTATAAATGTTTGGTTACCTTGGTACGAAAGTTTGATTATCAATATTACAATGTCTCAGATATGTATATACATTGATATCTTCTTATATATAGTTGTAATTAATATGGTTGCATATTTGATTAGTTATTACATGATTTTGAAACCAAAATTTTGCGAGCACTTGTTCTGGATTGAGTTTATTGGAGGAGATAACGCCAGAGAGTTATAAAGTTCATGATGTTCCTAAATCAGAATTTGGATTTGTTTTAGTTGTTAGATCCCAAATAATTGAATTTGAATTTGAATTATTAGTTATAACAGTTATTTTTCTTTGATTTTAGGTTTCTTTATTAATGTGAATTGTATTATTTTTGTAATATGGGTCTTAAAAACACTCCTTTTATAATTATTTAGTTGATGCACTTTTTTTGTAATTATTTTCTATTTGTTGTATACTTATGTAAAGGACCCCACATAATATTCACATACATACTGTGGGCCCCCGCCTGATCTGTGGGGCCCGCAGTATGCATGTGAGCATTATGTGACCCTTTTTATGTGATAATAGTATTATTTTAAGTAAATATTTTGGATCCTTGGTCATCATATCACAGTCCTTCTTTCTATTAGTTAAAAAAAATATATTTATATTTTCACTCGTATTTTACGTAGTTAAATGAAACAACTCGGATCAAATCTTGAGTTCGGGTTAAATTTTAAGTCTGAATCGAATCAAATTTATTGTCCAATAATATTTTATTGAGTCATCTTAAACCACCACAAACTGACTCAAAAAGTTATGACTAAATGTACTATTGTTAGTAATTTAATTCTTTATATATAAACAAATTTTTTTTATATCTTTCGATATAAGACTGAGCTGTTACAGTAAGTCTAAATTAAATAAATAAAAAAATAGGTTGCTTATTCTTAACTTGTTAAATTGAAAGTTGAAAATGATTTTATATAATTGTAAACACTTCCTTGTGGAGTGAAGCAAGTGATCACTTTCCTCTCTCTCTCTCTCTCTCTCTAATACCTTTTTATTGACTTTCTTAATGTTTTAGAAAATTAGTGTTCCTTATTAAAAACTCAATTATAAACATGTCTAAATGATTAAATTGCCACACAAAAATGAGGATCGACTAGGAAAATTGATAAAGACCTTTCACCAGAAAGAAGGGCCGGAGGGGGGAGGGGGGAGGGGGGAGGGGCGAGTGTGGAGGGGCGAGGGGGGGAGGGGGGGGGTTGGCTTGTGTGAGAGATTGATTTGAATGGACAACAGGGTGATCTGCTTTTCCTGCTGTTTGGACGGACCCCACCACTCTCAAGCCTTACGTGGGGCCCACAATCGTGTTCACTATTCTAATTTTTTTTTTTTTACCGTCCTCCGTAAATCTTTGGATTTTGTTAGGCTGCATTGTCAAGTCTGTTGCGAACAAAATTCCCTTCTGCATCATCGGCCGTACACGTGGCTCAACCCCATTGATTGGGATTAGTCTAAAATTTTCAAATTCAGTGGGTCCCACTCGTTAAGGTAATCAATTGTCGCTGTCATCACATCATACTCCGCTTAGTGCTTGCGTTCAAAAGCTTGGGTACATACATTTTTTTGTAATTGTGTTTAAAATAAAATATTTTTAGATGAACAAGATTTTTATATAAACACACATACATCAAGTAAGAAGGGCAAAAAGGATAAAAATGAATCAAATTTCAACGAATACTTTAATACTTAGATTCAATTTGATAAGAAATTTTTAATTTTATGTCAGATTCAACTCGAATTATTATTCAGACCTACTCAGCTCGTAAATACTCGACTCGTTTATAAAATGAGTTACTCACGAACTTTTAAATCTAGTTTCGAATATGAACCATTTCACTTAATACTGAATCGCTACATACTAAATTGATTATTGAACTAATGTTTATATATAAGTCTTTTACTTTAATTTATGTAAAGAAATTACAAAGAATGTAATACGAATTGACAATCAATTCTCTGATTTATTCAAGTACAAGCTTACACAATTTAATACTACAACTTATAAAGATTGATATAAATATCACATATTTAGCTTGTTAGTATAGATCAAATCAATATTCGAATATAATCCATCGAGCAGGTATCAAGTATGGTTCAAAAAAAAAAATGAATTACTCGAACTCTAATTTGAACGAATACTACTCAAATTTGACTCGTGTATCATTAAACAAAAAATGAGTATGAATCATATTCAACTCGAATTAACTTCAAATTCGAGTTTTTGATCATATTTTTAAACCGATCTCGAAATTAAGATATCATTTCATCAAGGCTTCATATTAACACGCCTAGCAAAAAGGGGTATTAGCACATCGTAGCTGTCTAATTTTAAGTATTACACTATTGAACTTTTAAAATATGTAATTAACCCATTAAATAAATTAAAATTTAATAAAATTCTCAAAAAACCATTATCGTCAACCCCAAGCCGGATACAAGTCAAAACAATAAATATCTTGTTTTAACTCCAAATCATTTAAGACAATAAATATCTTGTTTTAACTCCAAACATGATATCCAGTTGGCGAAAAGAAGCCAACAATAGAACATATTTATATAATAAAATATAAATAATTTTGAATTTCTCATCCATCCTAATAAATTATTTGAGTCGTTTAAAATTTAAAATAAATCTAAGTAAATACATAATAAAATTAAGAATACAGGACTGTTAAGTAACATATATATTTCATAAAAACGTAACCAACAAACGATGGTTTATATTTCAAAGCCATGAGATGAGAAGAAGATAATGTTCCTTTTTGGGTGGTTTTACATTTTTCATCTGACTGCAAGTTGTGTGAGTGCTTTACACAAAAGTTAAAGCTCATATAAATGCAGATAGTAAGATGAAATATGAGTCTTTGAGTGAGATGAGAGGTAAAGAAGACATGTCAGTCTGTCACCAACTATCTGTCTGTGACTAAAGTTGTATAATGAATAAAGAAATGTCATTACTTTAATCAACATCCTTAAACATCAATTAAGCCATCCACTTGTGAGCTTGTCAGAAATATTTAACATTTCCAGCCTCATCAAAATCTCACAACTCTCTGTTTCATTGCATTTCCAATCAAAAACACAATAATAATAATAATATCACAAAATTTATGCCAGACCCTCTTTACTGTTACCGAAGATCCAACCCTCCCACTTCATGAAAACCATGAGGCGAGTCATACCACTCGGCCAAATACCATATGCCACATTTGTTTCAAGAAAAATGGAGCAAAATCAAGGAATTCACTAGCAATGTTAACAATAAAGGGCTCACTCATCACAAATGCTATAAAGAAGAAATGGTTTTCATTTTCCTGCCATGTCCAAATTATGTACAGACCCATCAGATAAAAAGGGAGGAGGGTAGTGATGAAAAAGAGCAGTGTGCCCCAGTTGTCCATTACTTAGCATGTGCAGCATGATCCAAGGGGCAGTTATGTCCTTTTCTTCCCTTAATATTGAATGAAACCCCATTATAAAAAAAAAAAGGTAGTTGAGCTCTTCCACACATTAGTATATACAACATCATATCATATATATTATTAAGCTTATAGTAGGTTAAACTACTTAATTATAATAAAAAGGCCTGTCTGCCAAGCTATAAGAGTATTAATTTGTTATAATAGAGCTGCTGACGTATTAGGCATTCCTTAATAATTATAGTAATAGAAAGCCAAACATCACCCTTTCCATCTCTCAAACAACATGGCCTTACTAGTTTAATATTATTCTTGTGTTTTAAAAATAACCATAATAAAATAATGAATGAAGAGCTTCCAAGAAGGGGAAAAAGAAGAGATTAAACTAATTATGTGAGGGTCCAATAGTACAAGTCCCATGTGATTTGATTAGGGGAGTCATTAAAAAACTCAACAAATTAAACATCAAATTCAATGAATAATTATACAAGTGTTGGCATCCATAAATAACTAGATAGATTATGAAATGTATAACTATATGATTAAAATATTAACCGAACAATAGTCTAATGCACCAACCTTAACTAATAATTAGCAAAAAAATATTACAAGCAACAATGAAGTCCTACAGATGCATGTACTATATGGAATTTAGGACAACATCCGATCATTGAGACCTGCAATGTGCGAAAAATACGGACACCGCCGTCCAAATATTATACACTATCGTGGAACAAGAAGGGATCAAATGAGGTTTCATTAATCTAGAGTGCAGATTTCAGTGAACGAATGGAGCGTTTGGCTGTAGTTATGTGCATAAGTTTGATCAACACAACAATGGCACAATCCATAAATAAGGCACATAAAAACTAAAGCATTGTGCATAAACAGCTACTATTTGAAACTGTAGCATCTCTCATCGAGAAGAGACTAGAGAGATTCCAGTTATACATCACAACTTGATTATAGGTTTAACTTTGAGAGGAATGCTAACTTGGTACTAAAGAGAAACTCAAAAACTAATAAGATTAAAGAACTAGATCTAGCTAACAAATTGAGGCCTAACTGAACTATCATTGAGCAGAGGTATGCAGAACTTTGACTGTATGTCGGGTGGGTAAGAGTGAGTCCTACAAATCAAAGATGCTTCGAGTGGAATTTAATCACGGTACATTCGGAAAAGACCAATTAAGATCCCAAAAATATTCAACGTGAAGAGCATTGTAAAAAATAACTGAATCCAAATCCAACTCTAGAAATTTGACAAACAATACTTGCACAGTCACGTAACAATTTAACACAGTGTTTATGAGCGTTCAAATTGGCTATGTATTAGATAAATAACGTCATAACATCCGGTTATGATAGCTCAACCCAGAATTTTAATCATATAAGAAAAGACATCAATTTGAAGGGTTAAATTCTTCTCTTTTCTTTTTCCATTTCTAGTTTTACTTTGTTGTCAAGAGTACAACAAACAGACTGCCAACATAACTAGAAGCATCTGATACTATGACAGCATCACAACAGTAATACCCATATTAAACATTAGACATTAAAAGAAGCAACTATACTAGAACATCCGGACCATCCGGTTACCAAAACGTCTGGTTCTTTTTCAACTTGAAAACAATCTGCCTAAGCCTCAAAGACAATTAGCAGAAGGGTAATCATAGGAAGGTAAATTTCAAGAAAATCATAGACTAAAGCAGAGAGTTATAACATATGAGGCACCTTCAACGAGGATGAATTGGCAAATCCAATATCAAGCTGCTGCTGCTGCTGCTCAGCATCTCCAAGCCCAAGCCGAAGCCGAGATAAGCTCTCTCCGTTGCCAGCAGAGAACAAGAGAAGACTGTCTCTTTTCAACATGGAAACCTCGTATGGGAGTCCTCTTCACCACACATTCAGCTTGGGACTCGGTGAAGTTACTGAAAGTTAATGGGGAGAACCCAGATGACAAAAACAAGGTCCTCCAGTGCTGCGTTTTTCCTGGGGAACGATAACGACCCATTATGATTTTCTCAATACTCGGTTTGAGCAAGAGGCTCTCAATCTTCTGTAGTGCATCATGGTTCACATTTGAAGCGTCTAAAGACTCGAGTAAGTTTGAATACGACTGCAGGGCGTGGATAACATGATTAGGAAATGGGAGGTCGGTTCTATCACAACCTCTATCCACAGAGACTACAATTTTTGGAGAGAGCTGCTTTATGAAACGAAGAACCAAAGGCAGAGACACTTGGGAGCTGAAAAAGGAACCAATGGGGAGATTCACCGCAATTGCTTCACTCTCCAAGACATGAAGAGGCAATGACCATGAAGTAGAATTCAAAGCATCAAGGCTCACAATTTCAAACTCAAATGCCATATTGATTTCACTAGCAAAATGATTCAAATTCTCACGGGTGAGGCCGAGCTCAAGCTGATTGTGCGTGGAAGGAGAAGCAAATGCAGTGATTTTAAGTGAAGGAGCACCCCCACTTTTTAAGGCAAGCTCCTGCATAAGGGAAGCCCATTGCCCACCATACCCAATATCAAAATCAATAATATGAATCCTATCAAAGCCATCCAAGACTTCAAGGAGGGCTTGGTTGCAAAATAAAATTGGCAAATTGCAAGAAAGGCGAAATTTCAGAGAAAGATTTATAAGCACCAATCTTGTATATAAGACTACATGGCGAAGTACTGGCCGTCGAGGGATTGAAGTTGTTTGTTTGGAGGAGTAATTGTAGTGCCTCCTTACAGTAATAAGCAGCCCTTTGAAAAGGCTTACCAATTGGAGAGAGCTGGTGATTGAGCCGCGCCAATATCCCTTGCGCGAGTACCGGATTCCCTGACTGGACCAATTCAGCCACCTTGTAAAGCTGATCAATTATAGCCTGCTGCTGTTGTTGGTTCCCCATTTCATCCCCAACCATTTTCGGCCTAGCTACCATTGATGGCCTCTGTTGCGGAAAATGTGGAATCCCTTGAAATAGCTCTTGCCCAGAATCAAGAAACGGCCCTTTTGGGATCGGAGAGCTGGGCTCAAGATTCCCAGAGTTATGCCGCTTGGATTGGTGTGGCATGAGCAGCTGCTCTTGTTGGTTATTATATGAAACTGGCAAGAAAAAAGCCGGGTTTTGAGTATGCTGCACTTGGTGTTGGTTAATCAACATTTGCGGATTAAAAATCTGCGGTTTCATTTCTGAATTCTCAAATGGTGCTTGTTGAGGTTGATTCAGAGAAATGGGTCCAAGTCCAAGGTTGTTAGCTAATGGTGAAAACATGTTTTGAGGGCTAGGGAACTTATAATTAGAAAGATTTGGAGGTGGGTTTGGAGGTAATTTGTGGTGAAAACCTGAATTGATGAGAGAATTAGGATGATTCATTGCAGGCATCAAATTTCCAGCACTCGAACCAACTGGGTCTAACCCAAGAGCTTGTTGATCCACAACACCAAACGCACCATTAAAATCGAAATCCGCCGCCGAACCACCACCAATTTGCAACACTTTGTTCAGCCCCAAAGAGGGATCCTCCACATCTCCCATGATCCAGCGGAGTATAGATTGTTCTTGGCTTGGTGAGGCCGCAACCGAATCCGATAAAACACCCTCCCAGTCTTCCATCCCCAGCCCGCATTTCTCCGCCGCCCCCGTGTCGGCGTTGCCGTGACCGCCGCCGATCTCTAAACTTGGAGGCACCGGCTGGAGGTCTGAAATCACACAGCCTGATTCACCAGCTACATTAATGGAGCTGCTAGCTTCATGCTGACCTGCTACCGGCGGCCATTTCGAAGAGGGGTTACCAGAAATCGCCGCCACTTCGGTGTCGGTAGAACCACAACCACCACCTCCGCCGCCTCCTATGCCGCCGCCGCCGCCTAGAGATGAAGACAGGGTTGAAGTGGAAGTAGGAGGGTTTGGACTAGTGATATTATCCAGAACAGAGGTGGGTTCAAGAACTCTACCCTCACAATCCCACTTTTGAAAATATGGATCTGAAGAAGATAATAGTAAAGTATAATCTGCAACAACAAGCTCTAAAACCCCCTTCCCCTCAAAATCAAAGGGTAAGGGCATCCCCTTCATCTAAACAAAACCCACAATCTCTCTCCAGATTTCAAGAATCCCAAAACAACCACCCAAATGTTATTCAAAAAAACTCTAAACCAAGTAAATGAAATGCTCAAAGAAAACCCACAAGAACAAATCTTTTTTCAAGAAAAAGAAAAATCAGAAAAGATAGTAAAGGTCTGAGCTTTTGCCTCCAATCAAAGTTTCTGCCTTGCTAAATGCATGACCCATTTCACCATACTCACAGAAAACTAATTAAACTCCTCTCATAAATAATATAGATATATAATATATATACATAGACATAAATATAGCAATATGTACTATATATGTCACAGCCTCATGCTTATTGCTTCTTGTTCTATGAGGGGGGTTGATAGCTGGGTTTTTCTGGCTGATCTTCTCTTATCTTTCTCTTGTAAATACTCTGTCCTCCTGTGTTTCTGCCATGGATGCGTGCAACATAAAAAAGTAGTAAAGTGCCCTTCATCCCCTCTATCTCTCGATCTTTAATTTTTAATTTTTATTTTTAATTTTTTTCTGTTTTTCTGTTTTTTATTTTTGATTATTTTATCTCTCTTGCTCTAATTAATTTTTGTGGCTTGTCTGTAGAGTACAGACGTAGTTATCTTCCTGCTAGGTGTTTTATCACTGTCCATCTTCATTAGACGCGCGTATTCACGCGTGCCTTTTGGCTAGTTCAAATAAAAGGTACTACTAATTATTGTTTTGTTTTCTATCATATTTAGTGTTTTATTAGGATTTAGGACATTCAACAAAAAAACAATTGCTTGAGAAATGATTCTTTGGCAATTAATTGTATATTGTGACTCATTTGGAACATCTCCAACAGGTCGGAAAAGTAATAATTTTAGACTAAGACGGTATTTGTTTGTGTCTGAATGCCTCTTAATTCATCTACCTCTGATTCGATCAGAGACAAATCTTGTTTGGTTAAAAAAAATTGACTATTAATCGTTAAGACAAAAACTCAAATCTTAACTATTAAGAGTTGCCTCTTAATACTTTATTTAAAATTTATGGACAAAAATAGCCTCAATAAATATTGTACTATTTCAATTTCAAAATTTAAAATTATTCAAATAAATTTTTAAATAACTAAGAGGGTTAAAATGGTAAAATAGTGTCATTTAGATATTTTACACTTTTAGTTATCAAATAATTTTTTAGATTCAGATGTTATTTCATTTAGATGATCTAATTTATTAAGATGTATTAACCATTCAGATCTTAATTAATTAATTTTATCAAACACTATTTAAATATAGTCTAAGATTCATATTTTATTTCATCAGCCTAAATTTAGTCAATGAATTTTTTCGTTGAAACTTATAGACTATATCAAGAAATTAGAATTTGGTGGACTATAATTTCAAGTATAACTAAATTTAAGTTTTTTTGAATTCATTGATTATTTTAATTTTTTTATATTATAGTCCACGGAATGATCCATCTGTTAAAAGGATTGAAGACTAAAAAATATCTGCTGATATCATATAGACTAAATATAATCTATGGAATATATAATCTTATAATGTCTATGCAATAAAATATAAATTATAGTGGGTCATGCCTTACTAAATATAACACAAGTTATTTCGAATTACAATTGTGGATATTGAATAAAATTATAACAGATCCACGTATGACATTTCTAAACAAGATTACCACTAATATTTATTTATTCACGTAATTAATAACAAAAATTTAACACAAACATTCACAAATATAGTACACGACACTTACTAATTGGCATGTTGGCCACAATATTTTCAACATGAAAAATTTGAAATAATTATTGTTTATAATTAAATGAGTAAAAATTACTTGAAGATAAATACACTTAAGTAGAGAATTGACAATAAATTTGAATTTTCTAAAGTAAAGCGGTGATATAATTAGTAGTAGTTGATTAGAAAACATATCACGCGCCAAACAAGCGCTTTCGATTTGAATGGCTTTTCTATTTACAGTATTACTACAGTACTACTTTCTTGCAGAAAACAGCAATAGCTGCAATTCAGACTTCAGAGTTCAGAGGAAAAGGTAGTATCATTCCAATAATACCCTCAAGTCTTTTTCATTTTCCTCCTAGTTTTTGCTCGAGTAACTTCCAACGGTAGGGGCAACATAGTCATTTGAGGATGCCCTGGTTTCAAAACTGAATCTCACGACACGAGATAATAAGAGGGGAGCCCTTTGTAGGATGGGATGGGGGTTTGAAAATATCGAGCTGAAATTGACGGATGGGATAGTTTGGGTGAGAGCTGAGATGTGTGGCTGTGATTGAATGTTGGTTATTTTTTAAAATTAAAAATTAAAAAAGGGAAGAAAAGAAATGGTTAGAGATCTTTGAGTTTTTTTTGGTGTGGACCAATATGGTAAAAAAAAAAACTCAATAATCAACCGTCTTTTTCTGGACTGAGGGGAGAGAAGTAAAGTAAAAAAGGTAAAAAGTAAAAAACCATGAAAAAGCAGGAAAGTACGTATTGTAAGTAAGGGACTTTTTGGCTTTAAAGTAAGGGCTTATTAGTTATTTTTTGCCTTCATTAAAGGGTAAATTTGTCAGAAAAAACATTATAGAAGGCATTGGAATTTGGTGATGTGCATGTAGAAGATATTTTCTTTGTTTCTTTTCTATTACCATGCAAAGTGGAAGATTTTGTTGTAAAGTTTGGAGGTGTACATTTTTCATGTGATTTTTTTGGAAGAATGTAAATTTCCACATTATTATTATTATTATTATTATTATTATTATTATATGGGAAAAATAAATATACACAATTGTGTATTTTGATATGTACGCTTTTTAGTTATGACGGTTTAACTGGCGTATTATTTATTCGGACTATGGCGATAATTTTGGAAGCCCAAAAAAAATCCGTTCCTATAGTCCTACTGTGTAATACACAACTGTGTATATACATATATGCCATATAATATTATATAATTTTTTAAAAAAAAACAGAAATTGTTAGTTTGACAAGTAAATTGTTATATGTATTTTGATTCAATTTGTTTTTAGATTTTGAATCAAATTATTGAATCAAATATGATAAAATTTGTTCAATATAATATAGTCGACAAAAACAAGTGATCCTTTTTATAGAGTATATTTTAATAACTCTTTTTTTTTTATCAAATCGACTAAAATATATGAAACTATAAATTACTACAAAAACAATAAAAAAATTTAAAATATTAATTCTTTCAAACATAATAACAGATAATCAGATAAAATGGTCAATTATAGCAACAGTCAATGGACACTAGATATACTCCTGATATAATCATATTTTGAAAGTATAACAAATACACAAATCTGAGCAATTCTTCAATACGAACAAAAGAAGAACCATTTGTTAGGGCCTTTTTAACCATTTGTCAAGGCTTTTTTAACAATTAATATAGTTTTTTCTCATTTTTACATTTATTTTTATTTTCTTTTCATACTTTTCCTTATAGTTATTCAAGTTTCAAACATACTACGAGCAGTATTCTGTTCTTATTCCCATGCACATCTTGTTCATTATATATATATATTTTAGTTCCACAAGATCTTTCTCACGTGAATAATAAGTGGGGTCCACTCTCATGTAAGAGAAAATATTGTGAAACTAATATTCACTTGTGAAAATATCAATTTTCCAAAAAAATACTTTCACGAAAATAAATGAGAAAAAAATATCATGGTAAAAATCTTGCCTTTTATTTATATACTGCAATACTATATGTACAGTTGATTTTTTTAACCATGCCATATGTGACAGGAAGGTTACACCAGTTGTTACATACAAATAAGCCTGATGTACCATAACTACTAGTAGTAAATATACAATTTATCCCCATAACTTTTAAAATGTAGTACTACAAATCCTAAATATCGCATTCGTCTCAATTCAGTCCCTGTGTGGGTTCACCATTGAGCTAATAGAAAAGGAATAATATGTTATCATGTGAAATCAAATTAAGTAAGTAAGGAATTTAATTGATCAGTTTAACTGATAAGGGAACTTGGCGCCGCCAAAATTTGGGAATGGGAACTTGAAGCCACCACTGCTTGGGCTTGGACCTGGGCTGGCGCTATCTCCAAGTCCATCGCTATCTCCATCGCTCTCGTCCGGCGTTGGGCCCTCTGCAGTTCCATAGCTTTGGAATGGGAACCTCATGCCATGACTGCTTGGGATTAGGCTTGGGCTTGGGCTTGGGCTTGCGCTTGGGCTATCTGCACCGTCATCATGGTCCGAGGTTGGGCCTTGTGCAGAACCACCACCAAAGAATGGGATTGAGAACTTCATGTTTGGGGTGGTTGGGGTCTTTGTATTTGGGGCTGATTTAATTGTGCTCTTTTTCGGGTCATGGTTCGGGTTAACAGTATATTCAGCAAAAACTTGATAAATATTCAAAGCATTTTTGATTAATTTGGTACAATCAATATTCTTGGTAGATATATGCACAACCTTGTTGGTAAATTTGACGCAGCTGGCGTCGCATTTGGCGACGGCGGCAACGGCAGAGGTCAAATATTCGGGAATATTGGGTTGATCAACTTTTTGGGTCAAGGCTGTGGTTGTTTTGTCGAGCAAATCAAGTATATTTTTATACTCTTTGGCGCAGATCACAAGACTTTTTCGTAAGTCTGGATCCGCGATGATTTGAGCTTTAATCGTGAGCGTCATGTTGATGAAATCGAAGGTGGCGATTGAGGTTTTTGAGGCCGCTTGGACGGCAACAATGGTTAGGTCACAAGGGTCTAAATAAGGGTTGTTGGCCACCACATTTAGAACATTGTAACAAAGGGGTGGCGAAGAGGATGCACTGCATGCCGTTGTAATAAGGGCCTTGGTGGTTCCATCATGGAATAACGAACCAGTTTGCTCGGTGAGTTGGGGTTGAGTAATTAAGGCAAGGAAAATAAATAAAGAAAAGAGTAAAAAAAACCTCGACGACGACATGATGATGATGATGATGATGATGAAATCAATCTTGTTAATTAATTCGTTAATTATATACAAATTAATTGTGTTTCCCTTGTACCCTACTTATACAATCTTAATTGGGTTGGTTGGGTGGTCTAAGCTTAATTAATTTTGTGGGATGTAGGATGATTGTGGTTTTAAAACCTATAGAAATTCAATGGTTCATGCTATTATATAGTTCTTCTGTTAAAATTAGAAACTATTGAAAGGACTACAAAATAGAAGAGCTCATACCATCCATTTTACCGGCCGGAATCAAATTAAAATGCTACTTGAATACCTATGTATACCTAGCTATAGCTAGAACATGATTTTTTGAATATATATATATATATATATATATATATATATATATATATATAGATTTTATCACAATAATTATTTAACTTTGTCTATGCATGATTTTAAATTAGAAAACTCGAGTAGTACAACCACAATATCTATGCCCAAAAATGAGAGTCAAAATTGATTTTAATTTGGCCTGTATTTTAGGTCATAAAATATTTATAACTTAATAATGATTTTATAATTTAAAACGAATAATGTGAAATATTGTTGATATTCTTTTTGACATTGTAGCAACATATATAATAGTATCCTCTATATATATGTACTTGAAAGTTGAAAGACAAATATTTATATAATTGACTCTTTTTACCATGAAAAGAAAAGCATCCATGCATGCATGCAGATTCGGAATTTCAGTTTGATGACACAATTCCAAAGAGACAAATGTTATATATATGGGGTGTAATGTTCCTCCTAGCTAGCTACTTAATTTATTTTCAAGCTAAAAATATTAAATACCTCTAAATTTACTACATATAACAGTACTATACATAATTCCAGCTTAGCAATGTCATGAAATTGATATTTTTATATATTAGACAGGAATTGTGATAACTAGTAATTAGTAGTTTTTATGCTGCCGACCGCACTATTAGTTATTCTAAGCAATATATATAATCAAGCACGATGATATATAGCTTTCCAGATAGACTTGTATATATATTTACCTTTTGTTCATATTAGCTAAGCTAGCTGCACATGCATGATATATATATATATATATATATATATATATATATATATATATATATATATATATATATATATATAGAAGTCAATCCGTGGCAAACGTTTGCTCGAAGCACTGTTCAACAAACAAGCTTATCACCGTAGATCTGTGCGATAAAAGACTGAGATTAAAGCTTAAATATTGTCCTTCCGCTACAGGCTCTGGCGGCAAGCATTTTATTCCAAAATCCGCGCGTAATTACCAAGCTGCCCTTGTTTTAATAGTGGAAAATGTATATCGCCTGCCACTACAGGCTCTAGCGGTAGTCTCCCTTTGACTGGCACGCATTCCAAAACAACAGTGATCGACAACATGCATAGCATTTAAGGCTGGAGCATTGATGCCTTGCCGCTACAGCTTGTAGCGGCAGTCTCCCCTCTTTTTAACCCACTGACGCTCCTCTCCATCTCAATCTCAGAACCTTTTTTTCTTCCCTGCCGCTACAGCCTCTCCCTCACCTGCCTAAATCATATACCATTCAAGCAGCAAAACAGATCTATTTTTCAAGAAATTCACCGGCAGAAATTCACCTAAGAAGAAAAATTTGCAAAGTTTCAATTTGATTATCGCCAGCAGAAAAATTTTCAGGTTCAAATATTATTTTGATAAGATTTATTTTTCAAATATTATAATTATTTTTTTAAAATGTATGTCTAGAAATATAGAAGTTTAAACTTTAAAGAAAAATTATCAATTATTACTATGTCTACATATATGCATGTGAGTTTAAATTTTTTAGCATGTCATTTATGTGTTTGGTAATTAAAAATTTTTGTGGTGAAGTAGTTATTATAATTTTTGACGGATGAATAAATTATTTGCTTAATATTTGCAATGGAGTGTTGTTTTATTTTATTATGTATGTTTATTTTGATTTCATAAACTGAGTTATTTTATTATGAATGTCTACTAATAATAATTAATTATTATGAATATGTGCAAAAAAAAAGAATTATCAAAATTAGTTTAAAATGAAGTCATTTTTCTGATTAATGGGATATAGATATAATTGTGTTACATAGTTATTAAACAATATGAAAAACCTTTTATGTTATTTTTTTAGGTACTAGATGGACCGTTGGATTTATGGACCAATTGACCCAAGTATCCTTAACGATAGACGACAAAATCACAGCTACCCTGATAGACGACAAAATCCCCATCATCATTTGAAATTTTACCGAGGGGAGTTAGATGTTCAGCCTGAATGGCAAGTAGTTTGGGCGCCTTACGGGGGGGGGATGATGATATGAATGGATTTAATTTTGAAGGAAGATTGTTGGGATCTGGTAGAATCCCCTTGATCCATTTTGATATTTTAGAATACCAGATGCTAGACAGGGTGATGAGACAGTATGGGTTCTTACAAGGTATACCATCTCCGGCAGAAAATCATAAAGAACTTAGAATGGAAAAAGAAGATAGATTTGCCGTCGTTGATTGCATGGCCTTGAGGAGAGTGTACATCGCACATTGGGAGGCCTACATGGAGCATTTGAAGGGACAACAGTATGAAATTGCCAACTATGTGAAAATTGATTCATACATGGCTTGGTATAGGAAGATTACACATAGAAAACTGCATCGCCCTCGACGGGAAGGTGACCCAGACCCTACATACGAGCCCCGGACTATTTACAACCAACAACATCATCTTATACAAATGGTAAACTAACATTTGTATATTTTAATACTAATACATATTATCTTGTTTATTAATAATACTAATATTGTACTTTTATCTTACATGACAGGTTGAGAGTGCAAAGTCCTTACTTGATAAGTGCTTTGCTTTTATTGAGATGCCTCCGGACTATGTAGTTGAGAAACAGGTATGGGACCATCTTTACGGTGTATACAACTCTGAAGTCAAAGAGAACAATGGTGAGGAGCCAAGTAATGATGCGGTACAAGAGAGTTACATCCCCACGACCCAAACTTACGTTCCCTCTTATTCATTCGAGGCTGACTTCACAAAGAAGGCAAACGTTCAGGTAATTGGAGTATGAATGTTAATAAGAATTTTATTACTTAATAATAATAATAATAATAATAGTGATTATCATGCTTAATATTATTCAAGCCCAAGATCTAGCTGAAGGGTACATCCCCACCACCCAGGCTTATGTGTCATCCTACTCATTCAAGTCTGGCTTTATAGAGCAGACAGAATTACAGGTATTATTCCCTCTTAATTTTATGTTGTAAAGAGGCAGTTAGTATTAGTAATATTAGTAATATTAGTAATATTTTCAGGTACTAAGTTCTAGTCCCACCACCCAGGCATTCGAGACTGGCTTCATAGAACAAGCTGGTAAACAGGTACTATTATTCTCATGTTATTATTATGAAATCACTCTTAATATTATTACTTAAAAATATTTATATTAGTAATAATTATTAATAATATTTTATGTTTATCAATATATTTAACTAGGCATTCGAGATCGTGTTGGAACGAAATATCTCTTATGGTGCTAAAAATCTCCCACCAAAAAGTTTGAGGAATACAAAATAGATTTTATAAATACTCACTTGTTTGGGAACACACTTTCTCATCCACCAATATTTCCTGTCATACATCCGCAAAAATTGTATACGCTGCATCACGGCGCATTGAAGGCCTTAAACCCTGCATCTTGGATTTTCAAGCATTCGTTGACGCGAGTATATCTATTATTATGCGGCATAGAGAGGAGTACTACAGGACGCAGGGAATTCGAAGGTGGGCAAATTTTGGCTTCATGGAATCATTCTTCATGCATCTTGGCAAGAAAATTGTATCCCCAAGCCAGGCGAATGCGCCAGAGAGTTTTTTTCACCCTTATGTCTACCCAGATGTAGGCCCGGCATTACACAAATGCACGTATATATTCATGCCAATGTGTACTCAAGATATCAAGCATTTTATCCTGTTTGTATTCTCGGTGCCTGAATGGGCAATCACTATCTTTGACCCTCTATACGATGATACCCCGTATATGACCATCCAACAAATGTATAGAGAATTTATTAAAGTTGCGGTATGTATATTAATTGTTAGTGTTGTACTTTTATATATGTATATCCTTTATTAATATTACTTTGTGCATGCAGGTCAAATTGATACCGGTTTATTTGAGAATTGGTGATCCACAACGTGAGTGGCCAACACAGGAACCGCGTGTGGTAATACCAAAGAACAGACCTATGCAGCCAAACAAGTATGACTGTGGTATTTTCGTCTGCAAATATGTCGACTACTTTGTCGAGAATGTGTTAATATTAAATCGAGAAAAAATGGTCCTCGATTTATTTAATGGTATTTCGATACAGAATTGCGTGGGAACTCTTTAGATGTCAAGCTAGACTTCTTCCTGCGGATGATATTTAGCTACATTATTATTGGGAACTCTTTATTATTGGGAACTCTTTAGATGTCTATTATTATTTTATCAATTGTTAGTGTATCTATTATTATTTTTTTATTATTATGCTTATTATTATAATTATTGCGTTTTATAATAATAATAAATAACAATAATAATGATGATAATAGTAACATGTATAACAACAACAACAACAACAACAACAACAATAATAATAATAATAATAATAATAATAACAACAACAATGATAATAATGATAATAATAATAACATGTATAACAACAACAACAACAACAACAACAACAACAATAATAATAATAATAATAATAATAATAATAATAATAATAAGTATAACAACAACAACAACAACAATAATAATAATAATAATACAAAGGCCGAGCATTTTAACCATTGATCACCCTATAGCTACAGGCTCATGCGGCATGCATTAAATTTATTTTGACTAACGCACTGAAGCTTAAAACCGATACGCATTTAAAGCCAAAACGTGTGATCCACATTTTAAGCCAAAACGTCACGTGGATCGCACGGAAGCTAAAGTGCATGCGAAGAAGATGCCTTATTGCCGCTCTGACTTTTAGCGGCGGATGTTAATGAAGAATCTAATTAATATTATTATTATTATTATTATTATTGTTATTATTATTATCATGATTATTATTATTATTGTTATTATTATTATTATGATTATTATTATTATTGTTATTATGATTATTATTATTATTATTATCATGATTATTATTATTATTATCATGATTATTATTATTATTGTTATTATGATGATTATTATTATTATTATTATTATTATTATTATTATTATTATTATCATGATTATTATTATTATTATTATTATTATTATTATTATTATTATGATTATTATTATTTGTAAGACCCCAAATTATTAATAAATGAAATTTATTTTCCTCTATTTATTATTTTGAAATAGTAAGGGTTGATTTGATTAATGTGGATAGTTATGGGTAAAATACGCAAATATTTGAATAAGCAAGTGGTTATAAAATATTCATTATTGTCGAGAATATTACGTTTGGTCGTGGAATATTCCTACCGTCGGGAATATTAAATGCGACGCAATTGATCTTTTGTGGGCCCCATAACTAAAAAGCGATTGGATAAAGAAAACGACAAGTATAAGTTGTTTATAAATAACACAGTAGCTTGATTATTCAAGTTATCTCTGTTGGAATACCTTAAGTGGTTAAAACACACGATGTCTGGCGTTGTAGAAGACAAGAAGACATTACTGTATTGCACCAATTATTGATTCTTACGTAAGAAGTCACTACTCAATAATTGTTACAGTAATTACTGTTTAGTATTTTATTTTATTGACTCAATAATTACTGCGTTGATTTTTTTTATTTCAATAATTGTCACTACACAGTATTTTTCATTATCGGAGCAATAATTCATATTATTTGAATAATATTATTAGAAAATATTATTGGCAATGTCTAGAAAGTTTCTATCTAGGAGAGGTTTGGTCACCTAATTGCGCTACCAAAGAAGAGAAATCTTTATTGAAAGCCCCTCTTCCTCAGGAAACTACCGTTCTTAATCTTCGTGATTCTCATAATATTATTTGTGAATAATTAATTATTGATTTATATGATGAAGAAAATATTGATTTTATGTGGATATAGATGGAGAAAATTTTTAATGTGACAATTGTTGAAAATTAATATTTTATCTTTTTCTGATAAAATAATTCATTTAAATATATTATTTTAATAATATATTAACGGTGATATTTTGTAATGAATGTGGGATATATGAGTATATGAGGAGGAAGAGTATTTTTGTGGCATTAAATGTTTAACACATATTTTGCGTGTTGGTGGACACAATTATTGGCCAGAAATTTGATTATAGCACCGTAAAATCGCTTGCTTTGGATTTCGGTCAATTTCTGTTTGAAATTTGGAAAAACTTTCTTTTGCAAAGTTGTAGATAATAGAATTTCCTATGGCAATTGCGAGTTTTGAATTTTTCTGATAAAAGAGCTATTTATTATGAATTATTTAAGTTCCGAAGCTCCGAAATAATTGATTTTTGGAAGTTTTAATTATGTTTTTTTAAGAAAAACATTTTTCAAATGTTGGTGGCCATCTTTAACATGTGCTTGGTATGAAATCGATTTCAAAGTGGGCGTAGGAATGTGTTTTGTAAATATTAATATTATATTAAATTTTCTACTTTAGTGTTCTAAGCATTTTCCTATAAATAGGGTGCTTAGGTTAAATTGAAAATCACACCGTAAATCGAAGTGGAGCTCTCCATATTATCGGCGTATTCTTGTGAGTATTTTGAGTATACTTTGAGTATTGCTATATCTGATGCAAGTTCAAGTCATAGCTTATATCCTGTTTTTTTACTGTAAGTCTTGCTTTCTTCGAGTAAGGGATGTTATTTTATTCAGTAAATGATATTATTTCTTCAATATTATTATGCCAAAATATTGGTTGGAATTTTTTATCAAATTTGGAACTTTTTCATGTCGTGGTTACTATTCATGAGTTCTTATTCACGAATTACTATTCATGAGTTCTTATTCACGAAAGTACTATTCACGAAGCATGATGATGTTTTTTGTGAAATTTCTATCTTTTGGTGTCTGAGTTACTATTCACGTATACGACCTTATTCACGATATCTGACACTATTCACGAATAATCGACCTTATTATTCACACAAAATTAAATTTTTATTTTTCGTCCAAAATATCTATTATGGATACTAGCTTTGATTGCATCCATGTTTTGATCATTCTTGAATTTTACTCCACTCGATTACTTATGAAGTATTTTTGAACTTGGATTGTTTAAAATACTGAATCCTTAATATTTGTTCTTTTGTTTCACTTTGGATTCGTTTCCTTTAAAATATTTTTCATCATCCTCGGGTCTTAAATGATGATATTCTTGAATATCTTTGGCCCGTAGTAGTGCAAGATGAATGATTTCTTGATGAATATCTTTGGCCGTAGTGCAAAGATGAGCAGTGTTGAGATGAACATGACCGATCGATTAATATCTTTGGCCCGTGGTGCAAAGATGAGCAGTGTTTAGATGAACATGACCGGTGATGAATATCTTTGGCTGTAGTGGTGCAAAGATGAATATTTGATTCCAGATATATATTGATTGATGTTACAGGGATAAAATATCGACGATGAACTTTTAAATTCATATATAGAAGATAGTAGTTTGCATTCTCTTAACTCTTCTAATGAATTGTTGTTTCACACTGCAGATTGTTGATTTAAAATTGGTTGTCTATTGTATTCTATTAGATTTTTCCTGTTGGAGACTAATGATAATTTGTTGTATATTATCTTAGTCATAATATTCTTCTTCGGGCTAGTTGAGCTCACCCTTTTCCTTGTTGTTCCATTTTTTTTCGGGAGGCGAGAATGTAGCGAAAGTACTTAGTCGGGTATGGAATGAAGGTTCTAGAGAGAGTTGTTTAGTAGTCCTCACCATTTTTATAAAATAATGTATAAATAATTGTGATGAGGATTTATTTGGGTATGTATATTGTGTAGAAGACAATAATTGTATTTAAACTCACAAGATATATATGTTGTCGTATTTTACACACGACAAATATATTAATAAAGTTGTAGTTATTTACATGTATCATGTATTTGACGACTCAGAATGGGTTGGATGGAATGGACCTATTTTGGGGGCGTCACATTATTATTATTATTATTATTATTATTATTGTTATAATTATTATTGTTATTATAATAATAATAATTATTATCATTATTATTATTATAATCATGATAATAATAATAACAGTAATAATAATAATAATAATAATAAATAAATAAATAAAAACATAGCTTACATAATGCAACTGAGCCTTAATACAAACATAGCTTACATAATACAATCAAACATAAATACAAACACAATACAACCGAGATCTATTTTTTAGGCTCAGGAATCCCTAACACTCGATAGTGATTACGCTTATCATGGTCGGTTTCAAAGCCACAAATTGCACATTTTCGATGCGGTTTAAAACTAACCATTTTTTCGAATGCACTCTTTAACCTTGATTGTTTTTGCGGCCCTTTGTTTGAGAAATAACTGGTGTCAAAAACTCATCTTCTTCCGCTTCTTCCTCTGCATCTTCATCGTCATTGTCATAGCCCATTGTTTGCGTATCACCGACAGTGCAATCAATGTCATCGTCTGCCAACTCAGTAACATTCTCGTCCGGATCATACTGGTCAATTAACGTTTTTCCTCGTGCATTCAACTTAAGGTGAGTTTTGTAACCTCGAATCGAAAGCAGCGGCTTTCTTGGCCAACTCAAATGCGATCGGTCACCATCAAATGATTAAAACGCATTGCTTGATCTTGTTCAAAGTCGGCGATTGTTGGGCTAAAGATTAATTCTTGACGCGATCGCTTTTGTTCGCGTTTCTTGTCCAACGAGATGAGAATCATGTCGTTTGGAATTTGGGAGATACTCTTAGCCAAGAAATATCTCAAGATGTGCCTGCACAATTCACCAGAATGTGAAATAATTGACAATTACATTCTGAATTTCCCGGTGACGATTGTTGATTTATTTCTTTATATCTTTCACCATTTTCAGTTGCATCAGTCTTATACACTGCATAAACCTTTATTTCAGGGCCACACAACTCACTAACTTTACTAACATTGTACTTCATCGAATCGGCCAATTTAATCGACGTTGAAAAACGTCTAAACATCTCTTTTATGTACACTGCAAAGACGCACTTCCAAAGAATGACCCGAGTACCATATTCCTTTTTCGATGTTGTGTTATGTAGTCGGCCTTCCTCTCTCTGATAAATTGTTTTGCTATAGCCTTCTGACTCTGCGCTACAAATTCTTTCATGCCCGTTGGAGCATTGACAAACTCATCAAAAAAATTATTCATGCTCTCGCTTCTTCCGGTAGTTGTCATTCTCGCGGCAAAATATCTCCTTGTATATGCTGGAATCCATTTCTCTCGTACATCATACAAACTTCTAATTCACTCATTGTTATACAATTCATAATTCCTCAATGAGAATCTTGCCAACTTGCTCAAACTCCCCAATGGATAATGAATTATACACCTGATTGTTAAAATGCTCCTTGAAGGATGGGTGCTCAGAATAAACATGATGCAATTTCTCAGGAAATTTGTTGCTAATATGCCAAGAACATAATAAGTGATTAGTAGAAGGGAGTACCTTGGCAATAGCATTACTCATGGCTTTGTCTTGGTCAGTGATGATGGTTATAGGCATCTTGTAATCCATGGCTTCGAGCCATGTCTCTAATACCCAAACGAAAGTGTCCTTTGTCTTATCCCTTAACAATTCAAATCCAAACAATAT
Organism: Panax ginseng; assembly: GCA_020205605.1. Lineage (NCBI taxonomy): Eukaryota > Viridiplantae > Streptophyta > Magnoliopsida > Apiales > Araliaceae > Panax > Panax ginseng. The sequence goes on from CM035133.1 coordinate 146,942,523, forward strand.
AGACTGAAAATGGTGGTTAACCCCGGTAAAAGGAACAAACGACATGTCATACTTATTTGTCCTGTACGTACTGTCAAATGTCACAACATCTCCGAAATGTTGATACATAGACCTTGATCGGGCGTCAACCCATAAAATGCATGCTATGCGATTTGTTACATCTGGTTTGACACGATAAAAAAATTTACTTGAACTCTTGGATGTAAGTTTTTGCAAATAATTTACAGCAGCTTGTGCATCATTTTCATCCGCAGAATCACGTCTTAAATCCCTCACCACATTCTGAACATTAATATTAGAAAAAGGAACATTTTGCAACCCGCCACCCATTGTGCTCAAAACGTTCATCATCCTACTAGGACCAATACCAGACTTATTTAAAGTGTCAATTAATTTTCTTGCAACCAGAGTAATATTTCTATGTGTCTCAATCAAATCTACCTTGGTAGGGGTCACTAGTGATGATTGTGCTCTCTAATTCAACAATGAGAAATCGCCAAACTGTCTTCTTTCTTATTATGAACAACAAATATTCTAGCTTTGCATAATGTGCGTCCTATAGAGTCTCGTTGTCTAGTTATTTTCTTACTACCATCTTCATCATCAGGCAAACTCTTTACAGAATTTGGTGTACCGCTTTTTACAAACATCTGACCTAGGCGACACATTATCGATGCCAAAGATGTGTTTATGACTAGTTGCAATTCTAATCTCAAAACCATTTTTTTTTAGCATACGGCCTGTAAAAAAATTCAACTTCTTCCAACTTAGAAAATAATTGACCAACGTATGGCACCAATTCAGATTTACTACTTTCAACTTCACTTACAAACTCAGATGTATTTTCATAATTTAAGCTAGCAACATAATCTGAAGAACTTGATACAAACCTTTTATGAGCAGGTATGTTGTGTGGTATTCTGAAATAAGAAGGAAGAAACGCCGGATAAGAATTTTAGTTTAGACTTTAGATTAAAAGTGGGCAACTACGTCAATCAAAAAATCAAAGCTTTAAAAAGGAAAGAAATATTGAGAGAAAACTAAGACATGATATCTGTGAGAGGAAAGATTTGAGAGATAAATCAAGAACTGAAGAAGTGAGCATGGTATTTAAAAAAAATATCCTTGCCGCTATAGCTTGTAGCGGCAGTCATCAAATTCCGTGCAACATTAAAGCTTTCAAATTATCATAAAAGCCTGTTACCTTTATGTCAAAAAGTTAAAAAGTGGTCAAAAAGCCTGTCACATTTGTCATAAAGTTGAAAAGGTGGTGAATATATTTTTAATGTCTACCGTAGAAGCTTGTAGCGGTAGGTCAGGTTAAATTATTAGGGGCAGTAATGTAATAAACCATCATTTTACATGGCAGATAGATTATACTTCAAACTTATGTGGCGGGGATAAATCTGAAACCAATCTGAGCCTTTCATTGCAAGGATCAATCGGATATAAACTTGTTTCTTTGAGCGATGTGTTTCAAGCAAACGTTTGCCACATGATTAATCCCTATATATATATATATATATATATATATATATAGGGATTCCATCCCCAAAGAACCGGTTGTTGGGGAGCAACCTATTTTAGCTCACCGCTACAACTGTAGCGACTTGTTTACTTAGTTTTTTTTTATAAAAGTAAATCACGAGGTTATAATCTACCGGCCAAAATGGGTTTGCTCCCCAACAACCTGATTCTTCAATGGAATCTATATATATATATATATATATATATATATATATATATATATATATATATATATGGTGTTCCATCCACAATAGAACCTTTGTTGTGGATCCTTTTTCGCCTGTTGAATTTTTTTTTGTGGCTCCAACCTAAATTTGAGCAAGGCTAAAAAAGGTTGATCCACACAATAACCTATTCATCGTGGATGGAACCCCTATATATATATATATATATATATATATATATATATATATATATATATAACAAAACACAACTTAATTTGAATTTCCGTTCAACTTAAAAATCATCGTAGTAGTCAAAGTTTGAAATAAATTTGACCAGTCCAAAACTAAATAGTGTCTGGAGAGGTGCAGACGAGTCTTGCTATATATATATATATATATATATATATATATATATATATATGAATAATTATTGTATATTTTGGTCCTTTATTCAATTAATCTACTTTTAGATCTCAATAAAATAATTAATTAATATCAAATATTAATTGATACTAATTGAAGATGAGTTCATTTGATGAATACAATATATATCTAGAGTAATTATAAATCAAAAGACAGAATCTAATCAATCCTGATACATTGTGAAGAAATTCATTAACCAAATCTATCTCTATACAAATTAATCATGGACAAAGTCATGAGTAATATTAAAGTATAATACACACGCATACATACATATATATATATATATATATATATATATATATATATATATATATAAGGGATTCCATCCACAAGAATAGGTTGTTGGGGAAGCCCACCCATTTTAGCCACCGCTACTATCCTGTCTTCTAGGCATTAGACAATTTTTTTTTTTTATAAAGTTTAAGTGCAGTAATAGCGGTGGCTGGTAAAATGAATTGCTTCCCAACAACCTACGCATTTGGAATCCCTATATATATATATATATATATATATATATATATATATATTTTCACAGTTCTTGAGCACATATAAATTAGACTCATTAATCATTATTATAGGGTTGACTATGGCATGCTGATATATATAATAATGCCTTTGGATATATTCAATGAATATATAGTACACATATATACAGGCCTTCATCAAAACTATATATATCCATGCATGTTTCTTTTGAAAAAAAATTATAAATTGTTATGATTAATGTTTAGAATTAATTTAGCTTTAATAATCAACCGTACGTAGTTGACTACTCCCTCCGTTCTTTAATATAAATCGTTTTAAAAAATTATTTTTATTCTTTAATATAAGTTATTTGAAAATTTCAAATAAGTATTAATTGTTTAGTTTCCAATATTATCCCAAATAATAAATATAACTTTGGTTCTCTCATTATTTTTTGCTCAATAAATAACATTATCTTTTTTCCAATTCAAGAGTAATATAGTAGATAATTGATATTATATATAATGTTATAAAATCATTTCCTTAATTAATAGTATGCACAACTCTAGAAAGATTTATATTAAAAAACGAGAGAGTACATGATTAAGCAACAGCGGCCTAAAATATTTTTGTTTTTCGTTATTTAATTTAGTTTATGTGCTTCACCATGTTAAAGAGTTGTTCCAGACTTCGAGAGGCTTCAATACTTTAGTTTTATATAGTTAAATTAAAGATAATTATATATTTATTAAATTCTCGTGAATAACACACGACTTAAAATTGTGAAATAAATAAATAAATTTTAAGAATGGAATCGAGTATAAGTGTTAATTATGAGAATAAAATGTTCATATATAATTGTACTATTTTAAAACTGGTTGACAACTCAAATTATGATTTTTCGGACCGGACCGGACCGAACCGGTCGGTTCGGTATAAAAAGAACCTCTGGTTTCGATACAAAAAAATCGGTATATACCGGTTTTTCGGTACCAATTTCAGTACGGCCTATTTATGGTTCGGTTTTACCGAACCGGACCAGTATATACTGATTTTCTAATTTATTTTATTAATAAATAATTAGTAATAATAACAATAAAATAATGATTATAATAATAATAATAATAATAATAATTAAAAAAAATAATTATATTAATTTTCGGTAAAAAGCAAATTTCAATAGATCCAACCCATGATCGGTACCAAAATTTGGCTAATTTTTCGATCTCTTGATTCAGTTCGGATAGAAGTAAAAATCGATTTGCAAACCCCTACATATAGATTCGAACTTATGCAACCTTGTTGTCCAAATTTGTAAACAATATATTTATAAAATATAGTAAGGATCAGGGGCTTACCCTTATTGAGCTTACCCAGCTTACCTATAAAAGTCGCGTCTCTTACTAATTTCTCTCTCCTCGCTCAAACATAACGCGACTTATTTTCTCCCCTCTTATTTCTCTCATCTGAAAGGAACGCGAACTAGGATTCCATCTTCATCTGGAAAAATCGAGCGATAATCAGATCCAAATCTGAAGCCCCTTAACACGAAGCGAGTAATAACAAAGAGAAGCTCGATTTTCTCGACCCCTTCCCTTATCCGATTCTCTCTCATGTGCTTCCAAAACAAGCCCTAATCTTGGTATGTCTCCAATTTTTAAACTTTTGTGTATTGTGTATTGTGTATTGTGTATGACTCTCTAGAGTTGAGAGCAGTCAGAGCTTTCTCTTGAAGATTTATGTAAAAGAAAGTTTGGGTTTAAAAGGGTATTTTTGTTCAGCCTTTTGTTACTGATTTCAAGTGAAATTTTGGTGATTTAAAAAATTATAATATATTATAATAATATATTTGAATGAATAATTTATCGGAGAAATAATTGTAATTCCATAAAAATATGCCAAACTTTCAACAATTTTTTTTATGCTAAATTCCTTCATTTATAACCACATAAATAAATCAATTATTTATATCCACATAAAATAAATATTTTCTTATCATATAAATCAATAATTAATTATTCACAAATAATATTACAGCATCACAATAATGACAACCAGGCAGTTCCCAAGAAAGAGGGGGCTTTCCAATAAGGATTTCTCTTTACTGGCGCGCAATTAGATTATCTAACCTCTCCTCGACAGAACTTTCTAGACATTGTCAATAATGTTATCTAATAATATTATTCAAATAATATGAATTATTGATCTGATAATAGAAATACTGTGCAGTGACAATTATTGAACAACAATAATATAAAATATCAACGCAAAAATTATTGAATCAATAAAAAAATATTGAATAGTAACTACTGTAACAATTATTGAGTAGTGACTTCTTACGTAAGAATCAATAATTCAACAATCTTGTAATACCGCTGGTGTCTTTCTTTGTGCAACCACGCCAGATTCAGATTTTAACCACCGGTATTCCAACGATTATTAATTTGGTAACAATTCTGTAATTATTTATAAAACTCAAACTTTGTCGTTTTCTTCATCCGACAGTTATTCCGTTATGGGGCCCACAATTGACTGCGTCGTCGTACGGATATTCCCGACAAACCACGACAAACGAATATTCCCCGACAAAAGGAATATTTTACCCATAACTAAAGTATTATATCAAATTATCACCTTATTATTTCAAGATAATAAATAGAGAAAATTTTAATTTTATTTATAATAAGTTGGGGTCTTACAACCTCCCCTCCTTATGAAATTTCATCCTCGAAATTGGCGTTCGTACACGGAATGTCGAGCGGTGAGGTACCTCGCTTTTATTTTCGATTCTAACGCCTGTGTCATTTCCTCAATAACATGGTTCCTCCACAAAACCTTGACTTGTGGTATAACCTTTGTTAAATGGGACATGTTCTTTCTATCCAAGATCTTGACGGGTTTCTCCTTATCGTTAAATCTTCTACTATCTCGTGCGGTTCTAACACAATAATGTGGTTTGGGTCTTTCACATATTCTGAAGCATAGATATATGAAAAACATTATGAACACAAGATATGCTTGGAGGTAATCTTTGAGTCTATAGGCCACATTTCTTATTTGGTCAAGAATCTCAAATGGACCAACAAATCGTGGATTGAGTTTTCTCTCTTCCCAAATCTTGTAACTCCTTCCATGGAGAAATACGTAACGATTACATGATCTCGATATTAAATTCCACGTCCTTTCGATGAAGATCGGCATAACTCTTTTATCGATCTTGTGAGGTCTTTATACATTCTTGGGATCATTTGAATCGTTTACGTAGTCATGCGTCTTAATTACGGTCCCAACAACGCGTTGCTTCACCCACCTCGTTCCAACATCTTTGAAGAAACGACACTTTCGTCCATCCAACGCCTCGAATGGAGCCATGCACGTATTTGCTTGATAAATGTTATTGTAGGAGAATTCCACCAATGACAAGTACTTATCCCAACTTCCTTTGAAATCTAGGACATAGAGTCTTAATAGATCTTCAGGTTTGAATAGTCCTTCCAGATTGCCCGAATCCATTTGAGGATGATATCTTTGAATCCAGATCGTAAATCCGTGCCCATAGCTTTCTGCAAGCTAAACCAAAATCCGGAAGTGAATCTTGGGTCACGATCCAAAAATATGGATACTGGCATGCCATGCAATCTCACAATCTCATGTACGTATATACGAGCAAGACGTTCAAGGAAATAAGTCTCACGTATAGGCAAGAAATGAGCAGACTTGGTTAATCTATCAACAATAACCCAAATCGCATCTATGCCTTGAGAAACTTTGGGAAGACCCGTAACGAAATCCATGGTAATGTGTTCCCACTTCCATTTTGGAATCTCAAGTGGTTGCAATGGACCCTTTGACACTTGATGCTCTGCCTTTACACGTTGACAAGCTAAACACCTCGAGATAAACTCCGCGATCTCTCTTTTCATATTGCTCCACCAAAATGTATGTCGAAGATCATGATACATTTTGGTACTCCCAGAATGGATTGCAAATGGTGTATTGTTTGCCTCCATCATGATTCTATGCTTCAAGTCAGAGTCGTTAGGAACGCAAAGTCTGGAGTTGACTCAAAGTATTCCCTCTTTATCGATTCTTGCTTGGGAATAATACAGACCTCTGCACTTTCTTCTTCATAATGTATCATCTAAGATTACGTGGTTTGAAAGCGCTTTAACTTTATCAATTAAAGTCGGTTCTACTCGTATATTTGTCATCATCACGTGGGTACTTGGAGCCTTTACATCTATCTCCATCCTTTGCAAGTCGTACAAAATAGGCCTTTGTGTTAACAACATTGCACTCGTACTCGCATATGATCTTCTACTCAATGCGTCAACTACAACGTTTGCTTTTCCAGGATGATATTGAATAGTGTGATCATAATCTTTCAACAGCTTAAGCCAACGTTGTTGTCGCTTGTTGAGTTCTTTTTGGGTGAAGAAATATTTGAGGCTTTTATGATCCGTATAAATCTCCACTTTCTCCCCATACAAGTAGTGTCTCCAGATTTTCAACGCAAAAACGACTGCTGCCAACTCTAGATCATGAGTAAGATAATTCCTTTCATATTCTTTGAGTTATCGTGAAGCATATGCTATGACTTTCCTATGTTGCATGAGAACACATCCTAACCCTTTGCCCGTAGCATCGCTGTAGATAACAAATCCATCCGTACCAGATGGTATTGCCAGAACAGGTGTCGAAATGAGTCTCCTCTTGAGCTCTTGAAAACTCTTCTCGCATTCCTCGCTCCATACGGATTTTGCATCTTTCCGAGTCAGCTGAGTTAACGGAGTAGCGATTCGAGAAAATCCTTCCACGAATCTCCGATAATAACCAGCTAAGCCTAGAAAGCTACGTACTTCGGTCACCGAATTCGGTTTCTCCCAACTTTGTATTGCTTCAATCTTCTTCGGGTCAACAGATACTTCATGTTTTGACACCACGTGCCCAAGGAATGCTACTTCCTCAAGCCATAACTCGCATTTCTTCAGCTTGACATATAGCTTGTTTTCACGAAACCTCTCAAGTATCAGCTTCAAATGGTGCTCATGATCTTCACGACTTTTGGAATAAATTAGGATGTCATCAATAAAGACAACAACGAACTGATCCAAATATTCCTTGAATACTCGGTTCATCATATCCATGAAAGCGGCGGGAGCATTAGTCAATCAAAAGACATGACTAAGAATTCATAATGCCCGTCTGCATCGAGTTACGAAGGCGCCTCTTTGGAATATCCTCAGTTTTAATCTTTAGCTGATGATATCCAAAACGAAGATCGATCTTTGAAAAGAATTGTGCTCCTTGCAACAGGTCAAACAGGTCATCAATGCGAGGTAGCGGATACCTATTCTTGATGGTAACATGGTTCAATTCTAGGTAGTCAATACAAAAGTCGCATACTCCCGCCTTTCTTCTTTACTGAATAACGCAGAGAGCACCCCGAGGAGATGTCTCTTAGGGCCAGAATGAAACCGATGTCTAACAATTCACATGTAGTTGGACCTTTAACTCCTAAAGTTTAATAGGAGCCATTCGATATGGGGTTTTAGAAATGGGTTTTGTATGCGGTTCAAGGTCAATAAATAATTCAACATCACGTTACGGGGCGGGATCGGGAAGTTCTTGAGAAATACATCAGGAAATTCTCTAACCACAGAAATATTATTCAAATCTGACTTGTCTTTATTCAAATCCATAACATGGGCTAAGAAAGCTTGACATCCATTTTTTAATAAACGAATAGCTTTATGGCTTGATATGACAGTGACTGATTTTAGTGGTTTAGTTGTTTGAATTCGTATAACAGGTTGGTTAGGAATATGAAAACTAACAACCTTACGAAAATAATCAATTTCGGCATGATGAGTGGTTAACCAATCAATTCCTCAAATCACATCAAAAGCAAGTATCTTTAAAGAAATAAGGTCAACAGGTAATGTGATGGTGCAAACTTGGATCAAACAAGATTTATAAACAGTGGATGTGACAAAAGTTTCTCCTAACGGAGTCTCCACAGATAAGTCAAAGTCTAATTTCTCCGGAGTCAAGTTCAAACGTTGAGCACAAGCAGGAGAGATAAAAGAATGTGTAGAATCGACATCTAGTAAGGTATAAACTTCGCAACAGTTTATGATAAGCTTACCCGTGATCACTTCGTTCGGGTTTCTCGCGTTTTGGCCAGTAACGACAAACGCTCTTCCAGGAACCGCTAATTTTGACTTATCCGGGACAGCCTTTGGAATCATCATCCCCGCTGAACTTGGTTTTGCTACAGAACAGTCTCGAGCTATGTGTCCTTCCTTTCCACAGTTATAACATACCTTGGATTTTTGTGGGCAGTTTGGGCTGATATGTCCCTCTTTCCCCCATTTATAACACACGACCGGTGGTCGTTCTCCTCCCCTAACAACAGTTGATGCTGGAGCTGCTGTTGATGTCTTTCCGTCATTGTTGAATCTCCTCATTTTGAAATTTTCACTTGACTCACCTCTCCTATTATTATGGCCACGATTACCACCCGAGTGGTTACCTCTTTCGTCCGTATTTTTCCCTCCTCGCTGGTTATCATCGCTCCGATGACTGCTCTCACCGGTATGACCCTGATTGTGGTCCCTCGGTTAAACATACTCATTATCTCACTCTAATAATTGAGTCATGTTGACAACATCTAAATATAGAGAAAATTTATGAGATATAAGGTATTGATGAATTTCGGGTTTCAGACCTCTCAAAAACATCTTCGTCATACGTTCCTCATTTTCTACCAAATGAGGTGCAAACCTGGACAACTCCGCGAACTTCGCTTCGTATTGGGACACCGTCATGTTTTTTTGTTCCAGTCTAATAAACTCTACCTCCTTTATATGACGAATACTTTCAGGAAAGTACTTGTCATTGAAAAGTTTTTGGAACGTTTCCCAGGACATACTGAGTGCGCCTGGCTGGGTACGCTTCATAGATTCCCACTAGTAATCTGCCTCACCACGAAACATAAAGGTGTCGAATGGAACCTTCTGTTCCTTCGTGCATCCCAAGACATCAAATATCTTGGTAATTTTCTTAACCCACGTTTCCGCCTTGATCGGATCCGGTTTTCTAATGAACTCAGGTGGTCCGAACTCTTTGAATTGCTTGTCAGACAAACCGCTGCGTTCTTTATCATTTTTACCCAGTATTACATACACGAGTCTCCTCGTGCGATTTTTGCATGAACGCAAAAAGCTTCTAAACATCCCATCATTCATCGTTTGTTCGGTTAGTGTTATTTACACGAGGAATATTGCCTTCTGTTGCGTTCTCTGGTTTGTGACTAAAGGTGTCTCCACAGTCTCATACACTCCATTGTTAACGTTCTCAGCTGCCATCTTAAATACTGCCATAAAATAAGGGTTAATTAAACAAATTAACATATCACATAATATCCCTATATTATGACCAACCAACAAATAAGCTTAGGTTGGACACACTAGCAAAGGTTTACTCATCTCTCCCCTCCTAGTTCTATTCCTCGATCTCCGCCCGAGATCATATTCCTAAGCTCTGATACCAACTGTGACGCCCCCAAAATAGGTATACAACACCCATTCTGAGTCGCCAAATACATGGTACAGAAACAACTACAAGTTTATTAATACAATTGTCGTGTAAAATACGACAAATACACAAGCTGTGAGTTTAAATCCAAATATTGTCTTCTAGACAATATCCACAACCAAATAAGTCCTCATTACAATTATTGAAATTTTATTTTACAAAAATGGTGAGGACTACTAAGACAACTTTCTAGAACCATCATTCCACACCCCGACTCGTACTCGCTACATTCTCGCCTCCTAAGAAGAAAAATGAAACAACAAGGAAAAGGGTGAGCTCAACTAGCCCAGTAAAGAATATTATGACTAAGATAATATAGAACAAATTATCGTTAGTCCTCAACAGGGAAAAATATGATAGAATACAATAGACAACAAATTTCAGATCAATATTCGCAGCGGAAAATAATAATTCATAGAATAGTTACGTAGAGAATGAAATCTACTAGTATCTATGAATTTAAAAGTCCATCATCAATATTTTATCCTTGTAACATCAATCAATATACATCTTCAATCAAAAATTCATCTTTGCACTACAGGCCAAAGATATTCATTTATATCATCAGTCGGTCATGTTCATCTCAACATCATTTCATCTTTTTACACTACGAATCAAAGATATTCATCGATTAATCATTCATCTTTTACCTTTACTACACGCAAAAAGATATTCATAATATTAGAAGACCCCGATTTTTTTTAAAATAAATGGAATTTCCTTTATTTATTATTTTGAAATAGTAAGGGTGGATTTGATTAATGTGGTTAGTTATGGGTAAAATCATTGAAATATTTTAAATAAGTAAGTGGTAATAAAATATTCATTGTTGTTTGGGAATATTCGTTTGGTCGTGGAATATTAAATCTTATCGAGGAATATTAAATGCACTAAGCGCAACCTTGTGTGGGCCCCATAAAGGAAAGTGATTGGATGAAGAAAATGACAAATATAAGTTGTTTATAAATAACTTGGCGTAGTTATTCACTGAATTAATCTTGTTGGAATACCCGGTGGTTAAAACACACTTGTCTGTATTTGTTGAGCGATGGCACTGCAGGTATTACACCAATTATTGATTCTTACGTGAAGGCCTTTTCAATAATTATTACAGATAATTCTTGTTCAATATTTTATTTTATTGATTCAATAATTGCTGCATTGATATTTTATATTACTGTTGTTTCAATAAATTGTCATTACACAGTATTTTCCATTATCGAAGCAATAATTCATATTATCTGAATAATATTATTAGAAAATATTATTGGCAATGTCTAGAAAGTTCTGTCTAAGGAGAGGTTTGGTCACCTAATTGCGCGCCAGTAAGGAGAAATCTTTATTGGAAAGCCCCCTCTTTCCTGGGAACGGCCTGGTTGCCAGTACTGTGATTCTGTAATATTATTTGTGAATAATTAATTATTGATTTATATGATGAGGAAAATATTAATTTTATGTGGATATAGATGGAGAAAATTTTTAATGTAACAATTGTTGAAAATTAATATTTTATCTTTTTCTGATAAAATAATTCATTTAAATATATTATTTTAATAATATATTAACGATGATATTTTTATAATGAATGTAGGATATATGAGTATATGAGGAGGAAGAGTATTTTTGTGGCATTAAGTGTTTAACACATATTTTGTGTGTTGGTGGACACAATTATTAATAGAAATTTGATTATAGCACAATAAAATCGCTTGGTTTATGGATTTGATTCAATTTACATTTGGAATTTCGAAAAACTTCCTTCTGCAAAGTTGTATATAATGGAATTTCCTATATAAAATAGCATGTTTTGAATTTTTCTGATAAAAGAGCTATTTATTATGAATTATTTAAGTTTCGAAGCTCCGAAATAATTGATTTTTAGAAGTTTTAATTATGTTTTTTAAGAAAAACGTTTTTCAAATGTTGGTGGCCATCTTTAACATGTGCTTGGTGGCTGAAATCAGATTTCAAAGTGGGCGTAGGAATGTGTTTTGCAAATATTAATATTATATTAAATTTTCTGCTTTGGTGTTCTAAAGCATTTTGCTTTATAAATAGGTGCTTAGGTTAGAATTGAAAATCACACCGAAATCAAGTTTTCTCTCTACTATATTATCGAGAGTATTCTTGTGAGTATTTTGAGTATACTTTGAGTATTGCTATCTGATGCAAGTTCAAGTCATAGCTTTATATCCTGGTTTTTACTTAGAAATCTTTGTCTTTCGAGGTAAGGGATGTTATTTTATTAAGTAAATGATATTATTTCTTCAATATCATTATCTTGAAATATTGATTGGAAATTTTTATCAAATTTGGAACTTTTTCATGTCGGGGTTACTATTCATGAGTTACTATTCACGAGTAACTATTCACGAGTTTCTTCTTTTTGTCCAAAATATCTATTATGGATACTAGCTTTGATTGTATCCATGTTTTGATCATTCTTGAATTTTACTCCACTCTGATTACTTATGAAGTATTTTTGAACATGAATTGTTTAAAATACGAATCCTTAATATTTGTTCTTTTGTTTCACTGGATTCGTTTCCTTTAAAATATTTTTCATCATCCTCGGTCTAAATGATGATATTCTTGAATATCTTTGGCTTTGTAGTGCAAAGATGAATGATTTCTTGATGAATATCTTTGGCGTGTAGTGCAAAGATGAACATGTGTTGAGATGAACATGGCCAGATTGATTAATATCTTTGGCCGTAGTGCAAAGATGAGCAGTGTTTAGATGAACATGACCAATCGATGAATATCTTTGGCACATGTAGTGCAAAGATGAATATTTGATTCGGATATATATTGATTGATGTTACGAGGATAAAATATTGACGATGAACTTTTAAATTCATATATAGAAGATAGTAGTTTGCATTCTCTACTTAACTCTTCTAATGAATTGTTGTTTCATTATGCAGATGTTGATTTAAAAGCTGGTTGTCTATTGTATTCTATTAGATTTTTCCTGTTGAAGACTAACGATAATTTGTTGTATATTATCTTAGTCATAATATTCTTCTTTGGGCTAGTTGAGCTCACTCTTTTCCTTTTTGTTCCATTTTTCTTCTTAGGAGGCGAGAATGTAATGAAGAGTGCGAGTTAGGGTATGGAATGATGGTTATAGAGAGAGTTGTTTAGTAGTCCTCACCCTTTTGTAAAATAATGTATAAATAATTATGATGAGGATTTATTTGGGTATGTATATTATCTAGAAGACAATAATTGTATTTAAACTCACAAGATAGATATGTTGTCGTATTTTGCGACAAATGTATTAATAAAGTTGTAGTTATTTACGTACCATGTATTTGGCGACTCGAAATGGGTTGGATGGAATGGACCTATTTTGGGGGCGTCACAAATATCATCATTTAGGACTGAAGATGATGAAAAATATTTTAAAGGAAACGAATCCAGTGAAATAAAAGGACAAATATTAGGGGTTCGTATTACAGTTTATCCAAGATCAATAATACTCCATAATAACCAAATGTGAAGCAGAATTCAAAAATAACGATCAAAACATGGATTCAATCAAAGATAGTAACCATAATAGACATCTTGGACAAAAAGAAAAAAATTTATTTTTCGGTGAATAGTGTTGTATTCGTGAATAGTGTCGTATACGTGAATAGTGCCGTATATGTGAATAGTAACCCTGACATGAAAAAGTTTCAAATTTGATAAAAAGTTTATACCAATATTCCTATGAAATGATATTAGATGAAGTGAAATTTCTAATCATTTTAAGAATTATAGAAGCAATAAAATAATATCATTTACCTCAGTAGAAACTGGATTTGACTAGAATATTGGATATTATTCTAAGAAAATCTTGCAGAAAAACTACGCTCAAAGTTTTCTTATACTCAAGAAAAATACTCACAATACTTTAGAATAAGTGCTTTGAGATTTTTGGTGTGATTTAGGATGGAGGTTTGCCCTCCTATTTATAGCAACGGAGGGACAGATAACAAATCTGCCTAATTATTTTCTCCAGCCAACTTTCCTGCCAAAATTTTGCCTAATTCTTTCTTTTTCCAAAGTTGGGGGGTCCATTCCTTGAAAATTTGGTTTTTGCAGGCAATTGCCTAGCTCATAATCTCAATCATGCCTAACAATCCTTTTTTCCAAGGTTGAGGCCCCAGCATGAAAAACAACATTTGAAATGCCTTTGCAGATCATATTTCTCCACCCACCAATTTAGAAAAGAAAACAAGGCATACTGCTTTTGAATAATACATTCGAATACAATTTGTTCACTTCATCTTTTTAATCACATGCTTATAATATTATTATTTAAACAATTATAATATATTTGAATGAATAATTTATCGGAGAAATAATTGTAATTCCATAAAAATATGCCAAACTTTCAACAATTATTTTATGTTAAATTCCTTCATTTATAACCACATAAATAAATCCATTATTTATATCCACATAAAATAAATATTTTCTTATCGTATAAATCAATAATTAATTATTCACAAATAATATTACAGAATCACAATAATGACAACCAGGCAGTTCCCAGGAAAGAGGGGGCTTTCCAATAAGGATTTCTCCTTACTGGCGCGTAATTAGATTATCTAACCTCTCATCGATAGAACTTTTTAGACATTGCCAATAATATTATCTAATAATATTATTCAAATAATATGAATTATTGATCTGATAATGAAAATATTGTGCAGTGACAATTATTGAACACCAATAATATAAAATATCAACGCAACAATTATTGAATCAATAAAATAAAATATTGAAGCGATAACTCTTCAAACAATTATTGAGTAGTGTCTTCTTACGTAAGAATCGATAATTCAAAATCTCATGCAATCTGGTAATCTTTCTTTATGCGACCATGCGTATTCTTTATATTTTAACCACCAAGTATTACAACAGTGTTAACAGTAACAATTACGCCGTTATTTATAAAATTCAAACTTTGTCATTTTCTTCATCCGACAGTTATTCCGTTATGGGGCCAACAATTGACTGCGCCGTCGTACGGATATTCCCGACAAAAAGAATATTCCACAACCAAACGAATATTCCCCGACAAAAGGAATATTTTATAACCACTTTCTTATTTTGTAAAAGTTGTACATTTCACTCATAACCAAAGTATTATATCAAATTATCACCTTATTATTTCAAGATAATAAATAGAGAAAATTTTAACTTTATTTATAATAAGTTGGGGTCTTACAGTGGAGGGACATTTTGTAATTTCTATCTCTTCCTTTTTTACAGTGGTTTGGAACTCCATGGTTGAATTTGATTTAAAATTTATTTCAAAATGTGCAAAGACCTGGTTTAGTTGACAAAGAAATTATTTAAAATCATGGTTGAGGAATGAGGATGAGTGAAAAAGATTAGAGCCAAGAGTTGGTCAAATTTAGTGATTATCTAATGAAGGACTAAGATTCTGTAAGCAGCAGGCCAATGTAAGACCCCGAATTTTATGAAATAAAAGTATTCAATTTTTCTATTTAGTAAATAGTTAAATTGATAAAATTTTAAAGTTAAGGGTGATATGTATAAAATTTTCAAATTTCACAAGTGGTTATAAAATATTCATTTTTGCTCTGGGAATATTCGTTTGGTCGTGGAATATTCTTTTTGTTTCGGGAATATCCGTATTTATCAACACGCATTTGTGGGCCTCATAATGTAATAATTATCTGATAAGGAAAACGACAAGTATGTATTTTTATAAATAATCACAGTAATTGTTACCGCTAACAATCGTTGATTACTCCGTGGGTTAAAATACGAATAATACGCTATTGTTATGCGAGAAGACACCAGTATTGCACAAATTTTTTGAATTATTGATTCTTACGTAAAGAAGGCACTACTAATAATTGTTACAAGAATTATTGTTCAATATTTTATTTTATTGATTCAATAATTGCTACGTTGATATTTTATATTATTGTTGTTCAATAATTGTCACTGCATAGTATTTCTCATTATCAAATCAATAATTCATATTATTTGAATAATATTATTAGATAACATTATTGACAATGTCTAGAAAGTTCTGTCAAGGAGAGGTTTGGTCATCTAATTGCGCATGCCAGTAAGGAGAAATCCTTATCGAAAAGCCCTTCTTTCCGGGAATCACCCGTCATGTCATTATTATGATTCTCAGTATATTATTTGTGAATAATTAGTTATTGATTTATGTGATAAGAAAATATTTATTTGATGTGGATATAGATGATGGATTTATTTATGTGGAATTACTGTTGAAGTGTTTTATCAGTATTTTGTCGGATTGGAGGTATTAAAAACTCAAATCCTGTTCTTAAAGCTTTCTTGTGTGAGTTATAATTTTAATCCGACCGCTGGATCGTTGTGATTTTTGGATATGTTATACATATATAAGTAGAGTATATGTCCACAAATTTTGAATCGTTAAAATCGAACGATATAATTTTTTATGAATTTTAAAAGGTGTTGAAACGGTGTTTAAAATCATCCTTTTGTGGATTTCGGATAATTTCATTTTTGAATTTGGAAAAATTTTCTTCGCAGTTGTAGAGAATTGAAATTCCTATAAAAAGTCAATGATTCAATTTTCTGATAAAAGGACTATTTATTGTGAATTATTGAAGTTCCGAGTTCAAATAATTAATTTTTGAAAGTTTTAATTATTTTATTTAAGAAAAACGTTTTTGTGGTTGTTGGCACATGGGTGGCTGATGTTTTTTTTGTTCAAAGATGGCTGATGGCCTTCAAAATTGGTTGGTGAAGGTTGGTGTGGAATAAGAAAAATAAATAATATATTTTATTATTTTAGTCTCCTTTGGCGTTCTAGCATTTTCCTATAAATAGAGGGTTAAGTTAGAATTGAAAAACACACCAGAAACTAAAATTTTCTCTCTATTTGTCTCTATATTATCAAGTATATTCTTGTATCTTGAGTGTTGCTATATCTGTGCAAGTTCGCTTCAAATAAGTTATTCCAATCGTAAATACCGCTTTTCTTCGAGGTAAAGTGGATTTTAAGGGTTGTTATGTTTTTCATGTTTCGTAACTTTTCGGACCTTCAAAAATTCTGGAAAAATTTAAATGATACTTTGATGAGTTTTATTGATTGTGTCCAAAATGGTGATTTTGGATGTATAGATTAGGAGTTATGGATTTTATGGGAAAAGACTATTTTAAAAGTAACCTCTTATAACTCCTTGTGGTTAACTCCAAAATTGATGAAATTTTTATTGGGAGTACATCTATATTATATAAGTATACTCTGTAAATTTCGGAATTTTTGGATAAAAGTACAATTTATGATAAATATTTAAATATTCGGTGGTTTTAGCCATGTGAAAAATAGTAAATGACTTTTAAAAATTCTGATAAAAATATATGTTCAATATAGGACTATATTCTGCTAAATCCCAGAAAAGAAATATTTTTGGAACCGATTTATTATTTTTCATGAAAATGGACTAGTTATGAGTAAATGAATTAAATATGTTATGTGAGGTAAGAAAATTAGAAAATAGGATTTTATAGCTTGAGAATCCTACATGAGGTATATGCAGATTTTTGATGAGGATTTTGGTTATTGGTGATGAAATCTTATGAGTTTGGCATTTTAGAATGATTAAATGCATTATTTAGTAAAGTGTAAACAATTAAAATAAATTATTTATAAGCTTAAAAAAAATATTATTCTTTCAATATCATTATACCGAAATATTGGTATGGATTTTATTGTGGAATTTCTATCTTTTTGAGTCGGGTTTACTATTCACGAGTTACTATTTATGAGTTACTATTCACGAAGTTACTATTCATGAGTAACTATTCATGACAAAATTAGTTTTTTTTTCTAACCAAATTATAGTTGATTTATGAATATTACTCTGGAGATTAAAACTATATATTGATTATATTGATTTTATTATCATATATAACATTTTTATAACCCTGATGTTGAAATTCTCTTTCACTGGAGTGTAAAGATGGATAGATTATTGGTATTATCATGACTAGGGTTCTCTTTGGCCAGTAGTGAAAAGTTGAATTGTGACTGGTATGATCATGACTATTGAATTTATAATTGAATATCTTTAGCTTAAGTGCAAAGGTGAATTAATCAACATGGTTATAATTATTGTTTATATAAATTCTGAAATGATTATATATTTCTTTGAGATATTAATATATTTGGCCTGTAATGCAAAGATGACTTGTTGTTAAATATCTTTGGCATGTAGTGCAAAGATGAACTGTTGATGAATATCTTTGGCCTGTAGTGCAAAGATGAACTGTTGATGAATATCTTTGGCCCGTAGTGCAAAGATGAATTTATTAGTTTGATTATGAACATGAACTGTGATTTGGTATAACCATGATCTTTGATGTTTCAGGTGATAAAAATTATCTTTGTCCTGGATGAGAAAAGGAATTTAGAACAACAATTACAATTATGAGTTATTCATATGATTGTGGACATGAATTGTTGATTGATGTTACAGGAATAAAACATTGTTGGTGGACTTTTAACATGAAGAAGATAATAGACTTTATAGTCTATTTGACTCTTCTAATGGATTGCTCATTCCGCTGCAACTATGGTTGAAAAGTTTTATCATCTACCATATGTTCTAAATCTCTGATTTATTACTGATGAAGACTATTGATAATTTATTTATCTTTAGTCATTTAGTCATAATATTCTTTACTGAGCTAGTTGTGCTCACCCTTTTGCTTCACAATTCTTTTCAGGTAATAAAA
This sequence comes from Panax ginseng, assembly GCA_020205605.1. Taxonomy (NCBI): domain Eukaryota; kingdom Viridiplantae; phylum Streptophyta; class Magnoliopsida; order Apiales; family Araliaceae; genus Panax; species Panax ginseng. The sequence continues at coordinate 146,961,473 of CM035133.1, forward strand.
GTGTAGCTGGGTCGAGTGGGGGATAACAGGGGAATAGAACGGTGGTCTATAGCTGTTGAGGGTGAGGCAAACCCAACGTTGGAAGGGTGTTTTGTCACTATCATACAAGATGTCTAATGACATACAACCTCGTATCATCATAAGATGAGGATGTGCTCATCCACTTCTTTGTAGTATATATACTGAGCACTACCTATATAATCTTGGTGTTTGTTTGAAGTATAATTCTAAATTAGAGATAGTGGAGATAATGATATGTCAAGAGAAGACTTACCATTGGGAAAAATATGATAGTAATCTTCTTGTTTTTCTTTGGGGTCTATTAGGTCAACCAAGGATAATTACAGCGGCCATATGATATCTATCATAACCTGAGACGCATGATCTCCCATGTGCGAAGGTTTCTCTTGAGCACTTCCCAAAGATTTTAGTTTCTAAAATGCTTTTGACTATACCTTTATGTAAGGTGTCACCGTGAGGTCTCATTCACTACTACGGGACATGTGTCACATTTGGTATATATTTGTATCCAAACTCACAAAGATATGTGTTGTTGTATTTTGTACGACAATTGTTGTAATAAAGTTGTAGTTATTTTCTGTACCATGTATTTGGCGACTCAGAATGGGTTGGATGGAATGGACCTATTTTGGGGTCGTCACAGCCAAGATAACAATCATTTTTAAGTATTCATTGTTTTCACTTGCAAGTTGCATTTCATTGCTTTATTTATAGTCCTCAGAAGGTGGCAAGCAACTAAGCAAGAATCACTCCTTTGTCTATAGTTCAGGTTTAAATATAGTTATCCTTGTGTTTGTACATTTTCTATTCCAGAGCAAGCTTCTTAGTCAAAAGTCTATTACAGTCATTCGTTTTACATATTAGACATTACATAATGCAATTTTGAACGGACCCAACAACTTGTATTGTTTCTTCCATTTATTTTGTAGTTGATTTATCATCTGCTGATGCTGCTGAATAGGTAAAGAGTTTGTAAGTTGTAAAGTGCGATATGCCCATTAATTTTGGTAAATTCATACTATTCGTACTAATTTATTATTACTTTAGAACTATTTTATTATTTTATCCCATGATTGATTAGTAGTAGTTCATTATGTAATGTCAAGAGAAGTGATTTCTGTAAGACCCCAACTTATTATAAATAAAATTGAATTTTTCTTTATTCATTATTCTAAATTAATAAGGGTTAATTTGATATAATTCTTTGGTTATGGGTGAAATGTGCAAAGTTTATAAAATAAGCAAGTGGTTATGAAATATTCATTATTGTCGGGGAATATTCGTTTGGTCGTGGAATATTCTTTTTGTCGGGAATCTCCGTACGACGGCGCAGTCATTGGTGGGCCCCATAACGGAAAACGGTTGGATGAAGGAAAACGACAAAGATTGAGTTTTATAAATAACGACGTAAATTGTTACCGTTAACACTGTTGGGTTACCTGGTGGTTAAAATACAGTAATACGCGCGGTCGCACAAGAAAGATTACCAGTATTGCATAGTATTATTGAATTATTGATCCTTATGTAAGAAGGCACTACTCAATAATTGTTACGATGAGTTATTTGTCAATATTATATTTTATTGATTCAATAATTGCTGCGTTGATATTTTGTATTGCTTTGTTGTTTCAATAATTGTCATTACACAATATTTTCCATTATCAAATCAATAATTCATATTATTTGAATAATATTATCGATAACATTATTGGCAATGTCTAGAAAGTTCTCGTCTAGGAGAGATTTGGTCACCTAATTGCGCTACCAAGAAGAGAAATCCTTATTGAAAGCCCCTCTTTCCGAGGAGCGGCACGGTTTGTCGATCTTTGTGATTCTCAGAATATTATTTTTAAATAATTAATTATTGATTATTATGATAAAGAAAATATTTATTTTATGTGGATATAGATGGAGAAAATTTTTAATGTGACAATTGTTGAAAATTAATATTTTATCTTTTTCTCGATAAAATAATTCATTTAAATATATTATTTTAATAATATATTAACTAGTGATATTTTATAATGAATGTGGGATATATGAGTATATGAGGAGGTAGAATATTTTTGTGGCATTAAATGTTTAACACATGTTTTGTGTGTTAAATTGACACAATTCTTGACCGAAAATTTATTATAGTATAAAAAATCGCCTGCTTATGGATTTTGGTCAATTTACGCTTGGAATTTGGAAAAACTTTCTTCGTAAAGTTGTAGAGAATGGAATTTCCATGGAAAGTCGTAAGTTTTGAATTTTTCTCGATAACCGAGCTATTTTCTACGAATTGTTGAAGTTTCGAAAATAAAATGATTTTTATTAAATTAACATGGGACCCACTTTTGGTTGGTGGATTAAACATGTGGGTCATTGATTTTTTTGGTCCAAAGATGGCTAGTCTTATTTTCCAAAGAGGCATGCGTAGGAAAAGAATGAATAAATAATATTATTATATTAGTTTAGTCTCCTTCAAGGCTCTAACATTTTCCTATAAATAGAGGGTTAAGTTAGAATTGAAAATCACACCGAAACTAAGTTTTCTCTTTTTCTCTCTAAATTATCGAGCGATTCTTGTGAGTATACTTTGAGTGTTGCTATACTGGTCTGGGTTTCATCAAGACTATACCACCAAAATTCAAATAATGATTTGCTTTTTTGAGGTAAAGGGGTATTACTTTTTCTTAAATGATATTTTTTCTTCAATATCATTATGCCAAGTATTGGTGAATTTTTTATCAAATTTAGAACTTGTTGTGTCTGGTTACTATTCACGATATACTGCACCTATTCACGTATACAACACTATTCACGAATCACGACCTTATTCACCAAAAAAAAAAAATTTTCTTTTTGTCCAAAATATCTATTCGGATACTAGCTTTGATTGTATCCATGTTTTGATCATTCTTGAATTTTACACCAATATGATTATTTTCAAGTATTTTTGGACATGGGTAAAACAAAGTACGAATCCTTAATCCTTAATCCTTGTCATTTTGTTTCACCGGATTCGCTTTCTTTAAAAATGTTTTTCATCATCCTCGGTCCTAAATGGTGATATAAATGAATATCTTTGTCACCAGAGTGCAAAGATGAACGATTAATCGATGAATATCTTTGGCTCAGTAGTGCAAAGATGAACAGTGTTGAGATGAACATGACCAACTCGGTGATACAATGAATATCTTTGGCCCAGAGTAGTGCAAAGATGATTAAAGATGTATATTGATTGTTATTACGGGGGATAAACTATTGATGATGGACTTTTAAACCTTAGAAGATAGTAGAATTCTTTCTCTACGTGACTCTTCTAATGGATTCTTTATTCCATTGCATTTGTTGATCTAAAACTTGTTGTCTATTGTATTCTATTAGATTTTTCCCTGTTGAAGACTAACGATAATTTGTTGTATATTATCTTAGTCATAATATTCTTTACTGTGCTAGTTGAGTTCACCCTTTTCCTTTTTGTTCCATTTTTCTTCTCAGGAGGTGAGAACATAGCAGGATCGAGTCGGGGTATAGAGTGATGGTTCTAGGAAGATGTTTTAGCTGTCCTCACTATTTCTATAAAATTGTGTATGAATAATTAATGAGGACTTATTTGGGTGTGTATATTGTCTAGAAGACAATATTTGTATTCAAACTCACAGTTGTATTGTCGTATTCTACACGACATCTGTATTGTCAAAGTTGTAATTTTCTTTCTATACCATGTATTTTGGCGACTCAGAATGGGTGTTGTATACCTATTTTGGGGGCGTCACAATTTCTGGGTTTGAGCACAACTGCCTTCTATGTCATACTGGCTCACCACATCCCATAGCTGCATCAAACTGATAACATTGAGCACCCAATATGTCATACTAGCCAGTCAAAAATAATGAAGTATTCCATCAAACAACTTTAGCATAACAAATTTACCACCCAATATGTCATACTGGTTCACAACAACAGTCTTGATTACCAAAACGAATCCAAAAGTCACCACAAATATTTTCTTAAACAATCTATTAAATTTGAATCAGCAAGAATGTAAGCCATACTACAACTTACTACACCCATTTCAGCCAACATAGAAACTATGGTACTTTCAACATCAAGATACTATGATAAAATTGACACTTGTGTACTGCTGTAGTTTTCCACCTCCTGTAGCTGGATACAAAGTATTGAAAGTTTATCTCCTTGAACTGCCTTCATTCTTTTGTGTAACAACTGATTTCCTGACATGAAACAGAATACTATTAGACAAAAATAAAAATCTGCTCAAATGCTAGTAGAAAAAAAATCACAATGCACTAGCTCAGAATTAATGAGTATTCAGAATTACCTCAGATATTAGATTTAATGATTCACATATCAATCTCAGTAGCATCATCATTATCTACACTTGGAGCCTGAGTAGCATCATCATTTGATACTCCAATTCTACATGTAAACAAATATTAAAGTCAAATTTAAACAAATACAAAAGTCAATTTTAAAATAATAGCAAAGTTAAAATACACAAACTAGCTTACATATTATTAAGCTTCGAACAGTTTCTTTTATCGTGTGTCCCACCAACTTCCCTACATTCATGACAACGTCTACTCTTGGCACTTTTTATTTTTCCCAAAGCCCTTTCTTTGCCACCTTTTAGCCTTTTGCCACACCCTTTTGCTCGCATGTGGTTTGGCTCAATATAACTATGTTCATGTGTAGAAGTCATGTTAACTGACTTGGATACACTAATTCCACCACACACCATTTTCTTGTTTCTTTCGGAATCAGTCTTTCTAATAATTTGCTTCACCTTCTCATATCCATTATCTAGACATTCTTTTACAAAATTTGTGGCTTCTTCATTTGTGAGAGCACTATCAATCAAATTTAAAGAACGTTGAATCAATTGACTCCTCAAGAGTAAGTATGACCTATCATCTTTTATCGCCACACCATTATCATCAATTACACTTATTGATTTTGCCGTCTTTGTCTAACTCGATAAAATGTATTTTGTAGGCAACTTGTCAAGATCATGATACTTATTCAAGTAAGCTAGTATATGCCGACATAGGATTCCAAAACTCTCAAATTTTGTGCAAGTGCATGTAGAATAATCCCAAGATTTGTCATAATGGATTTCTCTTATATTACACTTGTTAACATTCCTTCAACAAATCTTATATACATGGTAGTTGACATCCTCTTTCATAAGTTCAAACTTATAATTCAAAGACTCACACAACTCGTCTTCAAATTTATAATACATAGAATATGTATAAATGTCAACCATTTGACTTAAGAAGTGATTGACAATTTTCATTCTCGGTCTCTCAATCAAATCTTTGTTATCTGATTCCAACTCTACATGTCGTTGATGTTGAAGGCCCAACCAAATTGAATCATAAAATCCACTAATGAATTTTCTTTAGAAATAAATCTTTTAAAAAATGCATGAGAACTCTCCTCTCGTTGGCTACTTGACATGTCAGCTAAGAAAACATGATTCACATGTGCGGGTACCCATCTACAACGAATGTCATACATTGATTGCAACCATTTATTAGTAGTTAACCCACTTTTCTCCAACAACTCCACCCAAATAGAGTCAAACTTTTCCAAAGTCTCTGAATTCCAAATGCAATCCGAAAACTCTTTATAATAAGTACTGAATTTTGCTGAGTCAATCTTTTATGAAAATTTGGTTAAAATGTGCCAACTACAATACCTATGAAATGTCTTAGGAAGGATATGTGAAATGACATTTGTCATAGTCGGATCCTGATCAGTGATAATCATCTTAGGTGCATCACCTGACATTGCATCCAAAAAACACTTGAAAAGCCAAACAAAAGTGTGACGCTCCCAAAATAGGTATACATCACCCATTCTGAGTTGTCAAATACATGGTACAGAAACAACTACAACTTTATTAATACAATATAAAAACTGTGAGTTTAAATACAAATATTATCTTCTAGACAATATCCACAACCAAATAAGTCCTCATTACAATTATTGAAACTTTATTTTACAAAAATAGTGAGGACTACTAAGACAACTTTCTAGAACCATCATTCCACACCCCGACTCGTACTCGCTACATTCTCGCCTCTTGAGAAGAAAAATGAAACAACAAGGAAAAGGGTGAGCTCAACTAGCCCAGTAAAGAATATTATGACTAAGATAATATAGAACAAATTATCGTTAGTCCTCAACAGGGAAAAATCTGATAGAATACAATAGACAACAAATTTCAGATCAATATTCGCAGCGAAAAATAATAATTCATAGAATAGTTACGTAGAGAATGAAATCTACTAGTATCTATGAATTTAAAAGTCCATCATCAATATTTTATCCTTGTAACATCAATCAATATACATCTTCAATCAAAAATTCATCTTTGCACTACAGGCCAAAGATATTCATCAGTCGGTCATGTTCATCTCAACACCTGTACATCTTTGCACTACGGGCCAAAGATATTCATAATAAAATCAACCACCTTTGCACTAAAGGCCAAAGATATTCAATAACATCATCATTTAGGACTGAGGATGATGAAAAATATTTTTAAAGAAACGAATCCAATGAAACAAAAGACAAGGATTATGGATTAAGGATTAAGGATTCGTACTTTGTTTTATCCATGTCCAAAAATACCTCAATAATAATCATAGTAGAGTAAAATTCAAGAATGATCAAAATATGGATACAATCAAAGCTAGTATCCATAATAGATATTTTGGGCAAAAAACAAAATTTTAATTTTTCTGTGGATAGTGTCGTATTCGTGAATAGTCAGATATCGTGAATAATTAGGTCGATACGTGAATAGTAACCCCGACACTAAAAATTCCAAATTTGATAAAAACTTCAGATCAATATTTTGGCATAATGATATTGAAGAAAATAATATCATTCATGAAGAAAATAATATTCCTTACCTCGTAAAGACAGTACTTCTAGTTGAAACACTGGATATAGGCTATGACTTGAACTTGCACCGTATAGCAACCACTCAAAGTATTAAAATACTCACAAGAATACGCTCGATAATATAGAGAGAAAAAACTTCATTTTCGGTGTGATTTTTAATTCTAACCTAAGCACCCTATTTATAGGAAAATGCTTAGAACACCAAAGCAGAAAATTTAATAAAATATTAATATATATTTATTAAATTCCTACGCACCCAAAATCTGAATCAAATATCAGCCACCAAGAGTGACCCACCTCACCTAATTAAAAAAAAACGTTTTTCTTATTAAAAATATTTAAAACTTCCAAAAATCAATTATTTCGGAACTTCGGAACTTCAATAATTCATAATAAATAGCCCTTTTTTCAAAAAAAATCGAACCTCATGTCTTTTCCATAGGAAATCCCATTAACTACAACTTTGCAGAAGAAAGTTTTCCAAATTCCAAACAGAAATTGACCGAAATCCACAAACGAACGATTTTACAGGCTATAATCAAATTTCAGTCTAGAAATGGGGTCCACCGACATGTTTTAACATGTTTTTAACATTTATTGCAACAAAAATACTCTTCCTCCTCATATACTCATATATCCCACATTAATTATAAAAATATCACCATTATTATATTATAATAATATAATAATATATTTAAATGAATTATTTTATCGTAAAAGATAAAATATTAATTTTTAACAATTGGCACATTAAAATTTTCTCCATCTATATCCACATAAAATGAATATTTTTCTCATCATAAAGATCAATAATTAATTATTCACAAATAATATTACGTAATCACATTCATCGACAACCAGCGGCTCCTCAGAAAGGGGCTTTCGAATAAGGATTTCTCCTTCTTTGGTGCATGATTAGATGACCAAACCTCTCCTTAGATGTAACTTTCTAGACATTGCCAATAATGTTATCTAATAATATTATTCGGATAATATGAATTATTGTTCGATAATGGAAAATAATTGTGTAGTGACAATTATTGAAACAACAAAGAATAAAAATATCAACGCAGATAATTATTGAATCAATAAAATAAAATACTTAACAATAATTCTCGTAATAATTATTGAGTAGTGCCTTCTTACGTAAGAATCAATAATTGGTGCAATAATACTGCTAGTGTCTTCTTGTGTTTTAACCAATTTAGTATTTCAACAAGATAAATTGCGGAATAACTACGCCTGTCATTTATAAACAACTTATATTTGTCATTTTCTTCATCCAATCGCTTTCCGTTATGGGGCCCATTAATAAGGTCAAGGCAACCGTCGCATTTAATATTCCACGACGTAAAAGAATATTCTACGACCAAACGAATATTCACCGACAACAGTAAATATTTTATAACCACTTGCTTATTTGAAATATTTGCGCATTTTACCCATAACTAACCACATTAATCAAATTAACCCTTACTATTGCAAATAATAAATAGAGGAAATTTTATTTTATTAATAAAAAGTCGGGGTCTTACAAAAAGTATCTATGGTCTCATCACTTAAGAAAGCACAACTAAATACAATAGTTTGACCATGGTTATTAACCCCCATTAGTGGTGCAAATATCATTCCGTAACGATTAGTGTTGTATGTGGTATCAAAAATGACAACATCGCCATAAAATCTATAAGCCGGTCTAGAAGTAGCATCAGCCCAAAAACAACGAGTAATCCTTTTTTCATCGTCTGTATCAATTGTAAAGGTGAATGCAGGATTCTTCTGTTGTTCTAACTTCAAGTAATCATTCAACATATCGCCATCTTGTCCCTTCAGCTCATTACGATTGTCTCTTTCAAAGTTATACAAATCTCGTTGTGTGCAACCAATATTTTCAATCCCTCCCGTCTGCACTGCAAGAAAGTTGTATTGTTGGCATTGTGGTATATTCACCATGCCAAGTTGTTGACTCAAACATTTTTGGACAGCTGACACATTACGGTGCGATCGGAAGATGTCTGTCTCTTATGTGGGGTTGTGATGGGTGACAATGGCCCTCTTCGCTTATGGTAACTACCTACAAGTCATTTTTTAACCACCACAATTCTTGCACTACAACCTTCTTTGGTAGATCCACGTTTTCTTTTTGCATCCACATTGGCTAATAGTTTGCCCTTTCCTTGCTTATAACAGACATACTCCTTCCTCACAATCTTACCGTTTCCCTCCTTTTTTTTCTCAGTATGCTTTTGCACACTAAAACTAGCATGTACTGCATACGTATTGTAAAAAGTGTGAACGTCCTCTAATGTTTGAAATTCTTGACCTAGCTTAGGCGTAAATTCATCTGCCTTACTTGAGGATAGTAGACAATGATTTATCATTGTTCACATCCAACCCCTCTTCAATCAAGTCATCTCTCTCATCTTCATTTCAAAATTGTAAATGCAATCTAAATTCATTTCTGCATTATCCCCAAACTACTATCAATTTCATGGTTCATAAAGATCCATAATAAACAACAATCAAGTACCGATGTAAAAAAAATCCAATCATCATAACATCCACCATATTATCGATTATCGTAATTTGATTTAAAAAAAATACCAGCTTATAATAAGGTATAAACTATGATCCTGTAACCAGCTTATAATAAGGTATAAACTATGATCCTCTATTTTGTAGAAGTAAAACAAAGTTAGATCAAGAAGTGAATGGCGATAAGAGAAGATAAAAAAAAGACAGAAAAGGCAATATACTAATTTAATATGCCTCACCTATAGAAAGTGAAAGTTCTATGTTTTTACAAAACTATCTAAACACAACTTACAAAACTATCTAAACACAACTTACACCCTGTACAAGATATTGATCATATTAGAAGGAGGGGGGGTGTTTAAGACACTACCGTAGTGATGGAGCATATTAATTCAAAATGAATAATGCAGAGCTAAAGATGAATAGTTCCATCTACGTACTATACACAAATTCCTTGAACTTCATTATCAAGAATTGGGTCATTCTATCAAATGCAGAGACCTCCTTGAACTTCATTATCAAGAATTGGGTCTACACAAAAGTTTAAAAATTAGAGACATACCAGAATTAGGGCTTGTTTTGGAAACACATGAGAGAGAATCGGACGAGGGAAGGGGTCGAGAAAATCGAGCTTCTCTTTGCTATTACTCTCTTCGTGTCAAGGGGCTTCAGATTTGGATCCGATTCTCGCTCGATCCAAATATATTTCTAATTAATTATAAAACATATGAAATACCATTAAGAAACCGACCTTCAAAGATTTTTGTACAATAAATTAAACTTGAATATCCATAGTATTCTCATGCTAATTGTTTTTATTATAAATTATAAATACTAATCTACACCCAGTTGCATTTATGTGTTTATTGTAGGTCTAAAAGTGTCACCTTCCCATAAGAGATGGAACATGGTTAGGAGTGAAACAACATATACTAGTAATAAGAAGAAGACAATATTAGCTAGCTAGGCATTATTTGAAGATTTTTAAATATGGGGTTGTTTGGTTGTCTGAACAAGACTGAAAATACTAGGGTTAATTATATGTGTGGGCAAAAAAGGGGGGACATGCTAAGTCTGGCATGAATAATTTAGCAAAACCATGATTTGGACTAGTCAGAAAGAAGGGTTTAGGTTTATATCTTGCTAGCTCCCATGTGTGAACAATAACAACAAATCCTTTTCTTAATTCTCTCTAGTGGAAAAGGTGCACTCAACTCTTTTCTTTACTTGCCTCCCTCTAGTTTTCCTATTTTATATCCAATCTCTTTCACTATCTCATATATTAAATTTAGAGATATATTTTTATTTTTAAATTATAAATTGACATAAAATTCATTACATGTTATTATTTTTATTCTTAATTAATTGATCATTAATATCATATTATCACTAGTTACAAATAAGTTTTTAAAAAAATTCTTTTTGAAATTAATTAGTTTTATAAATTAATTGTTTCACATGGTAATAACAGTAATTCTTTAATGGGTAAAAGATAGGGGGTATTCGGCAGTGACTTATAAATTGGTTAAACTAACTTATAAGTTATTTGTCATTGTTTGAGTATTTGAGAGGTACTTATTTTTTAACTTATAAGTTGGTTTTTAAGTCAAAAAAAATAAGTAACTATTTGTGACTTATTTTAAAATGACTTATCAGTCATTTTAAAATAAGTTAGTTTGACCAAATGTAATATCTATTTTGCCCCTCTTCTATTTTGTCCCTCTTTTTATTAATGTTCTTTTTAGTAATCTTTATATTATTTTAACTTATAAGTTATTATAAGTCGAACACTTTCATAACTTGTTTTAACTTAATTTTTGACTTAGAAGTTAAATTAATGCCAAAGACTTTTACTTATAAATTACAACTTAAACTAACTTATATTTTAACTTATAAATCATTTAAAGAGTTCCTGAACAGGCCTATAGTATATGGTGAAATGAAGGGTTGCAAATGAATCGGCTTTTTATGAGTTCGACCCGACTCGACTCGAGTTGACTAAGCCTGACTCGAGCTCGACTTGAACTCGTTAACAAGCCAAGCGCGAACAAGACCGAAAGTCCGTTTAGTTAAACAAGTCAAGCCCCAACAATGTGATGTTCGCTTTGAGCCCAACTCAAGACCGGCTCGAGCTCGGCTCGGCTCGACTCGTTTAAGCCCGACTCATTTAACAATTATTTAATTAAAAAAAATTACATATATAATACAAAAATAATATAATTCAAATAAAGTTCTTAGTTATGTTTGTGTATAATATTAAGTTCTTAGATGGATTAATTTGAATTTATATATTATTTTATTTTCAAAAATTGTGAAAATTAAAAAAATACTAATAAACGGGTCGGGCTTAATTTCAAGCTCGACTCAATTCGACTCGCTTAAATCTAGCTCGAAGTCAAGCGTGGCTCGTTTATAAATAAGTTGAATTCGTACAAAAAATTTTGAACTCATTTAAAATTCGGTCCAACTCGGCTCAATGAACTTTTAGACGAGTTAAGATAAAATTAAAATTCGACTCGATTTGGCCCGGCTCGGTTGGTTTACAGGATAGTGAAATGTTATTTTCTGTCTGCCCAAGATACCCAACTCAAGCATTACATTAATTAATTATCACAATCGTCATGAGCTCCTAATCTGAATGACTAAATCTAGAAGTACCAATTAATTTGAATGTTTTTGTTGACTTTTGATGCATGATTAGATATATAATAAATAGTCAAATATACCCATAAAAAGTCATCCTACCCACACCCCTACCACTCCCCTCCCTAATTAAAGTTTATTTGGGAGGCTACATACATAATGATGCATTAGATTGTGCTTTGAACATAGACAAAATGGATCACGGCATTAAACGGTTTGCTTATTTATTTTAATAATTAACATACATATATATTTATATGCTAAACGATTTGCCTATTTATTTTAATAAAATTAACATATATATATATATATATATATATATATATATATATATATATATGTGTGTGTGTGTGTGTGTGTGTTTTTAAAATAAAAATTTTAAGATTCCACGTAATTATCGGGCACAAACCATTATTATATTTTTTTGAGATCATTAAGATAGTTCTTTTTCTTTTAATGGATGGTCTAATAATGAAATGTGCATATGATTAAATTAATATGTAGCCATTTAATTTAATTTAATTTTAATTTAAGTCATGCATGATTAATTAAAGGTTAATGTAATGAAAGGAATTGGGCTTTTTTGTTTTTACCATTGTCACCATCTGGTTACAGTTCCCGGGTCCAAAAGGACTACAGCAAAATGGATTAAACAGTCTAAATGGCTTTTATAAGCTATACAAATGGGCCTTTACTATTTCGAAAGACATTACTTCTTTTCTTTAGGATAATAGGCAGCCCGGCTCAATCTCTTATATTCGGGCCGAAACCGCTTTATGATAATACTAACAACTTCAATTTATCGAAAAACAAATAATAATTTTCAAAAACAGTAGCTCTAAACTAAAAACTGGCCCAACAACCGAACTAAACAAAAAAGGCCAACCCAACATTACAAGCAATTTGAAATACAGTAGCCCAAGTCCAATCGTAATGTTTAATTTTTTTATTTCAATTTATTTCTATCAATAATAAATTTGAACTTTAAACATTTAATATTTGGAAAAATCAATAAAAAGAATTATACTGAAAGCTTTTCTAAGTTGGGCCAAAACTCTAATTAAATTGGAAAAGAAGCATACCAATCAGAAAAATGTTTAGTGGGCCGAAATTGGGCAACTTTTCCAACCTTTTATATAAAGCCGATTAATATTTATTTTCTTATTTTAAATACTCCCTTTGTAATAAAAGAGTTCCATATTTATTTTTTAATTTGATATGATGGTATGAGATAGAATTATAATGACAAAATTAAAAACATCGCGTCATTTTTTACTATTGTCAAAGAATTCAACTCATTCTTGTAAAAAATAATGACAATTAAGACGTTTTTTGGGAAATAAGGGGAGTAATATATAAAATCTTCAATCTCTTTATTACAATATTATTATTTAGGAAATTATTAAATTCACAACACTTTTTGTTATTTTCACAACAAAAGTGTCGTTGTAGATGTATAACGACGATGAAAACCGTTGCTATAGGATCTATAGCGACACTTTTGTTATGAAAATAACATTTTTTATTGTGAATTTAACAATTTCTTATTATTTACTGCTAAATATTTATTGGTATTGACAGTGTTTGCTATGACGCCCCCAAAATAGGTTCAATCCATCCAACCTATTCTGAGTCGCCAAATACATGGTACAGAAAACAACTACAACTTTATTACTACAATTGTCGTGGCAAAATACAACAATACATATATCATGAGTTTTAATACCAACCGCGTGACTCATGCCCCAACTATGGACAAGACCTCACATTGTTACATTACATAAAAGTACAATAATAAACTGCTTTTAGAAATTAAAATCCTTGAAAGTGCTCAAGAAACCTTTCATATATGGGAGGCCATGCGTGCAGGTTATAATAGATATCATATGCCCACGTAATTATCCTTGGTTGACCTAATAGACCCCAAAGAAAAACGAGAAGATTACTATCATGTTCTTTTCAATGTGAGTCTTCTCTTGACATATAATTATCTCCGTTGTCTTCAAGTGAAAATTATATTTCAAATAAACTCCAAGATCATATAGGTAGTGCTTTCGTAGATATACTCAAAGAAGTGAATGTGCACAACCTTGTCTTATGATAACACGAGTTTGTATGTCATTAGACATCTTGTATGATAGTGACAAAACGCCCTTCCAAAGTTGGGTTCGCCTCACCCTATTTGATTCACCAAATATAACTATTAAATGACGTATAAAATATAACACACTAAAGTCCTCAATAAAATCATTTCCATACTCTTTAGGGAGAACCTCAACAACTATAGACCACCGTTCTATTCTCTTGTAATCCCCGCTCGACCCAGCTACATTCTTATTACCTGAAAGGAATTGTGAAGCAAAAGGTGAGCACAAATAAATAACAAAGAAAGAATATAATGACTAAAGATAATTAAATTATCAATAGCCTTCACAAGAATAAATCGTAGATTTAGAACATATGGTAGATGATAAAACTTCTCAACCATAGTTGCAGCGGAACGAGCAATCCATTAGAAGAGTAAAATAGACCATAAAGTCTATTATCTTCTCCATGTTAAAAGTCCACCAACAATATTTTATCCCTGTAACATCAATCAACAGTTCATGTCCGCAATCATGTGAATAACTCATAATTATAATTTTAAATTCCTCTTCTCATCCAAGACGAAGATAATTTCATCACCCGTCTTTACCTGAAACATCAAATATCATGGTTATACTGTAAGACCCCGAATTTTTTATAAATAAAATGGAATTTCCTTTATTTATTATTTTGAAATAGTAAGGGTTGATTTGATTAATGTGGTTAGTTATGGGTAAAATGCGCAAATTTTACAAAATAAAGAAGTGATTATAAAATATTCATTGTTGTGGGGAATATTCGTTTGGTCGTGGAATATTCAGATCGCATATAGAATATTCGCATGCGATCAAGCAAGCAATGACCATGTGTGGGCCCCATAACGAAAAGCGATTGGAGGAAGAAAACGACAAATATAAGTTGTTTAAAAATAACGACGTAGTTATTACCGCTTACAATCGTTGGAATACACGTGGTTAAAACACGATGTCTACGCGTTATCGCACAAGAAGACGCTTGATTTGCACCAATTATTGATTCTTACGTAAGAAGGCACTACTCAATAATGGTTACAGAATTACTTATCAAAGATTTTATTAATTGTTTGCGTTGATATTTTATATTCTTTGTTGTTTCAATAATTGTCATTACACAATATTTTTCATTATCGAAGCAATAATTCATATTATCTGAATAATATTATTAGATAACATTATTGGCAATGTCTAGAAAGTTCTGTCTAAGGAGAGGTTTGGTCACCTAATTGCGCGCCAGTAAGGAGAAATTCTTATTGGAAAGCCCCCTCTTTCCTGGGAACTGCCTGGTTGTTAATATTGTGATTCTGTAATATTATTTGTGAATAATTAATTATTGATTCATATGATGAGGAAAATATTGATTTTATGTGGATATAGATGGAGAAAATTTTTAATGTGACAATTGTTGAAAATTGAAATTTTATCTTTTTCTGATAAAATAATTCATTTAAATATATTATTATATTTTAATAATATAATAATGATGATATTTTTACGATGAATGTGGGATATATAAGTATATGTGGAGGAGGAGTATTTTTGTTACCAAAAATATTTAAAACATGTTTTTCATGTCTGGTGGACCCCATTTCTCTGATCGAAATTTGATTATAGTCACATAAAATCGCCTGCTTGTGGATTTCGGCCAATTTCTGTTTGGAATTTGGAAAAACTTTCTTCTGCAAAGTTGTAGAGAATTGAATTTCCTATAAAAACTCGCGAGATTTGAATTTTCTGATAAAAGGGCTATTTATTATGAATTATTGAAGTTCCGAAGCTCTGAAATAATTGATTTTTGGAAGTTTAAAATATTTTTAATTACAAAAACGTTTTTTTCATTTTTGAAACTCATTTAACATGTGTGGCTGAAGTTTGGACCAGATTTGTGTGTGTAGAAAATTTGATTATATATATTATTATTATATTAAATTTTCTGCTTTGGTGTTCTAAGCATTTTCCTATAAATAGGTGCTTAGGTTAAATTGAAAATCACACCGTAAACTCAAGTTTTCTCTCTATATTATCGGCGTATTCTTGTGAGTATTTTGAGTATACTTTGAGTATTGCTATATACGGTGCAAGTTCGTTCAAATATATTCCAAATCAAGTCTTCTTTCTTTTTCGAGGTAAGGGATGTTATTTTATTCGAAAATGATATTATTTCTTCAATATCATTATGCCGAAAATATTGGTTGGAAATTTTATCAAATTTGGAACTTTTCATGTTGGGGTTACTATTCACGAGTTACTATTCACGAAAGTTACTATTTACGAGTACTATTCACGAAGCGTGATGATGTTTTTTGTGAAATTTCTATCTTTTGGTGTTTGAAGTTACTATTCACGATACCTTATTCACGATATCTGACACTTATTCACGAATCACGACACTATTCACGTAAAAATTAAATTTTCATTTTTCGTCCAAGATATCTATTATGGATACTAGCTTTGATTGTATCCATGTTTTGATCATTCTTGAATTTTACTCCACTGATTACTTATGAGTATTTTGAACTTGGATTGTTTAAAATACTGAATCCTTAATATTTGTTCTTTTGTTTCATCGGATTCGCTTTTCTTTAAAATATTTTTATCATCCTCACCCTAAATGATGATATTAAATGAATATCTTTGGCCCGTAGTGCAAAGATGAATGATTTCTTGATGAATATCTTTGGCTCTGTAGTGCAAAAGATGAACATGTGTTGAGATGAACATGACCGATTGATTAATATCTTTGGCTCGTAGTGCAAAGATGAACAGTGTTTAGATGAACACGAATCGATCGATGAATATCTTTGGCCTGTAGTGAAAAGATGAATATTTGATTCCAGATATATATTGATTGATGTTACAAGGATAAAATATTGACGATGAACTTTTAAATTCATATATAGAAGATAGTAGTTTGCATTCTCTACTTAACTCTTCTAATGAATTATTGTTTCCGCTGCAGTTGTTGATTTAAAATTGGTCATTCATTTGTATTCTATTAGATTTTTTCTGTTGAAGACTAACGATAATTTGTTGTATATTATCTTAGTCATAATATTCTTTACCGGGCTAGTTGAGCTCACCCTTTTCCTTTTTGTTCCATTTTTCTTCTCGTGGAGGCGAGAATGTAGCGAGTAGTACTAATCGGGGTATGGAATGAAGGTTCTAGAGAGAGTTGTTTAGTAGTCCTCACTATTTTTGTAAAATAATGTATCAATAATTATGATGGGAATTTATTTGCGTGTGGATATTGTCTTGATGGCAATATCTGTATTTAAACTCACAGTTTATATGTTGTAATAATAAAGTTGTAGTTATTTCTGTACCATGTATTTGGCGACTCATAATGGGTTGGATGGAATGGACCTATTTTGGGGGCGTCACATATACCAAATCACAATTCCTGTTCATAATCATACTAATAAATTCATCTTTGCACCACGGGCCAAAGATATTCATCAACAGTTCATCTTTGCATTACATGCCAAAGATATTCAACAACAAGTCATCTTTGCACTACATGCCAAAGATATTCAACAACGGGTCATCTTTACACTACGGACCAAAGATATTCATCAATAATTGATCTTTGCACTACAGGCCAAAGATATTCATATCTCAAAGAAATACATTATCATTTTAGAATTTATATAAATCATAATTATAACCATATATGTTGATCAATTCACCTTTGCACTTAAGCTAAAGATATTCAATTATAAATTCAATGGTCATGATCATATCAGTCAACAATTCAACTTTGCACTACTGGCCAAAGAGAACCTATAGTCATGATCATACCAATAATTTACCCATCTTTACACTCAAGTCAAAGAGAAATATCATCATTAGGGTTATAAGAATGTTATATATGATAATAAAAATAATATAATCAACATATAGATTTAATCTCAAGAGTAAGATTCATAAATCAATGATCTCATAACACCTTAATCAAAATATTATAAATCACTTAATAATCTCATAATCTAATATTATTTATACTACCATAATATTTTAATCATTTCTTAAACTTATAAACAATTTATTTTAATTGTTTACACTTTACTAATAAATGTATTTAATCATCTTAAAATGCCAAACTCATAAAATTTCATCACCAATAACCAAAACACTCATCAAAAATCTGCATATACCTCATATATGATTCTCAAGTCATAAAATCATATTTTCCAATTTTCTTACTTCACATAACATATTTAATTCATTTACTCATAACTAGAACATTTTCATAAAAAATACCAAATTAGTTCCAAAAATATTTCTTTTCTGGGATTTAGCATAATATAATCTCATATTGAACATATATTTTTCTCGGAATTTTTAAAATTCATTTACTATTTTTCATATGGCCAAAACCACCGAATATTCAGACATTTATCATAAATTGTACTTTTATCCAAAAATTCCAAAATTTACAGAGTATACTGATATTATATAGATGTACTCCCAATAAAAATTTCATCAATTTTAGAGTTAATCACAAGGAGTTATAAGGGTTTACTTTTAAAATTATTTTTTCTCATAAAATCCATAACTCTTAATCTATACATCCAAAAATCGCCATTTTTGGACACAATCTATAAAACTCATCAAAATATCATTTTAATTTTTTTCAGAATTTTTGAAGGTCTGAAAAGTTACGAAACATGAAAAACATAACAACCCTTAAAATCCTATACTATCCCTTACCTCAAAAGAGCAATACTTCTGACTGGAATAACGCTGAACGAACTTGCACCGTATAGCAACACTCAAGATATCAAAATACTCACAAGAATACACTCGATAATATAGAGAGAGAAAACTTCAGTTTCTGGTGTGATTTTTCAATTCTAACCTAAGTATCCTATTTATAGGAAAATGCTTAAAACACCAAAACAGAAAATTTAATAAAATATTAATATATTTTTATTAAATTCCTACGCACACAATCTTCAACTGAACTCAGCCCCTAGCACATGTTAAATGAGTCTCACAAAATGTAAAAAATGTTTTTCTTAATAAAAATAATTAAAACTTTAAAAATTAATTATTTCGGAGCTTCAGAACTTCAATAATTCATAATAATTAGTCCTTTTATCAGAAAATTCGAATCTCGCGAATTTTTATAGGAAATTCAATTCTCTACAACTTTGCAGAAGAAAGTGTTTCCAAATTCCAAACAGAAATTGACCGAAATCCACAAACTGACGATTTTACAAAGCTATAATCAAATTTGATCAAGAATGGGGTCCACAAACATGTTTAACATGTTTTAAACAATTTTAGTAACAAAAATATTCCTCCTCCTCATATACTCATATATCCCACATTCATTTGTAAAAATATCACCATTATTATATTATTAAAATAATATATTCAAATGAATTATTTTATCAGAAAAAGATAAAATATTAATTTTCAACAATTGTCACATTTAAAAATTTTCTCCATCTATATCCACATAAAATCAATATTTTCCTCATCATATAAATCAATAATTAATTATTCACAAATAATATTACAGAATCACAATATTGACAACCGAGATAGGTTCCTCGGAAAGAGGGGCTTTTCAATAAGATTTCTCCTCCTTACGCTTCAATTAGATGACCAAACCTCTCCTTGATGTAACTTTCTAGACATTGCCAATAATGCTATCTAATAATATTATCCAAATAATATGAATTATTGATCCGATAATGAAAAATACTGTGTCGTGATAATTATTGAAACCACAATAATATAAAATATCAACGTAGCAATTATTGAATCAATAAAATTAAAATATTGAACAGTAATTACTGTAACAATTATTGAGTAATGCCTTCTTACGAATTTTTTTATCATGCTTTATGAATAGTACTTTCGTGAATAAGAATCTCGTGAATAAGAAACTCATGAATAGTAACTTCGTGAATAAAGAACTCATGAATAGTAATTATAAAAAATTGAATACCTTTATTTCATAAAATTCGGAGTCTTACATTTGCAGTTGTATAGTATGTTTGCCTCTAACATTAGCCACACATTGCATGCTTTATTTGGTTGAGATTTTCGTTTTGTGTATATTTGCTATACTTTTAATCTCCTAATTTTAAAGGAAACTGATATTTTCATATGTTAAAATGATATTTTCACATAAGTCTCTCGCATAAAGTGGGACCCGTTCACTATTCATATGAGAGGGATTATGTGAAAATATTATTTTTTTATGTGAAAATATCAGTTCTCATCTCAAATTCAAGGTGGTTGTATCCTAGCCTCTTGATATGTTCATGTATTGACAATCACAGAATCACTTAGCAATCAAAACGATATATATTTTTTGTTACAGACCATGTTGAGTCGCATAATAGTTGTATTGAATACCTCTCCACTCTCTTTCAGCTGATTTAGATACCGAATCATCTTCACTCTTTTTCAGCTGATTTAGATACCGAATCATATCTTTTGGAGAGAGGTGCATAAGTTCTCCCTTTGACTTAGGGGGGCTTTCCACCATTTCAACCGATGCGAACGCGATTCTCTCGTTGTGAAAGAACTAACGAAAGAGAAGCCCATGGTCAAACCACGTTTGTTGTTGCCTATTTAGCTTTCTAGAGTAGAGATCTAGTAAGGTATTCTAGGTTATTGGTATTGGATGTATCGTTAAGTTGTGTCGAGTCAAATCTATTCCCTTTTTTTTCTGTTGTCAACTCAGCTAAGCTAATAAAAGTTGTATAAAGTAGTGGGAGACCGACCACCACATATCTAGAGATGCATGAACATATGCAAAGGGATAAAGAGAGAAGTCTATGAAGAACACCAAATTTATTAACTTTGATTTATTTGTACCATTTTGTCATCGACTATCAGGTTGGTTGACGAATCACCTTAAAAAAAATCGAAAGAGTATCAAAAAGGGAAATAAGAACTCGTATCATTCAATGACCACCCGCTTCTAAAAAAAGAGTTCACCCGAGAAGTATGGTATGTAGTGTGACGACTTCACTGTAATTAAATCCCCGTAAAATACATGAACGATGTACTTATTTTTAATTTTAATAACGAAGAAGAGTATTTCTGTCTAAATTTATTTTTGTATAACTTTTTTGTTTGGTAATAAACAATAATACATAGAAAATTGTTAAATCTACAACATAAAATGTTATTTTCACAATAAAAGTGTCGTTATAGATCCTATATAGCGACGGTCACTATACATCTACAACAATACTTTTGTTGTAAAAATAATAAAAAGTGTTGTTGATTTAACAATTTTCTAATATATAATCTATCGATTTTAAATAATAGGTGTCACCTCACACATTGTTGAAGAGACGTGTAGTTGGTTCCGCAATTTAACAATGTCTTATCTTCCAATCCAAACCGACTCTCCCAAAGCAATCCCAACTCATCCCCAAATTTCTCCCAAGTTTCTTCTAGAGACAAAGAAAGTCCTGTAATTCCCTTTTGGCACTATTTATTTAATTCATCATCCCTATGCGATTTCTCCTTTTTAGTATTAGGAAATCGGTGTAAATCAGTATTTGATCCGTAGTAGGAGTATTTAATAAAGTTTCTTTCTTTTAGATTATAGATTCTATAGTTTTTGATTAATGTTCGCTCTTTTCTGAATTGGATTTTTGATCTTTATGATGTTTCTGTATTTGGGTTATTTAGCTCAAGTCAAATGGATTTTTGATCTTTATGATGTTTCTGTATTTGAGTTATTTAGCTCAAGTCAACTGAATTTTTGTCTGTATTTAGGTTATTTAGCTCAACTCAACTGTATAGTTGAGATATATGTTTAGTGTTGGCTGTTACTGTTTGAAACTGGGGTGATCTGTTTATAATTATAATTGAAATTTTTGTCATTTTTTAAAAATTGTAGGTTTTTCTTTTTTGTTTTCTTTTTAATTCAATGAGATTCATATGTTGGTAATCCAAGATTTTAAATAATTAGGGGTTTGGGATAACTAGCTAAAATTATGTTCTTATTCCTTGTTTTTCTTTTATCTAATAAGCAGGGTTTGAAACCAAATGGCGAAAAGCTACTTCAAGCTAGAGCATGAATTTGGTAAGTGGTTTGAAACTTATAATTAACTTGTTATTGTATAATTGTATTAGGGTTCATTAATTTAATAAGTTCTCTTAACAAGGTGCAATTTTTTTCATGTGGGTAGTTGATTTTGTTAAGTTTTGATTTTTCAGAGAAGAGGCGTGCTGAGGCAGGAAGGATTAGGGATAAATATCCAGATAGGATTCCGGTGAGAATTAAGCATTTTTATTTTTATTTACATTTATAGTTTGGTCTATTTATTGTGTCTAATGCATGCACTGCTCTATTGACCTGTTTAATTTAATTCATTGGCATTTATTTCTAATAGGTTTAAGTTGTATTCAATTCTAGGTATGAGTTGAATCTGTGAATTTAGGTACTAAGCATTAGCTACTCCTTAAACCCTTGCCCACAAACATGTCCATAGCAAGTCTTCACAAAAGCATTATTTTCCCCATATTCTTCCAAGATGATACTCTTACTTAGCATAGAGATTTAGTAAGGTATTCAACAACTGTTGGTACTACTTTCTTGATCAGTTTTTGTGACGCCCCCAATTCCGTGTGCTCGCTACAGAGACTTGGTGCATCACTATTCATATTTCATCCACATACATGATAATTAGCTAATAATATAAGCTAGGTTACATAAATGCATTTATTAATTACATTATTTACACATACATACATGCTCAGGTCTTAATTACATTATCAGAACTATTGCACATCATTAATTATTTATTAACTAATACATTATTATTTATTTATCATCCTTGCTTACTTTGCCCT
Organism: Panax ginseng; assembly: GCA_020205605.1. Lineage (NCBI taxonomy): Eukaryota > Viridiplantae > Streptophyta > Magnoliopsida > Apiales > Araliaceae > Panax > Panax ginseng. The sequence continues at coordinate 146,984,551 of CM035133.1, forward strand.
TCCCTTTATCCTGTAAACCGGACCCCTCAGGTTCCTCTGTCTTAGCTTTAAACATAAAGTTTATGCAAGAGTAAGCAACTAATTTGTTTACAAGTATAGCAGTTTAAAAGTTAAAACAAAATAGAAATAATTGGAAACGAATCAACATTCAAAGATTTAGAAAGAATTATTATTAACGACAAATCAAGGAAATGAATGGAAATTTCTTTACAGGTTACTGAACTTCAAATTTCCGAAAAAAAAATTAAATTTGGAATCTCAAAGCTTTTTATGTGCACAAGGGAAAATTTTGAAGATTAATGAGTGGTTGTAGGGACCGTGAACTCTTTCCATAACGTTCAACAAGCACAAAGATTGCGAACTCTTTCCATAACATTCAACAGTAACAAAGACTGCGAACTCTTTCTCCGGAGTATTATCAGGTGATCAGCCTAATAATAACCCATGTTACGCGCAACATCTTTCTCACGTTGTGTTTTTACAGCGTATGTTGGTTACCCGACCATAACATAATATCCCTTATTTCTAGGGTGGTTCATACTCGGTCATAACATAAGAATCCACACCAAAACAATTTGGATTGGATAACATATCTCCAAATAATCATAAAAAAAAATGAATAAATTGATAGAAACATCACATTTGAGTTTAGCCGAACAAATGACATAAACTCCTTTTTATAGATAGTCCAAGAAGCATTACATAAAAATTTAGTTTAATAATGAACAAAGTTCAAATGTACAAAAGTGCGAGAACTTGCCTGTTTTGGGCGCACTTTCCTCGTTCAAAATATTTTCCACCTCTGAATAGTAACTTACACCATTCATAAGGATTTATTTAATTCATTTGTCTAAGATCATTAATAGTTACCATTGGTAAATATTTATAATTCCACTTTGGTATTTTCGGTTATAACCTACTGTTATGATACCAACCTGGTAGGAACCTAGTAAAGATAGCGAGAAGTGAACTCACATAGAGTGTGTATAAATAAATAAAAACATAATAATAAAATAATAATAATTAAAAAATATAATATAATAATAATAAAAAATTAAATTGATTTAAATTTTCTGTTAAAGTTTATTTAGTTAATTATTTTAAGTTGTACATTTTAATTTATTAATGTACTAAGTGAATTATTCTATGATATTGTAGGATGACTAAAGAGGAGGTGATTAGATAAATTTTTGATGTACATCGTCGAACCTATAGTAGAGTCGAGGGTAGGGGAGGAGGCACTTGTAGTAGATCTAGTTAGAGAACCCGAAGAGGATCTTGAAGAGGATTTTGAGGACCCTGAGGAGGAGTCGGAGGAAGATCCCGCTGGGGATCAGGTAGCTCCAGAATACGTTGCAGAGGATGCAACACCTGCTGAGGAGGAGGAGTCGAAGGGTTTGGGACCGGTCGTGGCAGAGGTATACGCTATGGTGCGGGACATATTAGATAAAAACCAGGAATTGGAAAATTGGGTCCAACAACTAGAAGAAATAAATGAGCAAGTAGAGGCGCTATGTGAAGCAAAGATAGATACCCGTATTAGGGCAAAACGCCTGTTAGAGGATGTAGAGGCTAGAATTAAGGATTACGAAAAGGAGAATAGACCGTATGCGGTATTATTACAGGGTTTCTTATTGGTGATTCTGGGACAGGATAGAGTACCATCCGACAGAGTTAGGACAGCCTCGCCATACCATCAGTAGAGACCTTATATCACATATGATATCTAAAGACTATAATGAGGCTATTAGGAGAGGCCTATAAGATGTATATATGTACATATAGTTGGTAGGAAATAGTAAGACTGTATAAGATGTGGTATCCCAATTTTTAAGGATTAAATGCTTTTTTAATCATTGTACTTTATGTCAACTTACAAGTGAGTCATTCAACCGTTTTTTCTTACAGTCAACTCATTATACTTTTTTTTACTTAAAAATCGTTAAAAATCCGTGAAATTATGTTGACTTTAAACGGAAATACACGTAAGCTGCTGAGTTGTAAAAAAAAAGCTTGTGTCAAAGATTATCCTACGTGGCCTTCACTATATGGATTTGGAGGGAAAAATTTGTGAAGAAAATGAAAAAATATTTTAAAGTATAATATATATTAGAAAAATTGGTCAAAAAACAAAAAAAATTGAAAAAATAGATTTAATTATTTTTGTAATTAATATTAAATGATTTTTATTTAATCAAGTGACAGATAAATATAATTAAGAAAATTATAACACATAAAACTAAAAATATGCTAATTAAAATTAAGGGAAGTATGAAAGAATATTTTTAAATAAAATTTAAAAATTTAAGAAAAAAACATGGAAAAAATAATTTTTTTACTTATTTTTAGAATTAATAGAAAATAATTTTTTAGGTTGACCTTAAATTTTATTTGAAATGAATTTTTTACATTTACATTTATTAAATATCATACACTTTTCTCTCTCTCATTTCATCAGTCAAAGAACAATCAACAAAATGAGATCAAAATCGATAATCAAAAGAAACCACAAACTTAAATAAACAGTTAATTTGTTGAATTGAAGATTGAAGAAATTATTGAAAATATTTTCAATTAAGCCTTCATAGTTTTCATCTGAGTTTCTAACCAAAATAACTCCCCACTGTTCATCATCTTCTTCTCTCCAACCAAAATCATCCACGACTTCCCCCAACTCTGGTACTCATGGCATCACCAGATCAGCTTCATGGCTTCCCATGGCTATCGTGCGGTGGCACCCGATCTCATCGCCACTAGCATTGACTATGGCGACACCACCGCCAAGCACCCACCAAAGACGCCACCAAGTTCTTCGTCCTCCATGTAAATCGATGACCTAGTGGCATTGCTGGATGCAATCACACCGGAGCAGGAGGATAAGAAGGTGTTTGTAGTGGGACATGATTGGGGGTGCAAATATTGGTTGGAACCTCTGGCTAGAACCTGGATGCAATCTCATTTTGTTGATTGGTCTTTGACTGTTGAAATGAGAGAGAAAAGTGTCTGATATTTAATAAATGCAAAAAATTCATTTCAAATAAAATTTAAGGTTTACCTAAAAAATTATTTTTTATTAATTATAAAAATAAGTAAAAAAATTATTTTTTCATGTTTTTTTCTTAAATTTTTTTATTTTATTTTAAAAAAAATTATTTCATTCTTCCCTTTAATTTTAATTAGCATATTTTTAGTTTTATGTGTTATAATTTTCTTAATTATATTTATGTGTCACTTGATTAAATAAAAATCATTTAATATTAATTACAAAAAATAATTAAATACATTTTTTTTGTTTTTTTTGTTTTCTGACTAAGTTTTCTAATTTATATTATATTTTAAAATATTTTTTTTTATTTTCTTCATAAATTTTTTCCTCCAAATCCACATAGTGAAGGCCGCATAGGATAATTCTTGACACAAACATTTTTTTTACAACTCAGCAGTTTACGTGTATTTCCGTTTAAAGTCAACATAATTTAACGGATTTTTAACGGTTTGTATGTAAAAAAAAGTATAATGAGTTAACTGTAAGAAAAAACGGTTGACTGACTCACTTGTAAGTTGACATAAAGTACAATGACTAAAAAAACATTTAACCCCAATTTTTAATGTATAGATATGGGATACATTTATCGCATGTAAAATAATAATAAAAAATTTGTATAGGTATAATGTTTAATTAATACAAGTGTTTTATATTAACGTATCATGTATATTTTATGCTTTTACAAATAATGTTGTATTAATATTGTGTTATATTTTATAGAACAATGCCACGAGGATGACCACGCATGAGATCGATTAATGAGGAGCTAGGAGTATCAAGAGCAGCGTGAATCGCGAACCCAATCCCCTTCACCAATTCTTAGATCTACTAGTGCAAGCCCTTCGGAATAGACCCGTTAATGAAAATCCAGTAGCACCTATAACTACGTTTAAAGATTTTAAAAATGTAGGGCCTCCAGAATTTAGAGGAACCACTGAGCCAATTGAGGCTCAAGTGTGGGTAATAGAAATGGAGAAGGCTTTCAAAATAGCTAGGGTCGGGGAAGATCAAAAGACAATATTTGCTACCTACTTGATGAAAGGGGAGACAAATTTTTGGTGGAAAGCAAACCAGAGTAGGGTTGGAGAAGGAATGACACTTTGGAGAATGTATGAGCTGGCGAGGTTTGCTTTGCATCAATTTGATACGGAGAAGAGAAAGGCAAGAAGGTTTGAGCAAAGTTTGAAACTCTGGCTATATAATAGGTTGTTAGTGTTACAAATAGATAACTTCGCCACTCTTGGAGAAGGCGATAATAGCGGAGGGCGGTAGTGAAGCCCTAATAAAATATAATCAGGATCTGAAGAAGAGAAATAACTGAGGGATGCAAAGAGGAGAAAGTAGTGGGAATAAAAGAAAGTGGAACAACAAAGAGGGTAAAGAAGGGAATTTGAGGAAAACAGGTACTTGTAAGAACTGTGGTAAGAACCACTCGGGAACGTGCTTAAAAGGAAGAAATGTGTGCTTAATGTGTGGGCAAGAGGGACATATTGCTCCTAACTGTACCAATCCAAGGAACGATGCGTGCTTTGTATGTGGTGCTTTGGATCACCAGACACGAAATTGTCCAAATAGGGCGATAGATATTGGAGGGGGAAATAAGAATAATAACAAACTTTCGATGGCGGGACCGATTGCACTAGCGCGACCAACGACCAGAACGTTCAACATGATTGTTGCAGTGGCGTCAAGGGATGTGGTATCAGGTATAATTTCGATAAATTCTACCGATGCATACGTTCTTTTTTATTAAGGTGCTCCTTCATTTATATCGCACGACTTTGCGCATCGTTTGAATTTAACTCCCGAAGACTTAGAACATCTCTTGAACATAGAAGTTGCTAATAAGGAGAGCATTCCTGTTGATCAAGTACATAAAAATTGATGTGTAGAAATTAGAGGTCACAAAACTTTAGCTGACCGCATTTCAATTCAGTTAGGGGAGTTTGATGTGATACTATGAATGGATTGGTTGAATAACCATGAAGCAATGATTGACCGTCATAGAAAGACGGTGGACCTTACGACGAAAGTAGTATCTTACAGAAATTGTAACCCTAGGCAGTCTAGTTGCATATCAATGATGCAAACGAAAAGACTATTTAGGAAAGGATGTGTTGGATATCTTGCTTACATAGTGGATACCCAACAAAAGGAATTAAGTTAGAGCAGATATCAGTGGTGAGAGAATTCACGGATGTGTTTTTGCGGAAGAATTGTTTGGCCTTCCATGCGATAGGGAGATAGAATTCGCGATTGACCTCGTATTGGGAACTGCCCCTATTTCGAAAGCTCTATCGAATGACTCCAATAGAGATGAAGGAGTTAATGGTGCAATTAAATGAGCTTTTGGATAAGAAGTTCATTAGGCCGAGTGTGTCTCCTTGGGGAGTCCTGGTATTGTTTGTGAGGAAAAAAGATGGGTCATTACGATTATGTATCGACTATCGTAAGCTGAATAAAGTAACAATTAAGAATAAATATCAGTTGCCTGGGATTGATCTCTTCGATCAATTGAAGGGTGCTAAATATTTTTCTATGATTGACTTGCGATTGGGATATAATCAATTGAAGGTAAGAGAAGAGAACGTGTCGAAGACAGTTTTTCAGACACGTTACAGGCATTATGAATTTTTGGTGATGCCCTTTGAATTTATAAATGCCCCAGCCGCATTTATGGATTTAATGAATAGGGTTTTTAAAAATTATTTGGACAAGCTTGTGGTGGTGTTTATTGATGATGTTTTACTTTATTCTCGAACAAAGGAGGAACATATTGAGCATTTATTTATTTAAGGAGTGTGTTGGAGATATTAAGGAGAGAAATTATATGCAAAATATTCAAAATGTTAATTTTGGTTGGAGAAGGTGTAATCTTTGGGTTATATAATTGATAAAAGATGGAATTTCTGTAGACCCAACAAAAGTAGAAGCATTCATGAACTGGGAACAACCAAAGACTCCAACAGAAGTTGAGAGTTTCTTAAGGTTAGCGGGATATTACCGACATTTTATTCAAGATTTTTAAAGATAGCCGGACCACTAACTAATTTGACTTGGAGATGGGTGAAGTTTGTATGGACGAAAAAGTGTGAATAATGTTTCCAGGAGTTGAAGAAGAAGTTGATCACGACACCAATGTTATTTCGACTAGATAATACTGGGGGTTTTGCGGTTTATAGTGATGCACCAAGTTTGTTGTAACGAGTACACGGATCTGGGGCGTCACAATTTTTTATGGTAAGTACCTACTTTCCGGGTTAGTTATAAGACATAATTGGAAATTTCATGCACAGAGTATTTTCCAGCTTATTACATGCAATTCAATATCATGTGCTGCGATAAGGATAATGAATTGTGAATTGTTGCACTCTTGATTTCTTTAAAATTGATTACGTCGACAGGATTTACTGGCTTTCCTTATAAATTTGCATCCCATCATCTGATTGGATTAATTTCCTATGAGGATAGCCATTAAGTGTATCATAGTGATAAAGGAATATTTCCAGATCGCCATGCACTCATGCAGTTAAACAGAAGCTGTAAAAGATATATTGGATTGGATAGTCACATAGGGCTGTGAATCTCATGATCTTTTGTTACCCTGCATTTATCATGTAAACCTTCAGTCTATCTCAAATTCTAGAAACCAGTATGGGGTTCAACTCCAGAGACCGTGCAACCAATTATTCTCTCAATGCCAGTGACGCTCATCATCATTTTAGTATATGCCTTGGTGTAAAGGGTAGCCTTTTCCTGATACGATGCCAGGTTATATAGACACATAGTGAAGATCAAAGTGAAGGCAAAATTCAGTTGCTCCCCTAACTACCATGATATATTGGAGAATATGTACCTATCAAAAAATTGGAGAATATGGCAATCTCCAGCTGTCCAAGTGGTTGTCTAACGTCAGATGCTTGGTGACTAGATGGTATTGAGATACCATACAAGTGAGTGCAAAGTTATTCATAGCAAGCAAGTGATTGATAGACACTACTGAAAAAAATAGTAATAACGAAGGTGAAAGCAAACAAACTCAATTTTAGGTTTGATCGACCGAACAATAATGTTGATGAGTGGTGACGTGTCACCCCTGCACTTTGTAAGGCTTGCGAGATGAGTGCTTTGTCAATCTCTTTGAATTGTGTCTCTATCTTTTAGGTTGACTATGGCAATATGACAATGCAATGGAGCACAACATAAAGGAAAATAAGATCAACTCTTAGGCTCATGTAATTTTTGACAAAATTCAATTAAGTTTGTGCAGTGGAGGACAACATGAAGGCATATAAGATCCCCTCTTAGGATTATGTAATTTTGGATGAAATTCAAAAAAAGTTTGTAGCCAATTCACAAGGCTTCCGCAAATAGCAAGGTTTGTAAAAGTCCAATGTGTGTAGTCTTATCTCTAATTTCAAAGAGGCTGTTTCTAGGACTTTGAATCTGTGAAACATTCTTACTTGTGAGCACTTGATTGTCGCGCCAAGCACGAGAATTCAATAGGTTGGTGTAATTAATTTTGGATCCAATTATTTTGGATAGGAGTGTAGCATTAAGAAAATGGGGATGAAGAAGATTGTCTCTCCCTCACAAGGGATGCTCACAGCTTTATTCTCAAAGAACTCAACTCTATTGAACTTGTGAGGATGGCAATATTTTTGGAGGAGTAAATGAAAGCCTGATCACATTGTTGAGTAGATATTCTTAAGAACTTAAAGACTTTCTGAATAGTACACAGCTGCTTCATCCTTGTCTGAATTTGTTATAACTTTATCATTTCATTGAGCTCTATAGTCTATAAGATGGAGAATTTATAATTATTGCTTATGAAGCTCGGGATAGGATAACGCTGGTTGGTTAAGGGTTGATCATTGGTGAAGTTTGGTTCATGTCTCCATAGTGGAACAAATATATGAACACTCTTTTGAAGAAGTAAATTTAGTATTAGTGTTCTAATGGAGAGAAACCTGCATATATTTGATGTATACAAGTGATCAGAGGGAAATTATAAAACTAGGGTAAAATATTGGAAAAAATACTATCTAAAAGACAGCCTATGGCATATTGTTCATGTTTCGAAAAAAATTAGACCTACCTCGGCTCCAATTAGAACTTAATTTGAATAGCCTAGCTAGGTGCAGAATAGTAGCATCCTTGCTCTTTGGTAGGTGGGCTTGGTAATTGCTGTATCCAGTGAGTTTTTAGTATCTAGTATTCTAGTCATTTCCACTTAAATGAGTAAAATAGCTTAAACTTCTTTTTCCCCTTCTTTGTGTGCATGTCCATGAGCACAGGTAATAAGCTGAATGCATGTTAGATAGTAGTAAGGAGCCAAAGCATAGCATGGCTACTAATATTTTGTATGTATCTTCGGATCAAGTGTTTAATGTGAGTTGATATGCATGTTGTAATCATGCTTTCAAAAGCTTATCAAATGGCTTTATGGGACTAATAGTCCCACATTAAGGGACTAATAATCCCTCTTCAAAAGATTAAATAGTCCGAAATAGTGTTAAATTAAGACAAATAGTCCAATCTAAGTATGTTTTTTTGCAAAAAAAACATGGCTTTGGTTCTTTTATTCTGAGTGGTGATGAGATTGTGAGAGTAATCATATGAGCATTATTTGGAGATCATAGTAGTGCTTAATGTTTATGTGTGTGGTTTTTTGGGTCCTTTTTCTTGAAAGGTGATTGTGGAGAAGGCTGAGAAAAGTGACATTCCAAACATCGACAAGAAAAAGTAAGTCATTGTTTACCTGCTTGTTTCCTGTCCCCTTTTTGTGCTTTGGTCAAGCTAGCCAAATTTTCTCTTTTCTTTGCTTGATGTTCATTATCGATCATTCATACAGTAATTATGATAACTGCTCGTAGTCCCGGAGTTTATTGAAAATATCAGAAAATATATCAATTTACATTTGCTGGTCATAAGGCTGGTTGTTTAAGTGTTTATAATTTTATATGCTTAAACTAGGTAATCTATTCGTTGACTTGAATATGATAATTACAGATATCTTGTTCCTACTGACCTGACGGTGGGGCAATTCGTTTATGTGATTCGAAAAAGAATTAAGCTGAGTGCTGAAAAGGCAATATTCATCTTTGTGGACAATGTGTTCCCACCTACAGGTAATTGCGATGCAGGAATAACTTTTTCATTGATGTTGGTTGTTGAGCTTTCAGTTTGTAATATTTTCCTTCTCAGATAACAAAATCCTCTAAAGTACTTGGTACATAATCAGTTTGTAATATTTTCCTTCTCAGATAACAAAATCCTCTAAAGTACTTGGTACATAATCAGTTTGTAATATTTTCCTTCTCAGATAACAAAATCCTCTAAAGTACTTGGTACATAAAATCCAATTTCAACTTTTACATATATATATATATATATATATATATATATATATATATATATAGGTCCCATTCTACAACTGACGTTAGTTGGGAGCACTATTTCAGCTAACAAATATGTGGCTGTCCATTGTATGATCTAAGGGGTGAGATTGAATAAGGCTTACTTTGGCAGCAGTCCATGATGCGACCTGCCAACGATGCAACTCTTACTAGTGGCCAGACTAATAATTATTATGTCCTCATTTTGATTTTTCAAACTGACAACTAGTAAGACCTGCGACCATAATACAAGAAAAGAAAAAGGAAAATATAAAGGAGATACTAGTTAAGCATAATTACAAGAATAGTGAAGTAATGATAAATTTGTTACCTGATTGTTGTCCTGAAATTTATGATTCTATATATGGTTCTTATCGTGGGATCTTGGATCTTGTAGTGAACTGTTCACCATATACTATTATTATTATATTGTATTTTCAAAAGAAATCTCATCCAAGGAAATTCAATCAATACAATTGGTACAAGAAAATTAAATCAATACAATTGTTCAAACTAGATTTCTCCACTTACAAATCAAACAAGTTTTGGAAGAATCAACCAAAATATTAGAATGGAATGAAGGAGTAAAGGATATTCTGGCCGCAGCGGCCAAGCCCATCTTCTTTTTATTTTCCTGTTTTCTGGCCGCAGCTGTGGAACGGGACCATATATATATATATATATATATATATATATATATATATATTATTTGGCTAAGCACGAATGTGTATTGTTTGTTACTATTTGCAGGAGCAATAATGTCCAATATATATGATGAGAAGGACGAAGATGGGTTTCTCTACGTCACATACAGCGGGGAGAACACATTTGGGTGCCAGATTCTTTATTAGGTTATGGTTCATATCGGGCTTTCTTCGTTATCATCCTCGCTATTAACCTTACCATCATATCAGTTTCTTCATGTTAAATAAACCTACGTCTATATGCAAGACCATGGTAGCAACACCTTGTACAGTTCTAGTTTGTATATTCGAACCTTTCTTACAAAAGTCTGAATTATGCCTCTGATTATATGAATAATTAATTTACTTTTCTTTAATAATGTGTACCGATTGCTTGTTTTTCCCCTATTTAATTTTTGAGCCTTGAGAAGGTTTACGCATGAGGGATCAAATGCATTTTTTCCTATTGGGTACTTTTAAAATTCTGAGTTGTTCCAAATTGTTGTGCTTAAACATTTCTATAGAATTAGAATTTCTATAGAACTAACAAGACTTAAATCCCCCGCCCCTTGGGTGCCCTCCTTCCTTCTTTCTGTTCCTTTCATTCCGGTGTTTTCTTTCTACATTTTTTCCTCTTCTTTTCTTCATTTTGCATCGTCTTTGATTCCTCGACTCTTATTCTACATTTGGATTGAAGAAATAGAATGGATTGAAGGAATAGAATGAAGGACGTAATGGAATGATTAAAGTATTTTACGTGTATGTTTGGTTGTTGGTTGTGGTGGATGTTGTCATATAATGACAATTATCACATATATCCATTATATTAGAATGAATTTTATTTCACATTCTTCACATGAAATAAAAAAACAAAGGGATGAAATGAATTTTCATTCAATTAGAATGGTTTATCCTCTTTTGGATTATCAAATACACTATTTTTATATTATTTCTTTCTCTATTTTATTCTTTTAATTCAAACATAGTAAGGAGTTGATTGATTCTTTCAAAAGTTATTTACACCCAATATATGTTGACCTTAAAAAAAGATATAGATAGTTATAATTGTTTATTATTATTATTATTATTATTATTATTATTATTATTATTATTATTATTATTATTATTATTATTATTATCTGTCACAAGTCGGATTAAATGGTTCAAGGATAAGATGTTTCTGTTTGAATTAAGTAAAGAATGTAACAGAGAAGGGAATGAAATGATTTATTTCATTTATGACTAGAATGAATCATTCAACTCGTGACTAGAATGAGTCATTTTATATCCTTTTTCTAATGAATAAAAATTATAAATTTGGCAAGAATATATATGCATGAGAATGTGTATCCATTGTAATGAAGCAACTGAACACAATTTTATTTTATTTATCGGGGTCATCTTATTCCCACATTGATTCCTACATTCTAAACCTACTATTTTTTATTTTTTTGGGTGGGGGATGGGAGTGTTTTGTCTTTTAGAAGGAGCTTTGGACCCAACAAAATCTTGTTCTTCACTAGTGTTATCTACTAATATTGGTTGGACAATTACGTACTCTTGTATATATTGCAACTTCCAAGCTCTAATAATTTCCAAGGTCCTAACAGAGTTGGCAGTGTGTCTAATTCTTGAAAATCAAAGTCAATAGAGGCACCCGCATACAACATGAACTCTAAAGAAATGGTCATAAAGGAGATTTGTCTTGCAATGGAGTTGTGCCCTTAAGTTGTCAAAGTAGTATCCTTTGTCATTTAAGAATAATTTTGGGATTCTTGAATCTCTATACTTAGGCAAGATTGAGGCCTTTCATTTTCATATTGTTCATGTTTCTCTCTCTAACCAGAAACTCTTTTTCTAAACCTTTGGAAGAGATTAGGGCGGGTGATTTGGGCGCAGTTGACGAAGAGGGTGGTGTTAGATGATATGGTAAAAGTTAGGGTTAGGCAACAAATATTTGAGAAGAGGGCAGCGAAGATTTGGGAAGAGGGTTTGTATTTTGGTGTCGAAGGTGAGGGAGAGGAGAAGATGGGAGGGGTAGAGCCCAGGTCGGAATGCTATTGGAAGAGATAGACGGAGCAAGACGGGCAGGTGAGGAGGGAGTTGTCGGAGGGGGTGAAGATGGTGAGCGGGGCGGTGGTTGTAAGACCCCAACTTTTATAAATAAAGATTAAATTTTCTCGAAATATATTTTTGAATATTATGGTGTGGATATGATATAATGTTATAGTTGTGGGTAATATTTACAAATTTTGCAAAGTAAGCAAGTTATTATAAAATATTCGATTGGTCGAGGAATATTCGTTTTAACGGGGGAAAATTAAATGCAATGACGGCATAATCATTGGTGGATCCCACAGCGGAAGTATTATTAAGTAGTTAGAAAATGACGAACTATCTTTTATAAAAATAACGACGAAAGTTTTACCATTATCTTGTTGAACTACCCGTAATAAAAATATGATGATAATATCGTGATTGCATAGTAAGCGCACGGTATTGATTAGTGATGCTTACGTGAGAAGTCACTTTCGATTATACTCAATTATTACTACGATAATTGCTTTGCATCATATCTCTCTATATTATTGATTCAATTATTGTCCGCGATATCATCTCGTAATATTTTATATTATTAAATTAATAGTTGAGACGACAAAGTTATTCATATTATTATTTGCAATATTGACAATGTCTAGAAGTTCTGTCAAGGAGAGGTTAGGTCATCTAATTGCTCGCCAATAGGGAGAAATCCTTATCGGAAAGCCCCCTCTTTCCCGGGAACGACCTGATTGTTAAATATTGTGAGTTATAATATTAATGATGAATAAGTTCGTGTTGATTAAAGATGAAATTGATAGTTCTATTGTGTTGAGATTATTAGTGTTAGTTGAAATCGACATTTATTTCGATAGTAATTGCTGTCTGGAAGTTATATTGACCAATCGGGTAATTAATCAGATAAATGAGCAATTAATTGCTATTAATTCACATGCTTATAACTATGTGTTCACATGTATGTATTATTGATTCACATGCATGTACTATTAGGGGAGGTGATGCAAAATTTGTGAGACCCCGAATTTTATAAAATAAAGGTATTCAATTTTTCTATTTTGGTAAATAGTTAAATTGATAAAAGTTTAAAGTTAAGGATTATATTTGAAAATTTTTCAAAGTAAGCAAGTTGTCATAAAATAACTGGTAGTAAAAGTACAGTAATACGCGTGGTTGCATAGTAACACACGGTATTGATTATTGATGCTTATGTGAGAAGTCACTCAGTTATACTCAATTATTGCTACAATAATTGTTGCATCATATCTCTCATATTATTGATTCAATTATTGTCACAGTATCATCTGTGTAAAATCCCAAATTTTATGAAATAAAAGTATTCAATTTTTCTAATAAATATTATTCAGTAAATGGTTGAATTGATAAAAGTTTAAAGTTAAAGTTAATATATGAAAATTTTCAAAATACGCAGTGGTTATAAAATACTCATTTACTCATTGAGAATATTACGTTTGGTCGTGGAATATTCTTGTTGTCGAGAAATATTAAATGCGGCCAGTAGCGACCTATTCAGGGCCCTATAACGAGAAGCGATTAGATGAAGAAAAGCGACAAATATGAGTTTTTATAAATAACTTGTAGTTATTCTACTGAAGTATCTTGTTGAAATACTCGGTGGTTAAAACACAGTTGTGACGCCACCAAAATAGGTCCAATCCATCCAACCTATTCTGAGTCGCCAAATACATGGTACAGAAACAACTACAACTTTATTAATACATTTGTCGTGCAAAATACGACAACACTTAAACTGTGAGTTTAATTACAAATATTGTCTTCTAGACAATATCCACAACCAAATAAGTCCTCCTTATAATTATTGAAACTTTATTTTACAAAAATGGTGAGGACTACTAAGACAACTTTCTAGAACCATCATTCCACACCCTGACTCGTACTCGCTACATTCTCGCCTCCTGAGAAGAAAAATAGAACAACAAGGGAAAGGGTGAGCTCAACTAGCCCAGTAAAGAATATTATGACTAAGATAATATAGAACAAATTATCGTTAGTCCTTAACAGGGAAAAAATTTGATAGAATACAATAGACAACAAATTTCAGATCAATATTCGCAGCGGAAAATAATAATTCATAGAATAGTTACGTAGAGAATGAAATCTACATGTATCTATGAATTTAAAAGTCCATCATCAATATTTTATCCCTATAACATCAATCAATATACATCTTCAATCAAATATTCATCTTTGCACTACAGGCCAAAGATATTCATCGATTAGTCATGTTCATCTCAACACTGTTCATCTTTTACTTCTGGGCCACGAGATATTCATAAGAAAATCAACCATCTTTGCACTACTGAGGCCAAAGATATTCGATGAACATCATCATTTAGAATTGAAGATGATGAAAAATATTTTAAAGAAATGAATCCAGTGAAACAAAAGACAAGGATTAAGGATTAAGGATTCGTGATTCGGTTTATCCATGTCCAAAAATACCTCAATAATAATCATAGTGGAAAAAAAATTCAAGAATGATCAAAACATGGATACAATCAAAGCTAGTATCCATAATAGATATTTTGGACGAAAAACAAAAAATTAATTTTTTTTATAAGTAGTGTCGTCGTATTCGTGAATAGTGTCGTATACGTGAATAGTAATTCCGACACAAAAAGTTCCAAATTTGATAAAAAGTTCAGTTCAATATCTTGGCATAATGATATTGAAAGAATAACATCATTACAAAAAAAAATAACATCCCTTACTTCGAAAAGACAGTACTTCTGACTAGATATAGTGCTGAAGGAAACTTGCACCGTATAGCAACACTCAAATTATTAAAATACTCACAAGAATACGCTCAATATATAGAGAGAGAAAGAGAGAGAAAACTTCAGTTTCTGGTGTGATTTTCAATTCTAACCTAAGCACCCTATTTATAGGAAAATGCTTAGAACACCAAAGCAGAAAATTTAATAAAATAATTTTATTAATTAAATTTTTAAGCCCACCACCCAAGAATCTGAATTCTAGCAACATAACACATCTATCACATGTGGGACACTCACCAAAAACGTTTTTCTTAAAAATATTAATTAAAACTTCCAAAATCAATTATTTCGGAACTTCGGAACTTCAATAATTCATAATAAATAGCCCTTTTGTCAGAAAAATTCAAACCTCATTTTTTTTTCCATAGGAAATCCCATTATCTACAACTTTGCAGAATAAAGTTTTTCCAAATTCCAAAAAGAAATTGATCGAAATCCACAAATCGCAAGCGATTTTACAGTGCTATAATCAAATTTGATTGATAATAATTGGGGTCTACCGCACACAAAAACATGTGTTAATAATTTAATACCACAAAAATACTCTTCCTCCTCATATACTCATATATCCCACATTCATTGTAAAAATATCACCATTATTATATTATTAAAATATAATAATATATTTAAATGAATTATTTTATCAAAAAAAATAAAATATTAATTTTCAACAATTGTCACATCAAAATTTTCTCCATCTATATCCACATAAAATCAATATTTTCTCATCATAAAATCAATAATTAATTATTCACAAATAATATTACAGAATCACATTCTCGTGACGGTGCAGGTTCCTGAGAAAGAGGGGCTTTCCAATAAGGATCTCTCCTTCTTGTGTGCCAATTAGATGACCAAACCTCTCATTAGACAGAACTTTCTAGACATTGCCAATAATATTATCTAATAATATTATTCAGATAATATGAATTATTGCTCCGATAATAGAAAATCTTTGTGCGGTGACAATTATTAAAACAACGATAATATAAAATATCAACGCAACAATTATTGAATTAATAAAATAAAATATTAAGCGAGTAACTCTTCGTAACAATTATTAAGTAGTGCCTTAACTTACGTAAGGATCAATAATTCAAAATATTATGCGATCTGGTGTCTTTCTTTTGTCTGACAACGCGTATTCTTCGTATTTTAACCACCGTAATCCAACGATGTTAATTGAAATAACTACGCCGTCATTTATAAATAACTTATATTTGTCGTTTTCTTCATCCAATCTCTTTTTACATTATGGGGCCCACATAATTTCAAATTTGTCAAATCTAAATATTCCCAAGCGGTAAGAATATTCCACGACCAAACGAATATTCCCCGACAACAATGAATATTTTATAACCACTTGCGCATTTCACCCATAATTAACCACATTAATCAAATTAACCCTTTCAAACTAATAAATAGAGGAAATTTCATTTTATTAATAAAAAGTCGGTGTCTTACATCCTCCTTTCCTTATGAAATTTCATCCTCGAAATTGACTTACGTACCTGGTATTTTGAAAAGGTGAGGGTGCCTCGCTTTCATTTCCGTTTCCAACTCCTAGGTCATTTCCTCTATATCATGGTTCCTTCACAAAACTTTAACTTGTGGTATGACCTTCGTACGTAGGACATGCTCCTTCCTATCCAAGATCTTGACAGATACCTCTTCGTACGTTAAGTCTTCGGCTATCTCGTCCGATTCTAACTCAATAACGTGGTTCGGGTCTTTCACATATTTACGAAGTACAGATATGTGAAACACATTATGAACACGAGACATACTCGGGGGTAACGCGAGTCTATAGGTCACATTTCCCACTTCGTCAAGAATCTGAAATGGACCAATAAATCATGGATTGAGCTTTCCTCTCTTCCCGAATCTTGTAACTCCCTTCCATGGAGCAACACGTAATAGTACATGATCCCCAATACCAAATTCCACGTCCTTACGATGAAGATCCGCATAACTCTTTTGTCGATCATGTGCCGTTTGTATACGTTGTCGAATCATTTGAATCTTTTCCGTAGTCATACGTACCAACTCGGGTTCCAACAATGTTACTTCACCCACCTCATCCCAACATATTGGAGAGTGACACTTTCATCCATATAATGCTTCAAATGGAGCCACACCTATACTTGCCTGATAACTGTTGTTGTAGAAGAATTTCACCAATGGTAAATACTTATCCCAACTCCCTTTGAAGTCTAGGACACAGAGTCTTAATAGATCTTCAAGAGTTTGGATAGTCCTCTCTGATTGTCCATCCGTTTGAGGATGGTATGCTGAACTAAATCGTAAATCCGTGCCCATAGCTTTTTGCAAGCTAACCCAAAATCTTGAAGTGAATCTTGGGTCACGATCCGAAACTATGGATACTGGCATGCCATACAATCTCACAATCTCATTTACATACATACTAGCAAGACGTTCAAGGGAATAAGTCTCCCGTATCGGCAAGAAATGAGCAGACTTGGTTAATCTATCAACAATAACCCAAATAGCATCGATGCCTTGATAAACCGTAGGAAGACCCATAACAAAATCCATGGTAATGTGTTTTCACTTCCATTTCAGAATCTCAAGTGATTGCAATGGACCCTTAGGTACTTGATGCTCCGCCTTTACACGTTGACAAGTTAAACACGTCGAGATAAACTCTGCAATCTCTCTCTTCATATTGTTCCACCAAAATGTATGTCGAAGATCACGATATATTTTGGTACTCCCAGGATGGATCGCAAATGGTGTATTATGTGCTTCCATCATAATCTTGTACTTCAAATCAGAGTCATTAGGAACACAAAGTCTGGAGTGGACTCGAAGTATTCCTTCTTCATCGATTCTCGCTTCCGAAATAACACCTTCTTGTAATTTCTTCTTCATACGCATCGGCCGGGTTCGGTGGCTTGAGCGACCTTAACTTTTTCTATTAAAGTTGGCTCTGTCGCGTATACTTGACATCATCGCTTTTCGTTCTCGCATATGATCTTCTACTCAACGCATCAGCTACCACGTTCGTTTCTCCAGGATGGTATTGAATAGTGTGGTCGTAATCTTTCAATAACTCGAGCCAACGTCGTTGCCGCATGTTGAGTTCCTTTTGAGTGAAGAAATATTTAAGGCTTTTATGGTCTGAATATATCTCCACTTTCTCCCCATATAGATAGTGCCTCCAGATCTTTAGCGGGAAAACGACTGCTGCCAACTCTAGATCATGAGTAGGATAATTCCTCTCATACTCTTTAAGTTGTCGCGAGGTATAGGCTATGACTTTCCCATGCTGCATGAGAACACATCCTAACCCTTTGCCCGAAGCATCGCTGTAAATAACAAATCCATCTGAACCAGACAATATTGTTAGAACAGGTGCCGAAATGAGTCTCCTCTTGAGCTCTTGGAAACTCTTCTCGCATTCCTCGCTCCATACGAATTTTGTATCCTTCCGAGTCAACTGAGTTAATGGAGTAGCAATTCGAGAAAATCTTTCCACAAATCTTCGATAATAACCAGCTATGCCCAAAAAAACTACGTATTTCGATTACTGACTTAGGTTGCTCTCAACTGTGACTCATATCCCAATCTTGGATAGCACGTCACAATGGCACGTATCAGTTTACTACCACACAAATATGACATCCCGTACGGAGAGTCTAGCTTCGGTGCATTCCACAAAGGAAGTCACCAGATAGAGGCTAGGGTACCAACTTCTATAGTTAAATTTTTTAACTCCTGAAGTTCAATAGGAGTCATTCAATATGAGATTTTAGAAATGGGTTTTGTACCGGGTTCAAAGTCGATACAAAATTTAATATCACGCTCTGGGAGTAAGCCAAGAAATTCTTCAGGAAATACGTCAGGAAAATCAATAACAACATGAATATTATTCAAATCTGACGTGTCTTTATTCAAATCCATAACATGGGCTAAGAAAACTTGACATCCGTTTTTCAATAAACGAATAACTTCATGGCTTGATATGAAAATGTTTGACTTCAATGGTTTGATTGCTTGAATTCGAATAACAGGTTGCTTAGGAATATGAAAACTAACAACCTTACGAAAGTAATCAATTTTGGCATGATGAGTAGTTAACCTTAAAATCACATCAAAAGCAAATATCTTTATAGAAATAAGGTCAACAGGTAATGTGATAGTGCTAACCTGAATCAAGCAAGATTTCTAAACAGTGGATGAAATGAAAGTTTCTCCTAACGGAGTCTCCACAGATAGGTCAAAGTCTAATTTCTCCGTAGTCAAGTTCAAATGTTGAACGCAAGCAAGAGAGATAAAAGAATGGGTAGAACCGGTATCTAATAAGGTATAAACTTCGCAAGAATTTATAATTAACTAACCCGTGCTAACTTCATTCGGGTTCCTCGCATTCTGACCAGTCACAACAAACGCTCTTCTAGGAATCGTTGACTTTGACTTTTCTGGGACAGCCTTTTGAGTCACCATCCCCGCTGGACTTGGTTTCGCTACTGTACAATCGCGAGCGATATGTCCTTCCTTTCCATAATTATAATATATCTTGAACTGTTGTGGGCGGTTTGGGTGATATGTCCTCTTTCTCGCATTTATAACACATAACCGGTGAGGTCGTTCTCCTCCCTTGGAACCGATTGTTCTTTGACGTCTTCACATACGGTCGTTGTTGAATCTCCTCTTTTAAAATCTCCTCCCACTCGCTTCTTCTATTCTCATGGCCGTGATTACCACCAGAGTGGTTACCACCTTTTTTCGTATTCTTCTTTCTCCACTGGTTATCGTTGTTCTGATGACTGCTGTCACCAGTATGATCCTGGTAATGGTCCCTCGGTTGAACGTACTCGTTATCTCGCTCTAACAATTGAGCCTGTTGAAAACATCTCTGAATAGAGAAAATTTATGAGAAATGAGATCTTGGCGTATGTCGGGGTTTGAAACCTCTCAAATACATCCACATCGTTCCTCATTCTCCACCAAATGAGGTGCAAACACGGATAACTCTGCGAACTTTGCCTCGTCTTTGGGATACCGTCATGTTGTTCTGCTCTAGTCTAATAAACTCTACCTCCTTCATATGACAAATACTTTCAGGAAAGTACTTGTCATTGAACAGTTTCTGAAACGTCTCCCAAGACATGTTGAGTGCAGCTGGATGGGTACGCTTCACAGATTTCCACCAGTAATCTGCCTGACCACGGAACATAAAGGTGGCGAATGGAACCTTTTGTTCCTCCGTGCATCCCAAGACATCAAATATCTTGGTAATTTGTTTGACCCACGTTTCTGCCTTGATCGGATCCGTCTTTCCAAGGAATTCTGGTGGTCCCAACTCTTTGAACTGTTTGGCTGTGACAAACCGTGCGTTGCTATCATTTCCACCTATATTTTGTACACGAGTCTCCCTCGTCTGATTTTGCATGAACTGCAAAAAGCTTCTAAACATCCCGTCATTCATCATCTGCTCATTGGCGTTGTTCACATGAGGAACATTGCCGGCCTGCTGCATGTTCTCCTCATTGGTGAGTACAGGCGTCTCCACGGTTTCATTTACTCCACTGTTAACATTCTCAGTCGACATTCACAAATACTGCAATAGAACAAGGGTTAATTAAGGAAATCAACATATCACATAATATCCCTATACTCTGACCTTCCAACAAATAAGCTTAGGTAAGACACACTAGCGAAGGAATCACTCATCTCTCCCTTCCTAGTTCAATTCCCCGATCTCCGCCATATCCTTAAGCTCTGATACCAACTGTGACGCCCCAAAAATAGGTCCAATCCATCTAACCTATTCTGAGTCGCCAAATACATGGTACAGAAATAACTACAACTTTATTAATACATTTGTAGTGCAAAATACGACAACACTTAAACTGTGAGTTTAATTACAAATATTTTCTTCTAGACAATATCCACAACCAAATAAGTCCTCCTTACAATTATTAAAACTTTATTTTACAAAAATGGTGAGGACTACTAAGACAACTTTCTAGAACCATCATTCCACACCCAGGCTAAATTTCTTTCTACATTCTCGCCTCTTGAGAAGAAAAATAGAACAACAAGGAAAAGGGTGAGCTCAACTAGCCCAGTAAAGAATATTATTACTAAGATAATATATAACAAATTATCGTTAGTCCTTAACAGGGAAAAATCTGATAGAATACAATAGACAACAAATTTCAGATCAATATTCGCTGCGGAAAATAATAATTCATAGAATAGTTACGTAGAGAATGAAATCTACTAGTATCTATGAATTTAAAAGTCCATCATCAATATTTTATCCCTGTAACATCAATCAATATACATCTTCAATCAAATATTTATCTTTGCACTACAGGCCAAAGATATTCATCAGTTGGTCATGTTCATCTCAACACCTGTTCAGATAAATGAGCAATTAATTGCTATTAATTCACATGCTTATAACTATGTGTTCACATGTATGTACTATTGATTCACATGCATGTACTATTAGGGGAGGTGATGCAAGATTTGTGAGACCCCTAATTTTATAAAATAAAGGTATTCAATTTTTCTATTTTGGTAAATAGTTAAATTGATAAAAGTTTAAAGTTAAGGGTCATATTTGAAAATTTTTCAAAGTAAGCAAGTTGTCATAAAATAACCAGTAGTAAAAGTACAGTAATACACGTGGTTGCATAGTAGCACACGGTATTGATTATTGATGCTTATGTGAGAAGTCACTCAGTTATACTCAATTATTGCTACAATAATTGTTGCATCATATATCTCATATTATTGATTCAATTATTGTCACAGTATCATCTGTGTAAGACCCCGAATTTTATTAAATAAAAGTATTCAATTTTTCTAATAAATATTATTCAGTAAATGGTTGAATTGATAAAAGTTTAAAGTTAAAGTTAATATATGAAAATTTTCAAAATACGCAAGTGGTTATAAAATACTCATTTCTGTCGGAGAATATTCGTTTGGTCGTGGAATATTCTTGTTGTCGAGGGAATATTAAATGCGGCAAGTATGACCTTTCCTGGGGCCCATAACTTAAAAAGAGATTGGATCAAGAAAAGCGACAAATATGCGTTTTTTATAAATAACAGCGTAGTTATTACTGCTATCATCTTGTTGAAATACTAAATTGGTTAAAACACGGTTGTGATGCCCCCAAAATAGGTCTAATCCATCCAACCTATTCTGAGTCGCCAAATACATGGTACAGAAACAACTACAACTTTATTAATACATTTGTCGTGCAAAATACGACAACACTTAAACTGTGAGTTTAATTACAAATATTGTCTTCTAGACAATATCCACAACCAAATAAGTCCTCTTTACAATTATTGAAACTTTATTTTACAAAAATGGTGAGGACTACTAAGACAACTTTCTAGAACCATCATTCCACATCCCGACTCGTACTCGCTACATTCTCGCCTCCTGAGAATAAAAATGGAACAACAAGGAAAAGGGTGAGCTCAACTAGCCCGGTAAAGAATATTATGACTAAGATAATATATAACAAATTATCGTTAGTCCTTAACAGGAAAAAATCTGATAGAATACAATAGACAACAAATTTCAGATCAATATTCGCTGCGAAAAATAATAATTCATAGAATAGTTACGTAGAGAATGAAATCTACAAGTATCTATGAATTTAAAAGTCCATCATCAATATTTTATCCCTATAACATCAATCAATATACATCTTCAATCCAATATTCATCTTTGCACTACAGGCCAAAGATATTCATCGATTAATCATGTTCATCTCAACACCTTTCATCTTTGCACTTTCACGAATACATATATTCATAAGAAAATCAACCATCTTTACTACACTGGCCAAAGATATTCAATAACATCATCATTTAGGACTGAAGATGATGAAAAATATTTTTAAAAAAATGAATCCAGTGAAACAAAAGACAAGGATTAAGGATTAAGGATTAAGGATTCGTGATTCGGTTTATCCATGTCCAAAAATACCTCAATAATAATCATAGTGGAAAAAAAATTCAAGAATGATCAAAACATGGATACAATCAAAGCTAGTATCCATAATAGATATTTTGGACGAAAAACAAAAAATTAATTTTTTTTATAAGTAGTGTCGTCATTAATTAAGTGAATAATGTGCATTATCGTGAATAGTAATTCGACACAAAAGTTCCAAATTTGATAAAAAGTTCAGTTCAATATCTCGGCATAATGATATTGAAAGAATAACATCATTACGAAAAAAAAATAACATCCCTTACTTCGAAAAGACAGTACTTTTGACTGGATATAGTGCTGAAGGGAACTTGCACCGTATAGCAACACTCAAATTATCAAAATATTCACAAGAATACGCTCAATATATAGAGAGAGAAAGAGAGAAAAAACTTCAGTTTCTGGTATGATTTTCAATTCTAACCTAAGCACCCTATTTATAGGAAAATGCTTAGAACACCAAAGAAGAAAATTTAATAAAATAATTTTATTAATTAAATTTTCAATCCCACCACCCAAGAATCTGAATTCTAGCAACATAACACATCTATGACATGTGGGACACTCACCAAAAACGTTTTTCTTAAAAAAATTAATTAAAACTTCCAAAATCAATTATTTCAGAACTTCGGAACTTCAATAATTCATAATAAATAGCCATTTTATCAGAAAAATTCAAACCTCATTTTTTTCCATAGGAAATCCCATTATCTACAACTTTGCAGAAGAATGTTTTTCCAAATTCCAATAAAAAATTGATCGAAATCCACAAACGGGCGATTTTACAGGCTATAATCAAATTTCGGTCAATAATTGGGGTCTACCGACACACAAAACATGTGTTAATCATTTAATACCACAAAAATACTCTTCCTCCTCATATACTCATATATCCCACATTCATTGTAAAAATATCACCATTATTATATTATTAAAATATAATAATATATTTAAATGAATTATTTTATCAGAAAAAAATAAAATATTAATTTTCAACAATTGTTACATTAAAATTTTTCTCCATCTATATCCACATAAAATCAATATTTTTCTCATCATAAAAATCAATAATTAATTATTCATAAATAATATTACAGAATCACATTCTTGTGACGAACCGTGCAGTTCCTGTGGAAGAGGGCTTTCCAATAAGGATCTCTCTCTTCGACGCCGTGATTAGATGACCAAAACTCTCATTAGATGAACTTTCTAGACATTGCCAATAATATTATCTAATAATATTATTCGGATAATATGAATTATTGCTCCGATAATAGAAAATATTGTGCAGTGACAATTATTAAAACAACAATAATATAAAATATCAACGCAATAATTATTGAATTAATAAAATAAAATATTGAACAGTAACTACTGTAACAATTATTGAGTAGTGCATTCTTACGTAAGGATCAATAATTCAAAATATTATGCAATCTGAGTGCCATCTTTAAGCAACAACGCATATTACTGTATTTTAACCACCCGGTAATCCAACAGTGTTAACGGTAACAACTACGCCGTCATTTATAAACAACTTATATTTGTCATTTTCTTCATGCAATCGCATTTACATTATCTGACCCATTACAAGATCATACTTGTCAAATCGTAATATTCCCAACGATAAGAATATTCCACGACTAAATGAATATTTTCCAACAACAATGAATATTTTATAACCACTTGCGCATTTCACCCATAATTAACCACATTAATCAAATTAACCCTTTTAAAATAATAAATAGAGGAAATTTTATTTTATTAATAAAAAGTCGGGGTCTTACAACAGTAGCACACGGTATTGCACCAATTATTGATTTTTACGTAAAAAGGCACTACTCAATAATTGTTACAGTAATTACTGTTTAATATTTTATTTTATTGATTCAATAATTCTTTGCGTTGATATTTTATATTATCGTTGTTTTTTAATAATTGTCACTACACATTTTTCCATTATCGAGAGTAATAATTCATATTATCTGAATAATATTATTAGATAACATTATTGGCAATGTCTAGAAAATTCTGTCTAAGGAGAGGTTTGGTCATTTAATTGCGCGCCAGTAAGAAAAAATCCTTATTGAAAAGTCCCCTCTTTCTTGGGAACTGCCTGGTTGTCAGTATTGTGATTTTGTAATATTATTTGTGAATAATTAATTATTGATTTATATGATGAGAAAAATATTCATTTTATGTGGATATAGATGGAGAAAATTTTTAATGTGACAATTGTTGAAAATTGGTATTTTATCTTTTTCTGATAAAATAATTCATTTAAATATATTATTATATTTTAATAATATAATAATGGTGATATTGTTACAATGAATGTGGGATATATGAGTATATGAGGAGGAAGATTATTTTTATTGCAATAAATGTTAAAAATATGTTAAACATGTCGATGGACCCCATTTCTTGACTGAAATTTGATTATAGCACAGAAAATCGTCTGTTGTGAATTTTCAATTTCGCTTTTAATTTGAAAAACTTTCTTATGCAAAGTTGTAGATAATAAAATTTCCTATGAAAAAAGCATAAGGTTCGAATTTTTCTGACAAAAGGGCTATTTATTATGAATTCTTAAAGTTCCAAAATAATTGATTTTTGGAAGTTTAAAATATTTTAATTATAAAAAAATGTTTTTGTTATTTTTGACCCATGTGTGGCTGATGTTTTTGACAAAAAAAAAAGTGGGCTAAGGAAATTTAAATAAATATATTAATATTATATTAAATTTTTTGCTATTGTGTTCTAAGCATTTTTCTATAAATAGGGTGCTTAGGTTAGAATTGAAAATCATTCCTGAAACTGAAGTTTTCTCTCTCTATATTATCGAGCATATTTTTGTGAGTATTTAAATATCTTGAGTGTTGCTATACTGATTGCAAGTTCAAATGCTGATTATATCCCAACATTCTAATCTTTGCTTCTTTTGAGGTAAGAGATAATAAGGGATTTTAAGGGTTATTATGTTTTTCAGTTTCGAAATTTTTTTGAACCTTCAAAAATTCTGAAAAAAATTGAAATGATAATTTGATGAGTTTTGTTGATTGTGTCCAAAAATGACAATTTTTGGATGTATAGATTAAGAGTTATGGATTTTATGAGAAAAAACTTTTTTAAAAGTAAACCCTTATTACTCCTCGTGGTTAACTCCAAAATTGGTGAAATTTTTATTGGGAGTAAATGTATATATAACAGAAGTATACCGTGTATATTTCAGAATTTTTGGACAAAAGTATAATTTATGATAAATATTTAAATATTCGACAGTTTTGGCCATATGAAAAATAGTAAATGAATTTTAAAAATTCTGCGAAAAATATATATTCAATATGGGACTATATTCTTCTAAAAACCAGAAAAGAAATATTTTTGAAACTGATTTGGTATTTTTCATGAAAATGTTCTAGTTATGAGTAAATGACTTAAATATGTTATGTGAAGTAAGAAAATTAGAAAATAGGATTTTATGGCTTGAAAATCCTATATAAGGTATATGCAGATTTTTGACGAGGGTTTTGGTTATTGATGATGAAATCTTATGAGTTTGGCATCTTTTGATGATTAAATGCATTAATTAGTAAGTGCAAACAATTTAAATAAATTGTTTATAAGTTTAAGAAATGATTAAAATATTGTTGTAGTATTAATAATATTAGATTATGAGATTATTAAGTGATTTATAACATTTGGATTAAGGTATTATGAAATCGTTGATTTATGAATCTTACTCTTGAAATTAAACCCATATTTTGATTATATTGTTTATATAACATTTTTATAATCCTGGTGAAGAAATTCTCTTTGACTTAAGTGTAAAAATGGGTAGATTATGAGTATGATCATGACTATGGGTTCTCTTTGGCCAGTAGTGCAAAGTTGAATCGTTGACTGGTATGATCATAACCATTGAATTTATAATTGAATATTTTTAGCTTATGTGCAAAGGTGAATTGATTAATATGGTTATAATTATTGTTTTATAAATTCTGAAATGATTATATATTTCTTTGTGATATTAATATCTTTGGCATGTAGGGCAAAGATAAATTATTGATGAATATCTTTGGCCTGTAGTGCAAAGATGAATTATTGATGAATATCTTTGGCACGTAGTGCAAAGATGACTTGTTGTTGAATATCTTTGGCCTGTAGTACAAAGATTAAATGTTAATGAATATCTTTGGCCCGTAGTGCAAAGATGAATTTATTAGTATGATTATAAACAGGAACTGTGATTTGGTGTAACCATGATTTTTTATTTTTCAGGTAAAGACAGGTGATGAAATTATCTTCGTGCTGGATAAGAAGAGGAATTTAGAACCAAAATTATGATTATGAGTTATTCATATGATTGTTGACAGGAACTGTTGATTGATGTTACAAGGATAAAATATTGTTGGTGGATTTTTAACATGGAGAAAATAATAGACTTTATGGTCTATTTGACTCTTCTAATGGATTGCTCGTTCCGCTGCAACTATGGTTTAAAATTTTTATCATCTACCATATGTTCAAAATCTCTGATTTATTATTGACAAAGTCTATTGATAATTTAATTATCTTTAGTCATGATATTCTTTACTGGGCTATTTGTGCTCACCCTTTTGCTTCACAATTCCTTTCAGGTAATAAGAGTGTAGCTGGGTCGAGCGGGGATAACAGGGGAATAGAACGGTGGTCTATAGTTGTTGAGGTTCTCCCTAAAGAGTATTGAAATGATTTATTGAGGATGTTAGATAAGTGTGTTGTATTTTATACGTCATTTAATAGTTATATTTGGTGAATCAAATAGGGTGAGGCGAACCCAACTTTGGAACGGTGTTTTGCCACTATCATACAAGATCTCTAATGACATACAAACTCGTATTATCATAAGACAAGGTTGTGCACATCCACTTGCTGAGTATATCTACGAGCACTACCTATATGATCTTGGAGTTTATTTGAAATATAATTTTACTTGGAGACAACGGAGATAATTATATGTCGAAAGACTCACCTTGGAAAGAACATGATAGTAATATTCTCATTTTTTTTTGGGTCTATTAGTCAACCACGAGGATAATTACGTGGGCATATGAAATCTATTATAACCTGATTTAATGGCCTACCATGTATGTGAAGGTTTCCTTGAGCACTTCCCAAGGATTTTAATTTCTAAAATGCATTTATTGATTGTCTTTCTTATGTAATGTATCAATGTGAGGTGTTGTCCATAGTTGGGACATGAGTCACAGTTGGTATTAAAACTCACAGTATATGTATTGTTATATTTTGCACGATAATTGTAGTAATAAAGTTGTAGTTGTTTTATGTACCATGTATTTGGCGACTCAGAATAGGTTGGATGGATTAGACCACGGTCATGACACTGACGATTGCTGTAATAACCCGAGAATTTCTATATAAAATAAATAAGAAATTTTGCGTATAAATTTTTTTTTATTTAATGACGAGACTAAGTGTTAAGTAAAGTGAACGATAAATGCGAATACATTTATTACTTGAAAAATTAGAAATAATTTTGGAATTATTAATTACCACAAATTATATGGTAATAAATTTACGTAGTAGAAATATTTTTATTAATTATTTTCCATGAAAACATGATTGGAAATAATATATGATATGATAATTAGATTTATATAATAAATATTTTATTATATGAATTGTTCGAAATATTTAAGTTAATTATTTTAACTTGATTATTGATGATGTGTACGAAGAATAAGTCGGACATGAGATCCAAACCTCGGATTGGGATTGTGATCAAGAGATGAGAATAATAATATTATATTATTTTACGATTACCATAATTATGTACTGGTATGTGTGTGACAGATAATATTGAAGCAATGACGATTCAATCAATTAGGTGGTAGCATATATTACCGTGTTGTGAAACCTAATTATTAAACTTCGGTTATGGGATATTTACGAGTAGTAAAGGATCGTATATGAAGTTCTTGTGAATAAGAATATCGGTAATTAGAAGAAACCCTAATTCTCATTATGACGTCGATAATTAGGACAAACCCTAATTATTATAATCTAACCTATTGAAATTAGAAACCGTAACGACTTATTGTGTTAGTAACATACATAGATAATTAAAGAACCACTAATGGTCAATTAGAAACCCTAATTGATGACATTGAGAAACCCTAATTTTAATTACATGGGTTTAATTTCGATATTATTTGTATAAGTGTTTTAATTTACCAAAGGATAGAAGTTAATTGGTAAATTATAAGAATTAAATCTAGTGATTAAATATTACATTTAATTGCCTTGTACAAGATTGCCCATACACTCTTAAACAAAGCCCAACCATCACCCATAACAAATCGTAAGCAAGAATCAAGAATTTTTGGCAAAAGGGTATAAGAACACTAAACCTAGAAATCCTTTGATTCGATGTTATTTGATGCAATTGATTGTTTAAAGTTGTGTAATAGAATGTTAATTGATTATATGGGTTGATAAATCAAAGACCCATAACATCAAAGTGCAATTTGAAGATTTAAGCAAGTTGGAAAAAGCCGAATTTCATTATTTTTTTCACCAAATGTCGAGGCCATAACTCTTTGCTCGATCATGAGTTTGGTTCTTCAAAAGTTATTATGTTTAGCCGATATGTGGTCTTTAATGCAAAAAGAATCAAGTCCATATCATGTATAGATTAGAAGTTATAGATGGTCAAACATGGTTGATCGATCATGATAAACTTTTTGGGCGATGTAATGGGGGCATTCTCGTCCACTTTTTGTGATTTAAAAGGTCTGGGCTTTTGATATGTTGTAGTGCACTGAGTTAGGAAGCCATAGGCTTTGGAATGACCTCATTCCAACCTCGGATGAGGGAATTACGTTGATTGGAAGGAAATGTGTCAAATTTCTCAAAACTGAAAGTCAGCAGCGGGATGTGCTATTAGGGACACTATTTCGATCAGTTAATGTTTCCAAAACCTTATGGGCTTTTGGTATGTTATAGTACACCGAATAAGCTTTCCATAGACTCCGAAACGGACTAAATCCGATATCGGAGGAGAGAGTTATGACATTTCAAAGTAGTAGTGTCAAAACTTCCCAACAAGTGCGGTGCAGTCCATTTGAACGGAATTTCTGGGCTGATGTGTTCGGAATTTGGAAATGGTCAAAGAATAAAAGTTGTAGCCCCAGAAATTAGCTTCACGTGGGCTCAAGAATCGCTCAAAAATATTTTAAAATGAAGGAGTTATGACTGTTTTAGCGAAAGAGGGTAAAGCTGAAACGAGATTGAAAACTGTTATGAACGTCCACTTTTGACGCACTGTTTGGGCTACCTAATGAACCCGAATTGGGTAATTCGTATTTTTTAAAAATAGTCTTACATACCATGTATAACATATCCAAAAATTAGATTAATCGGAGTTATGAGCAATGCGTTAGAAAATCGCAAAGTGAGCTATTGAAAAATTAGTATAAACCAAGTTCCACATCGACTAAATTGAGAACTTCACCATTTTCTAAACCTATAAATAGAAGGGCTTGGCCTTTGTTTCATTCACCAACAATAAGGCCTCCAATTTTTGAGAAAGACTTTGTTGTGGGAGAACTTTTATAAAAAGATCTCCTTAGTTAAATTTTAAGCGTGAAAGTGCGTATTCAGGTTTGTGGAATTCAGTATTTTAGGGTATGTTTCTTATTTAATTTTTGTAATGTTATTATTTTTAATTGTTAGTTAAAGTTTGAATTTTTGAAGTTTAGTTAGTGTTGTTAATAAACTAGTTAGTTTACTATGTTTATTTTGGTTTGGAATTGATTATGTAAATGAGTTATTTGTGATGACTTTTAATATTTTGTGATGAATTTCATTAATTAATAATTATTAATGATATTATTGTTATTTAATGATTATATTAAATAATTTAGTTTAAAAATGATTTTAATATTATAAAAATCATTTTAAATGAAAATAAGGTATTTAAAAATATTTTAAGTTATAAAATATAACTTTTAATATTTAAATGATAATTTCATTAATAATTAAATATTAATGATATTAAGATAATATTAATGATATTTAGTTTATTTAATGATTAATATTAAATAAATAGTTTAAAAATGGTTTTACTTATTTAAAACCATTTAAAGAGGATATTAAGGATTTAAAAATATTTTAAGTTATAATTAATGACTTTTAATATTTGGATAAATAGTACATTAATATTTAAATATTAATGATAATTATTTAGGTAATATAAATGTTTTAAAAATAGTTTGAGTTATTATAAATAACTTTTATATTTTAGCGATGATTTCATTAATAGTTTAGTATTAATTAAACTATTAATGATAATGGAATTGTCTAATGTTTAAATCATTTAATTATGATTACGATATTTGAAAGTTATAAATTTACCAAACTAGTGACTTGAGAACCGATTATGAAGTTACGAATTTGAAGAAGAACACCTATAATAATGATTATATCACTATAGGCCCTTCAAGGATGATTTGAATTATTTTAAAATTTTCAATTTACGAAATTGCGAAAATGATTAAAAATAAGATGTCCGATATTCTGAGATGTTGAGGTATAGAATAAGAGTCTTACACTCAAGATTTACCCGATAAAAAGTCAGTTTGCACGCCGACAAATGTTAGACCTTATAAAAGAAAGAAAAGACTATCAGTAGAGCATGGATGAGATATTTGAAAATGTATAAAAATATTTCAAGTATAGAATAGGAACTAAAAGTATGATCACCGTGATTATGTGATTAGACTATGTCTTTGTCGTATAATAAACGATCTTATGTGTTAAGATATATTGTTCTAATCGAACGAATGATCCGATTATTGATAGGTTGTGATAAAGAGATAAAACCTAAGTTGAGATTTGTAATCGTAATCGAAAAGATATCCTATCTTTGCATTTCCTTTATCTGAATGGACATGAGTAAGAAGTTTGAGAATTATTCTATCTCCGTCTGATTATGTACTCTTTGATTCTGAGCATGTTAGCTCGGATATATATTACATTCATTGATTTCTATAAATGGTTATACAAGTGTCCCCACTTGGATAATCATAGCATTTGTTCACATGTTGATACACCTTTGTCAATTACCCGTATATATATGTTGAATTACATATTATTGTTGAAAGCAAGATTAAAACCTTCGGGTTTGGAACCGTGGCATGTATAAACATCCCTATATGGGAAGATTTTTTGCATGAAGCGGATAGAGTGAGCGATGAATTTCGTTCAAGTTATGTAGTATTGATCAATACAGGTACAATGAAATGATCACCCTCCGTGCTTCGTAAGTTATGACGATTTGAGGATAGAATTCCATTAAACCTTTTGAAAATAAAAATAATGTTCATAGTATGTTTCTTAAACCCTATTCAAGGGGTAGAGCGAGCCAAATTTAAAGAATTTGAAAGAGAGTTGTTATGTGAATTTTTATCAAGATGATTACTTCACAACTTTCAATTCGTTGTAGAAGTGTTATGTAAAGAGAATACTTATATTCTTTCAGCTTATATATAATTGCTATTACTTGTTGGGCACTTAAATGCTCATCCTTGCTTAAATTAAATATTTTCAGTTATTTATGAGCAACCTGAAGGCTCAGGCACGAACAAAGGAAAAGGAAAGCTGATCGAATAAGTGTGTATTATGAGTTAATGGTTATAGTTGTATTGGTATCTATTCAAGTATTGTAAGGAATGTATTTGAAGGTCACGTACCTGGGGAAGTAAACTTTGATGTATGTAAATTAAGTTCGAATGTATTATTATTTAGTATTATTCATCTTAAAGAAATGGTATCGTGGAGAACCAAGTTCGGGTTTCAAGTACCTGGATTTGGGGTCGTCACAATTGTTACGAACTCAAGAAACAAATTGAAGATCACATTTAACGTGGTCAACTACGCCAGTATGTTTCTGGTAGAAGACAGGCACCATCACCAACTCGCCAGGATTAAGGATTAAGAATTCGTACTTTAGTTTGTCCAAATTCAAAAATACTCCATAATAAACAATTATGGGGCAAAATTCAAGAATGAAGATCAAAACATGGATACAATCAAAGCTAGTATCATAATAGATATTTTGGACAAAAAGAAAATTTTTTATTTTTTAATTGAATAAAGGTCGTGATTCGTGAATAATCACAGTATATCGTGAATAGTCAGATATCGTAAATAGTAACCCCGACACAAAAAGTTCTAAATTTGATAAAAGTTTATATCAATATTTCAAATAATGATATTGAAGAAATAATATCATTTACAAAAAGAAAATAACATCCACTTACCTTAAAAAGAATGATGATTTCACTAGAATCTGGGATATAGTCTTTGAAGGAACTTGCACCGTATAACAACACTCAAAGTTTCAAAATACTCACAAGAATAAACTCGATAATATAGAGAGAAAACTTGATTTACGGAATGATTTTCAATTCTAACCTAAGCACCCTATTTATAGGAAAATGCTTAGAACACCAAAGCAAAAAATTTAATAAAATATAAATAAACTTTTCTTAAATTCCTACGCCCACTTTTGTTTTCTAGATATCAGCCAAAACATGTGCCAACATCCCCAAAACGTTTTTCATACTAACATTATTGAAAACTCCAAAAAAAAATAAAAATCAATTAATCTGGAACTTCAGAACTTCAATAATTCATAATAAATAGCCCTTTTGTCAGAAAAATTTGAACCTTATGTCTTTTCCATAGGAAATTCCATTCTCTACAACTTTGCAAAAGAAAGTTTTTCCAAATTCCAAGCAAAAATTGACCGAAATTCACAAACAGACGATTTTACAAGCTATAATCAAATTTCAGTCAAGAAATGGGGTCCGCCGACACACAAATTATGTGTTTATCATTTCATGCAACAAAAATACTCTTCCTCCTCATATACTCATATATCCCACATTCATTGTAAAAATATCACCATTATTATATTATTATAATAATATATTATTTTATTCGAAAAGACAAAATATCAATTTTCAACAATTGTCACTTTTAAAAATTTTCTCCATCTATATCCACATTAAATAAATATTTTCTTATCAATAATTAATTATTCACAAATAATATTATAGAATCACAATCATCGACAACTGTGTAGTTCCTGGAAAGAGGGGGCCTTCCTGAAGGATTTCTCTCTTCTTTGGCGCCAAGCAATTACCTAACCTCTCCTCGATGTAACTTTTTTTAGACATTGCCAATAATGTTATCTAGTAATATTATTAAAATAATAAGAATTATTGATAATGGGAAATATTGTGTAGTGACAATTATTAAAACAATAATAATATAAAATATCAACGTAGCAATTATCGAATCAATAAAATAAAATATTGAACAGTAATTACTGTAACAATTATTGAGTTGTGCCTTCTTACGTAAGAATTAATCATTGGTGCAATACCGTGTGCTACTGTGTTTTAACCACCGAGTATTTCAACAGTATTAACGGTAACAACTACATCGTTATTTATAAAAACTCATATTTATCGTTTTCTTCATCCAATCGCTTTCCGTTATGGGGCCCACGGAAAGGTACATAGCAGCAGGTTTAATATTCGAATATTCCCGAGAAAGAATATTCCACGACCAAACGAATATTCCCAACAACAATGAATACTTTATAACCACTTGCTTATTTGAAATATTTGCGCATTTTACCCATAACTAACCACCTTAATTAAATCAACCCTTATTATTGCAAAATAATAAATAGAGGAAATTTTATTTTATTAATAAAAAGTCGAGGTCTTACACAGGCAGCCTCCCTGAGCGTGTCCCTTTCATGGACCGCCTGAAGCTCACTCTCAAGCTTAGTCGCCTTCTCATGGGCCTCAACAAGCTCCACCTCCCTGAGCACATCCCTCTCACGGATTGCCAAAAGCTCAGCCTTAAGCTTAACTGTCCTTTCGTGAATAGCCGAAAGATCTGTTTCAGCCTTCGAGTAAGCTGCCTCACTAAGTGCGACCTTCCCACGGGTCGCCAAAATCTCGGCAAACAAGCCCTATCATCGACTTCTTGCTCTCGATAATCCTCCCCGAAATGAAAGAATAAGCTCCTTCTTCCTTGACCTCATGGTTAAGCTTCAATTGGCCGTAAAAATGAGCCCTCGAGAACAAGCATACAGATGCTGTCGAAATCTGGAGAAGACAAGAGACAAAAAATGACCAAGTGCCAAAAAAAAAAAAGAAAAAGGGATTCTTACCTGAGCCAAGCCCTCCAGAAATGTGTTGATAACCCCCTCAGTGCCCAAAGCACTTATCTGCTAAATATCAGATGGAACCACAAATCTCCCAAGCCGTTCTCTGATGACTTGAAGATCCCCCAGCATAGAATCGGACTGCATCGGTGCCCCTACATGAGCTCCTGCAGGAGGCGTGGACGGACGGGGGTCAGAAGGTATAGGCAGGGAAGTCTCTGGAGTAGCGCTTGAAGTCACCAACTGGGAAGGTACAACTAAAGATGTCACTTGATGAGCGCTCGTCTCAATGTGCACATCACCCGTCCTCGCCACCTTGGGAGGGTGAACGCCCCTACAGGCGCCCCCAGAGAGGATTGATCCAATTGTCGTCCTGTCCACTGCAGCAAATGAGACAAAACGTTATCTAAGTGACCATCATCTCATAAAAGATAAGTTATGAGGTAAGTCAACATACCTTTTCTCTTTAACAAAGAACCCCCTGATTTAGGCGAAGAACCTCCAGATCTACTACCATACTTGGGCAGAAGAACGCTCAAGTCTCTGTCAGGGTGAGCCTTCATAGCCTGCAGCTTCGACTCTTGTTTTTTGGAGAGCACCAGCATACCTGCAAGGAGATGATGAGTATATATACATATATATATATATAAAAAATATACAATAGGCTCAAAAATGCACCGGGTTTCTTGGCAGCACCCCAACGCACTGAAACCAAGGCCCTATCAGCCTCTGCAGCCCATTCTCCACCAACAAAGAAGAAGCGAGATTTCCAGCTGTGGCAATTGGAGCGTAACCCAGTGAACACCATACCACTCTTTGAAGTAAAATAATACCAGCCCCTATTTGGTGCAGGAGTCTCACTCAAGTTATAAGCCCCATGGAACTCTTTGGGAGAAACATCTTCGTGATGCACCTTCTTCCATAATATGAGAAAACCCAACAAGACTCTCCAACCATTGGGAGCTAACTGCCCTGGAGTGAGAGAAAAATAGTGCAGAATTTGACAAATGGGATGGGACATGGGGAACCTAAGTCCGACCTCGAGCATCTCCTCGTAGATGACAATGTCACCAGAGGAATCATCGCAAGTGCATTCACCCTTCTCGGCCTGGCAACACGACACCGTGGGTGGAATATGATAAGTAGAAATAAGCCTAGAAATCTCATCATCAGAATTGATTGAGCTAAAAAGGGTACTTACTTTAGACCTATCATCATCGGGAATCAATTTGCTCTTATGTTTCATCTTTCGGGGTCTTAACAAATGGGGTGCTTCTGCAACGCTCTGCCCAGTGCTTAGAGAGACATCTGAAATCCCCTGCTCGCCCAAAACTTTCTCAGTTCGGGTCTGCTCCCACAAAATTTGCTCAACTAGCCTATGCTCGCCCAAATGGGACGATCCAGCACCTAGAGTAGCGCCCAAAGCCATCTGCTCGCCCGAAGGTACTGACCCATGCTCGCCCATGTCCAAATCCGGCTCCTGCCCGCCCAGGACCAGCCTCTGCTCACCCAGGACCAGCTCCTGCTCGCCCAAAATCAACTTCTGCTCGCCCAAGACCTCTTCAGTTCAACTCTACTCGCCCAAGGCATGCCCAGCTCGCCCAGCAGAAGCTGCTCGCCCACCACCAGATCGCCCCTATCCAGCTCCACCACGGAGCCCAGACGGATCTGCACTTCTAGCAGCGTCGTGCACGGCGTTATCCACCATGTCAGCCTCTTGAGAGCTCACTTCATCAGTCAGTCCACTCCCATGGATATCTCTTCCTTTGTTCGGCATTGAAAAGTTCTCACTAAGAGATTTCTGGGATTGAATATTCCTAATCGCTATGGAACAAGTAAGATGAAGAACAGGACTCAAAACCCCCAAATCCACGACCTAGGTTCTTCAAGAATAAGAGAGTGAAGGAGCCCTATAAGCCAGAGGAATTTATTTGAAAAGGGGAAGGTCAAAAGGTAAAAGGAATTTCTGAAAATTTGAATTTAAAGGTACTTTCACTATTTAAGTCATAACTTTTGATCCGTAACTCTGATTGGGGCCCGTAATATATCAAAATGACCATATCGACGAGCTCTACAAAAGTCATGCCTTTGGCTATGATGCATACTGTTAAAATCCCAAAAAAACCTCCAAAGCGCAAGTTTTGGCCTCCTGAAGTTTTTTCCAGTTTTGTCGGGAATTCAAATTTAAGTCGAATGCCCTCCTCTCTAAGTTTTGTTAGACGCAGGGCATTGGGGGGCAAATGATGGGTCTAGTCCAAGGGTACAGTCCATCTCATAGGCCTCGTCCTCCAGCCCATCTCATAGCTCATAGGTCCGTATGATAGGCCCAAACTCAAGAAGTCTGGCGAGCCCAACAAATATGATCCATCACAGTCGGATTAAATGAGCACGCCCACATCATGAAATGGTGAAGCCTCATCTCCGGACCTCACGGAGAGCACGTACATCACTCTGCACGCTTGGAAGAAGTTGGGAGCTCCACTAAAGTAGTGGTTATGTGATCGTCCCAAAACTGTCACTGCTTGCTATAAATAGAGTGTCTTACCATCACTGGGGGGCAACTCAACTCTTGTATCTAAATACTCAAGCTCTTTGTATTCTCTCCTACACACATAATAAAAAGTGTCAGGCAATTATAGCCATTCAACAGTGGACTAGGTCACCCCGACCGAACCACTTTAATACCCGTCTTATTTTTTTACTTTAATTACCACTTTTATAATTATTTGATTGGTGTTGTACAAAGTCCATTTTGTGCATCATCATATTATCCCAATTCTATCACACTTTTCTCTTCCTCTTCCAAGAAGAGAGAGAAAATATGTCCCCAACAGGTACACATTATTTTTGTTTTTAAAAAATGAGTATTAATTTGAGATATATTTAATCTTAAAATTATATATATATATATATATATATATATATATAATATGTAGTTTTATTGATCTCATAATTATGTTGACTATTACTTAAATTAATATGTAAATTTAAATTTTAAATTTTAAAAAATATTTTACATTTTCTTTTTAATTACTACTCCTCCGTCTTATAGTTATATAGTGATTTCTTTTGACACACAGTTAAAGAAAATCAGTTTAAGTATAATTTTTAACAAAAATTTTCTATATATACCCCTTAATATAGAATTAATGAATAAATTAATTACTCCTTACTTATCACATTGAAACTCTTAACTTCATTAATTGTTGGTACAATTGTCTTTTATATACAAAATATGTTAAATTAGTAAAGCCTAAAAAGTTGAATTCTTTTATTGAGAATACAACAACATTAAATGTGGTGATAAAAATAATGACATTAAAGGTTGTTTCTTCAAAAAAAGAGTAATGGTTGAATATTTATTATAAGGGTATAAAAGTAAAATAATGAACCAACTAAAATTTATAAATAGTAAGTAGCCTATATATTGGGACATCTCAAAATAGAAAATCAGCCTATAACTATGGGACGGAGGGAGTACAAGTTTTGATGACCAAATGAAATAAACTTTTTCTCTCTCTCAAAAAAGTCAAATTGAGCATCACTTTTTCGCACTTATAAAAAGAGAAAAACAAGACATGACATTTTATTAGAGAGAAAAACAAGGCATGAAGTGAATCTAAAAATGGTATGGTATAAAATATGGGTTAAAAAATAGTTAACCGGTTAACTAACTATATTTGTTTTAAAAAAAATATGGGTCCAAACTTTAACCAACCTGAATAAATAAAAATGGTTAACCAACCCATTTAGTTCCAGTTAATATGGTTTGACCCAATAATTAGCTAACTATATTGTCAGGTCTAATAGCGACGGACATCATATAATGACGGACCGAATATATAGCGACGGGTCGAATTATCGTCCGGTCTGTCGCTAAAAAGGGATGAGCAAGATATGTTTAGAGTTGAGCTTAAGATCCAGACTGCTCATACTATTTCATAGAAAAATATTTTATGGCTTCTTTTTTAAAGGTGGTCAGATTGAGCCCGGCGTCGCCGGGACTAATCCTTGTCACCTTAGTGAGCTTCAACTAATTACCCATCTAGTCCACAGCTTTATCAAAAATCGGACCAAATCGATGGAACATGGGTATTAATTTGAGATATATTTAATCTTAAAATTATATATATATATATATATATATATATATATATATATAATATGTAGTTTTATTGATCTCATAATTACGTTGACTATTACTTAAATTAATATGTAAATTTAAATTTTAAATTTTGAAAAATATTTTACATTTTTCTTTTAATTACTACAAGCTTTGATGACCAAATGAAATAAACTTTCTCTCTCTCAAAAAAGTCAGATTGAGCATCACTTTTTTGCACGTGTAGAAAGAGAAAAACAAGACATGACATTTTATTAGAGAGAAAAACAAGGCATGAAGTGAATCTAAAAATGGTAGGGTATAGAATATGGGTTAAAAAATAATTAACTGGTTAACTAACTATATTTGTTTTAAAAAAAATATGGGTCCAAACTTTTACCAACCTGAATAAATAAAAATAGTTAATCAACCCATTTAGTTCCAGTTAATATGGTTTGACCTTACAGTTAATTAACTATATTGCCGGTCTAATAACGATGAATATCATATAACGATGAATCGAATATATAGCGACGGATCGAATTATAATTCGGTCCGTCGCTAAAGAGGGATGTACAACGTATGTTTAGAGTTAGGTTAAGATCCGGACTAGTCGTACTATTTCATAGAAAAATATTTTATGGCTTCTTTTTTAAAGGTGGCTGTGATTGGAGCCGGCGTCGCCGGACTAGTCGCCGCCCGTGAGCTTCAACGGAACGGCCATCGGGTCACGGTTTATGAAAAATCGGACCAAATCGGTGGAACATGGGTGTACGATCCCGGAGTTGAGTCCGATCCATTAAGTATTGACCCGAATAGAGAAATTATCCATAGCAGCCTCTATTCTTCGCTCCGAACAAACTTCCCCAGACATTGTATGTGCTTTTCCGATTTCCCATTTACCAAAACTTATTCGGACTCTAGGAATTTTCCGTCCCATGAAGAGGTATTGAAGTTTCTGAAAGATTTCGCCGACCATTTTCAGCTCACTGAGTTGACCCGGTTCAATACAGAGGTAGTCCGAGTTGAGCAGCTGGTCGGCTCCAGGAATGATGAGTGGATCGTTGAGTCGAGAACGGGCGAGTTGAGTACGGAGGAGATTTTTGAGGCGGTGGTGGTCTGTAATGGGCATCATACTGAACCCCGGGTGGCTGATTTTCCAGGTATTTACTAAAAAGAAAATAAAGAATTTTCTGTTCATAGTATAAATAAATTGGATTTTTAATTTTTGAATATTTGAGTATTATGCAAGATTGAATTTTTCTTAACCCGATTGAAATTTTGGTAACCGAAATTGGAATATATGAACTGGATTTGGGTTTATTGAATTGCTTATTTGTTGTTTAGAGTTTAGAGTTTATTGCATTAGGATTTGTTGTTGTTAACTTGTATTTCATTATTGAACAAGTGATTGTTTGGTAATTCCTCTATTGTATCTTTCTTTTCTTGGCTTGGAAATTTTTATGTAAAGACCTGCAGGTTGCAGTCTTATTGGTTGTTAAGATAAGGAAGGTCCTTTAGCTTGAGAAGCTAATTTATTTTATTTTTTAAAATTTTAATTTCTACTGTTCTCGGAAAGATCTATCCACTCAATTGATGATAGGGAAAACAGAAACTGAGAGTATCAGCCAAAGTCTTTATTCCGAGAAGTCAAATGCTGACATTTCCCATGGATCTTGGGGTTTCTTTTTTAAAATTGCAAATGCTAAGATCTATATATTGCACAACATCCTAAGGTCACCAATAAAATTGGCTAATTTCCAGGAGAACTTTATGCTACTTGGATCCAACTGCTCAAGGCTATAGTTGGAACCTGTAAAACTTGAGTGAAAATTAAGGAAAAGAATAATCTCAAACCCCCTACAATCACTTAGAAGTTGGACCAGGAACCAGCATTAGACATGGTATCCCCAAGGAGGGAAAACCATCATCCATGACTGACTAGCAACCTCACAATGAAGCTACAAATGATTAGCTGATTCCCAAAATCGCTATTTCGCTAGCACATGTAACATCTAATCAGCACAAGCTTACGGATGGTGCTTTTTTTGTTAGTTTTGTTTTTGTTTGTTTGTTTTCTTTTTTTTTTAAAAAAAAATTATTGTGGGAATTTGCATGCTCAATCTAAAAAATCTTCATCTAAGCATGTCTCACTAATTCCGGATAAAATTTCAATTGATTTCATCGGTTTTGGTTCTAGAAATTAATGTGCGTTATGGTTAATGTCTCAAACTTTCTGAAATGTATAGACTTCATGTTTAAAAATGCTTTTAACCCTTTATTATTTTCCTTTTTTTTCTTTTTGATCATTGTTTACCATATACAATATATGTAATGTGATAATTCAAATAAGTTTATGTTTTAAAATATGGCTTGGTTTAGACCAAGTTGACCAAACTCATATACGGCAACTTCACTTGGTTATGCTTTAGCTTTTAAACGCCTCGGCAGCTTGAAATTTCCCTAGCAAATTTTGAAAGGCTTGACTTGCAGCTTAATTGATAGTGTGACCGAGCCAACTCATTTAGATTTTTAGATAACAAAAGTTTGTCCGTGTTGTATCAAAGCAGGTATTGAAAAATGGCCAGGAAAGCAAATTCATAGCCACAATTATCGTGTTCCAGATCCGTTTCAGAATCAGGTATATTCTTACTGAGATTTTGGCTTCATGAAAATAGTCCTCCGTTCTTGACAAAACATTCGTTTGCTTAAACTTTTAAAATGTTAATTACTTTATTTATCCTAGATTGTATCTGTCAAGTGTTTCATTAGCTATGTTCTCATTTGTTGGACTTATTAAAGAAGTAGTGCACTTTGACAGGTTGTAGTTATAATTGGAGCTGGACCTAGTGCCTCTGATATATCCAGAGATATTGCAGTAGTTGCCAAAGAAGTTCATCTTTCATCAAGATCTCCATCTGGTGTTCTTAAAACTCTTGGCAACCTTAGTAATGTGTGGCAGCACACTAAGGTATATATTTTTTGATCGAACTTTAATACTCCCTCTATTCCAAAATATAAGATCATTATTGATTTTTTGAAGTCAATTTAAGACATTTTCAAATTCTAAATTTACATGAATTCCTTTATTTTAGTCAAGATGAATATTATAAACTATCTAAAAAGTATTATTCATTGTATGCTTTATTATTTTTTAATTATTAATGAATCATTTCAATTTTGAGTTTGAAAATGTACCAAAATGACTTTCAAAAGTCAATAGTGATCTTATAATTTGGAACAGAGGGAGTACAAAACAATTCAATTATTACAAATTTATCACTGTCATAAAAGAAATAAAGTAACTTCATTATTGCATCATTCTGTCTAAGCTGGGTTAAATCTACAGTACTATTGTTATGTAATATCTTCCAGACAAGTGATATTGATTTTGAAGCTCCTAACAGATCGAGTATGTTGATGAAAGTGGTAGAGTAGCTTTTGAGGATGGATCTTCTGTTCTTGCAGATATCATTTTTCATTGCACGGGGTATGTATGATACAGAAACCAAAATTTTTACTGTTCTTTTTTTGTCCCCTTTTACTCGTTTTCTATAGGAGAAATTCTGCACGGGTGCAATGCCACATCATGCTGCTGATATCGTATGTCATCGTGCTGATGTGGTGCGAGGCCCAAATCTCTTTCAGCATAAAGCGTTGAGTCAGTACTTGTGTGTTTTTGAAGGTACAAGTTCAGTTTTCCGTTTCTTAAAACAAAGGGGATTGTAACTGTGGAGGATAACCGAATCGGACCATTATATAAACATGTATTCACTCCAGAGATTGGCCCTAGACTCTCTTTCGTTGGACTTCCTTATGGGGTAAGGTTTTATTATTTGTTCATGTAATTACTACAGACTTTAAAGTTATAGTTGTGTTACTAGTAGTTTTGTTGACAATCTGTTTGGAGCAGAATAACATCACTTATCAGAATGGGACTTGACTTTGAACTCTAGAAACATAGTCTTGACATCATTAGCAAATAAACTTTAGATGTATTCTTTTT
Organism: Panax ginseng; assembly: GCA_020205605.1. NCBI lineage: Eukaryota > Viridiplantae > Streptophyta > Magnoliopsida > Apiales > Araliaceae > Panax > Panax ginseng. The sequence goes on from CM035133.1 coordinate 147,027,902, forward strand.
TTTTTTTTTGGGGGAATATGCATGTGATTGAGAATCATCAATGCAGTTATTGTAGCAACTTCTCTATTCACTATACGGTTTTTTTTCTTGAAAAAAAGTTTTGTTTTGTGGCATTGTTAATATAATCATGAATTCGCTAAATTAGTGGTCTTAATCTATGAAGAAAAAAAAAAAACTTAATTAGTCCCAATTTTCGGAAGTTAAATGAGACTTCCATTGTAATACACAGATTATTGGATTCTGTATGATGGAATTACAATCAAAGTGGATATCGCTCGTCTTATCCGGCAAGGTGCTTCTACCATCCAAAGAGAGAATGCTCGCCGATACCAAAGAACACTACAGGTCTATGGAGGAACATGGGATCCCAAATCATCACACTCATTCCCTTTTTCCCAGCAAGGTGCTTTTTTTAATCCCTATTTCAGTCACTTTTAATTTTCTAATCTTTTCACACAAAACAATAAACACAAGCAGTCTTAGAACTGCTATAACTTATAGTATAACACAAGGGCTCATATGTATCCACTATTCTACGATGACAGTTTGAGTACCTGGACTGGTTAGCTGCTCAAGTGGGAGTACCACCGGTCGACGAACAACTGAAAAACATATACAGACAACTTTTTGTGATCGTTCTCAGCTCGGAAGGGAGTCAATTCAGAGAATGGGATGTCGATCGTTGGATAAAATCAAATGCATAATTTAGTTCTATTTTTTTTTTCAATTGTGGTCCTTCAAGTTTATATTTTTTACAAAAAATTTCTTTTTAACATATTCGTGAAATTATAGGTTCAAACTTACATTTTATATAGTTGAATATTCCAAACATATGAATAAAATAATATATACTTTATATTAAACGTAAATAACATAATTATCAATGATTTTGGGCAGGTATTTGAAGGGTTGCAAATTATAATTTCATGAATATGTTAAAAGAAAACAGTTTTGTAAAAAAATGAAACTTGAATAAATACAATTAGGGATGGCAAGTTGAGCTGATAATGCACTGAAACCGGCTTTTGCCCTGCACCGTTGGCTAAATAATGCGGTTTTGGTACAAAAAATATTAAATCGGGATTGGTGCATTGCGGTGTAGTTATTTATTACTCCTTCTGTTTTTAAAAGATTGTCGTTTTAGAAAAATAAATTTGTTGCAAAATATCTATTGTTTATACCTTTCAAGGAGAATAAATTATTTATTTTCTATATTACCCCTACCTTCTCTCATTGTCCCAAGAAATTCTCTCCCTTGTATTAACGCTCTGTTTCTGAGTTTTGAACAGAAAAGAAAAGAATAGAAAACTTAAATTAGAACATTAAAAAAAAGAATAGAAAACTTGAAATTTTCCTACGTGTTGTTTCTGAGTTTTTAATAGAAAAGAATAGAAAATTTAAAATTAAGGACATGAGTTGTAATTTAAAATTTATTATATTAAAAGTTGAGGATAATGTGAGAATTATAAAAATATTACTTATTCCAATTTCTTTTCCGTCCAAATCAGGGCAATTTTGGACGGAAAACTTTGGCAGGAAAAGTGGCCAAGTTTTCTATCCATTTTTTTTTTTCGTTTATTAAAAAACTTAGAAACATAAGAATTGGAAAGAAAACCTAAATTTTTCGTCAATTTATTTTTTTTTCTGTCCATTTTAAAACTCAGAAACAGAGCGTAATAGTTTTCAATTTCCCATAAAGGGTAGTGATGGAATTTCAAATAAATTTTACTTGATAAATGATACTTTCTTAATCCATGTGTCAAAACCTTAAACGACAATCTTTTAAAAACGGATGGAGTATTAAACTAGTGGTACATCGTACTGAAAGATGAGATTATGATTTTTATTCAAGATTTTTAAATTCTATATGTTGTGTTTTTCTATTTTTATTTTTATTGAGATACACGCGAGTGTTACCAAATTCTAGTTCCTTGATATAATCCACCAACTTTATCAAAAAAATTTATGGACTAAATTAAGTGTGACTGCTGGAGTGAAATATGAATCTTATACTATATTTAGTCTAAGATTAAGTTGTTTTTGACATGTTGAAAATGGTCTTAGCACTACGCCTAGTGTATTTAAGTTATGTAAAGATAAAATAAAAACTATATCAAATTTGAAAGAAAAAATAGAAAAAGTTAAAAATTCTAAGAAAGACTAAATAAAAATAGAGTCATGCTATGTATTATAATAAATTTGTGTCAAATTATAATTGTTAAATGTTACATAAGTTTGGATGAAATTATAAGAGGATTTCACTTATTACATATCTACTCCAAAAAATTACAACTAATCCTCATCCACCTAATTAACAATTAAAAAATCAACTTAGACATTCACACAATATATATCATTTTTTCATAAAAATATAACAAACTTATAGGGGTAAAAAAGGAAAAAAAGTGAGAAATAAAAACTTGTGCTATTTGTATTTGTGGGGAGTGGTTAGCATGAAGTTAACTTTGATCAATACAGTATCAATACGTAAGCGAGTAGTGATTTCTCAGTCTGCATATCACCACTATAGTAATCAATTAACCAACTATAAAAATAACTTTATAGCAACAGAATAGGTATTTATCATAGTCAATTGTCACAGGCAATTTGTATTTGTCTATTGACTACGGTCAATAAACTTGGGCTCCTAAGGCCCTACAAGGCTACAACCTTGCTGCTTTGTCCTATAAAAAGGACTTTTAATATATAAAACACCATGCACAAAACATGCATACAATTCAGATATTTTTCTCCAACTTTTCTTTCTTGATTATAGATATACATATAATACTCTAATACTATCGTAAATTCGGATAATTTTCTGCTTATTTTATAATTCTATCCAGTACGGTCTGTTCAGTAATTACTTATAAATTGATTAAATTAATTTATAATTAATTTTTATTATTTAATTGTTCCTATATAACTTACTTTATAATTTATAAATAATTTTGAGAAGTATTAATTTATTATTTTTCAAAAATGAGTTATAAATTGTTTTAAAATAAAAAATTTGACTAGATATAATTACTCTTTAACTCTTATTTTAATATTTTTTATAATATATTTATAAGTCATTTTAGCAAAATAACTTTATAATTTATATTAATAAATAAAAATAATATCAAATATTTTTATTTTTAAATTATAGTTTAAAATAATTTACATTAACTTATAAGTTCTTTTAAATTTGAAATTATAAGTGATCGTTTTAAAATCAAGATATTAAGAAAGATGTCTTCTTCTTTGACGGTGGCCGTGATCGGAGCTGGCGTCGCCGGCTTAATCGCCGCCCGTGAGCTTCAACAAAACGGCCACCGAGTTACAGTGTACGAAAAATCGGACCAACTCGGTGGAACATGGGCTTACGATCCTCGAGTCGAGTCGGATCCACTAAGCCTTGACCCGAATAGAGAAATCATCCATAACAGCCTATATTCTTCGCTCCGAACCAATCATCCTAGACAAATCATGAGATTTTCTGATTACCCGTTTACCAAAATATATGCAGATCCTAGAAATTTTCCGGGCCATGACGAGGTGTTGAAGTTTCTGAATGATTTCGCCAAGCATTTTCATCTCACTGAGTTGATCCAGTTCAATACAGATGTAGTCCGAGTCGAGCAGCTGGTCAGCTCAAGGAATGATAAATGGATCGTTGAGTCAAGAATGGGCGAGTTGAGTAGGGAGGAGATTTTTGAGGCTGTAGTGGTTTGTAATGGTCATCATACTGAACCTCAGGTGGCTGATTTCCCAGGTATTCCTAATTTTCCTCAAAAAGGCAAAGAGAATATATATATATATATATATATAGAATTCTCAATTATACCAACCGGTTGCTATAGACACTATTCCAGCAACCAATTTCTCGGCGGATTCCGAGAAGGGTAGGGGTTGGTAATAGTGTTATTACTTGTCTTTTTTATTACTAATATTAATTGTTTTTTTATTACTAATACTAATATTAATTGTCTTTTTAGTAATATTAGTAATTGTCTTTTTAGTAATTGACTTTTTATAACTATTACTAATATTAATTGTCTTTTTATTACTAATACTAATATTAATTGTCTTTTTAGTAATATTAGTAATTGCCTTTTCGTATTAATATTAGTAATTGCCTTTTAGTATTAATATTATTTGTCTTTTTATTACTATTACTGATATTAATTGCCTTTTTATTACCATTACTAATATTAATTGTCTTCTTATTAATAATACTAATATTAATTGCCTTTTTATTACTAATACTAATATTAATTGTATTTTTAATCCTCATTTAATTAATATTAGTATTAATAATAAAAAAGGCAAGTAATAACACTATTACCAACCGTTACAAAATGTAGTGGTTTTTTTTTTCTAATGTCTTTAGTGTTGTCTTTAGTGTTGTCTTTAGTAATAAAAAAGGTAAGTAATAACACTATTACTAACCGCAAGATGTAGCGGCTTGATTTTTTTTTTTTTAATGACTTCCATTGTAAGAAAATTGAGAGATAGAAAGATAATATTGTAATATTAATTGCATTTTTTTGCCTTTTTAATTCTCATTTAATTAATATTAGTATTAGTAATAAAAAGGCAAGTAATAACACTATTACAAAGTGGGACAATGGATGACACAAAAAATAAAAAATTATGATCAAGCCGCTACAAGTTGTAGCGATTGGTATATAAAAAAAAAAAAAATTCTCTTTTTATCATTCTATTTCTCAAAAATGGACCCACATTATAAAAAATATATATATATATTAAGACCAAGCCGCTACAAGCTATAGCGGTTGGTATATAAAAAAAATAAATTCATTTTATATCTTTCTATCCGACAATATGAGTCCACATTAGCAAGTTATTTGATTTTTATTAAAATAGAAGCCGCTAAAGTATGTTGTTTGGGCCGCTACATGTTGTAGTGGCTGGCAATATATTTTTTCCTATCTCAGCCTTCCATTTAATTGATCTACGGCAGACAAGTTGGTTGTTGGAATAATGTATATAGCAACCGGTTGCTATGGATGAGAACTCACATATATATAAAGTATAAATTGAATTAGCTTTTGAATGGGAATGATATGCGCAAAATTTACATTTACATTTTCTACACAAAATTGATGCGGTTTGTAATTGTAAAATGTTGTAAATTTGGGCTGGAAGAGTAAACTTTGCGGCGAAAAATGGCACATCCCATTTATATATTTAAATATTTGATCATCATTATTCAAGATTAATGTTTTCAGTTGTCATTATCTACCTGGGTCTCAATACAAAATTATGCAATTTGGTAATGCAAGCTTACTTGTTTGCGTGCTGCTTGGGGGATAGACATTAGACAATCCGAACCAAGACATTTACACTGCTAGAATAACACAAATCTGTCGTCCTTGTATTGAAGCAGGAATTGAAAAATGGCCAGGAAAGCAAATTCATAGCCACAATTATCGTGTTCCAGATCCGTTTTGGGATCGGGTATGTTCTTACGAAATATATTTTGCATTCATAAATGAAGTCCTCGCCACTTGAAAAAACATTGTTTGTTTAAATCCTTTTCCTTTTTGCACTTTTAATGAAATCTGTCTAGTGGTTGCATTAGCAGTGTTCTTATTTGCTGGATTTAAAGATTTATTAAAGTAGTGCCTTGGACAGATTGTAGTTATAGTTGGAGCTGGACCTAGTGCCTATGATATATCCAGAGATATTGCAGTAGTTGCCAAAGAAGTTCATCTTTCATTAAGATCTCCACCTGTTGGTTTTTTTAAATTGATCAACCTTAGTAATGTGAGGCAGCACTCTAAGGTATAAATCAACTCCCTAGCATTATTCTGTACAAGCTGTGTAAATATTCTACTCTACTAATATTAAGAAATATCTTCCCGAGAACTGATATTAATTTTGATGCTTCTCACAGATCGATTATGTTGATGAAAGTGGTAGAGTAGCTTTCGATGATGGATCTTCTGTTCATGCAGATATCATTTTTCATTGTACTGGGTATGTATGATCCAAAAACCTAACCTTTTTCTGTTCTTCTTTTGCCCCCTTTACTATATCTCAATTTGATGTTTGCATTTCACACCAAGTCATCGTTTTGATGTGGTGCAACTTCCTAATCAGATACACATAATTTTTAGACTCGGTGATTTTCTGTTTTTTAAGGTACAAGTACAATTTTCCGTTTCTGAAAACAAATGGAATTGTAACTGTGGAGGATAACCGAGTTGGACCATTATACAAGCATGTGTTCCCTCCAGAGCTTGGCCCTAGGCTGTCTTTTGTTGGAATTCCTTACGGGGTAATTGTTTATTATTTGTTGTTATTACAGTTATATAGTTGTGTTATTATTAATATTTTGACAATCTGTTTGGAGCAAAATAAAATCACTTGTAAGATAAGATTAGGAATAGCCTCACAATTCCAGAATCAGACTCTTGGCCTAATTAATAAATAAACTTCAAATTTATTCTTGGGCAGAAAAATGTGTGATCTAGAATCATCAATGTGTCTATTGTAGCTAAATGTCTGTCAAATTCAGTTGTTCTTTTGGAAAAAGTTTTGTTTTGTGGCATTGTTTATATAGTCATGGAATAAGCTTAATTAGCAGTCTTGATTTATGAAAACAACTTAATCAGTCTCAACTTCTCTTGTTACTCACAGAATATATTATTTCCTATGATGGAATTACAATCCAAGTGGATATCGCTCGTCTTATCCGGCAAGACGCTTCTACCATCCAAAGCCACAATGCTGGCTGATACCAAAGAACACTACAGGTCTATGGAGGAAAGAGGGGTACCAAAGCAACACACCCATTTTCTTTTTCCACACAAGGTTTATCTTTTTTGCATCTCTAATCATTTATAAGTTTCTTATCTTTCTATATGTTGTACATAAATTGCGCCTGCATAATCGTCCAAGTCTTTCATTTTACCAAAGCAGTCCTGGAAATGCTCTCATTTGTTAATTTTTCCTACAAAAAATATATTTACATACACGAGGCCTAGCAAGCTCATATGTTTTGAATGTTCTGCAACTTTTGATGGATGCTAGTTTGCATACCTGGACTGGTTAGCTGATGAAGTGGGAGTACCACCGGTTGAGGAACGGATAAAAGATATTTACGGACAACTTATTGTGATCTTTTTCGGCTCAGAAGGGGATGAATTCAGAGAATGGGATGTCGAGGGTTGGATAAATTCGACCACAGAATTTGTAGGGGAAAATGCTCGATGAACAAGCTCAAACGCAAGCATGCAATGGTCCATTGCCTATTAGTTCAAATATTTATGAGAAAAATGTATTTCCATTTCTTAGAAACAATGGTGTTGTCCCCATGGCTTGCTCTCTGATGCTACGTTTGGATTAGAGGATTAGAATGAAGAGTGGAATGATTCATTCCATTCTAGTTGGAATGATTCATTCCATATATTCTTCCTCCGCAAAAGAACCAAACACAATTTTTTTTATTCCATGTGAATTAGTCATTCTATTCTCACCTTCATTACTTCAATCCAAACGTAGCATGAGTTTCTTTTGGTGGATTACCTTTTAGATGCACATATTAGAAGAATTGAAACTTGTAAGTTACAAGCCCCTAAACTATTCTTCTCTTATACTCAACTCCCTATGTTGTTGTTTTTCCCCTTTTTTTTCTTTGCACTTGCCTTTCCTGGACTAATTTGCATAATTTGCAAAGTGCTAATCATAGTTTTGGTTTAACAAATTTTCCTCTTTTTCCTGTGTGGTACTTTGCTACATTTGGATTAGAATAATGAAGGTGGAAATGGAAAGACTCATTAATATGGAATGAGAAAAATTGTATTTAGTTGCTATTGAAATGAAAAAAAATTGTATTTGGTTCTTTGGGGGGAGAATATATAGAATAACTCATTTCAATTCCATTTATTCAATCCAAACGCAACATGTTTTAGTACCTTATATAAATTGAAAACCTGAATTCTTGACTTTTCTGTTAATGTTTCTATTAATTTATTGATTTATTTAATTTTTTCAACTATTTTTAATTAAACTTGTAACGCCATAAATTAATAAAGTGACGTGAATATATATCAAATGATTTAGAAACAACTTGATTGTTGCAATTTTACTACTAATGACGATGAAAATACAAATATATCCCTAATATGTATCAAGTGCACTTGTTCTTTGTTTTCAAATTTTCTTACATTGGGAATGAGAGAGAGAAGTCAACTTATTAAGGGTAATTTAGTTATTGAGGGATCATATGTTAATGCATTAAATCCCAACTACTAATATTTTGTATCGGTAAAAAAATTCTAAAACGCCTAATATTATAAAACCGTTAAATACCTTCAAAACTAATTTAATATATTATGATCTTAATCTTACAAATGTACACATTATGGGATAAATTTTTTCTCCTTTAGAATTTACGCTCTGTTTCTGAGTTTTAAAATGGACAGAAAAAAAAAAATGGACGAAAAATTTAAGTTTTCTTTTCTAATTCTTATGTTTCTGAGTTTTTTAATAAACGGAAAAGAAAAGAAATAGATAAAAAACTTGGCCACTTTTTCTACCAAAGTTTTAGGTTCAAAATTGGCCTGATTTGGACGGAAAAGAAATTTGAATAAGTAATATTTTTATATTTTCCATATTATCGTCAATTTTTAATATAATAAATTTTAAATTACAACTCATGTCCTCAATTTTAAATTTTTTATTCTTTTCTATTAAAAACTCGAAAACAACACAAAGAAAAACTTCAAGTTTTCTATTCTTTTCTTGGGTTAAGTTCAGATGACCACCTGGGGTTTAAGCGTTTTCCCACTTAACCGCCTGTAGTCAGTAAAGCTACATTTAAACTCCCAATTTTTTGAGTTGAAGTGAAAAAATGCTTTCCGTCTTAACTCCGTTAAATGATTTGGCTAAACACTTAATTACCCTCTATAACTTCAGATCCCAATAATCAAAACCCACTACGGAGACCCAATTCGTTTTTGGCCTTTTTCATGAAAAAAAACCCCACAAAATCTCAGAGGAACCGACTTACCCACAATGTCCAAATTTAGTGGCGCTTAGAAGAAGTTTGATATCCAAGATTGCGGGAGAAATCTAGAAATTTACAACAGGAAGTTCCAAAAGTAGTAGGCGATTTACGGGATCCTGCAAGAGACTTCGATTCCATATCAAAATCAAGCTTTTGATTTTACACCGATTTACTCTCTCTCTCTCTCTCTCTCTCTCTCTCTTCCCCCTCTTTCCCTAATATCTTTGAATATTAAATCAACAGGGAGAGGAGGTCAAATTGATGTTTAAGATTCTAAGTAGATATAAAACCAACAGAGAAACCCGAATCAAAAAAGTCTAAAAGTTAAAATCCAATTATTTCAACTATGAAATTTGAAATCTGCTTTTAACCAAAGTTCAGATTTCAGAAATTCCACCTTAATGGAATATAGATACATTTCACTTATTCTTGGCATCAACCTCTACTAAATTTCAATCTTTAAACAAAACAGTCCCTAATAGGACTTTTGTCAAACAATACGCGTGCATTCTTTAAATTTCAGAATTCACAACCAATTATTTATGGTTTGATCCATATTTTTCATCCTTATAACTCCGAACAACAACTAAGCTCCATTCTGCTAATTCATGGATTCCTTAAATACAATTTACCCCAATTCGCACATAAACTATATAAATCAACCTATTTATATATAAATCTTCATGAAACTTACACATGCCTCCTATTTCGCTGCAAATTGTCAATTCAATGATGTTGTAGTGCCTTTGATCTCAGAATTAGTTCCAAATTTCTCTACAACTGCAGTCCTCTTAAGCTCCTTCTTCCTCTTTAACCGAACCCACTAAATTTTAGAAAATTTAGGAATTTGATCTTTGGTTCGGGTGGAGTGGATATGATCAACAGTTAAAGGAAGAGAAGAAACAAGAAATGGAATGGAGGTGGTGGGCAGCCTCCCTTGGTCCATATTCATCTGTTGCTAGTTTAGTCATCACACACTTATGCTCTTAATTTTGTTGACAACTCAAGCTTTTCTTGAGGTTAGTAAGTGATCAATTGCTCTCCTGAATGCCACCTCCTTCTTGCCACTAATATGACTTACAAACCCACTAACTCTCTCTCCATTACTTAAGTTCTATTACTCATATTTTCCAAATATGTTCCACAATTATTACCCATCCCTGACTTTCTGCCTGCAGTATCATCCCTAACTTTTCCCAATTATTGCTAAATCTTCCAATCAGAATATTTAAGGGAGGCCCAAAACAGAGCAATCTAATACCAATTGAATAACTCTATGGTATAGTCAATTACCCTTCTGATAAGAAATTATATCCCAAATATGTCTCCATTTATTAGCAGTATTTGTGCCCATTTCTTTGTTGAGGCATTTTATCAAACAAGTGGAGACTATGAGAGCCAAAAAAATGAAACAGAGCAAAAAAACAAGACAAATGATGAACGTGAAAATTAAGTGATGAAACCAAAAATCAAGTTTGCAGTGATGAACGTGAAAATTCAAGCCCAAAACCCTATTATCCAGTCCTAACTCCTAACAATGCATTCATATCCCGCCATCAATTGGAAACTTGAAGGAAATTGAATCGTTAGACCTCTCGTCAAACAAGCTGAGTGGTGCCATCCCCAACACAACTTGCAAGTCTTCTGTTCCTTAATTTCATTCTTGAATCTGTCAGATAATCAACCTGTTGGAATCGTCTGTAAGCACGTCAGGGGTATTTGTAACCCTAATTCCTTTCTCCCTACATTTTCCCAAATCGATTTTATCCAAACTCACACTGTAACTCGACACAATCTCTAACTTGGGCAGCGACTCAATCAGCTTCGAATCAGCCCCAATCTTAGTGTTTACAACTACCGCACGGACTGAATCTCCATTTTCTTCCAAGAAATCTATGTGAATCTTTTACTTGAAATGAGAGAGAAATGAGAGAGAGAGAGGACGCACGGTTTGAGGAGTGAGAAATGATTGAGAAGATTGTGGTTTGAGAAAGAAGAAGGGGGTATTTTGGAGATTTACTAGTCTTTTTTGACTGTTTCAGTATCTTCTCACGCGTTTTTGGCGTGTGACATACACGCACGGTTAAGTTGGATGGAAAAGGTGACATTTTCACTTCAACTCAAAAAGTCGAGAGTTTAAATGTAGCTTTATTGACTACAGGTGGTTAAGTGGGAAATCGCTTAAACCCCAGGAGGTCATCTGAACTTAACCTTCTTTTCTTTTCTGTTCTAATTTAAGTTTTCTAATTTATTTTTTTTTTCTGTTCAAAACTCAGAAACAGAGTGTTAATGGTAAATTAAAATAATGTTATACTTACAAAAAATTAAAAACAAATATAGTTAGTTGATGATCAGCAGGGAGTCATAATATTTTGTATTAATCGTTTGTAATCATTTTTTTTTGTAGTCAAAAGTACTATTGATTAAAGTATAAATAGTAACTTTTCTAAACTAAAGGGGTAGTAGTTGTAATTTATGAAAACAAAAACCTTAAACCCAGAAATCAAATCAACATATATTTTGGGATGGAATGCTTTTTTGCTCATGGTCGATCAGGTTCTTTCCACAAGTTATTTTTAATTTCCGGATGAAAAGGTAGGTTAGGTTTTCTGTATTTTTCTCTTAAGAATCAGCTTGAAATTTTATCAATTATCTGATTAGTTTAACTGCTTTATTATGTGTATGCCTTGAAAATGATGTTTACTTAAGTCAAAGTCTTGCATTTCTAGTAAGCAGCAAGTCTTGGTCTTGATTTTTTCTTGTGAATTTTGTAATGTAATGTGAATGCCCCATGTTAACCATTCCAGAATAAAATATAATCATAATACATAATTAACCAAAGAATCAGTGAAAGTTCATAGAAGGTTACCTAGAAGTTTAGATCTCAAATATCCATTTGCATATTGGATGTGCTGTCAATTTTTATTTTCCAATTAAATTGTAATTGACATTTTTCAATTTCTTAGATCAAGAAGCTAAGGCAACTTTAATCTCCAATGGCATCATCGTGTACGTCTACTCATCGATGGAAATATGATGTTTTTGTGAGTTTTAAAGATGAAGATATTGGCAAAGGGTTCATGGATCATCTCTTTAGTGATTTCAAGCGGAAAGGAATTCATGCTTTCCGAGAGGATGATCATATTAAGAAAGGGGAAGAGATAACTTCACAAATCTATGAAGCAATTGAAAAGTCGAGAATTTTAGTAGTTATATTCTCACAAAACTATGCTTTGTCCACCAAGTGTTTAAGTGAACTTAAGAAAATCCTCAAGTGCAAGGAGAAGGAGAAGAAGGACCAGTATGAGATTTGGCCTATTTTTTATGATGTGAAGCCGTATATGGTGCGATATCAAGCCGGCAGCTTTGAAGCAGCCTTCAAGGAGCATGAAGCTTCAAAGAAGAAAGAGGTGCCTGAGTGGAAGGAGGCTTTAGCCAAGGCTGCAGACTTATCTGGATTGGAACATACCCCTGACTAGTTGAACCAAAATCCTGCACCCTACCGTCCTTACTCATGGACTTGAATATGTAATTTTCTTATTTTGATCAAATGCATATTAGATTGTTCCCCCCTCAACAAAAAACAAATAATAATAATAATAATAAATAAATAAATAAAAATAAAAAACATAGCTCTTTAATACATTTGTTGGTGTTTGCAAGTGGCAGGTTTGAGTCAAATTTTATTGACATAATCTCCAAAAAGATATTTGAGATCTTGAGTCATGGTCCCTTGGAAATTGCTGAGAACCTAGTTGGACTACATTCCCATGCAGAACAAATGAACTTGTTGCGATTTGTTGGGTCAAGTGATACTCACGTTATAGGCATATGGGGCATTGGTGGTGTTGGAAAGTCGACGTTTGCGTGAGCTATATTTAACCTATTGTATATCCACTTTGAGGGCAGCAGCTTTTGTGAAGATGTTAGACGGGTTGTAGAAATACATGGCCGACCTCACCTACAGAAACAGCTTCTTGATGACATAACAGGTGCTGGGGATATAAAGATTCATTGTGTTGCTCAAGGAATCAGTGTAATCAAGCAGCAAATGAGATCTAAACGGGTCCTGGTTGTTCTTGATGGTGTAGATGATCGCAACCAATTAGAAGCTGTAGCTGGAATGCGTGAATGGTTTTGTCCGGGAAGTCTGATTATTGTGACTGGTAGAGATAGACAGTTGCTAAATGCTCATGGAGTGGAAGAAATTTACAAGGTTGATGTTTTAAAAAATGATGAAGCTTTTAAGCTCTTTAGTCTGTATGCCTTTCAACAAAAACAACCCGAAGAAGTCTTTGAGAGGCTTGCTCGTGATGTAGTTCAATATGCTAAAGGACACCCTCAGACTCTGGAAGTTTTGGGCTGTTTTCTATTTAACAAGACAGAATGTGAATGGAGAAGTGAACTAAATAAACTCCGAAGAATTCCTAATGCTGAGATACAGGAAGTTTTCAGATTAAGTTATGATGGACTAGACATGAGTCAAAAGGCAATCTTTCTTGATATGGCATGTTTCTTCAAAGGGGAAGACATAGATTTTGTGACAAAAATAGTAGATGGTTGTGATTTATTTTCAGATACTAATATAAGAGTTCTACTTGATAAGTTGTTAATAACAATTTCTGAGGATGGGCAGCTGCAAATGCATGACTTGATTCAACAAATGGGTTTGGAGATTGTTCGTAAAGAATCTGAAGAGCCTGCAAAACGTAGAAGATTGTGTTTTCCAGAGGAGGTTTGCACTGTATTGAATGAAAACAAGGTTCTTCTTTCTTTAGACCTGCATAGAAATTATATAGAATTGCAAGTAACAGCCTTTTCTCTTTATAACTTTATATAAATATAACTTTTCTTCTATATAAACCCCTAATCTTTCCTCGTCTTATCCAGGGAACTGAAGCAATTCAAGGCATTGTCCTAGACTTGTCAAGTTCAAAAGTTAACATTGGTAGTCAAACTTTTGCAAAAATGGATGAACTTCGACTACTAAAACTCCACTATGGATGTTTTGATGTCTCTGGCGTTGACGGCTTTGTTGGCATGGCTACCCTTTTGAGTTCTTGCCATCAACTTTCTTCCCTGAGAGCCTTGTTGCCCTTGATATGTCGTATAGCCACATCAAACAGCTTTGGACAGGAACCAAGGTACTTATGTTATTAATTCATATATATACATTACTTCCATGCATAAAAATTACTGATTTTAGCCATTTTTTAATCTTACAAATAGGGTTTGAAAAGGTTGACACAGATGAAGCTCAGGTATTGTCGTAACCTTATAAATATTCCAGATTTCACACAGTTTCCAAATCTTGAAGAGTTAATTCTTGAAGGATGTACCAATTTGGTTGAGATTCATGTTGATGGAACTGCTTTAAAACAACTCCCATCCCCCATAGCGTCCCTCAGAAATCTTCAAGCACTATCGTTAGGACGACGTTTAGGGATCCCATCTAAATCTTGGAGTTGGCCTTTTTCATTACTAAGAAAAACACAACATCCCACGGCTTTGGCAGTGCCTTCACTGTCAGGTTTAGGCTTCTTAAAATTACTAGATGTTAGCCACTGCAACCTATCAGGTGCAAGCCTAAATGACATTTGTTGTTTATCTTTACTAGAAGAGTTAAATCTTAGTGGAAATGGTTTTGCTTCAATACCCTCCAGCTTTGGTCAACTTTCTCGACTTAAAAGGCTTGGTCTGGTGGGCTGCAAGAACCTTCAAATATTGCCAGAACTTCCATCTAGCATAGAGTTGGTTGATGCTGTGGATTGCACGTCCATACGGGAATTAACAAATTCATCAATCATGCACAAAAGGAATAACTTGTTCTTTATTTTTGCTAATTGTGCAAAACTAGTTGAGAATCAAACCATTGAAGGCTTGGTTAGTATGTTGCTGCCACAGGTTCTCTCTCTCTCTCTCTCACACACACAAAATTATACCCTTTGTTCCAAAATTAGAGATGCATTTCTAAAACGATGAATTTTATTGGCAAATCTATGTTTTCAGATATAGCATTAAGTAATGCTTAAGAACTGTAGTGGTGGTGGCATGATGATAATGACGATGACAATAGTAGAATAGTTGTGGTAAAGTGGGAACATTATTCATTTTACTCCAAACTTAGAAATGTCTCTCTTTGGAATGGACTCAAAAGGAAAATGTATATCTAATTTTGAGAGGGGGAGAGTATCTTGCTAGTGACCCCCTTACAAGCCCACTCATGCAAAGCGTGCACCCAGTGGTGATGCATCTAATGATCAGAAGCAGAAGTACATAGGAAATTAATGCAGTGGAGTCATTGAGGTTCTTCACATTTATTTCATACAAAAATAAAACTAAAAATATCACAAAGCTATTAAATTGTAAATTTGTAATCAAAAGAGAGTAAATTTGTGGAATGGAGGGAATACATAAAAATACACACACACAGACATATATTATTAAGTGCTCAATTTGTGACTGAAACCTCATGGCTTTAATAACAAACTCATCTAAAAGTTCAAGTTATTAGAGATCCTGTAAGTTAACTAATTGTACTCTTAACAAATTTTATAACTTCATGGTACAGGAACGCTTTGATTCATATGGAGATTTTAGTTTGTTGCTTTCAGGATGTGTAATCCCCAAGTGGTTTAGCAATCAAAATATAGGAGATTGTGTAAGGGTGGAGCTACCTCCACAATGGTCTTCCCGTAAGATGAAGGGCTTCGCCATTGCTGCTGTTTTTACTCCCACAAATCTGAATTCTTGGAAAGGTCGAGAAATTGGAGTTCTTTGTCATACGCGAAGCTTTGATTGCATCTCAGCCACTGACTCTGGCATTAGAACAAAGGTTTTCCCCAATGAAATCAGATCCATTCAGTCAGATCAGATATGGTTGAGTTTTTGGATATCCAGTGCGTCATCTGTAAAAGCAAAAGATTACATCAAGTTGTCATTTGAAACTTGTGGCATAGATGGTGAGGTGAAGCAATGTGGATTAAGATTGTTATATGACGAAGATGAAGAAGAAAGTAGTTCAGGAGTGATTCATTGGTTCTCTCCATCCAATGAGGCTACCAGTGTCCTCCATCCAATTCTTGATGAATCAGCAGCCATTGAAGAAGAGCCTCCACTTAAAGAAAGTCGCGTTTAGGCCCATAAAGGTGAAGTTCTATGTTTGATTCTGACAATAACCACAACTAAGCTATACTTGCAAATTAAGTACAAAAACTTTAGTACGAGTCTGGTACCCTTATACCATAAGCAAAATATATAGCTGCATGGAAACTCCATGAGTCGAGCAAAATGGAAACTCTTTTGCATGTTCTTGACCATGTAAGTCGTTATTTCTAATAATAGAAGAAACAAATCTATTTATGAATACTAGATAGACTTGCACCTTCAACTGGATGACTTGTACTTCATAGAAAATGACTTGTACTCTCCGTTTTTCTGTGCAAATGAAGTAATATTATTCAGTACGGTTTGTTGAAAATGCAGTGTAATTGTAATACTACTTCAAAAGCAATTTTATCTAGCTTTGCTTTTGTTTCTTCCATTCCTTTTGTTCTTTCTACTTGTTGTGGCTCAGAGAGGTTTTGTATTCTCAATAGTTTATGATGCTTAAACGGACATAATTTCATATCTCTTGATACAGCCGCATTCTTATAATTCACTCTGGAATCACTTTCCAAGACAGACAAGTGGAAAGATGAGAAATAGAGAGGACTATTACAATTATTATCACACTATTTTATAAAAATAGTGAGGACTACTATAGCCACTATCTCGGACCATCACTCCATTCCCCGACTCGTCCCAGCTATATTCTCATTTCCTGAAGAGAACAGTGAAAGAAAAGGGTGAGCTCAACTAGCTCAGTAAGAAATATTATGACTAAGATAATGCAGAATAAATTATCCTTAGCCTTTAACAGTATAACAACTGATAGAATATAATAGACAACAAGTTTTAGATCAAAAACTGTAGAGAAAATAAGCAATCCATTAGAAGAGTCAAGTATAGCATAAAATCTACTATCTTCTATGATTTAAAAAGGTTTTTCATCATTTTTATCGCTGAGACTCAGCTTAATAAATAATCCATATCATCCCTGCACTACGGCCAAGAATATTCATTAGTATCACAACCACAAATTATCCATGCACTACGGGCCAAAGATATTCGTGTATTCATCAATGGTCATGATCATGCCAACAACTGTCCAACAATGCACTACAGCCAATAAAGACTTTTACCACATCATTTGTAACATTACGGTCATGATTATACCGAATAATCCCTGATCATAATCATACCAAGTCCATCTATGCACTACAGGTCACAGATGACTTTCAACAGAATATAAACATGAGGATGATGACAATGATATAAGAATTCAATAAAACAAGTTCAAGAATTAATTTATCCAAGAACCAATAACATCCAAATTGTCAACATGATACTGCTTTGTGGTGTAAAATTCAAGAATGCTCAGAAGAATATTTCCATGAAAAGATATTGGATGAAGCGCAAATATCAAGGATATTCCACTAATTTCATGGAGTATAAAAGCCAAAACTTTAACCAACCGAGTATAATAAAGAATAGAATAACAACAAATTCACCGGTACTGGTAATTAATTGGCGTATCTGAAAGTTATTCAATGAATAATAAATAATGGAACCAATCAAATGCGTAAAAGCACGATGGGATATTTCAACGAGAATAATAAATAATGGAACCCAAGGGTTATGCATAAAGCATACGAGATAGGATATTCTAACGAGAATAATAAATAATAGAACCGGTCCCATGTAAACGCATGCATGAGATGGATATTAAACGAATAATAAATAATGGAACCAGTCATGTAAAAGCCTTGCATGTACATGATATTCCGACAGAATATTAAAGAATGGAATAATAGAAGAATTTCACCATGTATGCGGTGATTTGCATAGACAGGTTATTCCAACATAATAATAAGGAATGGAATAACAGAAGAATTTCACCATGTATGTGGTACTTCGCATAGACAGGTTATTCCAACATAATAATAAGGAATGGAGTAACGAGTATTGAAAGAAAATAACTCTCTTCATGAATACGAAAGAATAATACCCCTTACTATAATAATAATATCCCTTACCTGGAATAGTGAGGTAACAGACTTCTCTTCTT
Organism: Panax ginseng; assembly: GCA_020205605.1. Classification (NCBI taxonomy): domain Eukaryota; kingdom Viridiplantae; phylum Streptophyta; class Magnoliopsida; order Apiales; family Araliaceae; genus Panax; species Panax ginseng. The sequence goes on from CM035133.1 coordinate 147,046,093, forward strand.
CTTTCTCTCTATAATTTCTCTATAATAATTGCTCTATAGCTTTGGTGAATTGGTGAGAAATGAAGGAAGAATGAGCTTCTATTTATAGGAAAATATAGTTTCAATAATTGCACATTTTGGGGCTCAGAATATTACAGTATAATACCTTCCTCTTTTTCTTTATTTTTAATTTAGTCATCCAAGTATTATCAAACTTGCACCACCTCCCCTAATAGTAAATCATGTGAATCAATAGTAAATCATGTGACTCAATAGTTCTAAACATGAAAAAATTTAATTACAAGATATAGTACCTCCATCTATACCTCCATTTTTAACTTAGTCATGCAAGTATTATCAATCTTGCACCACCTCCCCTAATAGTACAAGAATGTGAATCAATAATACACACATGTGAACAAATAGTTATAAACATGTGAATTAATAGCAATTAATTGCTCATTTATCCGGTTAATTACCCGAGTGAATAATACTGAGTGAATAGTAACTGAGTGAATAGTAACCCGTGAATAGTAACTCGTGAATAGTACTCCAACACGAAAAGTGTCCCGAATACCCGAGTGAACAATACTACAGTGAATAGTAACTGGGTGAATAGTAACCCGTGAATAGTACTCCGGCACGAAAAATTGCCCCGAATACCCCGAGTGAACAATATAACCTCCTGACATCAATTATTATCGAAATAAATGTCGATTTCTACTAATGCTAATAATCCCAACATAATGAAACTATCAATTTCATCTTTAATCAACACAACTTATTCATCATTAACATCATAACTCACAATATTTAACAACCAGGTCGTTCCTAGGAAAGAGGGGGCCTTCAGGTAAGGATTTCTCCTCACTAGCGCGCAATTACCTAACCTCTCCTTGACAAAACTTCTAGACATTGTCAATATTGCAATTTAATAATATTAATAACTTTGTCATCTCAATTATTGATTTAATAATATAACATATTATGCAAATAACACTGTGACAATAATTGAATCAATAATATGAGAGATATGATGCAACAATTACTATAGCAATAATTGAGTATAACTGAGTAAATTCTCACGTAAGCATCAATAATCAATACCAAGTGCTACTATGCAACCACGCGTATTACTGTACTTTTACTACCGAGTAGTTCAACAGTTTTAACGGTAACACTTTTGCCGTTATTTTTATAAAAAGATAATTCTGTCATTTTTTAACTACGACAATACTTCTGTTATGGGGTCCACCAATGATTACGTCATTGTACGAATATTTTCTGTCAAAACGAATATTCCCCGGCCAACCGAATATTTTATAACCACTTGCATACTTTTCAAAATTTATAAATATTACCCAAAACTATAACATTATATTAAATTCACACCATAATATTTAAAAAAAATATTTTGAGAAAATTAAATCTTTATTCGTAAAATTTGGGGTCTTTCAGATATTTTATATTATTGTTGTTTCAATAATTGTCACTACACAGTATTTTCTATTATCAGATCAATAATTATATTATTTTAATAATATTATTAGATAACATTATTGGCAATGTCTAGAAAGTTACATCGAAGGAGAGGTTAGGTAATTCAAGGCCAAGAAGGAGAAATCCTTAACTAAGGCCCCTCTTTCCGGGAATGACACGGTTGTCGATCTTTGTGATTCTGTAATATTATTTATGAATAATTAATTATTGATTTATATGATAAAGAAAATATTTATTTTATATAGATATAGATGGAGAAATTTTTTAAAATGACAATTGTTGAAAATTGATATTTTATCTCTTCTAATAAAATAATTCATTATTATATTATTATAATATAATAATGATGATATTTTTACAATAAATGTGGGATATATGAATATATGAGGAGGAAGAGTATTTTTGTTGCTAAAAATATGTAAAACATGTTTTTCATGTTTGTGGACCCCATTTCTTGACTGAAATTTGATTATAGTTTGCAAAATCGTCCGTTTATGAATTTCGGTCAATTTCTGTTTGGAATTTGGAAAAACTTTCTTCTGCAAAGTTGTAGAGAATTAAATTTCCTATGGAATGGACATAAGATTTAAATTTTCTGATAAAAGGGCTAGTTATTATGAATTATTGAAGTTCCGAAGTTCTGGAATAATTGATTTTTGAAGGTTTAAATAATTTTTTAAAGAAAAACGTTTTTTGCAATTGGGTGGGCCCCACATGTGATATAAATGTGCTGAAATCAGTTGGTCTATGGTGGGCTTGAAATATTTTAATTATATTAATATTTTATTAAATTTTCTGCTTTGGTGTTCTAAGCATTTTCCTATAAATAGGGTGCTTAGGTTAGAATTGAAAATCACACCAGAAACTAAAGATTTCTCTCTCTATATTATCGAGCGTATTCTTGTGAGTATTTTGATACTTTGAGTGTTGCTATACGGTGCAAGTTCCTTCAGCACTATATCCAGTATTCCAGTTAGAGGTACTGTCTTTTCGAGGTAAGGAATTTTTTTTTCTCGTAAATGATTAATTTTTTTAATATCATTATGACAAAATATTGGTTGAATTTTTTATCAAATTTAGAACTTTTTGTGTCGGGGTTACTATTCACGTATACGACACTATTCACGGCACTATTCACAGAAAAATTAAAATTTTATTTTCCTTGTCCAAGTTGTTTATTATGATACTAGCTTTTATTGTATCTATGTTTTGATCTCCATTCTTGAATTTTGCCCCATAATTGTTTATTATGGAGTACTTTTGAATTTAGCCAAATTAAAGTACGAATCCTTAATCCTTAATCCTTGTCCTTTTGTTTCACTGGATTCGTTTCTTTAAAAAAAAATATTTTTCATCATTCTCAGTCCTAAATGATGATGTTACTGAATATCTTTGGCCTGTAGTGCAAAGATGAACGATTACATGATGAATATCTTTGGCCTGTAGTGCAAAGATGAACAGATGTTGAGATGAACATGACCAACTGCGAGTATGATTGATTATTTTGGTCGTATTGCAGATATGAGTATTTGATTCAAGTTATATATTGATTGATGTTACAGGAAAAAAATATTGATGATGGACTTTAAAATCATAGAAGATAGTAGATTTCATTCTCTACTTAACTCTTTTAATGATTTGTTAATTCTGCTGCGAATATTGATCTAAAACTTGTTGTCAAGTATATTCTATCAGATTTTTCCTTGTTGAGGACTAACGATAATTTGTTCTATATTATCTTAGTTATAATATTCTTTACTGGGCTAGTTGGTCTCACCCTTTTCCTTGTTGTTCCATTTTTCTTCTCAGGAGGGGAGAATGTTGAGGGTACTAGTCGGGGTTTGGAGGGAAGGTTTAGAAAGTTATTTAGCGGTCCTCACTATTTTTGTAAAATAAATTTTCAATAATTGTAATGAGGACTTATTTGAGTGTGGATATTGTCTAGAAGACAATATTTGTTTTTAAACTCACAGTTTATGTATTGTCGTATTTTGCACGACAATTGTATTTATAATGTTGTAGTTGTTTCTGTAACATGTATTTTGGCGAATCAAAATGAGTGATGTATACCTATTTTGGGGGCGTCACAGTTGGTATCAGAGCTTAGGGATATGGTCTCTGACGGAGATCGGGGAATAGAACTAGGAGGGGAGAGACGAGTAAATCCTTCATTAGTGTGTCTTACCTAAGCTTATTTGTTGGCTGGTCAGAGTATAGGGTTATTATGTTGCATGTCAATTTCTTTAATTAACCCTTATTTTGTGGCAGCATTTTAGAAATGGCAGCTGAAAATATTGACGATGGAGTGAATCAGACTGTGGAAACACCTTTAATCAACAACCAAGAGAACGTGCAACAGGATGACGATGTTCCTCTTGTAAATAATACCACTGATCAGATGATGAACGATGGAATGTTTAGAAGCTTTTTGTAGTTCATGCAAAATCAGACGAGTGAGACTCGTGTATAGAATATGGGTGAAAATGATAGTAACGCGCGATTTGTCACAGCCAAGCAGTTCAAAGAGTTGGGACCACCTGAGTGCCTTGGAAAGTCGGATCCGATCAAGGCGGAAACGTGGGTCAAATAAATTACCAAGATATTTGATGTCTTGGGTTGTACGGAGGAACAGAAGGTTCCATTCGCCACCTTTATGTTCCGGGGTGAGGCATATTACTGGTGGGAATCTATGAAGCGTACCCAACCAGTCGCACTCAGCATGTCTTGGGAGACATTTCAAAAACTGTTCAATGATAAGTACTTTCCTGAAAGTATTCGTTATATGAAAGAGGTAAAGTTTATTTGACTAGAGCAGAACAACATGACGGTATCCCAGTACGAGGCGAAGTTCGCAGAGTTATTCAGGTTTGTACCTCATTTGGTAGAAAATGAGGAACGTATGACGCGGATGTTTCTGAGAGGTTTGAAACCCGACATACGTCAATATCTCATTTCTCATAAATTTTCTCTATATTCAGATGTTGTCAACAGGGCTCAATTATTAGAGCGAGATAATGAGTATGTTCAACCAAGGGACCACAATCAGGGTCATACCGGTGACAACAGTCATCGGAGCGATGGTAACCAGCGAGGAGGGAAAAATACGGACAAAAGCGATAACCACTCTGGTGGTAATCGTGGACATGATAATAGAAGAGGTGAGTCAAGTAGAAATTTCAAAAAGAGGAGATTCAACAATGACGGGAAGACATCAGCAGTAGCACCTGCACCAACAAAAAATTCTAAGGGAGGAGAACTGTAAGACCCCAAATTTTTATAAATAAAATCGAATTTCCTATAATTATTATTCTTGATAATAAGGTGTTAATTTGTTATAATGCTTTGGTTATGGGTGAAATGTGCAAATTTTGCAAAATAAGCAAGTGGTTATAAAATAATCATTGTTGTCGGGGAATATTCGTTTGGTCGTGGAATATTCTTTTTGTCGGGAATATCCGTTTACTGCGCCAGCAGATCATTTGTGGGCCCATAATGTGAAAACGGTTGGATGAAAAAGCGACAAAGATTGAGTTTTATAAATAACTACGTAAATTGTTACCGATAACAACACCGTTGGATTACGGTGGTTAAAATACAAGATGTCTGGCGTTGTTGCGACAAACCTGCCAGTATTGCATGATATTTTGAATTATTGATCCTTACGTAAAAGAAGACACTACTCAATAATTATTACGATAATTGTCGTTCAATATTTTATTTTGTTGGTTCAATAATTGCTTTGCGTTGATATTTTATATTATTGTTTCAATAATTGTCACTGCACAGTATTTTCCATTATCAGATCAATAATTTATATTATTTGAATAATATTATTAGATAGAATTATTGGCAATGTGTAGAAAGTTCTGTCTAAGGAGAGGTTATTTAATTGCACGCCAGTAAGGAGAAATCTCTTCACCTAAAGGCCCCTCTTTCCTCGAACTACTGGTTGTCATAATTATGATTCTGTAATATTATTTGTGAATAATTAATTACTGATTTATATGATAATGAAATATTTATTTGATGTGGATATAGATGATGGATTTATTTATGTGGTTATAAATGAAGGAATTGATATTGAGGTGTTTTATCAGTATTTTGTTGGATTTGAGGTATTAAAAACTCAAATCGGTGTTCTTAAAGCTTTATTGTGTGAGTTATAAATTTTAATTCAACCGTTGGATCGTTGTGATTTATGGATATGTTATACATATATGAGTTGAGTATATGTCCACAAATTTTGAACCGTTAAAAATGAACGCATGATTTGTTATGAATTTTAAAAGGTGTTGAAACGGTGTTTAAAATCATCTGTTTGTGGATTTCAGATATTTTTGGTCTAGAATTTGGGAAAACTTCATTCTGCAAAGTTGTAGAGAATTCGATTTCAGGTAGAATGGACATAAAATTCGTATTTTTCTAATAAGTGGGCTATTTTATATGAATTACTGAAGTTTCAAAAAATAAAATAATTTTTATTAAAATTTGGTGGGACCCACTTTGGTTGTTGAAAACATGTGGGCTGCCAAATTATTTTCAAATGAGATGGCTGGTCTTTGATGGTGGCTTACGTGGAGGAAAATTAATAATAATAATATATTTTATTAATTTAGTCTCCTTTGGCGTTCTAGCATTTTCCTATAAATAGGTGCTTAGATTAGAATTGAAAATCACACCAGAAACAAGTTTTCTTTCTCTCTATATTGTCGAGTGTATTTTAGTGAGTATTTTGATACTTTGAGAGTTGCTATTCCGTTCAAGTTTCTATCGGCTTTATATCCGAAATTCAGTCAGAAGTACGGTTATTTTGAGGTAAGGGATGTTATTTCTTTTCGCAAATGATATTATTTTCTTCAATATCATTATGCCAAAATATTGGTTGAACTTTTTATCAAATTTGGAACTTGTTGTGTTTGGGTTCTTATTTACGATATCTGGCCTTTATTCACGATCACGATACTATTCACGAATACGACACTATTCACCGAAAAATAAAATTTTTCTTTTTTGTCCAAAATATCTATTATGGGTACTATCTTTGATTGTATCCATGTTTTGGTCTTTATTTTTGGAATTCTGCTTCATATTCAGTTATTATGGAGTATTATTGAATTTGGGTATACTGAAATACGAATCCCTAATATTTGTCCTTTTGTTTCACTAGATTCGTTTCTTTTAAAATATTTTTTATCATCCTCAGTCCTAAATGATGATACTACTGAATATCTTTGGCCTGTAGTGCAAAGATGAATGATTAACTGATGAATATCTTTGGCCGTGAGTCGAAGATGAGCAGTGTTGAGATGAACATGAATGAGCTTGTGATATAAATGAATATTTTTGGCCTGTAGTGCAAAGATGAATATTGATTGTTGTTACAAGGATAAAATAATGATGATGGACTTTTAAATGTTAGAAGATAGTAGAACTCATTCTCTACGTTACTCTTCTAATGGATTGTTGTTTCCGCTGCATTTGTTGATCTAAAATTTGTTGTCTATTATATTCTATCAGATTTTTTCCTGTTGAGGACTAATGATAATTTATTGTATATTATCTTAGTCATAATATTATTTACTGGGCTAGTTGAGCTCACCCTTTTCGTTGTTGTTCCATTTTTCTTCTCAGGAGGTGAGAATATAGCAGGGACTAGCCGGGGTATGGAGTGATGATTGAAGATAGTTGTTTTAGTAGTCCTCACTATTTTATAAAATAGTATTTCAATAAATGTATTGAGGACTTATTTGGGTGTAGATATTGACTAGAAGACAATATTTGTATTTAAACTCATAGTATGTGTTGTCGTATTTTGCACGACAATTGTAATAATGAAGTTGTAGTTTTTTTCTGTACCATGTATTTTGGCGACTCAGAATGGGTGTTGTATACCTATTTTGGGGGCGTCACAGTTGGTATCACAGCTTAGGGATATGATCTCTGGCGGAGATCGGGGAATAGAACTAGGAGGGGAGAGATGAGTAAACCCTTGCTAGTGTGTCCTACCTAAGCTTATTTGTTGGTCGGTCATAATATATGGATATTATGTGACATGTTAATTTGTTTAATTAACCCTTGTTTTATGGCAGGATTTAAGATGGCAGCTGAGAACGTTAAAAATGGAGTGTATGAGACTGTGGAGACACCTTTAGTCACAAACCAGGAGAACGTGCAACAGAAGGCAATATTCCTCCTATAAACAACACGACCGAACAAACGATGAATGATGGGATGTTTAGAAGCTTTTTGCAATCATGCAAAATCGACGCGAGGAGACTCGTGTACGAATCACGGTGGAAATGATAAGAATTCATGGCGATGCATCACATGCCCAAGTAATTCAAAGAGTTGGGACCACCTAAGTTCATTGGAAAGCCGGATCCGATCAAGGCGGAAACGTGGGTCAAGCAAATTACCAAGATATTTGATGTCTTGGGATGCACGAAGAAAAGAAGGTTCCGTTCGCCACCTTTATGTTTAAATGGTGAAGCGGATTCTTTGGTGGGAATCATGAAGCGTACTGACCAGATGCACTCAACATGTCTTGGGAAAGATTTGAGAACTTTTCAATGACAAGTACTTTCCCGAAAGTATTCGTCATATGAAAGAGGTAGATTTTATTAGATCGAGCGAACAACATGACGGTGTCCCAAAGATGAAGCGAAGTTTGCGAGTTGTCCGTGTTCAGACCTCATTTGGTGGAGAATGAGGAACGAATGACGCCAGCGTATGTTTCGAGAGGTCTAAAACCCGAGATTCGTCGAATACCTTATCTCTCATAAATTTTCTCTCAGATTCGGATGTTGTCAATGAGGGCTCAATTATTAGAAGCGAGATAATAAGTATGTTCAACCAAGGACCACAATCGTGGTCATACCGATGATGCAAATATTATCGAGGAAATGATGAAAACCAATGGGGAGGAAAGAATACTGACAAAAGCGGTAACCACTCGGGTGGTAATCGTGGCCATAATAATAGGAGTGGTGAGTCAAGTGGAAATTTCAAAAGGAGGAGATTCAACAATGACGGGGAAGACATCAAAGAACAACTCCAAAGATCAACCGGTTTTAGGGAGGAGAACGACCACCGGGTCGATGCTACAAATGCGGAAAGAGGGTCATATCATTAAACCGCCCACAACAATCCAAGGTATGTTATAACTGCGGAAAAGAAGGTCATATAGCTCGGGATTGTTCTGTAGCAAAACCAAGTTCAGCGAGGATGGTGACTCCAAAGGCTTTCCCGGATAAGTCAAAATCAGCGGTTCCTGGAAGAGCGTTTGTCGTGATTGGCCAAAACGCGAGGAACCCTAACGAGGTGATCACGGATAAGCTCATCATAAACTCTTGCGAAGTTTATACCTTACTAGATACCGGTTCTAACCATTCTTTTATCTCTCCTGCTTGTGCTCAATGTTTAAACTTGACTCCGGAGAAAATGGACTTTGACTTATCTGTTGAAACTCCGTTGGGTGAAACCTTCGTTACATCTACAGTTTATAAATCTTGCATGATCCAAGTTGGCACTATCACATTACCTGTTGATCTTATCTCTTTAAAGATACTTGATTTTGATGTGATTTTAGGAATTGATTGGTTAACCACTCATCATGCCAAAATTGATTGTTTACGTAAGGTTGTTAGTTTTTATGCCAAGCTGAAGAAATGCGAGTTCTGGCTTGAGGAAGTAGCATTCCTTGGGCACGTAGTGTCAAAACATGGAGTATCTGTTGATCCAGCGAAGATTGAAGCAATACAAAGTTGGAGCAACCGAAGTTTGATTGATCAAGTATGTAGCTTTACGGGCTTAAATGGTTATTATCGGAGATTCGTGGAAGGATTTTCTCGAATCGCTACTCAGCTAACTCACCGACTTTGGAAGATACAAAATTGTAGATGGAGCGAAGAATGCGAGAAGAGTTTCCAAGAGCTCAAGAAGAGACTCATTTCGGCACCTGTTCTGGCAATACCATCTGGTACGGATGGATTTGTTATATACAACGATGCTTCAGGCAAAGGGTTAGGATGTGTTCTTATGCAACATGGGAAAATTATAGCCTATGCTTCACGACAACTCAAGGAGTATGAGAGGAATTATTCTACTCATGATCTAGAGTTGGCAGTAATCGTTTTTGCGTTGAAAATATGGAGACACTACCTGTATGGGGAAAAGGTGGAGATTTATACGGACCATAAAAGCCTTAAATATTTCTTCACCCAAAAAGAACTCAACACGCTAAGAACGACGTTGGCTTGAGCTATTGAAAGACTACGACCATACTATTTAATACCATCCCGAAAAAGCGAACGTAGTAGGCGACGCGATGAGTAGAAGATCATATGCGGGTACGAGTGCATTATTGTCAACGCAAAGACCCATTTTATATGACTTACAAAGGATGAAGATAGAATTAAAGACTCCAGGGACCCACATAATGATGGCGAATATACGAGTAGAACCGACTTTAATCGATAAAGTTAAAGTTGCTCAAACTACTGGACCAAAATGATGCGTATGAAGAAACGACGTCAAGAAGGTGCTATCCCCGAAGCAAGAATCGATGAAGAAGGAATACTTCGATTTAACTCTAGACTTTGCGTTCCTAACGATTTTGACTTGAAGCATAGAATCATGATGGAGGCACACAACACACTGTTTGCAATCCATCCTGGGAGTATTAAAATGTATCATGATATTTGACATACATTTTGGTGGAACAATATGAAGAGAGAGATCGCAGAATTTATCTTGAGGTGTTTAACTTGTCAACGTGTAAAGGCGGAGCATCAAGTGCCAAAAGGTCAATTTCAACCACTTGAGATTCTGGAATGGAAGTGGGAACACATTACTATGGATTTCGTTACGGGTCTCCCCAAGGTTTTTCAAGGCATAGATGCGATTTGGGTTATTGTTGATAGATTAACGAAGTTTGCTCATTTCTTGCCAATACGTGAGACTTATTCCCTTGAACGTCTTGCTCGTATGTACGTGAATGAGATTGTGAGATTGCATGGTATGCCAGTATCCATAGTTTCGGATCGTGACCCAAGATTTACTTCAAGATTTTGGGTTAGCTTGCAGAAAGCTATGGGCACGGATTTACGATTCAGTTCGGCATACCATCCTCAAACGGACGGACAATCAGAGAGGACTATTCAAACTCTTGAAGATCGATTAAGACTTTGTGTCCTTGATTTCAAATGGAGTTGGGATAAGTATTTAACATTGGTGGAATTCTCCTACAATAACAGCTATCAAGCAAGTATTGGCATGGCTCCATTTGAGGCGTTGTATGGAAGAAAATATCGTTCTCCAGTATGCTGGGACGAGGTGGGAGAAGCAACGTTGTTGGGACCAGAATTAGTACGCATGACTACAGAAAAGATCCAAATGATTCGACAACGTATTCAAACCTCACAAGATCGACAAAAGAGTTATGCTGATCTTCATCGTAAGGACGTGGAATTTGGTGTTGGGGATCATGTACTATTACGTGTTACTCCATGGAAGGGAGTTACAAGATTTGGAAAGAGAGGAAAGCTCAATCCACGATTTATTGGTCCATTTCAGATTCTTGACCGAGTAGGAAATGTGGCCTATAGTGTAACACCCCAACTTATTATTAATGGAATTTAATTTTCTCTATTTATTATTTTGAAATAGTAAGGGTTGATTTGATTAATGTTGATAGTTATGGGTAAAATACACAAATATTTTAAAATAAGCAAGTGGTTATAAAATATTCATTATTGTCGGGGAATATTCGTTTGGTCGTGGAATATTCAGATCTTTGTCGGGGAATATTCGTATTGACCATGCAGCACCATGTGTGGGCCCATAACGGAAATCGATTGGAGGAAGAAACGACAAGAATAAGTTGTTTAAAAATAATGGCGTAGTTATTCACTGTTAATCTTGTTAAAATACTCCTGTGGTTAAAACACAAGAAGCACGATTGCGGTATTGCACCAATTATTGATTCTTACGTGAAAGACACTACTCAATAATTGTTACGATAATTACTTTATTGGGTATTTTATTTTATTGATTCAATAATTGTTTGTGTTTATATTTTATATTACTTTGTTGTTTCAATAATTGTCACTACATTATTTTCATTATCCAAGCAATAATTCATATTATCTGAATAATATTATTGGATAACATTATTGGCAATGTCTAGAAAGTTACATCTAAGGAGAGGTTTGGTCACCTAATTGCGCACCAATGAAGAGAGAAATTCTTATTGAAAGCCCTCTTTCTCGAAACCGCACTCGTTGTCGATGATTGTGATTCCGTAATATTATTCGTGAATAATTAATTATTGATTTATATGATGAGAAAATATTGATTTTATGTGGATATAGATGGAGAAAATTTTTAATGTGACAATTGTTGAAAATTAAAATTTTATCTTCTTCTCGATAAAATAATTCATTTAAATATATTATTATATTTTTAATAATATAATAATGGTGATATTTTTACAATGAATGTGTGATATATGAGTATACGAGGAGAAAGAGTATTTTTGTTGCAATAAATGTTTAAAACATGTTAAACATGTCGGTGGACCCCATTTCTTGACTGAAATTTGATTATAGCTTGTAAAATCGCCCGTTTATGGATTTCGATCAATTTCTGTTTGGAATTTGGAAAAACTTTCTTCTGCAAAGTTGTATAGAATTGAATTTTCTATAAAAAAATGTGAGATTCGAATTTTCTGACAAAAGGGCTATTTATTGTGAATTATTGAAGTTCCGAAGCTCCGAAATAATTGATTTTTAGAAGTTTAAATTATTTTAAATTAGAAAAACGTTTTTTGTTGTTGTTAGTCTTGTGTAGTGGGCTGGTTGGTGGCTGATGTTGGGCAAATTAAGTGTGCGTTGTAAATATATATATATATATATATATTATTAATTTATTAAATTTTCTACTTTGGTGTTTTTAAGCATTTTCCTATAAATAGGTGCTTAGGTTAGAATTGAAAATCACACCGAAAATTGAATTTTTCTCTATATATTATCGAAATGTATTCTTGTGAGTATTTTGAGTATACTTTGAGTATTGCTATACGGTGCAAGTTCAAGTTATAGCTTTATATCCAGATATTCCAGCTTAAGTAATCATGTCTTCCGAGGTAAGGGATATTATTTTTTTGTAAAGATATTATTTCTTTAATATCATTATCTTTGAAATATTGATCTCAAGTTTTTATCAAATTTGGAACTTTTGGTGCTCTGAGTTACTTATTCACGATACTGCACTATTCACGATATCGACACTATTCATGAATACTAAGACTATTCATCAAAAAATGAAAATTTTCCTTTTCGTCTAAAATATCTATTGTGGATACTAGCTTAGATTGTATCCATGTTTTGATCATTCTTGAATTTTACTTCACTATGATTATTTTTGAGGTATTTTTGGACATGGATAAAACAAAGTACTAATCTTTAATCCTTAATCTTTGTCATTTTGTTTCACCGGATTCGCTTTTTTAAAATATTTTCATCATCATCCTCGCCTTAAATGATGATATTATTGAATATCTTTGGCACCGTAGTGCAAAGATGAATGATTTCGATGAATATCTTTGGCCCGTAGTGCAAAGATGAACAGTGTTTAGATGAACATGACTAATCGATGAATATCTTTGGCTGTGAGGCAAAGATGAATATTTTATTCCGTATATATATTGATTGATGTTACGGGATAAAAGATAGAGCGATGAACTTTAAATTCATACATAGAAGATAGTAGTTTGCATTCTCTACTTAACTCTTCTAATGAATTATTATTTTCATTGCGAATATTGATTTAAAACTTGTTGTCTATTGTATTCTATTAGATTTTTCCTGTTGAAGACTAATGATAATTTTTGTATATTATCTTAGTCATAATATTCTTCTTCTTGGGCTAGTTGAGCTCACCCTTTTCCTTTTTGTTCCATTTTTCTTCTCGTGAGGCGAGAATATAAATGTACAGTGAGCCTGGGTATGGAATGAAGGTTCTAGAGAGAGTTGTTTAGTAGTCCTCACCATTTTGTAAATTAATGTATCAATAAATGTGATGAGGATTTATTTGAGTATAGATATTATCTAGAAGATAATATTTGTATTCAAACTCAGCTTTTTCTTGTTGTAATAATAAAGTTGTAGTTGTTTACATACCATGTATTGACAACTCAAAATGGGTGATGTATACCTATTTTGGGGACATCACATTAATATCGAGCTTAGGATATGATCTCCATGAAGATCGGGAATAGAACTAGGAGGGAGAGACGAGTAAATCCTTCGCTAGTGTGTCCTACCTAAGCTTATTTGTTAGTTGGTCAAGATATAGGGATATTATGTGATATATTGATTTTCTTAATTAACCCTTGTTTTATGACGAAGATTTTGAGAATGTCGAATTGAGAATATTAACAAGGAAATGAGACCGTGGAGACGCTGACTCACCAACGAGGAGAACGTGCAGCAGTGGCAATGTTCCTCCCGTGAACAACACCAATCGAAAGCGAGATGATGAACGAGGGAATGTTTAGAAGCTTTTTGCGGTTCATGCAAAATCGCACGAGGAGACTCGTGTTCAAAATACGGGAGGAAATGATAGCAAATTCACGGGTTGTCACAAACCAAGCGCTTCAAAGAGTTGGGACCACCAAAATTTAAGGAAAGCTAGATCCGATCATGGCGGAAACATGGGTCAAGCAAATTACCAAGATATTCGATGTCTTGGGATGCACAGAGGAACAGAAGATTCCATTCGCCACCTTTATGTTCCGTGGCGATGCAGACTACTAGTGGGAGTCTGTGAAGCGTACCCATCCAGCCGCACTCAGCATGTCTTGGGAGACATTTCAGAAACTATTTAATGACAAATACTTTCCTGAAAGTGTTCGTCATATGAAGGAAGTGGAGTTCATCAGATTAGAGCAAAACAACAAGACGATGTCTCAGTACGAGGCAAAGTTTGCAGAGTTATCCAGGTTTGCACCTCATTTGGTGGAGAATGAGGAATGTATGACGCGGATGTTTTTTAGAGGTTTGAAATTCGGCATACGTCAGTATCTCATTTCTCATAAATTTTCTCTCTATTCAGATGTTGTAAACAGGGCTCAATTATTAGAGCGAGATAACGAGTACGGTCAACCGAGGACCACAACCGTGATCATACCTAGAGATAGCGATCAACAAAACAACGATAACCAGCGGAGAAAGAAAAAGACAGACAAAAATGGTAACCACTCTGGTGGTAATCATGGCCGTGAGAATAGAAGAAGCGAATCGGGAGGAGATTCAACAACGACAATGTGAAAATGGCAGCACCAGCAACAACTGGTTCCAAGGGATGGGAACGACCACCGGTCGTATGCTACAAATGCGGAAAAGAGGGACATATCAGTCCAAACTGCCCACAACAGTTCAAGGTATGCTATAATTGTGGAAAGGAAAGACATATCGCTCGGGATTGTACGGTAGCGAAACCTAGTTCACCGGGGACGGTGACTCAAAAGATTGTCCCAGAAAAGTCAAAGTCAACGGTTCCTGGAAGAGCGTTTGTTGTGACTGGTCAAAATGCGAGGAACTCAAACGAGGTGATCACGGGTAAGCTAATCATAAATTCTTGTGAAGTTTATACTTTACTAGATACCGATGCTACCCATTCATTTAGCTCTCCTACTTGTACTCAACGTTTAAATTTGACTCCGGAAAAATTAGACTCTGACCTATCTGTGGAAACTCCGTTAGGAGAAACTTTCATCACATCCACTATTTTTAAATCTTGTTTGATTCAAGTTGGCACCATCACCTTACCTATTGACCTTATCTCTTTAAAGATACTTGCTTTTGATGTGATTTTAGGGATTGATTGGTTAACTACTCATCATGCCAAAATTGATTGTTTTTGTAAGTTTGTTAGTTTTCATATTCCTAACCAACCTGTTGTTCGAATTCAAGCAACTAAACCATTAAAATCAATCACTGTCATATCTAATCATAAAGCTATTCGTTTATTGAAAAACGGATGTCAAACTTTCTTAGCCCATGTTATGGATTTGAATAAAGACACGCCAAATTTGAATAATATTCTGTTGTTATTGACTTTCCGCGTATTTCTTCAAGAACTTCCGGTCTACCCCCAAAACGTGAAGTTGAATTCTTTATTGACCTTGAACCTGCATACAAAGCCCATTTCTAAAACCCCATATCGAATGGCTCTATTGAATTTCGGGAGTTAAAGGTCCAACTACGTGAGTTGTTGGACATCGGTTTCATTCGGCCCCAAGTACATCTCCTTGGGGTGCTCCTATTTTATTTGTAAAGAAGAAAGACGGAGTATGCGACTTTATATTGACTATCGGAATTGAACCATGTCACTATCAAGAATAGGTATCCTCTACCTCGTATTGATGACTTGTTTGACCATTACAAGGAGCACAATTCTTTTCAAAAATCGATCTTCGCTTCGGATATCATCAATTTGAGATTAGAATCGAGGATATTCCAAAGACGCCTTCGAACTCGATGCGACGGCATTATGAATTCTTAGTCATGTCTTTCGGATGACTAATGCTCCTCGACTTTCATGGATATGATGAACCGAGTATTCAAGGAATATTTGGATCAATTCGTTGTTGTCTTTATTGATGACATTCTCATATATTCCAAAAGTCGTGATGATCATGAACACCATTTGAAGCTGGTACTCCAAAGGCTTCGTGAAAACAAGCTTTATGCTAAGTTGAAGAAATGCGAGTTCTGGCTTGAGGAAGTAGCATTCCTTGGGCACGTGGTGTCGAAACATGGAGTATTTGTTGATCCGGCGAAGATTGAAGCAATACAAAGTTGGAGCAACCAAGCTCGGTGGATCAAGTCACGTAGCTTTTTGGGCTTAATTTGGTTATTATCGGAGATTCGTGGAAGGGTTTTCTCGAATCGCTACTCCATTAACCCAAATAACTCTGGAAGGATACAAAATTCGTTTGGAGCGAAGAATGCGAGAAGAGTTTCCAAGAGCTTAAGAGAGATTCATTTCAACACCTGTTCTAACAATACCATCTGGTACGGATGGATTTTTTATCTACGATGCTTCGTGCAAAGGATTAGGATGTGTTCTCATGCAATGTGGGAAAGTCATAGCCTATGCCTCATGCGACAACTTAAAGAGTATGAGAGGAATTATCCTACTCATGATCTAGAGTTGGCGGCATCGTTTTGCGCTTAAAGATCCGGAGGCACTATCTATATGGGGAGAAAGTGGAGATATATTCGCACCATAAAAGCCTCAAATATTTTTTCACGCAAAAGGAACTCAACATGCAAGAACGACGTTGGCTCGAAAGTATTGAAAGATTATGACCACATTATTCAATACCATCCCGAAAAGCGAACGTGGTAGGCGACGCGTTGAGTAGAAGATCATATCGCGAGGAATGAGTGCGATGATGTCAAGTATACGACAGAGCCAACTTTAATAGAAAAAGTTAAGGTTGCTCAAGCCACGTAATCTTGAAATGCGTATGAAGAAGAAAGTACAAGAAGGTGCTATTCCTAAGGCGAGAATTGATGAAGAAGGAATACTTGAGTCCACTCCACTTTTTGTGTTCCTAACGACTGATTTGAAGTACAAGATTATGATGGAGGCACACACTACACCATTTGCTATCCATCTGGAAGTACCAAAATGTATCGTGATCTTCAACATACATTTTGGTGGAACAATATGAAGAGAGATTGCAAAGTTTATCTCAACGTGTTTAACTTGTCAACGTGTAAAGGCGAGCATCTAGTACTTAAGGGTCCGTTGCAACCACTTGAGATTCCAAAATGGAAGTGGGAACACATTAGCATGGATTTCAAGTTATTCTTCTTCCTACGGTTTCTCAAGGCATCAATGCTATTTGGGTTATTGTTGATAGATTAACCAAGTCTGCTCATTTTTTGCCGATACGAAAGACTTATTCCCTTGAACGTCTTACTCAAATGTACGTAAATGAGATTGTGAGATTGCATGGCACGCCAAAGATCCATAGTTTGGATCGTGACCCAAGATTCACTTCAAGATTTTGGGTTAGCTTGCAAAAAGCTATGGGCACGGATTTGATTTATTGGGCCGCATACCATCCTCAAACGGACGGACAATCGAGAGGACTATTCAAACTCTTGAAGATTTATTAAGACTCGTGTCCTGACTTCAAGGGCGGTTGGGATAAGTATTTACCATTGGTAGAATTCTCCTACAACAACAGCTTATCGAGCAAGTATAGGTGTGGCTCCATTTGAAGCATTATATGGACGAAAGTGTCGCTCTCCAATATGTTGGGATGAGGTGGGTAGCAACATTGTTGGGACTCGAAGTTAATACGTATGACTACCGAAAAGATCCAAATGATTCGACAACGATATACAAACCAAGACACAAGATCGACAAAAGAGTTATGCGGATCTTCATCGAAAGGACGTGGAATTTAGTATAGGGGATCATGTATTGTTGCGAGTTGCTCCATGGAAGGGAGTTACAAGATTTGGGGAGAGAGGAAAACTCAATCCATGATTTATTGGTCCATTTCAAATTCTTGACCGAGTAGGAAATGTATCCTATAGACTCGCGTTACCTCCGAGTATGTCTCATGTTCATAATGTGTTTCACATATCTGTACTTCGTAAATATGTGAAAGACCCGAACCACGTTATTGATCTAGAACCGGACGAGATAGCCGAAGACTTAACGTATGAGGAGGTACCTGTCAAGATCTTGGATAGGAAGGAGCATGTCCTACGCATCGAAGGTCATACCACAAGTTAAAGTTTTGTGGAGGAACCATGCTATAGAGAAATGACACGGGAATTGGAAACGGAAATGAAAGCGAGGTATCCTCACCTTTTGAAACACCAGTGCGTCGTCGCCAATTTCGAGGACGAAATTTCATAAGGAGGGGAGGTTGTAAGACCCAAACTTATTATTAATGAAATTTAATTTTCTATTTATTATTTTGAAATAGTAAGGGTTGATTTGATTAATGTGGATAGTTATGGGTAAAGTACACAAATATTTCAAAATAAGCAAGTGGTTATAAAATATTCATTATTGTTTGGGAATATTCGTTTGGTCGTGGAATATTCGCATGCATCGTCGGGAATATTCGTAAATGACTACAGCGCATGTATGTGGAGCCCCATAACGAAAAGCGATTGGAGGAAGAAAACGACAAGAATAAGTTGTTTAAAAATAACTGGCGTAGTTATTACTAAGTTATCTTGTTAAAATACTCGGTGGTTAAAACACAAGAAGATACTCAGATTGCACCAATTATTGATTCTTACGTAAGAAGGCACTACTCAATAATTGTTACGATAATTACTTGTCCGAAAGATTTTATTTTATTAATTCAATAATTGCAGTGTTGATATTTTATATTACTGTTGTTTCAATAATTGTCACTACACAATTTTTTTCATTATCGAAGCAATAATTCATATTATCTGAATAATATTATTGGATAACATTATTGGCAATGTCTAGAAAGTTCTGTTTAAGGAGAGGTTTGGTCACCTAATTGCGCACAGTAAGGAGAAATTCTTATTGAAAGCCCCTCTTCTCTGAACCTACTGCTGATCACATGATTGCGTGATTCGTAATATTATTCGTGAATAATTAATTATTGATTTATATGATGAGAAAAATATTGATTTTATGTGGATATAGATGGAGAAAATTTTTTAATGTGACAATTGTTGAAAATTAAAATTTTATCATTTTCTGATAAAATAATTCATTTAAATATATTATTATATTTTTAATAATATAATAATGGTGATATTTTTACAATGAATGTGTGATATATGAGTATACGAGGAGAAAAAGTATTTTTGTTGCAATAAATGTTTAAAACATGTTAAACATGTCGGTGGACCCCATTTCTTGACTGAAATTTGATTATAGCCTGTAAAATCGCCCGTTTATAGATTTTGGTCAATTTCTCTTTGGAATTTGGAAAAACTTTCTTCTGCAAAGTTGTAGAGAATTGAATTTCCTATAAAAAAATGCGAGATTCAAATTTTCTGACAAAAGGGCTATTTATTGTGAATTATTGAAGTTCCGAAGCTCCGAAATAATTAATTTTTGGAAGTTTAAATTATTTTAAATTAGAAAAACGCTTTTTTGTTGTTAGTCTTGTGTAGTGGGTAATTTGGTTGGTGGGTGATGTTGGGCAAATTAAGTGTGCGTTGGAAAAAAATACATATATATATTATTAATTTATTAAATTTTCTACTTTGGTGTTACAAGTATTTTCCTATAAATAGGGTGCTTAGGTTAGAATTGAAAATCACACCGTGAATTGAAGTTTTCTCTCTATATTATTATCGATATTCTTATGAGTATTTTGAGTATACTTTGAGTATTGCTATATACTGGTTGCAGTTTAAGTTATAGTCTATATCCGAAGATTTCGGTTAGATCTTGTCTTTCCCGAGGTAATGGATATTATTTTTTCGTAAAGATATTATTTCTTCAATATCATTATGTTGAAATATTGATCTGAAGTTTTTATCAAATTTGGAACTTTTGGTGTCGGAGTTACTATTCACGTATACGGCACTATTCATGTATACAACACTATTCAGGAATACGGCACTATTCATCAAAAAAATAAAAGTTTCCTTTTTCGTCTAAAATATCTATTGTGGATACTAGCTTTGATTGTATCCATGTTTTGATCATTCTTGAATTTTACATCACTATGATTATTTTTGAGGTATTTTTTGGACATGGATAAAATAAAGTACGAATCCTTAATCCTTAATCCTTGTCATTTTGTTTCACTGGATTCGTTTCTTTAAAAATATTTTTCATCATCCTTAGTCTTAAATGATGATATTATTGAATATCTTTGGCTTGTAGTGCAAAGATGAATGATTTCTGATGAATATCTTTGGCCCGTAGTGCAAAGATGAACAGGTGTTTAGATGAACATGACCAATTGATGAATATCTTTGGCCTGTAGTGCAAAGATGAATATTTTATTTCAGACATATATTGATTGATGTTACAGGGATAAAAGATAGACGATGAACTTTAAATTCATACATAGAAGATAGTAGTTTGCATTCTCTACTTAACTCTTCTAATGAATTATTATTTCACTATGAATATTGATTTAAAACTTGTTGTCTATTGTATTATATGAGATTTTTCCTGTTGAAGACTAACGATAATTTGTTGTATATTATCTTAGTCATAATATTCTTTACTTGGGCTAGTTGAGCTCACCCTTTTCCTTTTTGTTCCATTTTTTTTCTCGTGAGGCGAGAATATAAGCGAGTGCAGCTCGGGGTATGGAATGAAGGTTCTAGAGAGAGTTGTTTAGTAGTCCTCACCATTTTTGTAAATTAATGTATCAAAATGTGATGAGGATTTATTTTAGTATAGATATTGTCTAGAAGATAATATTTGTATTCAAACTCACAGTTTTACTGTTGTAATAATAAAGTTGTAGTTGTTTCTGTACCATGTATTGACAACTCAGAATGGGTGATGTATACCTATTTTGGGGACGTCACATATAGACTTGCGTTACCTCCAAACATGTCTCATGTTCATATTGTTTTTCACATATTTATGCTTCGTAAATATGTGAAAGATCCGAACCACATTATTGAGTTAGAACTAGACGAGATAGCCAAAGATTTAACGTCAAAGAGGTACCTGTTAAGATCTTGGATAGATGAGCATGTCCTACGCACCAAGATTATACCACAAGTTAAGGTTTTGTGGAGAAACCATGCTATTGAGGAAATGACATGGGAGTTGGAGTCAGAAATGAAAGTGAGGTACCCTCACCTTTTCGAAACACCAGGTACGTACGTCAATTTCGAGGACGAAATTTCATAAGCAGGGGAGGTTGTAAGACCCCAAATTTTTATAAATAAAATCGAATTTACTATAATTATTATTCTTGATAATAAGGTGTTAATTTGTTATAATGCTTTGGTTATGGGTGAAATGTGCAAATTTTATAAAATAAGCAAGTGGTTATAAAATAATCATTGTTGTCGGGGAATATTCGTTTGGTCGTTGAATATTCTTTTTATCGGGAATATCTGTACGACGACGCAGTCATTTGTGGGCCCATAACAGAAAACGGTTGGATGAAAGAAAACGACAAAGATTGAGTTTTATAAATAACGGCATAAATTATTGCCGTTAACACTGTTGGATTACCTGGTGGTTAAAATACGATGTCTGGCGTTGTTGCACAAGAAAGCACCAGGTATTGCACAGTATTTTGAATTATTGATCCTTACGTAAGAAGACACTACTCAATAATTGTTACAGTAATTACTGTTCAATATTTTATTTTGTTGGTTCAATAATTGCTGCGTTGATATTTTATATTATTGTTTCAATAATTGTCACTGCACAGTATTTTCCATTATCAGATCAATAATTCATATTATTTGAATAAAATTATTAGATAGAATTATTGACAATGTCTAGAAAGTTCTGTCTAAGGAGAGGTTATTTAATTGCGGCCAAGAAGGAGAGAAATCTCACCCAAGGCCCTCTTTTCTGGGAACGACCTGGTTGTCATAATTGTGATTCTGTAATATTATTTGTGAATAATTAATTATTAATTTTATATGATAATGAAATATTTATTTGATGTGGATATAGATGATGGATTTATTTATGTGGTTATAAATGAAGGAATTGATATTGAGGTATTTTATCAGTATTTTGTTGGATTGGAGATATTAAAAATTCGAATCAGTGTTCTTAAAGCTTTATTGCGTGAGTTATAATTTTAATCTGACCGTTGGATCGTTGTGATTTCTGGATATGTTATACATATATGAGTTGAGTATATGTCCATAAATTTTGAACCGCTAAAAATGAACGCATGATTTGTTATGAATTTTAAAAGGTGTTGAAACGGTGTTTAAAATCATCTGTTTGTGGATTTCAGATATTTTTGGTCTAGAATTTGGAAAAACTTCATTCTGCAAAGTTGTAGAGAATTCGATTTCAGGCAGAATGGACATAAAATTTGTATTTTTCTGATAAGTGGGCTATTTTATATGAATTACTGAAGTTTCGAAAAATAAAATAATTTTTATTAAAATTTGGTGGGACCTACTTTGGTTGTTTAAAACATGTGGGCTGCAAAATTATTTTCAAATGAGATGGCTGGTCTTTGATGGTGGCTTACATAGAGGAAAATTAATAATAATAATATATTTTATTAATTTAGTCTTCTTTGGCGTTCTAGCATTTTCCTATAAATAGGTGCTTAGGTTAGAATTGAAAAGCACACCAGAAACAAGTTTTCTTTCTCTCTATATTGTCAAGCGTATTTTAGTGAGTATTTTGATATTTTGAGAGTTGCTATTCCGTTCAAGTTTCTGTCGGCTTTATATCCGAAATTCAGTCAGAAGTACGGTTATTTTGAGGTAAGGGATGTTATTTATTTCGCAAATGATATTATTTTCTTCAATATCATTATGACAAAATATTGGTTGAACTTTTTTTTATCAAATTTGGAACTTGTTGTGTCGGGGTTACTATTCACGTATACGACACTATTCACGTATACGACACTATTCACGAATACGACACTATTCACCGAAAAATAGATTTTTTCCTTTTTGTCCAAAATATCTATTAGGGGTACTATCTTTGATTGTATCCATGTTTTGGTCTTTATTTTTGGAATTCTGCTTCATATCTGGTTATTTTGGAGTATTATTGAATTTGGATATACTGAAATACGAATCCCTAATATTTTTGTTTCACTGGATTCGTTTCTTTTAAAATATTTTTCATCATCCTCAGTCCAAAATGATGATACTACTGAATATCTTTGGCCTGTAGTGCAAAGATGAATGATTAACTGATGAATATCTTTGGCCCGTAGTGTAAAGATGAAACAGTGTTGAGATGAACATATTGAAACTTGTGATATAAATGAATATCTTTGGCCTGTAGTGCAAAGATGAATATTGATTGTTGTTACAAGGATAAAATAATGATGATGCACTTTTAAATGTTAGAAGATAGTAGAACTCATTCTCTACGTTACTCTTCTAATGGATTGTTGTTTTCGCTGCATTTGTTGATCTAAAATTTGTTGTCTATTATATTCTATCAGATTTTTTCCTGTTGAGGACAAATGATAATTTATTGTATATTATCTTAGTCATAATATTTATTACTGGGCTAGTTGAGCTCACCCTTTTCGTTGTTGTTCCATTTTTCTTCTCAGGAGGTGAGAATATAGCAGGGAGGGGTATGGAGTGATGATTGAAGATAGTTGTTTTAGTAGTCCTCACTATTTTATAAAATAGTATTTCAATAAATGTATTTAGGACTTATTTGGGTGTAGATATTGACTAGAAGATAATATTTGTATTTAAACTCATAGTATGTGTTGTCGTATTTTGCACGACAATTGTAATAATGAAGTTGTAGTTTTTTTCTACATCATGTATTTTGGCAACTCGGAATGGGTGTTGTATACCTATTTTGGGGGCGTCACGGTTAGTATCGAGCTTAGGATATGATCTCTGGCGGAGCTCGGGAATAGAACTAGGAGGGAGAGATGAGTAAACCCTCATAGTGTGTCCTACCTAAGCTTATTTGTTGGTGGGGTCATAATATAGGGATATTATGTGACATGTTAATTTGTTTAATTAACCCTTGTTTTATGGCGATGTTAAGATGGCAGCTGAGAACGTTAACAATGGAGTGTATGAGACTGTGGAGACACCTTTAGTCACAAACCAGGAGAACATGCAACAGGAAGGCAATATTCCTCCTGTAAACAACACGACCGAACAAACGATGAATGATGGGATGTTTAGAAGCTTTTTGCAGTTCATGCAAAATCGCATTTAGGAGACTCGTGCACGAATATACGGTGGAAATGATAGCAACGGGCGGTCTGTCACAGCCAAGTAATTCAAAGAGTTGGGACCACCTGAGTTCATTGGAAAGCCGGATCCGATCAAGGCGAAAATGTAGGTCAAGCAAATTACCAAGATATTTGATGTCTTGGGATGCACGGGGAACAAAAGGTTCCATTCGCCACCTTTATGTTTCGTGGTGAAGCGGATTACTGGTGGGAATCTGTGAAGCGTACCCAGCCAGATCCACTCAACATGTCTTGGGAAAGATTTCAGAAACTTTTCAATGACAAGTACTTTCCTGAAAGTATTCGTCATATGAAAGAGGTAGAGTTTATTAGACTGGAGCAGAACAACATGACGGTGTCCCAGTATGAAGCGAAGTTTACGGAGTTGTCCAGGTTTGCACCTCATTTGGTGGAGAATGAGGAACGAATGACGCGTATGTTTCTGAGAGGTCTAAAACCTGAGATTCGTCAATACCTTATCTCTCATAAATTTTCTCTGTATTCAGATGTTGTCAATAGGGCTCAATT
Organism: Panax ginseng; assembly: GCA_020205605.1. Taxonomy (NCBI): domain Eukaryota; kingdom Viridiplantae; phylum Streptophyta; class Magnoliopsida; order Apiales; family Araliaceae; genus Panax; species Panax ginseng. Next base: position 147,071,027 of record CM035133.1, read on the forward strand.
ATTAGAGCGAGATAATGAGTATATTCAACCAAGGGACCACAATCGTGGTCATACTAAAGGATGGCAATGATCATCGGCGATGAAAAAACGGTGGGAAGAAAGAATACGGACAAAAGCGGTAACCACTCGGGTGGTAATCGTGGCCATAATAATAGGAGAGGTGAGTCAAGTGAAAATTTCAAAAGGAGGAGATTCAACAATGACGGGAAGACATCAGCAGCAACTCCCTTACCTTGAAAGATAGTACTTCTAGTTGAAACGCCGGATATTGACTATGACTTGAACTTGCACCGTATAGCAATACTCAAAGTACTAAAATACTCACAAAATACACTCGATATTATAGAGAGAGAAAGAGAAAACTTCAGTATTCGGTGTAATTTTCAATTCTAATCTAAGCATCCTATTTATAGGAAAATGCTTAGAACACCAAAGAAGAAAATTTAATATAATAATATATTTATAAAAATTTGCCTACGCCAACCTTTGAAAATCTGAAATCACCCCCTTCAACACACATGTGGAACACACCTTAATGAAAAAAACATTTTTGATATTTAAAATATTTTAAACTTCCAAAAATTAATTATTTCGGAGCTTCGAAACTTCAATAATTCATAATAAATAGCCATTTTATCAAAAAATTCGAAACTCGCTGCTTTTTATAGGAAATTCAATTCTCTACAACTTTGCAGAAGAAAGTTTTTCCAAATTCCAAATGAAATCGGACCGAAATTCACAAACCAAGCGATTTTACGTGCTATAATCAAATTTCACCAAGAAATGGGGTCCACAAACATGTTTAACATGTTTTAAATAATTTTAGTAACAAAAATACTCCTCCTCCTCATATACTCATATATCCCACATTCACTGTAAAAATATCACCATTATTATATTATTAAAATAATATATTCAAATGAATTATTTTATCAGAAAAGATAAAATATTAATTTTCAACAATTGTCACATTTAAAATTTTTCTCCATCTATATCCACATAAAATCAATATTTTTCTCATCATATAAATCAATAATTAATTATTCACAAATAATATTACGAAATCACAATATTGACAACCAAAAGCGCTTCTGTGAGAGGGGCCTTCCTAAAAGATTTCTCCTCATCTGGCGGCACTTAAATAACCTCTCCTTAGACAGAACTTTCTAGACATTGTCAATAATGTTATCTAATAATATTATTCAAATAATATGAATTATTGCTCCGATAATGGAAAATACTGTGTAGTGACAATTATTGAAACAACAATAATAATAAATATCAACACAACAATTATTGAATCAATAAAATAAAACATTGAACAGTAATTACTGTAACAATTATTGAGTAGTGCCTTCTTACGTAAGAATCAATAATTGGTGCAATACCGTGTGCTACTGTGCAACAACGCATATTACTGTGTTTTAACCACCAGGTATTCCAAGAGTATTAACGGTAACAACTACGCCGTTATTTATAAACAACTTATATTTGTCGTTTTCTTCATCCAATCGCTTTCCGTTATGGGGCCCACACAAGGCTGCGCCGTCTTACGAATATTCCCCAACAGTAAGAATATTCTACTACCAAACGAATATTCCTCGATAAAATGAATATTTTATAACCACTTGCTTATTTGAAATATTTGCGCATTTTATCCATAACTAACCATATTAATCAAATCAACCCTTACTATTTCAAAATAAAGGAAATTCCATTTTTATTTAAAAAAAATTCGGGGTCTTACAACCTCCCCTCCTTATGAAATTTTGTCCTCGAAATTGACGTACGTACCTGGTGTTTTGAAAAGATGAAGATACCTCGCTTTCATTTCCGTTTCCAACTCTCAGGTCATTTCCTCTATAGCATGGTTTCTCCACAAAACTTTAACTTGTGGTATGACCTTTATGCGTAGGACATACTCCTTCATATCCAAGATCTTGGCAGTAAAGCGAGTCTATAGGCCACAGTTCCTACTCGATCGAGAATTTCAAATGGATTAATAAATCGAAGGTGTGAGCTTTTCTCACATCACTAATTCTCGCTTTTGAAATAACAACTTCTTGCACCTCTTTCTTCAAATTCATCAGCTCCAGTGTGTAGCTTGAACAACTTAACTTTATCGATTAAAGTCGATTATACTCGTAGATCATCACGTGGGTACCTAGAGTTTTTATCTCCATCTTTATTATTTATAAGTTATACAAAATGAGTCTTTGACAATATCATACTCGTACTCGTATACGATCTTCAACTCAACACGTCAACTACCACATTCTCTTTTCCAAGATGGTATGGTCGAACATATGTGCAAAATTAGTCTCTTCTTGAGTTCTTCAAGCTCTTCCCACATTCCGTGCTCCATTCGAATTTTGTATCTCTACAAGTCAGCTGCATTAATGGAGTAGTGATTCGAGAATATCCTTCAACGAATCTCCGATACTAACCAGCTAAGCCCAAAACTACGATTTTATTCATCGACTTAGGTTGTCCTCAATCGTGACTCATATCCCAATCTTGGATAGCACGTCACAATGGCACCTATCAGTTTACTACCGCACAAATATGACGTCCCCTACGGAACATGCGTGGGAAATGCATGACATGAAGGTACAATGAAGCATGGAGAAAGAGAATCAAACATGAAAGAGCAAATAGCAGCAGCAGCATGATAGGAGCAAAACCGTAACCGTAACCTGCGGGAGGGTAAGCGCCATGTGCCAAGATGATAACTGGGGAGTGCGGCTACCATGAAAGTACCTGACTAGACTAGAATTATCTCTCGCAAGTTCTTGTTACACGGTAGGTAGGGGCGCATGCCCGAGAGAGAAGCTGGCTGGACAAGAGCAAACATTCTGTAAGTCTCATACCATGAGAGGTGAAGTTATAAAAAAAATTGTGCATGCTGCGATTCTGATCTTTGTAATTTTGTTATATTTTCAATTCTTAATTAAATGATGTGTAATTGGTTTTTAAACGATTCTGACTGGTGTCAGACGTACACTTGATAACTTTTATGTATTTTTCATCATAAAAACTAGGGTTTTACACCTTGGGAGAGATTCCAAAGTAGAACGAAACAAAAACGTCTACTTCTTCTTGGAATTCTCTATCATCGTGGATTTTGATTATTATCTATTGGATTTCTATGAGGATTTAATAGTTGATCATTGGTTTCTATTTAGCGATTGGGTTTGATCGTTCTATCTTTCTTACTTCAATTGTTTGTTTATTGATCATGTTTAGCGTTGATCCCATAATTGCTTTTGGATCAGTCATGAACTAAACTCCATTATGGGATTCTAACGGATTTTAATATGTAGTTTGGTTGCACATTTAAATGCTAGAGTTGTTTTGCATATCATATGGGATATCTGTCATGATTGTTTTATATGTATGAATTCTTGATCACCATTCGTCTCAGTATTTGTATGGAATTGACAATGAACATATAAATATGGACTGTAATCATGATAGCATGCGAATATGAGGCTATTGTAATGGCTTGCGTATTTTTGAACCAGATAGGCATATACTGTTTCACCGTATGAACTAGAGTAAGAGCTTGAGCTTAAAATCAATAGGATTGCAATTTCACATAGACATATAGTGATTTTGGTTGTATTGGTGATTACATAAAGTCTAACATCTGTAGATGCTTTGTAAGTAGGTTATAGTGCATTGAAAAATGGTTATAACTCTATTCGTGCTCTTGGCTATTTTCCTGTGATATGTGAACACTTCATGCATGATCGTGGCGATTAAATGAAATGTTAAATGAAGTTAGGGTCCCATTATTTGCATATTATATTTATTCCATTTGTATTCTTATTTTTAGTTGGTCATCATAATTTGTTTAATTCAACAATTTAAGTCTTCAGTCTAAGCATATAAATATAGTGAGTTAATTAATGCATAATAGTTTAAATTTAACAACTTTCTCTGTGGGATCGATACTTTACTTACTCTGTATTACTTGTTGACACATGTATGCTTGCATGAGTTAGAGCTCTTTTATTAGAACTATAAAAGGGACAATAAGTTTTTGGCGCCGTTGTCGGGGAAAGGCATTAATTTAGATAATTTTCATTAGTTTAAAGCTATATTGTATGACTTAGACAATTCTGATCGTTTCTCATTTCTATTTTTATTTTGTTTTTGGTTACAGGTACTTGTAGAGTTTTATGCATACACGATCATCCAACTCAGAGTTAACACCAGCGCAGGCTAATATAAACGGAAAAGGTTGGAAAATGAGTGTGCGTAGAAATTTGCAAGCACAGTTGGAGAGCACTACAGTCAGTATGGCGGAAGAACAAAGAATTGAGCAAAGAGAAGAGCATCAGGCTCTAAGGGACTATTCCATGCCGAACATAAACGAATTATAGTCTAGCATTGTCAGACCGGCGATAGCAGCCAATACCTTTGAAATCAAATCGAGCACTATTCAGATGATGCAGAACTCAGTACAGTTTGGGGGTGCTGTTACGGATGATCCGAATGAAAACCTATTGAGCTTCATCGAGATCTGCGACACATTCAGATATAACGGTGTGACGGAGGATGCCATCAGGCTACGGTTATTCCCATTTTCATTGAGGGATAAAGCAAGAAGTTGGCTACATTCTTTGCCGACAAGGTCGATCACTACATGGGAGGACTTAGCACATAAATTCTTAGCCAAGTTATTTCCAATGGCTAAGACTGCGAAGATGAGGACGGCTATCTCTCAGTTTGAGCAACAACAGGGGGAATCCTTATATGAGGCATGGGAAAGATATAAAGAGATGCTAAGGAAGTGTCCGCATCACGGTATGCCAAATTGGATGGTGATCAACTCATTTTATAATGGTTTGGGATGGCAGTCGAGACCAATTGTGGATGCGGCCACAAGAGGGGCATTATGGGCGAAGAGCTATGATGAGGCCTATACGCTCATCGAGACTATGGCTGCGAATGACTATCAAAATCCTACAACTCGAATGCCACAGCCCAAGGTTGCAGGTGTGTTGGAGGTTGATGCGATTACACAGTTGTCAGCACAAATGGAAGCTATGGCTAAGAAGATAGATACTTTGGAAGAGAACAAAGTGAAATCACTTGCTTTCGTTTGTGAGATTTGTGCAGGGTCACACTCAACAGATCAATGTGCTATCAGCTCGGAGTCAGTACAGTATGTGAGCAACTACAAAAAAGACCAAGGTCAATTTCAGAACATATACCACCCCAACAACCGCAATCATCCGAACTTCAGTTGGTCTAACAACCAAGGACAACAGCAAAATCAGTTCCAGCTGAACCAACAGTTTCAACCATAGTCAACTCAGCCGCAGTTTACACTAAAGCCACCGTTTCCACCGGGATTTCCACAACAGCAACAACACCACACTCCAGCTGCACCACATCCAGAGAAGAAATCAGAGATGAAGGAGATGATGTTAAAATATATGGCAAACACTAAAGTCATGATCAAAAGCCAAGCAGTGGCTATCAACAATTTGGAGACTCAGATGGGGCAAATGGCGAGTATGCTTACTAACAGGCCCCAGGGTGCATTGCCAAGTAACACAGAGACAAATCCTAAAAGAGACGGGAAGGAGCAGTGTCAAGCAATCACATTGCGATCTGGGAAAGATTTGACAGGCTCTGCAAGTCGCGCGCCCGCACATGACAATACTAAGGAGGTCGCGCGGCCGCGTGAGGTAGAGCAGGTGACTGATAAGGAGGAAAAGCTGGAAAATTTGAGGTTCAGCAAGACGAGAAAGAAAAAGCTAAGTCAGAAGAGAAGGTTAAAAGTCTAGTAAAACCAATTCACCCTCACGTACCGTATCCACAGAGATTAGCTAAGCAGAAGGAGGACAAATAGTTCAGTAAGTTTCTGGAGGTGTTCAAAAAGCTGCAGATCAACATACCTTTCTCCGAGGCATTGGAACAAATGCCAAGTTACGCAAAGTTCGTGAAAGGTATATTGTCAAGGAAGAGAAGATTAGATGAGTTTGAGACAGTGGCCTTGACAGAGGAATGCAGTGCAGTGCTCCAACACAAACTACCTCCAAAGCTGAAAGATCCGGGCAGCTTCACAATTCCGTGCACCATTGGGAAGATGAATTTTAGTAAGTGTTTATGTGATCTGGGGGCAAGTATAAATTTGATGTCGTTGTAGTGTTCAACCAGTTGGGATTACCGGCTCCAAGATCGACGAACATATCATTACAGTTAGCTGACAGGTCCATCACATATCCACGAGGAATTGTTGAAGATGTGTTGGTTAAGGTGGATAAGTTCATTTTTCCGGCCGACTTCATCATTCTAGATTTTGAAGAGGATAAGAGTATACCGATCATACTAGGGAGACCATTCTTAGCCACAGGCAGGACTCTAATAGACGTATAAAAAGGGGAACTCACGATGCGCGTTCAGGATCAAGAGGTCATTTTTTAATGTCTTCAAGGCCATGAAATTCCCAACAGATGAAGAGGATTGTTTCTTAGTTGATTGGGTGAATCAGATTCTAGATGATGACATACAGAGTCTAGCGGATTGTGAACCTTTGAGGAATATCACTGATGAGAACTCAGATGCGGAGGATGAGGAATTCGACGAATTCGTGCAATATCTGGATACCAATCAACAATTTAGGAGATTTAGACCACCTGCAGAGCCATTGACAATAGTTGGATATGCCTCAATATAGTTAAAACCATCTCTTGAGACACCTCCAGACTTGGAATTAAAGCCACTTTCGGAACACCTCAGGTATGCATTTTTAAATTCAGATTCAAAATTACCTGTGATTATTGCTTCTGCACTAACATCTTGTCAGGAAGAAAACCTGCTACGAGTGCTTCGAGAGTTCAAATCAGTTATTGGATGGACCATAGCAGATATCAAAGGGATCAGCCCTTCATATTGCATGCACAAGATCCTGATGGAAGATGGTAGCAAGCCGACAGTTGAGCAACAAAGGAGGCTTAATCCAATAATGAAAGAAGTGATCAAGAAAGAGGTGCTAAAATGGCTAGATGCAGGAATAATTTATCCGATCTCAGACAGTTCATGGGGGAACCCAGTACAGTGTGTTCCGAAAGAAGGTGGCATGACAGTCGTGACTAATGAGAATAATGAGTTAATTCCGACACGAACAGTAATGGGGTGGAGAGTTTGCATGGATTACCGCAAGCTCAACAAAGCTACGAGGAAAGATCATTTCCCACTCCCATTCATTGATCAGATGTTGGACAGACTAGCAGGGCATGAGTACTATTTCCTTCTGGACGGTTATTCAGGTTACAATCAAATTATGATAGCTCCAGAAGATCAGGAAAAGACTACTTTCACCTGTCCATACGACATGTTTGCTTTTAGAAAGATGTCTTTCGGGTTGTGCAATGGTTCAGCCACGTTTCAGAGATGCATGATGGACATATTTTCAGACATGGTGGAACAGAATGTGGAGGTATTTATGGACGACTTCTCATTCTTCGGGGATTCATTTGATCTTTGCCTTGAGAATCTAGTTATGGTTTTGAAGAGATGTGTTGAAACGAACTTAGTGCTAAACTGGGAAAAATGTCACTTCATGGTACAAGAAGGAATCATATTGGGACACAAAGTTTCAAAGACGGGACTTGTGGTGGATAGGGCGAAGCTGGAGACTATTGAACACTCTCCACCACCCACTTCAGTAAAAGGAGTTCGTAATTTTCTGGGACATGCAGATTTCTACCGTAGGTTCATTAAGAATTTCTCCAAAATAACTAAACCACTATGCAATCTATTGGAGAAGGATGCACAGTTCAGCTTCGATGACGCCTGCATGTCAGCATTTGAACACTTGAAGAGAAAACTGATTTTAGCACCAGTGATTACTGCACCAAATTGGACTTTGCCGTTTGAATTGATGTGTGACGCTAGTGATTACGCCGTAGAGGCTGTTTTGGGGCAGCGGAAAGAAAAGATATTTCATGTGATCTATTATGCCAGCAAGACCCTAACGGATGCACAATTGAACTATACCACCACAGAGAAAGAGTTATTGGCAGTGGTATACGCCTTTGATAAGTTTCGAGCATATTTAATTGGCACAAAGGTGATAGTGTTTACGGATCACGCGGCGATTCGACATTTAATGGCAAAGAAGGATGCAAAACCTCGGTTGATTAGATGGATATTATTACTGCAGGAGTTTGACTTGGAAATCAAGGACAGAAAGGGAACTGAAAACCAAGTGGCGGACTACTTATCTCGACTCGAGAATATGGAAAGGGAAGTAAATGACAATGTCATGATCAATGAATCTTTTCCAGATGAGCAGTTGTTTGTGGAGAAAGGGGAAGTGTCATGGTTTGCAGACTTCGCAAATTATCTGGTAAGTAAGACGGCACCTTCTGACTTGGTGGGATATCAAAAGAAGAAATTTCTGTATGATGTCAAATGGTATATATGGGATGAGCCGTACTTGTTTAAACAATGTTCTGATCAAGTGATAAGAAGGTGTATTCCATATAGCGAGACCGAGGGGATTCTGCAAGAGTGTCATTCCACGGTGTATGGAGGTCACTTTGGTGGTGAATGGACAGCAGCTAGAGTACTACAAGCAGGATTCTACTGGCCAACAATCTTCAAGGACGCATACAGTTTTGTCCAGTGGTGTGACAGATGTCAGCGAGTGGGTAACATCTCTAAAAGAAATGAAATGCCATTGAATACCATCCTCGAAGTAGAAATTTTCAATGTATGGGGCATTGATTTCATGGGACCTTTCGTTTCTTCCTGCGAAAATCTTTACATCTTGCTCGCAGTGGATTATGTTTCGAAATGGGTTGAAACTGCCACTCTTCCGACTAATGATGCCAAGCTCGTTCTCAAATTTCTACACAAAAGCATTTTCACGAGGTTTGAGACTCGTATTTGTCATTAAGTAATGACGGCGCATTTACAACAACAGTAGTTTTACGACCTTCTTTGGCTAAGTATGGGGTGAATCATCGCATCGCAACAGCTTATCACCCACAAACAAATGGTCAAGCTAAAGTATCGAATCGAGAATTAAAAAGAATCCTGGAAAAAGTTGTGAATCCAACACGAAAGGACTGGTCGTTAAAGTTAGACGATGTTGTATGGGCCTATCGTACAGCGTACAAAACCCCTTTGGGCATGTCACCCTTTCAACTTGTGTATGGAAAAGCCTGTCACCTCCCTATGGAGCTAGAGCATAAGGCATATTGGGCAATACGGAAGCTCAACCTTGATTTGACATCTGTAGGGGAGAAACTGCTACTTTAGCTCAATGAGTTAGATGAATTTAGATTATAGGCATATGAGAATGCAAAGTTGTATAAGGAGAAAGTGAAGAAATGGCATGACCGTAAGATCGTGGAAAGGACATTTGAACCGGGACAAAGGGTTTTGCTCTATAACTCCAGACTTAAACTTTTTCCTGGAAAGCTGAAATCGCAATGGTCGGGTCCATTTACAGTGAAGACTGTCTTCCCGCATGGTGCAATTGAAGTATATGATCAGTTCCCGGACAAGCCCTTTAAGGTAAATAGCCAGCGGTTGAAGCATTACTTTGGTGGCGAGGTGGACAGACAGAACGTCACCTCAATTCTCTCGTCAACATGAAACTCAGAGACAATCAAGCTAATTGACTATAACTTAGCGCTGAATGGGAGGCAACCCATTAATGTCAACTCTAATTTCTTTTTAATTCTTTAGTAGATTAGTAGTTAGATTCATTCTATTTTTGCTTGATACATAATGTGTGGTGTATTCATGTCCTTGTAGGTGTTTTTAATTACCCTCATCACAATCTGCTAATTGGAAGTTCAAGTAATGCAGTTCAGGGAGTGCATCACGCGGCCGCTCCTGACACTACATATGGAATCTCGCGGCCGCATAAATGTCAGTATCTTTTAGCATCCTCGTGCGCCCGCGCAAGACATACTTTACAGAGCTGCGCGCGACGCCAAGCAGGGAAATTTCTTTTTGAAATAAAATTCAACCCGTGGTCTACTCGTCTTCTTACGTGACCTATTATAAGCGTCTTTCTCTATTCTCTTACAATAAGAAGCCTCCTCACCACCCATTATAACTCATAACACAACCTTCTTCATTGACTTCACTCTAGGGTTTGTTTTGCTGGGTTGTGCACGAGTAAGTTTGGGGGTAGTCTCATCTGTCACAAAGCTTCCACAGTCTCTACCTATCATTTGCTAATGGGTCCAAAAAGAAGACATTCAATCTCCATCTCGTCCTCCTCTGACTCCTCATCCAGTGATCATGATGACAATATCATAGAAAGCAGAAAATTTCTCAGCTGGGAAGCTCAGCTCGATTATTATCACCTCGTGACTAAATCGTTTGTGAAGGAACGGGGATTTAAACCCACCAAGAAAGATGGACAACTATGGAATATGCTCCAAGAAAGAGGCTGGGTTAGCCTAGCCGTAACGCTTATGCCTATTCCTATGGGAGTTGTTTGGGAGTTCTACGCGAATGCAAAGGAGATGGAGATGCAAGGAATAACGTTCGTTCGCCAAGTGCAAGTGGACTTCCGCCCCTCAGCCATCAAAGCAGTGTATGGAATAACGGATACACCACCGACTGGTTCTGTAAATTGGGTCACGGGTGCACATTTGACGACAGACTTGGATGTAGTGATTTCAGAATTGTGCATCCCGGGAACCAAATGGAACTATAAGGCCGGGACAACCGAGCCTAAATCGTTTCCATGCTCCACCTTGAATCGCTATGCCCAAGCATGACATCTGTTTATATGCGCCAAATTAATTCTGTCCACTCACAAGCATGAAGTAACCACGGAGCAAGCAATCATTTTATGGGGTATTATCAAAGGCAAGTATATAGACGTCGGCCACATCATTCATCAAAACATGCAGCGATATTGGCGGGGGAACATGACTGGGAGTATTTCGTATGCTTCTGTGGTAGCCATACTTTGTATCCAACAGGGAATCCCATGGAATGATAAGCAACGGCAAAAACCGAGCCATGACATTACTACGGCCACAATCGCTAAGTTCCAGGAGTGGACGGGTGGTGAACCACACCCACGAGGATTGGGTTTTATCATCCGGCCCACCTTCCTAGAGCCATCCCAGCAGCCCCCTCAGACCGATGAGGCAGGCCCGTCCACCCAAGCCCACACTGTTTCCAGCGATCGACAGCTCCGAAGGTTAGAGCGAAAAGTTGATGCCCTGTATGATAATTTTGGAGCATTTGCCATTGGTCTCACGAGATCGCTCGCCGAAGCCTTCGCGCAGCAAAGAACAATGCTAGAGTGGCCTAAATTTGGGACCGTAGTGCCATATCCACCACCAGATTCACCACCCGAGGAGGGTGGTCAAGCCGATCATTAGGGGAGTTTTCTGTACCCTTTACCTTCATTCAATGGGGACATTGAATACTTTAAGTTTGGGGGTATTGGGGTAGTAGTATAGTTGCATTTAATTTCATACAGTTTTTGCATGTTTAGTTTTAATTTTGCATGTTTATGTGTTAGCAGAAAATTTTTAAGAAAATTTTTAATTGTTATTCATTATTGATTGTGTTCGTATGTTTTAGTTGCATGTCTCACACAAATTCTTGCTTTATAGAAATTTTTGCTTAGCCAATGATGATAGTGAATTTTGAAAGATTCTTAAGTATTTTGGATAACATAAGCTGAGATATAATGTTTTACATGATGAAATTCATGTTGCTGTTTAAATGCTTTCGGTTTGCTCGAACGTGTTCACAATCACTTGTAGGTATAAGAATTATGTGTTCTATTTGTGACGCCCCCAAAATAGGTCCATTCCATCCAACCCATTTTGAGTCGCCAAATACATGGTACAGAAACAACTACAACTTTATTAATACATTTGTTGTGAAAAAATACGACAACATATATACTGTGAGTTTAAATACAATTATTGTCTTCTAGACAATATCAATACCCAAATAAATCCTCATCACAATTATTGATACATTATTTTACAAAAATGGTGAGGACTACTAAGACAACTTTCTAGAACCATCATTCCACACCCCGACTCGTACTCGCTACATTCTCGCCTCCTGAGAAGAAAAATGGAACAACAAGGAAAAGGGTGAGCTCAACTATCCCAGTAAAGAATATTATGGCTAAGATAATATAGAACAAATTATCGTTAGTCCTCAACAGGGAAAAATCTGATAGAATATAATGGACAACAAATTTCAGATCAATATTCGCAGCGAAAAATAATAATTCATAGAAGAGTTACGTAGAGAATGAAATCTACTTGTATCTATGAATTTAAAAGTCCATCATCAATATTTTATCCCTGTAACATCAATCAATATACATCTTGAATCAAATATTCATCTTTGCACTACAGGCCAAAGATATTCATCAGTTGGTCATGTTCACCTCAACACCTGTTTATCTTTACACTACGGGCCAAAGATATTCATAAGAAAATCAACCATCTTTGCATTACCGGTCAAAGATATTTAGTAACATCATCATTTAGGACTGAGGATGATGAAAATTATTTTTAAAGAAACGAATCCAGTGATACAAAAGACAAGGATTAAGGATTAAGGATTCGTAATTCGGTTTATTCACGTCCAAAAATACCTCAAAAATAATCATAGTGGAGTAAAATTCAAGAATGATCAAAACATGAATACAATCAAAGCTAGTATCCATAATAGATACTTTGGACAAAAATGAAAATTTAATTTTTCTGTGAATAGTGTCGTATTCGTGAATAGTGTCATATACGTGAATAGTGCCGTATACGTGAATAGTAACCCCGATACCAAAAGTTCCAAATTTGATAAAAACTTCAGATCAATATTTTGGAATAATGATATTGAAAGAATAACATCATTACGAAAAAAAAAATAACATCCCTTACCTCGAAAGACAGTACTTCTAGTTGAAACGCCGGATATTGACTATGACTTGAACTTGCATCGTATAGCAATACTCAAAGTACTAAAATACTCACAAAATACGCTCGATATTATAGAGAGAGAAGAGAAAACTTCAGTATTCGGTGTAATTTTCAATTCTAACCTAAGCACCCTATTTATAGGAAAATGCTTAGAACACCAAAGCAGAAAATTTAATATAATAATATATTTATAAAAATTTGTCTACGCCAACCTTGGAAAATCTGAAATCAGCCCCTTCAACACACATGTGGAACACACCTTAATGAAAAAACGTTTTTGATAGTTAAAATATTTTAAACTTCCAAAAATTAATTATTTCGGAGCTTTGGAACTTCAATAATTCATAATAAATAGCCCTTATATTAAAAAATTCGAAACTCTAGACTTGTCATAGAAAATTCAATTCTCTACAACTTTGCAGGAGAAAGTTTTTCCAAATTCTAAACAAAAATTGACCGAAATTCACAAACGGGCGACTTTACAAGCTATAATCAAATTTCAGTCAAGAAATGGGGTCCACAAACATGTTTAACATGTTTTAAACAATTTTAGTAACAAAAATACTCATCCTCATATACTCATATACTCATATATCCCACATTCACTGTAAAAATATCACCATTATTATATTATTAAAATAATATATTCAAATGAATTATTTTATCAGAAAAGATAAAATATTAATTTTCAACAATTGTCACATTTAAAAAATTTCTCCATCTATATCTACATAAAATCAATATTTTTCTCATCGAATATTCCTCGATAAAATGAATATTTTATAACCACTTTCTTATTTGAAATATTTGCGCATTTTACCCATAACTAACCACATTAATCAAATCAACCCTTACTATTTCAAAATAAAGGAAATTCCATTTTTATTTAAAAAAAATTCGGGGTCTTACAACCTCCCCTCCTTATGAAATTTCGTCCTCGAAATTGACGTACGTACATGGTGTTTCGAAAAGATGAAGATACCTCGCTTTCATTTCCGTTTCCAACTCTCAGGTCATTTCCTCTATAGCATGGTTTCTCCACAAAACTTTAACTTGTGGTATGACCTTTATGCGTAGGACATACTCCTTCATATCCAAGATCTTGACAGGTACCTCCCCGTACGTTAAGTCTTCAGCTATCTCGTCTGGTTCTAACTCAATGATATTGTTCGAGTCGTCCACATATTTACGTAACATCGGTACGTGAAAAAAATGTTATAAACACGCAACATACTTGGTAGTAAAGCGAGTCTATAGGCCACAGTTCCTACTCGATCGAGAATTTCAAATGGATTAATAAATCGAAGGTGTGAGCTTTTCTCACATCACAAATTCTCGCTTTTGAAATAACAACTTCTTGCACCTCTTTCTTCAAATTCATCAGCTCCAGTGTGTAGCTTGAACAGCTTAACTTTATCGATTAAAGTCGATTATACTCGTAGATCATCACGTGGGTACCTAGAGTTTTTATCTCCATCTTTATTATTTATAAGTTATACAAAATGAGTCTTTGACAATATCATACTCGTACTCGTATACGATCTTCAACTCAACACGTCAACTACCACATTCGCTTTTCCAAGACGGTATGGTCAGAACATGTGCCGAAATTAGTCTCTTCTTGAGTTCTTCGAAGCTCTTCCCACATTCCGTGCTCCATTCGAATTTTGTATCTCTACAAGTCAGCTGCATTAATGGAGTAGTGATTCGAGAATATCCTTCAACGAATCTCCGATACTAACCAGCTAAGCCCAAAAACTACGTATTTCGATTACTGACTTAGGTTGTCCTCAACTGTGACTCATATCCCAATCTTGGATAGCACGTCACAATGGCACCTTCAGGTTTACTTATCAAGACAAATATGACGTCCCCTACGGAGAGTCTGGCTTCAGTGCATTCCACAAAGAAGTCACCATATAGAGGCTCGGGTATCAACTTCTATAGTTGGGGTTTTTTTTAACTCCTGAAGTTCAATAGGAGCCATTCGATATGAGATTTTAGAAATGGATTTTGTACCGGGTTCAAAGTTGATACAAAATTTAATATCACGCTCTGGGAGTAAGCCAAGAAATTCTTCAAGAAATACGTCAGGAAAATCAATAACAACAAGAATATTATTCAAATCTGACGTATTTTTGTTCAAATTCATGACATAGGCTAAGAAAACTTGACATCCATTTTTCAATAAATGAATGACTTCATGGCTTGTTATGAAAATGTTTGACTTCAATGGTTTGATTGCTTGAATTCGAAAAACAGGTTGCTTAGGAATATGAAAACTAACAACCTTACGAAAGCAATCAATTTTGGCATAATGAGTAGTTAACCTTAAAATCACATCAAAAGCAAGTATCTTTAAAGAAATAAGGTCAACAGGTAATGTGATAGTGCCAACCTGAATCAAGCAAGATTTCTAAACAGTCGATGTAATGGAAATTTCTCCTAATGGAGTCTCCACAGATAGGTCAAAGTCTAATTTCTCTGGAGTCAAGTTCAAACGTTGAACGCAAGCAAGAGAGAAAAGAATGGGTAGAACCGATATTTAATAAAGTATAAACTTCGCAAGAATTATAATTAACTAACCCATGCTAACTTCGTTTGGGTTCCTCGCATTCTGACCAGTCACAACAAACGCTCTTTCAGGAACCGTTGACTTTGACTTTTCCGTATCCGCCTCTGGTGCCAACGTCCCAACTGGACTTGATTTATTTCTGAGACAAAATCGAGCTATGTGACCGTCTTTTCCACAACTAAAACATACCTTAGAAGGCTTTGAACAGTTTGACCTTATATGTCCCTCCTCTCCGCATCTGTAGCATCTAACTGGCGATCGCTCTCTTCTCCTAGAATTTGTTGTTGGTGTTGACGCTGCTGCCGACGTCTTCCCGTCATCGTTAAATCTTCTCTTTTTAGATCGGACATCTCTTTCCATAATATCAACGCATCGTGCGGCTTTTACCCATGCATCACTCATTCTCACTCGTTCAGTTATTTCTTCTTTCAGCTGATCCTTGATATTTGAATTCTCAGATTCCAACTTTAATATCTTACACTCTGCCAAAGCGTGATTTTGTTCGAGCATCACATATCGGGTAACACAATTTTGAGTTGTTGTATCTCTTTGTTCCACGACCGCTTGCAGTTCTTCAACCTGTTCTTCTAGCTCACGAATACGATCTCGCAGTTCTACATTTTGATCAAAAAATTCTTCTAATAAATTCTCCTCAGGTTCCTCTTCTTCCTCACTCTCAGCTGCTACCTCTGCCACTAGCTCGGGTGCAACTATTAATTCTTCCCTCACCACATGGATATCTCTAATTCCTTCTTCGCCTGACATCACATTATCCTGGTTGGCGGTTAGAGGTGTCTCCACGATTTCATTAACTCCATTGTAAACATTTTCAGCTGCCATCTTAAATACTGCCATAAAACCAGGGTTAATTAAACAGATTAACAAATCACATAATACTCCTATATTATGACCAACCAACAAATAAGCTTAGGTAGGACACACTAGCGAAGGATTTACTCGTCTCTCCCCTCCTAGTTCTATTCCCCGATCTCCGCCAGAGATCATATCCCTAAGCTCTGATACCAACTGTGACGCCCCCAAAATAGGTCAATTCCATCCAACCCATTCTAAGTTGCCAAATACATGGTACAGAAACAACTACAACTTTATTAATACATTTATTGTGAAAAAATTAGACAGCATATATAATGTGAGTTTAAATACAATTATTGTCTTCTAAACAATATCAATACCCAAATAAATCCTCATCACAATTATTGATACATTATTTTACAAAAATGGTGAGGACTACTAAGACAACTTTCTAGAACCATCATTCCACACCCCGACTCGTACTCGCTACATTCTCGCCTCCTGAGAAGAAAAATGGAACAACAAGGAAAAGGGTGAGCTCAACTAACCCAATAAAGAATATTATGACTAAGATAATATAGAAAAAATTATCGTTAGTCCTCAACAGGGAAAAATCTGATAGAATATAATAGACAACAAATTTCAGATCAATATTCGCAACTGAAAATAATAATTCATAAAAGAGTTACGTAGAGAATGAAATCTACTTGTATCTATGAATTTAAAAGTCCATCATCAATATTTTATCCTGTAACATCAATCAATATACATCTTGAATCAAATATTCATCTTTGCACTACAGTGCCGAAAGATATTCATCGATTAGTCATGTTCACCTCAACACTGCTCATCTTTGCACTACGGGCCAAAGATATTCATAAGAAAATCAACCATCTTTGCATTCTTTGGTCAAAGATGTTCAATGAACATCATCATTTAGGATGAGGGATGATGAAAAATATTTTTAAAGAAACGAATCCAGTGAAACATAAGACAAGGATTAAGGATTAAGGATTCGTAATTCGGTTTATTCACGTCTAAAAATACCTCAAAAATAATCATAGTGGAGTAAAATTCAAGAATGATCAAAACATAAATACAATCAAAGCTAGTATCCATAATAGATATTTTGGACAAAAAAGCGAAAATTTAATTTTTTTTGTGAATAGTCTTAGTAATCGTGAATAAGGTCGATATCGTGAATAGCGCCAGTATATCGTGAATAAGTAACCCCAAACCCCAAAAGTTCCAAATTTGATAAAAACTTGGATCAATATTTTGGAATAATGATATTGAAAGAATAACATCATTACGAAAAAAAAATAACATCCACTTACCTCGAAAGACAGTCTTACAGTTGAAACGCTTGGGATATTGACTATGACTTGAACTTGCATCGTATAGCAATACTCAAAGTACTAAAATACTCACAAAATACGCTCGATATTATAGAGAGAGAAGAGAAAACTTCAGTATTCGGTGTAATTTTCAATTCTAACCTAAGCACCCTATTTATAGGAAAATGCTTAGAACACCAAAGCAGAAAATTTAATATAATAATATATTTATAAAAATTTGTCTACGCCAACCTTGGAAAATCTGAAATCAGCCCCTTCAACACACATGTGGAACACACCTTAATGAAAAAACGTTTTTGATAGTTAAAATATTTTAAACTTCCAAAAATTAATTATTTCGGAGCTTTGGAACTTCAATAATTCATAATAAATAGCCCTTATATTAAAAAATTCGAAACTCTAGACTTGTCATAGGAAATTCAATTCTCTACAACTTTGCAGAAGAAAGTTTTTCCAAATTCTAAACAGAAATTGACCGAAATTCACAAACGGACGATTTTACATGCTATAATAAAATTTTAGTCAAAAAATGGGGTCCACAAACATGTTTAACATGTTTTAAACAATTTTAGTAACAAAAATACTCCTCCTCCTCATATACTCATATACTCATATATCCCACATTCACTGTAAAAATATCACCATTATTATATTATTAAAATAATATATTCAAATGAATTATTTTATCAGAAAAGATAAAATATTAATTTTCAACAATTGTCACATTTAAAAAATTTCTCCATCTATATCCACATAAAATCAATAATTAATTATTCACAAATAATATTACAGAATCACAATATTGACAACCAGACAGTTCCCAGAAAAGAGGGGGCCTTCCGGTAAAGATTTCTCCTTACTGGCGTGTAATTAAATAACCTCTCCTTAGACAGAACCTTCTAGATATTGCCAATAATGTTATCTAATAATATTATTCAAATAATATGAATTATTTCTCCGATAATGGAAAATACTGTGTAGTGACAATTATTGAAACAACAGTAATAATAAATATCAACACAGCAATTATTGAATCAATAAAATAAAACACGAAGCGATAATTATCAGTAACAATTATTGAGTAGTGACTTCTTACGTAAGAATCAATAATTGGTGCAATACCGCATATCTTCTTCTCAACAACGCTTATTAGTATGTTTTAACCAACGGGTATTCCAACAAGATTATTGTGAATAACTATTCTGCCGTTATTTATAAACAACTTATATTTGTCATTTTCTTCATCTAATCGCTTTCCATTATGGGGCCCACACAAGGCTGCGTCGTCTTACGAATATTCCCCGACAGTAAAAATATTCTACGACCAAACGAATATTCCTCGATAAAATGAATATTTTATAACCACTTGCTTATTTGAAATATTTGCGCATTTTACCCATAACTAACCACATTAATCAAATCAACCCTTACTATTTCAAAACAAGGGAAATTCCATTTTTATTTAAAAAAAAACGGGGTCTTACAAACGGTTCCTGAAAGAGCATATGTCTTGACTGGTTAAAATGCGAGGAACCCAAACGAGATGAATGATAAGTGGTATTTTTACCTACTTATTGAATACCAATTCATGCGAATTGTGCCATCTCAAGTACATTTTAGTGTGTTTTAGTTGCATTTCATGATATTTTCCATTGCATTTACTTAAAACTCCTTTTGGTGAATAAGTGCAGGAATCGGCTTAATTTCGGTGGTATTAGAGGATGCAAGGCGATTGAACGTGTGAAGGCAAGGCACATGCAGGGGAAATGCATGGCATGAAGGTACAATGAAGCATGGAGAAAGAGAATCAAACATGAAAGAGTAAATAGTAGCGAAGACATGATAGAGCAAAAACCGAACCGTAACTGCGATTGGGTAAGCCGTGCGGTATATGACATGATAACTGGGAGTCTTGCCTGCGCGAAAGTACCCGCACTAGACTAGAATAACCTCATCGCAAGTTCTTGTGGCCCACGACGTAGGGCACGTGCTTTAGAGAAGTTTGGTGGACAAGAGCAAACATTCTGTAAGTCTCGCGGCCGCGAGACTGAGAAGATATAAAGGCGCGGCATTGCGCGATCTTGATCTTTGTAATTTTTTATATTTTTAATTCTTAATTAAATGATGTGTAATTGGTTTTTAAACGATTCTGACTGGTGTCAGACGTACACTTGATAACTTTTACGTATTTTTCATCATAAAAACTAGGGTTTTACACCTTGGGAGAGATTCCAAAGTAGAACGAAACAAAAACGTCTACTTCTTCTTGGAATTCTCTATCATCGTGGATTTTGATTATTATCTATTGGATTTCTATGAGGATTTAATAGTTTATCATTGGTTTCTATTCAGCGATTGGGTTTGATCGTTCTATCTTTCTTACTTCAATTGTTTGTTTATTGATCATGTTTAGCGTTGATCCCATAATGGCTTTTGGTTCAGTCATGAACTAAACTCCATTATGGGATTCTAACGGATTTTAATATGTAGTTTGGTTGCACACTTAAATACTAGAGTTATTTTGCATATCATATGAGATATCTGTCATGATTGTTTTACATGTATGTTGATCACCATTCGTCTCAGTATTTGTATGGAATTGACAATGAACATATAAATATGGACTGTAATCATGATAGCATGCGAATATGAGGCTATTGTAATGGCTTGCGTATTTTGTGAACCAGATAGACATATAATGTTTCACCGTATGAGCTAGAGTAAGAGCTTGAGCTTAAAATCAATAGGATTGCAATTTCACATAGACATATAGTGATTTTGGTTGTATTGGTGATTATATAAAGTCTAACATCTGTAGATGCTTTATAAGTAGGTTATAGTGCATTGAAAAATGGTTATAACTCTATTCGTGCTCTTGACTATTTTCCTGTGATATGTGAACACTTCATGCATGATCGTGGCGATTAAATGAAATGTTAAATGAAGTTAGGGTCCCATTATTTCCATATTATATTTATTCCATTTGTATTCTTATTTTTAGTTGGTCATCATAATTAGTTTAATTCAACAATTTTAGTCTTCAGTCTAAGCATATAAATACAGTGAGTTAATTAATGCATAATAGTTTAAATTTACAACTTTTCTCGTGGGATCGATACTTTACTTACTCAGACACTTGTTGACACATGTATGCTTGCATGAGTTAGAGCTCTTTTATTAGAACTATAAAAGGGACAACAAGTTTTTAGCGCCGTTGTCGGGGAAAGGCGTTAATTTAGATAATTTTCATTAGTTTAAAGCTATATTGTATGACTTAGACAATTCTGATCGTTTCTCATTTTTATTTTTATTTTATTTTTGGTTACAGGTACTTGTAGAGTTTTATGCACACACGATCATCCAACTTAGAGTTAACACCAGCGCAGGCTAATATAAACGGAAAAGGTTGGAAAGCGAGTGTGCGTAGAAATTTGCAAGCACAGTTGGAGAGCACTACAGTCAGTATGGCAGAAGAACAGAGAATTGAGCAAAGAGAAGAGCATCGGGCTCTAAGGGACTATTCCATGCCGAACATAAACGAATTATAGTCTAGCATTGTTAGACCGGCGATAGCAGCCAATACCTTTGAAATCAAATCGAGCACTATTCATATGGTGCAGAACTCAGTACAGTTTGGGGGTGCTGTTACGAATGATCCGAATGAACACCTATTGAGCTTCATCGAGATCTGCGACACATTCAGATATAACGGTGTGACGGAGGATGCCATCAGGCTACGGTTATTCCCATTTTCATTGAGGGATAAAGCAAGAAGTTGGCTACATTCTTTGTCGGCAGGGTCGATCACTACATGGGAGGACTTAGCACATAAATTCTTATCCAAGTTATTTCCAATGGCTAAGACTACGAAGATGAGGACGGCTATCTCTCAGTTTGAGCAACAACAGGGGGAATCCTTAATAAATCGAAGAATTTGAGCTTTTCTCACATCACTGATTCTCGCTTTTGAAATAACAACTTCTTGCACCTCTTTCTTCAAATTCATCAGCTCCGGTGTGTAGCTTGAATAAATTTTAACTTTATCGATTAAAGTCGATTATACTCAGATATCATCACGTGGGTACCTAGATTTTCATCTCCATCTCTATTATTTGTAAGTTATCTGAAATGAGTCTTTGATAATATCGTACTACGTGATCAGATACGATCTTCTACTCAACACGTCCGCCTACCACGTTCGCTTTTCCAAGACTCAGATGGTCGAAACATGTGCCAAAATGAGTCTCTTCTTGAGTTCTTCGAAGCTCTTCCCACATTTCGTGCTCCATTCGAATTTTGTATCTCTACGAGTCAGCTGCATTAATGGAGTAGTGATTCGAGAATATCCTTCAACGAATCTCCGATACTAACCAGCTAAGCCCAAAAACTACGTATTTCGATTACTGACTTAGGTTATCCTCAACTGTGACTCATATCCCAATCTTGGATAGCACGTCACAATGGCACATATCAGTTTACTACCGCACAAATATGGCGTCCCCTACGGAGAGTCTGGGTTCAGTGCATTCCACAAAGAATTCACCATATAGAGGCTCGGGTATCAACTTCTATAGTTGGGGTTTTTTTTTTTTAACTCCTGAAGTTCAATAGGAGCCATTCGATATGAGATTTTAGAAATGGGTTTTGTACCGGGTTCAAAGTCGATACTAAATTTAATATCACGCTCTGGGAGTAAGCCAAGAAATTCTTCAAGAAATACGTCAGGAAAATCAATAACAACAGGAATATTATTCAAATCTGACGTATTTTTGTTCAAATTCATGACATAGGCTAAGAAAACTTGACATCCATTTTTTAATAAATGAATGACTTCATGGCTTGTTATGAAAATGTTTGACTTCAATGGTTTGATTGCTTGAATTCGAATAACAGGTTGCTTAGGAATATGAAAACTAACAACCTTACGAAAGCAATCAATTTTGGCATGATGAGTAGTTAACCTTAAAATCACATCAAAAGCAAGTATCTTTAAAGAAATAAGGTCAACATGTAATGTGATAGTGCCAACCTGAATCAAGCAAGATTTTTAAACAGTCGATGTAATGAAAATTTCTCCTAATGGAGTCTCCACAGATAGGTCAAAGTCTAATTTCTCCGGAGTCAAGTTCAAACGTTGAACGCAAGCAAGAGAGATAAAAGAATGGGTAGAACCGGTATCTAATAAGGTATAAACTTCGCAAGAATTATAATTAACTAACCCATGCTAACTTCGTTTGGGTTCCTCGTATTCGACCGATCCACAACAAACGCTCTTTTCGAGGCAGATTGACTTTGACTTTTCCGTATCCGCCTCTGGTGCCAACGTCCCAACTGGACTTGATTTCGCTATAGGAAAAAATCGAGCTATGTAACCGTCTTTTCCATAACTAAAACATACCTTGGAAGGCTTTGAACAGTTTGACCTTATATGTCCCTCCTCTCCGCATCTGTAGCATCTAACTGGCGATCGCTCTCTTCCCCTAGAATTTGTTGTTGGTGCTGATGCTGCTATTGACGTCTTCCCGTCATCGTTAAATCTTCTCTTCTTAGATCGGACATCTCTTTCCATAATATCAATGCGTCATGCGGCTTTTACCCATGCACCACTCATTCTCACTCGTTCAGTTATTTCTTCTTTCAGCTGATCCTTGATATTTGAATTCTCAGATTCCAACTTTAATATCTTACACTCTGCCAAAGCGTGATTTTGTTCGAGCATCACATATCGGGTAACACAATTTTGAGTTGTTGTATCTCTTTGTTCCACGACCGCTTGCGCTTCTTCAACTGTTTCTTCTAGCTCACGAATCACGATCTCATGATTCTATATTTTGATCAAAAATTCTTCTAATAAATTCTCCTCGGGTTCCTCTTCTTCCTTACTCTCAATTTTACCTCTGCGACTAGCTCGGGTGCAACTATTAATTCTTCCCTCACCACATGGATATCTCTAATTCCTTCTTCGCCTGACATCACATTATCCTGGTTGGCGGTTAGAGGTGTGTCCACGATCTCATTCACTCCATTGTTAACATTTTCAACTGTCATCTTAAATACTGCCATAAAACCAGGCTTCATTAAACAGATTAACAAATCACATAATACCCCTACATTATGACCAACCAACAAATAAGCTTAGGTAGGACACACTAGCGAAGGATTTACTCGTCTCTCCCCTCCTAGTTTTATTCCCCGATCTCCGCCAGAGATCATATCCCTAAGCTCTGATACCAACTGTGATGCCCCCAAAATAGGTCCATTCCATCCAACCCATTCTGAGTCGCCAAATACAAGGTACAGAAATAACTACAACTTTATTAATACATTTGTTGTGAAAAAATACGACAACATGTATACTGTGAGTTTAAATACAATTATTGTCTTTTAGACAATATCCATACCCAAATAAATCCTCATCACAATTATTGATACATTATTTTACAAAAAATGGTGAGGACTACTAAGACAACTTTCTAGAACCATCATTCCACACCCCCGACTCGTACTCACTACATTCTCGCCTCCTGAGAAGAAAAATAGAACAACAAGGAAAAGGGTTAGCTCAACTAGCCCAATAAAGAATATTATGACTAAGATAATATAGAACAAATTATCGTTAGTCCTCAACAGGAAAAAATCTGATAGAATATAATAGACAACAAATTTCAGATCAATATTCGCAGCGGAAAATAATAATTCATAGAAGAGTTACGTAGAGAATGAAATCTACTTGTATCTATGAATTTAAAAGTCCATCATCAATATTTTATCCCTGTAACATCAATCAATATACATCTTGAATCAAATATTCATCTTTGCACTACAGGCCAAAGATATTCATCAGTTGGTCATGTTCACCTCAACACCTGTTCATCTTTGCACTACGGGCCAAAGATATTCATAAGAAAATCAACAATCTTTGCATTACTGGTCAAAGATGTTCAGTAACATCATCATTTAGAACTGAGGATGATGAAAAATATTTTTAAAGAAACGAATCCAGTGAAACAAAAGACAAGGATTAAGGATTAAGGATTCGTAATTCGGTTTATTCACGTCTAAAAATACCTCAAAAATAATTATAGTGGAGTAAAATTCAAGAATGATCAAAACATGAATACAATCAAAGCTAGTATCCATAATAGATATTTTGGACAAAAACGAAAATTTAATTTTTCTGTGAATAGTGCCGTATTCGTGAATAGTGTCGTATACGTGAATAAATACCAGATATCGTGAATAAGAACCCCCAAATCCCAAAAGTTCCAAATTTGATAAAAACTTCAGATCAATATTTTGGAATAATGATATTGAAAGAATAACATCATTACGAAAAAAATAACATCCCTTACCTCGAAAAGACAAGATTTCTTAGTTGAAACATGGGATATTGACTATGACTTGAACTTGCAATATATAGCAATACTCAAAGTACTAAAATACTCACAAAATACGCTCGATATTATAGAGAGAGAAAAAAACTTCAATTATTCTATGTAATTTTCAATTCTAACCTAAGCACCCTATTTATAGGAAAATACTTAGAACACCAAAACAGAAAATTTAATATAATAATATATTTATAAAAATTTGTCTACGCCAACCTTGGAAAATCTGAAATCAGCCCCTTCAACACACATGTGGAACACACCTTAATGAAAAAACGTTTTTGATAGTTAAAATATTTTAAACTTCCAAAAATTAATTATTTCAGAGCTTTGGAACTTCAATAATTCATAATAAATAGCCCTTATATTAAAAAATTCGAAACTCTAGACTTGTCATAGGAAATTCAATTCTCTACAACTTTGCAGAAGAAAGTTTTTCCAAATTCTAAACAGAAATTGACCGAAATTCACAAACGTACGATTTTACAGGCTATAATAAAATTTTAGTCAAAAAATAGGGTCCACAAACATGTTTAACATGTTTTAAACAATTTTAGTAACAAAAATACTCCTCCTCCTCATATACTCATATACTCATATATCCCACATTCACTGTAAAAATATCACCATTATTATATTATTAAAATAATATATTCAAATGAATTATTTTATCAGAAAAGATAAAATATTAATTTTCAACAATTGTTACATTTAAAAAATTTCTCCATCTATATCTACATAAAATCAATATTTTTCTCATCATATAAATCAATAATTAATTATTCACAAATAATATTACAGAATCACAATATTGACAACCGTGCGCTTCCTGGAAAAAGGGGCCTTCGGTAAAGATTTCTCTTCTTGGCGCCAAGTAATTAAATAACCTCTCCTTAGACAGAACTTTCTAGACATTGCCAATAATGTTATCTAATAATATTATTCAAATAATATGAATTATTACTCCGATAATGGAAAATACTGTGTAGTGACAATTATTGAAACAACAGTAATAATAAATGTCAACACAGCAATTATTGAATCAATAAAATAAAATACTGAACAGTAATTACTGTAACAATTATTGAGTAGTGCCTTCTTACGTAAGAATCAATAATTGGTGCAATATCGTGCTAATCTTCTTGTCAACAACGCGTATTACTGTGTTTTAACCACCGGGTATTTCAACAGTTTTAACGGTAACAACTACGTCGTTATTTATAAACAACTTATATTTGTCATTTTTTTCATCCAATCGCTTTCCGTTATGGAGCCCACACAAGGCTGCGCTGTCTTACGAATATTCCCCGACAGTAAGAATATTCTACGACCAAACGAATATTCCTCGATAAAATGAATATTTTATAACCACTTGCTTATTTGAAATATTTGCGCATTTTACCCATAACTAACCACATTAATCAAATCAACCCTTACTATTTCAAAATAAAGGAAATTCCATTTTTATTTAAAAAAAAATCGGGGTCTTACACTATTGCTTGATAGAAAACGGAGTTTTAAAAAAGAAAAATATGTGAAAGTGAACTTAGACTGGCTAAAACTTTGATATTCAAGCTTTGGGAAAACATGGGTTCGCTTTGTATAAAAAAAAATTAAAAAATATAAAAAAAATCAAATAGCACTAATGTGGCTAGTCATATTTCTAATACGACTACTTGAGTAAGACGCATGGTAAGGTGTCTTAACACCAATACCTCTAAGGTGTTTCATGGTCTGGGAGTCGCTGGTTGAAAGCTCGCTAAGGGGTAGCAGTGTGTCTAATGGATTAAGACATTGCACAGTCATGTGAAAAAAAAAGAAAAAAGAAAAAGAAAAGAAAAACAGCAATAAACACCGCGGGAAAGTGTGAAAATCGCCCTCGTGAGTAGAAATAAAGCAATAAGCCCATTGTTGAACCTTAGTTTGTGTTGATATGTTGGAACAGTCTGTGTGGCATGAGTATACATAAGTATTGATTTAGACTATAATTTTCTGTTTGAAGCAGTGTAACATATGTATTCTTTGCGTAGATCAAGTTTTGGTGAACACCGCACACACACACAGCATCTCTATAGCACATATGAATTATTTGAGTGTATGACATTATGCCTGTAGTTTGGTTTGAAGTTGTGTTCTTGGATCTCGATAATTCAATTGAGGCAATTTGAATTTGAAATTCGCATTAAAATTTGGAACTATGTGAGACTAGGTTGCATTATAGATTAATTGCATAGCATTGTAGCTACATTTTCATTGTTCATTAGCATGCATTGCTTGAGGGCAAGCAACAGTTAAAGTTTGGGGGTATTTGATAAGTGGTATTTTTACCTACTTATTGAATACCAATTCATGCGAATTGTGCCCATCTCAAGTACATTTTACTGTGTTTTAGTTGCATTTCATGATATTTTGCATTGCATTTACTTAAAACTTCTTTTGGTGAATAAGTGCAGGAATCGGCTTAATTTCGGTGGTATTAGAGGATGCAAATGATTGGATCGTGTGAAGGCAAGGCACATGCGGTGAAATGCATGGCATGAAGGTACAATGAAGCATGGAGAAAGATAATCAAGCATGAAAGAGCAAATAGCGGCGAAAGATGATAGAGCAAAACCGTAACTGAACTGCAGAGGGTAAGCCACAACATGATGACAACTGGGGAACGCTACCAAGCGCAGCAGTACCCAGACTAGACCGTAATAACCCTCTTCGCAAGTTCTTGGCGGTGTGGTAGGCGCGCGTCTGCATGAGAGAAGTCGGTGGACAAGAGCAAACATTCTATAAGTCTCGCGGCCGCGAGACTGAGAAAAGTATAAAGGTCTTGTATAAGACGCGATCTTGATCTTTGTAATTTTATTTTATTTTTAATTCTTAATTAAATGATGTGTAATTGGTTTTTAAACGATTCTGACTGGTGTCAGACGTACACTTGATAACTTTTACGTATTTTTCATCATAAAAACTAGGGTTTTACACCTTGGGAGAGATTCCAACGTAGAACGAAACAAAAATGTCTACTTCTCTACTTCTTCTTGGAATTCTCTATCATCGTGGATTTTGATTATTATCTATTGGATTTCTATGAGGATTTAATAGTTTATCATTGGTTTCTATTCAGCGATTGGGTTTGATCGTTCTATCTTTCTTACTTCAATTGTTTGTTTATTGATCATGTTTAGCGTTGATCCCATAATGGCTTTTGGTTCAGTCATGAACTAAACTCCATTATGGGATTCTAACGGATTTTAATATGTAGTTTGGTTGCACACTTAAATACTAGAGTTATTTTGCATATCATATGAGATATCTGTCATGATTGTTTTACATGTATGTTGATCACCATTCGTCTCAGTATTTGTATGGAATTGACAATGAACATATAAATATGGACTGTAATCATGATAGCATGCGAATATGAGGCTATTGTAATGGCTTGATATTTTGTGAACCGGATAGACATATCTTTGTTTTCACCGTATGAGCTTTAGAGTAAGAGCTTGAGCTTAAAATCAATAGGATTGCAATTTCACATAGACATATAGTAATTTTGGTTGTATTGTTGATTACATAGAGTCTAACATCTGTAGATGCTTTATAAGTAGGTTATAGTGCATTGAAAAATGATTATAACTCTATTTGTGCTCTTGGCTATTTTCCTGTGATATATGAATACTTCTTGCATGATCGTGGCGATTAAATGAAATGTTAAATGAAGTTAGGGTCCCATTATTTCCATATTATATTTATTCCATTTGTATTCTTATTTTTAGTTGGTCATCATAATTAGTTTAATTCAACAATTTTAGTCTTCAGTCTAAGCATATAAATACAATGAGTTAATTAATGCATAATAGTTTAAATTTAACAACTTTCTCTATGGGATCGATACTTTACTTACTCTGTATTACTTGTTGACACATGTATGCTTGCATGAGTTAGAGCTCTTTTATTAGAACTATAAAAGGGATAACAGTGATCACGGGTAAGCTAATCATAAACTCTTGCGAAGTTTATACCTTACTAGATACCGGTTCAACCCATTCTTTTATCTCTCCTACTTGTGCTCAACGTTTGAACTTGATTCCGAAAAAATTGGATTTTGACTTATCTGTTGAAACTCCGTTAGGAGAAACTTTTATCACATCCACTGTTTATAAATCTTGTTTGATCCAAGTTGGCACCATCACATTACCTGTTGACCTTATCTCTTTAAAGATACTTGCATTTGACGTGATTTTAGGGATTGATTAGTTAACTACTCATCATGCCAAAATTGATTGTTTTCGTAAGGTTGTTAGTTTTCATATTCCTAATTAACTTGTTATGCGAATTCAAGCAACTAAACCACTAAAATCAATCACTGTCATATCAAGCCATAAAGCCATTCGTTTATTAAAAAACGGATGTCAAGCTTTCTTAGCCCATGTTATGGATTTGAATAAAGACACGTCAGATTTGAATAATATTTTTGTTGTTAGTGAATTTCTTGATGTATTTCCTGAAGAACTTCTCGGTCTACCCCTAGAACATGAAGTTGAATTCTTTATTGACCTTGAACCCGGTACAAAACCCATTTCTAAAACCCCATATCGAATGGATCCTATTTAACTTCAAGAGTTAAAGGTCCAACTACAGGAGTTGTTGGACATCGGTTTTATTCGTCCTAGTACATCTCCTTGGGGTGCTCCTATTTTATTCGTAAAGAAGAAAGACGGGAGTATGCTACTTTGTATTGACTATCAGGAATTGAACCATGTCACCATCAAGAATAGATATCCACTACCTCGCATTGATGACCTGTTTGACCAGTTACAAGGAGCATAATTCTTCTCAAAGATCGATCTTTGTTCTGGATATCATCAATTGAGGATTAGAACAGAGGATATTCCGAAGACTGCCTTTAGAACTCGGTACGGACATTATGAATTCCTAGTCATGTCTTTTGGATTGACTAATGCTCCTATGACTTTCATGGATATGATGAACCGAGTGTTCAAGGAATATTTAGACCAATTCGTTGTTGTCTTTATTGATGACATCCTCATCTATTCCAAAAGCTAAGAAGATCATGAGCACCATTTGAAGTTGGTACTTCAAAGGCTTCGTGAAAACAAGCTATATGCCAAGTTAAAGAAATGCGAGTTCTGGCTTAAGGAAGTAGCATTTCTTGGGCACGTGGTGTCAAAACATGGAGTATCTGTTGACCCGGCGAAGATTGAAGCAATATAAAGTTGGGAGCAACCGAAGTCGGTGACTGAAGTACGTAGCTTTCTGGGCTTAGCTGGTTATTATCGGAGATTCGTGGAAGGATTTTCTCGAACCACTACTCCGTTAACTCAGCTGACTCGGAAGGATACAAAATTCGTATAGAGCGAGGATTGCGAGAAGAGTTTTCAAGAGCTTAAGAGGAGACTCATTTCGGCACCTATTCTGACAATACCGTTTGGATCAGATGGATTTGTTATTTACAATGATGCTTCAGGCAAAGGGTTAGGATGTGTTCTCATGCAGCATGGGAAAGTAATAGCCTATGCCTCATGACAACTTAAAGAATATGAGAGGAATTATCCTACTCATGATCTGGAGTTAGCGCAAAGCAAATCGCTGCTATTTAAAGATCTGGAGGCACTATCTATATGGGGAGAAAGTGGAGATATATTCAGACCATAAAAGCCTCAAATATTACTTCACCCAAAAGGAACTTAACATGCGGCAACGACGTTGGCTTGAGCTATTGAAAGACTACGACCACACCATTCAATACCATCCAGCTTTAATCGATAAAGTTAAAGTTGCTCAAGCCACAGACCCGGAGCTGATACGTATGAAGAAGAAAGTACAAGAAGGTGTTATCCCAGAGGTAAGAATCGATGAAGAAGGAATACTTTGAGTCAACTCCAGACTTTGTGTTCCTAACGACTCTGAGTTGAAGTACAAGATCATGATGGAGGCACACAATACACCATTTGCAATCCATCTTGGAAGCACCAAAATGTATCGTGATCTTCGACATACATTTTGGTGGAACAATATAAAGAGAGAGATCGCGGAGTTTATCTCGAGGTGTTTAACTTGTCAAAGTGTAAAGGTGGAGCATCAAGTGCCAAAGGGTCCATTGCAACCACTTGAGATTCCAGAATGGAAGTGGGAACACGTTACCATGGATTTCGTTATGGGTCTTCCCAAGGTTTCTCAAGGCATAGATGCGATTTGGGTTATTGTTGATAGATTAACCAAGTCTACTCATTTCTTGCCTATACGAGAAACTTATTCCCTTGAACGTCTAGCTCGTATATACGTAAATGAGATTGTTAGGTTGCATGACATGTCAGTATCCATAGTTTTGGATCGTGACCCAAGATTCACTTCACGATTTTGGGTTAGCTTGCAGAAAGCTATGGGTACGGATTTACGATTTAGTTCGGCATACCATCCTCAAACGGACGGACAATCTGAGAGGACTATTCAAACTCTTGAAGATCTATTAAGACTCTGTGTCCTAGATTTCAAAGGAAGTTGGGATAAGTACTTACCATTGGTGGAATTTTCTTACAACAACAGTTATCAGGCAAGTATAGGTGTGGCTCCATTTGAAGCATTGTATGGATGAAAGTGTCACTCTCCAGTATGTTGGGAAGAGGTGGGTGAAGCAACATTGTTGGGACCAGAGTTGGTGCGTATAACTACAGAAAAGATCAAAAAGATCCGACAACGTATACAAACGGCATATGATCGACAAAAGAGTTATGCGGATCTTCATCGAAAGGACGTGGAATTTGATATTGGGGATCATGTATTGTTACGTGTTACACCATGAAAAGGAGTTACAAGATTTGAGAAGAGAGGAAACCTCAATCCACGATTTATTGGTCCATTTTTTATTCTTGACTGAGTAGGAAACGTGGCCTATAGACTCGCATTACCTCCAAGAATGTCTCGTGTTCATAATATTTTTCACATATTTGTGCTTCATAAATATGTGAAAGACCCAAACCACATTATTGAGTTAGAACCAGACGAGATAGTCGAAGACTTAACGTACGAGGAGGTACCTGTCAAGATCTTGGATAGGAAGGAGCATGTCCTACGCACAAAGGTCATACCACAAGTCAAAGTTTTGTGGAGGAACCATGCTATTGAAGAAATGACCTGGGAGTTGGAAACGAAAAATAAAAGTGAGGTATCCTCACCTTTTCGAAACACCAGGTACGTACGTTAATTTTGAGGACGAAATTTCATAAGGAAGGGAGATTGTAAGACCCCGACATTTTATTAATAAAATGAAATTTCCTCTATTTATTATTTTGCAATAGTAAGGGTTGATTTAATTAATATGGTTAGTTATGGGTAAAATGCGTAAATATTTTAAATAAGCAAGTGGTTATAAAATATTCATTGTTGTTGGGAATATTCGTTTGGTCGTGGAATATTCTTCTTTGTCGTTGGGAATATTCGTATGACGACCACAAGACCTTCTATGGGCCCCATAATGAAAGCGATTGGATGAAGAAAACGATGAAGTATAAGTTTTTATAAATAACGACGTAGTTGTTACTGCTTAAGAATCGTTGGAATACCCTATGGTTAAAACACAGAATACGCCAGAACACACCAGATTGCACCAATTATTGATTCTTACATAAGAAGGAACTACTCAATAATTATTACAGTAATTAATGTTCAATATTTTATTCAATAATTGTTGCGTTGATATTTTATATTATTG
Organism: Panax ginseng; assembly: GCA_020205605.1. Taxonomy (NCBI): domain Eukaryota; kingdom Viridiplantae; phylum Streptophyta; class Magnoliopsida; order Apiales; family Araliaceae; genus Panax; species Panax ginseng. Next base: position 147,103,834 of record CM035133.1, read on the forward strand.
TTGTTTCAATAATTGTCACTACACAGTATTTTCCATTATCAGATCAATAATTTATATTATTTTAATAATATTATCAGATAACATTATTGGCAATGTCTAGAAAGTTCTGTCAAGGAGAGGTTAGGTAATTGCGTGCCAGTAAGGAGAAATCCTTACCGGAAGGCCCCCACTTTCCTGGAAAAAGCCTGGTTGTCAGTACTGTGATTCTGAATATTATTTGTGAATAATTAATTATTGATTTATATGATAAAAAAAATATTTATTTTATGTGGATATAGATGGAGAAATTTTTTTAAGTGACAATTGTTGAAAATTGATATTTTATCTCTTCTGATAAAATAATTCATTATTATATTATTATAATATAATAATGGTGATATTTTTACAATGAATGTGGGATATATGAATATATGAGGAGGAAGAGTATTTTTGTTGCTAAAAATATGTAAAACATGTTTTTCATGTTTGTGGACCCCATTTGTTGACTGAAATTTGATTATAGTCTGCAAAATCGTCCGTTTATGAATTTTGGTCAATTTCTGTTTGGAATTTGGAAAAACTTTCTTCTGCAAAGTTGTAGAGAATTAAATTTCCTATAAAATGGATATAAGATTTGAATTTTTCTGATAAAATGGCTATTTATTATGAATTATTGAAGTTCTAAAGTTCCGGAATAATTGATTTTTGAAGGTTTAAATAATTTTTTTAAAGAAAACTATTTTTTTGCAATTGGGTGGGCCCCACATGTGATATAAATGTGCTGAAATCAGTTGGTCTATGGTGACCTTGAAATTTTTTAATTATATTAATATTTTATTAAATTTTCTACTTTGGTGTTCTAAGCATTTTCCTATAAATAGGGTGCTTAGGTTAGAATTGAAAATCACACCAGAAACTAAAGATTTCTCTCTATATATTATCGAGCGTATTCTTGTGAGTATTTTGATACTTTGAGTATTGCTATACGGTGCAAGTTCCTTCAGAACTATATCTAGTATTCTAGTCAGAGGTACTGTCTTTTCGAGGTAAGGGATGTAAGACCCCAACTTTTTATAAATAAAATCGAATTTCCTCTAAATTATTATTCTTGATAATAAGGTGTTAATTTGATATAATACTTTGTTTATGGGTGAAATATGCAAATTATGCAAAATAAGCAAGTGGTTATAAAATAATCATTGTTGTCGAGGAATATTCGTTTGGTCGTGGAATATTCTTTGTTTGTCGAAATATTCGTGACGACCAAGACACATTTATGGGCCCCATAACTAAAAAAATGTTGGATGAAGAAAAATGACAAGTATGTATTTTTATAAATAATCTACAGAAGTATTACCGCTAATTAACCTTTGAATTACCCTGGTTAAAATACGATGAATACGCTATTGTTGACAAGAAGATACCAGTATTGCATGATTTTGAATTATTGATCCTTACGTAAGAAGGCACTACTCAATAATTGCTACAGGAGTTACTGTTCAATATTTTATTTTATTGGTTCAATAAATGTTGCGTTGATATTTTATATTATTGTTGTTCAATAATTGTCACTGCATAATATTTCCATTATCAGATCAATAATTCATATTATTTGAATAATATTATTAGATAGCATTATTGGCAATGTCTAAAAAGTTCTGTCTAAGGAGAGGTTATTTAATTGCGCGCCAGTAAGGAGAAATCCTTACCGCAAGGCCCCCTCTTTCCTGGGAACGGCCTGGTTGTCATAATTGTGATTCTGTAATATTATTTGTGAATAATTAATTATTGATTTATATGATAATGAAATATTTATTTGATGTGGATATAGATGATGAATTTATTTATGTGGTTATAAATGAAGGAATTGATATTGAGGTGTTTTATCAGTATTTTGTTGGATTGGAGGTATTAAAAACTCAAATCGGTGTTCTTAAAGCTTTATTGCGTGAGTTATAATTTTAATCCGACCGTTGGATTGTTGTGATTTTTGGATATGTTACACATATATGAGTTGAGTATATGTCCACAAATTTTGAACCGTTAAAAATGAACGCATGATTTGTTATGAATTTTAAAAGGTGTTGAAACCAGTGTTTAAAATCATCTGCTTGTGGATTTCTTGATATTTTTGGTCCGAATTTGGAAAAACTTCCTTACAGTAAAGTTGTAGAGAATTCGATTTCAAAGTGAATGGACATAAAATTTGTATTTTTCTGATAAGTGGGCTATTTTATATGAATTACTAAAGTTTTGAAAAATAAAATAATTTTTATTAAAATTTGGTGGGACCCACTTTGGTTGTTGAAAACATGTGGGCTGCCAAATTATTTTCAAATGAGATGGCTGGTCTTTGATGGTGGCTTACGTAGAGGAAAATTAATAATAATAATATATTTTATTAATTTAGTCTCATTTGGTGTTCTGGCATTTTCCTATAAATAGCTGCTTAGGTTAGAATTGAAAATCACACCAGAAACAAATTTTCGTTCTCTCTATATTGTTGAGCGTATTTTAGTGAGTATTTTAATACTTTGAGAGTTGCTATTCCGTTCAAGTTTCTGTCGGCTTTATATCCGAAATTCAGTCAGAAGTACGGTTATTTTGAGGTAAGGGATGTTATTTCTTTCGCAAATGATATTATTTTCTTCAATATCATTATGACAAAATATTGGTTGAACTTTTTTATCAAATTTGGAACTTGTTGTGTCAGGATTACTATTCACGATACGGCACTATTCACGTATACTGCACTATTCACGAATACGACACTATTCACCGAAATTTTTTCCTTTTTGTCCAAAATATCTATTAGGGGTACTATCTTTGATTGTATCCATGTTTTGGTCTTTATTTTTGGAATTCTGCTTCATAACTGGTTATTTTGGAGTATTATTGAATTTGGATATACTGAAATACGAATCCCTAATATTTTTGTTTCACTGGATTCGTTTCTTTTAAAATATTTTTCATCATCCCCCAGTCCTAAATGATGATACTACTGAATATCTTTGGCCTGTAGTGCAAAGATGAATGATTAACTGATGAATATCTTTGGCCCGTAGTGCAAAGATGAACAGGTGTTGAGATGAACATGGCCGACTGGTGATATAAAATGAATATCTTTGGCCTGTAGTGCAAAGATGAATATTGATTGTTGTTACAGGGATAAAATATTGATGATGGACTTTTAAATGTTAGAAAATAGTAGAACTCATTCTCTACGTTACTCTTCTAATGGATTGTTGTTTCCGCTGCATTTGTTGATCTAAAATTTGTTGTCTATTATATTCTATCAGATTTTTTCCTCTTGAGGACTAATAATAATTTGTTGTATATTATCTTAGTCATAATATTCTTTACTGGGCTAGTTGAGCTCACCCTTTTCCTTGTTGTTCCATTTTTCTTCTCAGGAGGTGAGAATATAGCAGGGAGGGGTATGGAGTGATGATTGAAGATAGTTGTTTTAGTAGTCCTCACTATTTTATAAAATAGTATTTCAATAAATGTATTTAGGACTTATTTGGGTGTAGATATTGACTAGAAGATAATATTTGTATTTAAACTCATAGTATGTGTTGTCGTATTTTGCACGACAATTGTAATAATGAAGTTGTAGTTTTTTTCTGTACCATGTATTTTGGCAACTCAGAATGGGTGTTGTATACCTATTTTGGGGGCGTCACAGTTGGTATCAGAGCTTAGGGATATGATCTCTGGCGGAGATCGGGGAATAGAACTAGGAGGGGAGAGATGAGTAAACCCTTGCTAGTGTGTCCTACCTAAGCTTATTTGTTGGTCGGTCATAATATAGGGATATTATGTGACATGTTAATTTGTTTAATTAACCCTTGTTTTATGGCAGTATTTAAGATGGCAGCTGAGAACGTTAAAAATGGAGTGTATGAGACTGTGGAGACACCTTTAGTCACAAACTAGGAGAACGTGCAACAGGAAGGCAATAATCCTCCTGTAAACAACACGACCGAACAAACGATGAATGATGGGATGTTTAGAAGCTTTTTGCAGTTCATACAAAATCGATTTGAGGAGACTCGTGTACACGTAATACGGTGGAAATGATAGCAATGCGCGGCATTCATCACAAACAAGTAATTTAAAGAGTTGGGACCACCTGAGTTCATTGGAAAGCCGGATCCGATCAAGGCGGAAACGTGGGTCAAGAAAATTACCAAGATATTTGATGTCTTGGGATGCACGGGGAACAAAAGGTTCCGTTCGCCACCTTTATGTTTCGTGGTGAAGCGGATTACTGGTGGGAATCTGTGAAGCGTACCCAGCCAGATGCACTCAACATGTCTTGGGAAAGATTTCAGAAACTTTTCAATGACAAGTACTTTCCTGAAAGTATTCGTCATATGAAAGAGGTAGATTTTATTAGACCGAGCGAGAACAACAACGATGATTTGTCCCAAAGATGAAGCGAAGTTTATGAGTTGTCCAGTTTACCTCATTTGGTGGAGAATGAGGAACGAATGACGCGTAGATGTTTCGAGAGAGGTCTAAAACCTGAGATTCGTCAATACCTTATCTCTCATAAATTTTCTCTGTATTCAGATGTTTTCAACAGGGCTCAATTATTAGAGCGAGATAATAAGTATGTTCAACCAAGGGACCACAATCAGGGTCATACCAGTGACAGCAGTCATCGGAGCGATGAAAACCAGCGGGGAGGAAAGAATACGGACAAAAGCGGTAACCACTCGGGTGGTAATCGTGGCCATAATAATAGGAGAGGTGAGTCAAGTGGAAATTTCAAAAGGAGGAGATTCAACAATGACGGGAAGACATCAACAGCAACTCCAGCATCAACTGGTTTTAAGGGAGGAGAACGACCACCGGTCGTATGCTACAAATGCGGGAAAGAGGGTCATATCAGCCGAAACTGCCCACAACAATCCAAGGTATGTTATAACTGCAGAAAAGAAGGTCATATAGCTCGGGATTGTTCTGTAGCAAAACCAAGTTCAGCGGGGATGGTGACTCCAAAGGCTGTCCCGGATAAGTCAAAATCAGCGGTTCCTGGAAGAGCGTTTGTCGTGACTAGCCAAAACACGAGGAACCCTAACGAGGTGATCACGGGTAAGCTCATCATAAACTCTTGCGAAGTTTATACCTTACTAGATACCGGTTCTACCCATTCTTTTATCTCTCCTGCTTGTGCTCAACGTTTAAACTTGACTCCAGAGAAAATGGACTTTGACTTATCTATTGAAACTCCGTTGGGTGAAACCTTCATTACATCTACAGTTTATAAATCTTGCATGATCCAAGTTGGCACTATCACATTACCTATTGATCTTATCTCTTTAAAGATACTTGCTTTTGATGTGATTTTAGGAATTGATTGGTTAACCACTCATCATGCCAAAATTGATTGTTTTCGTAAGGTTCTTAGTTTTCATATTCCTAACCAACCTGTCATACGAATTCAAACTACTAAACCTCTAAAATCAGTCACTGTCATATCAAGCCATAAAGCTATTCGTTTATTGAAAAACGGATGTCAAGCTTTCTTAGCCCATGTTATGGATTTGAATAAAGACACGTAAGATTTGAATAATATTTCTGTTGTTAATGAATTTCCTGACGTATTTCCCAAAGAACTTCCCGGTTTACCCCCAGAACGAGAAGTTGAATTCTTTATTGACCTTGAACCGGGTACAAAACCCATTTTTAAAACCCCATATCGAATGGCTCCTATTGAACTTCATGAGTTAAAGGTCCAACTACAGGAGTTATTAGACATCGGTTTTATTCGTCCTAGTACATCTCCTTGGGGCACTCATGTGTTATTCGTAAAGAAGAAAGATGGGATTATGCGACTTTGTATTGACTACCGAGATTTAAACCATGTCATCATCAAGAATAGGTATCCGTTACCTCGCATCGATGACCTGTTTGACCAGTTGCAAGGAGCGCAATTCTTTTCAAAGATCGATCTTCATTCTAGATATCATCAGCTGAAGATTAAAACTGAGGATATTCCAAAGATTGCCTTCAGAACTCGGTACGGGCATTATAAATTCTTAGTCATGTCTTTTGGATTGACTAATGCTCCTGCTGCTTTCATGGATATGATGAACCGAGTATTCAAGAAATATTTAGATCAGTTCGTTATTGTCTTTATTGATGACATCCTCATCTATTCCAAAAGCCGTGAAGATCATGAGCACCATTTGAAGCTGATACTTGAAAGGCTTCGTGAAAACAAGCTTTATGCCAAGCTGAAGAAATGCGAGTTCTGGCTTGAGGAAGTAGCATTCCTTGGGCACGTAGTTTCAAAACATGGAGTATCTATTGATCCAGCGAAGATTAAAGCAATACAAAGTTGGGAGCAACCGAAGTCGGTGGATCAAGACGCAACTTTTCTCGGCTTAATTGGTTATTATCGAAGATTCGTGGAAGGATTTTCTCGAATCGCTACTTCGTTAACTCAGCTGACTCGGAAAGATACAAAATTCATATGGAGCGAAGAATGCGAGAAGAGTTTCCAAGAGCTCAAGAGGAGACTCATTTCGGCACCTGTTCTGGCAATACCATCTGGTACGGATGAATTTGTTATATACAGCGATGCTTCAGGCAAAGGGTTAGGATGTGTTCTCATGCAACATGGGAAAGTCATAGCCTATGCTTCACAACAACTCAAGGAGTATGAGAGGAATTATCCTACTCATGATCTAGAGTTGACAGCAGTCGTTTTTGCGTTGAAAATCTGGAGACACTACCTGTATGGGGAAAAGGTGGAGATTTATACGGACCATAAAAGCCTTAAATATTTCTTCACCCAAAAAGAACTCAACATGCGGCAAAGACGTTGGCTTGAGCTATTGAAAGACTACGACCATACTATTCAATACCATCCTGGAAAAGCGAACGTAGTAGCTGACGCATTGAGTAGAAGATCATATGCGGGTACGAGTGCATTATTGTCAACGCAAAGACCCATTTTATATGACTTACAAAGGATGGAGATAGAATTAAAGACTCCAGGGACCCACATGATGATGGCGAATATACGAGTAGAACCGACTTTAATCGATAAAGTTAAAGCTGCTCAAACTACGGACCTGGGGCTGATGCGTATGAAGAAGAACGTGCAAGAAGGTGCTATTTCGGAAGCAAGAATCGATGAAGAAGGAATAATTCGATTTAACTCTAGACTTTGCGTTTCTAACGATTCTGACTTGAAGCATAGAATCATGATGGAGGCACACAACACACCGTTTGCAATCCATCCCGGGAGTACCAAAATGTATCATGATATTCGACATACATTCTGGTGGAACAATATGAAGAGAGAGATCGCGGAGTTTATCTCGAGGTGTTTAACTTGTCAACGTGTAAAGGCAGAACATCAAGTGCCAAAAGGTCCATTGCAACCACTTGAGATTCCGGAATGGAAGTGGGAACACATTACTATGGATTTCGTTACGGGTCTCCCCAAGGTTTCTCAAGGCATAGATGCGATTTGGGTTATTATTGATAGATTAACTAAATCTGCTCACTTCTTACCTATACGAGAAACTTATTCCCTTGAACGTCTTGCTCGTATGTACGTGAATGAGATTGTGCGATTGCATGGCATGCCAGTATCCATAGTTTCAGATCGTAACCCAAGATTCACTTCAAGATTTTGGGTTAGCTTGCAAAAAGCTATGGGCACGAATTTACGATTCAGTTCGACATACCACCCTCAAACGGACGGACAATCAGAGAGGACTATTCAAACTCTTGAAGATCTATTAAGACTTTGTGTCCTTGATTTCAAAGGGAGTTGGGATAAGTATTTACCATTGGTGGAATTCTCCTACAATAACAGCTATCAAGCAAGTATTGGCATGGCTCCATTTGAGGCGTTGTATGGAAGAAAATATCGTTCTCCAGTAAGATCTTTGGGGCGAGGTGGGAGAAGCAACGTTGTTGGGACCGTAATTAGTACGCATGACTACGTAAAAGATCCAAATGATTCGACAACGATTCAAACCTCACAAGATCGATAAAAGAGTTATGCTGATCTTCATAGAAAGGGCGTGGAGTTTAATATTGGAGATCATGTATTGTTACGTGTTGCCCCATGGAAAGGAGTTACAAGATTTGGGAAAAGAGGAAAGCTCAATCCAAGGTTTGTTGGTCTATTTGAGATTCTTGACCAAATAGGAAACGTGGCCTATAGACTCGCGTTACCTCCAAACATGTCTCGTGTTCATAATATTTTTCACATATCTATGCTTCGTAAATATGTGAAAGACCGAACCACATTATTGAGTTAGAACCGATTTGAGATAGCCAAGATTTAACGTCTGAAGAGGTACCTGTTAAGATCTTGGATAGGAAAGAGCATGTCCTACGCACCAAGATTATACCACAAGTTAAGGTTTTGTGGAGAAACCATGCTATTGAGGAAATGACATGGGAGTTGGAGTTAGAAATGAAAGCGAGGTACCCTCACCTTTTCGATACACTGTGTCGTCGTCCAATTTCGAGGACGAAATTTCATAAGGAGGGGAGGTTGTAAGACCCCAACTTTTTATAAATAAAATCGAATTTCCTCTAAATTATTATTCTTGATAATAAGGTGTTAATTTGATATAATGCTTTGGTTATGGGTGAAATGTGCAAATTTTACAAAATAAGCAAGTGGTTATAAAATAATCATTGTTGTCGAGGAATATTCGCTTGGTCGTGGAATATTCTTGCTGTCGGGGAATATTCGTACGACGGCGCAGCCATTTGTGGGCCCCATAATGAAAAACGGTTGGATGAAGGAAAATGACATGTGTTTTTATAAATAACGGCGTAGTTGTTATCGTTAACACTGTTGGATTATCTAGTGGTTAAAATACGATACGCTGGCGTTGTTGCAGAAGAAGATACCATTGCACGATATTTTGAATTATTGATCCTTACGTAAGAAGGCACTTTACTCAATAATTGCTACTGAGAGTTACTTGCTCAATATTTTATTTTATTGGTTTAATAATTGTCACGCATTGATATTTTATATTATTGTTGTTCAATAATTGTCATCAAGATAGTATTTCCATTATCGATCAATAATTCATATTATTTGAATAATATTATTAGATAGCATTATTGGCAATGTCTAAAAGTTCTACCTAAGGAGAGGTTATTTAATTGCGCGCACGATGAAGGAGAAATCTCTACCGCAAGGCCCCCTACTTTCCCGGAGCGGCTTTGGTTGTCATAATTGTGATTACAGAATATTATTTGTGAATAATTAATTATTGATTTATATGATAATGAAATATTTATTTGATGTGGATATAGATGATGAATTTATTTATGTGGTTATAAATGAAGGAATTGATATTGAGGTGTTTTATCAGTATTTTGTTGGATTGGAGGTATTAAAAACTCAAATCGGTGTTCTTAAAGCTTTATTGCGTGAGTTATAATTTTAATCCGACCGTTGGATTGTTGTGATTTTTGGATATGTTACACATATATGAGTTGAGTATATGTCCACAAATTTTGAACCGTTAAAAATGAACGCATGATTTGTTATGAATTTTAAAAGGTGTTGAAACGGTGTTTAAAATCATCTGTTTGTGGATTTCGGATATTTTTGGTCTGGAATTTGGAAAAACTTCCTTCTGTAAAGTTGTAGAGAATTCGATTTCAGGCAGAATGGACATAAAATTTGTATTTTTCTGATAAGTGGGCTATTTTATATGAATTACTAAAGTTTTGAAAAATAAAATAATTTTTATTAAAATTTGGTGGGACCCACTTTGGTTGTTGAAAACTGGGCTGCCAAATTATTTTCAAATGAGATGGATGGTCTTTGATGGTGGCTTACGTAGAGGAAAATTAATAATAATAATATATTTTATTAATTTAGTCTCCTTTGGCGTTCTAGCATTTTCCTATAAATAGGTGATTAGGTTAGAATTAAAAATCACACCAGAAACAAGTTTTCTTTCTCTCTATATTGTCGAGCGTATTTTAGTGAGTATTTTGATACTTTGAGAGTTGCTATTTCGTTCAAGTTTCATAGAACTTTATATCCCAAATTCAATCGTAAGATACGGTTATTTTGAGGTAAGGGATGTTATTTCTTTCATGAAATGATATTATTTTCTTCAATATCATTATGCCAAAATATTGGTTAAACTTTTTATCAAATTTGGAACTTGTTGTGTCTGGGTTACTTATTCACGATACTAAGACTATTCACGATACTGAGACTATTCACGAATACGACACTATTCACCTTAAAAATAATTTTTTTCTTTTTTTGTCCAAAATATCTATTAGGGTACTATCTTTGATTGTATCCATGTTTTGGTCTTTATTTTTGGAATTCTGCTTCATATCTGGTTATTTTGGAGTATTATTGAATTTGGATATACTGAAATAATCCCTAATATTTTTGTTTCACTGGATTCTTTTCTTTTAAAATATTTTTCATTATCCTCAGTCCTAAATGATGATACTACTGAATATCTTTGGCCTGTAGTGCAAAGATGAATGATTAACTGATGAATATCTTTGGCCCGTAGTGCAAAGATGAACAAATGTTGAGATGAACATGACCGACTGGTGATATAAAATGAATATCTTTGGCCTTCATAGTGCAAAAGATGAATATTGATTGTTGTTACAGGGATAAAATATTGATGATGGACTTTTAAATGTTAGAAGATAGTAGAACTCATTCTCTACGTTACTCTTCTAATGGATTGTTATTTCCGCTGCATTTGTTGATCTGAAATTTGTTGTCTATTATATTCTATTAGATTTTTCCCTATTGGGGACTAATGATAATTTGTTGTATATTATCTTAGTCATAATATTCTTTACTGGGCTAGTTGAGCTCACCCTTTTCCTTGTTGTTCCATTTTTCTTCTCAGGAGGTGAGAATATAGCAGGGACTAGCCGGTGTAAGACCCCAAATTATTAATAAATGAAATTTATTTTCCTCTATTTATTATTTTGAAATAGTAAGGGTTGATTTGATTAATGTGGATAGTTATGGGTAAAATACGCAAATATTTCGAATAAGCAAGTGGTTATAAAATATTCATTATTGTCGGGGAATATTCGTTTGGTCGTGGAATATTCCCCGACAATAATGAATAGTCCGAGCTCTGAATCAAAGCTAGTATCCGAATAGATATTTTGGACGAAAAGAAAAATTTTCATTTTTTAATGAATAATGTAAGTCGATTCGTGAATAAGATCAGTATCGTGAAAAGTGTCGATACGTAAATAAGTAACTCTGACACCAAAAGTTTCAAATTTGATAAAACTTCAGATCAATATTTCAAAGATAATGATATTGAAAAATAATATCATTACGGAAAAAAAATATCCCTTACCTCGAAAGACAAGATTTTTAGTTAAAATACTTGGATATAAGGCTATGACTTGAACTTGCAATCATAGCAATACTCAAAGTATACTCAAAATACTCACAAGAATACGCCGATAATATAGAGAGAAAACTTGGCTTTACGGTGTGATTTTCAATTCTAACCCAAGACCCTATTTATAGGAAAATGCTTAAAACACCAAAAGCGAAAAATTTAATAAATTAATAATATATATTAAGTTTTCTACGCCAACCTTCCTAGATCTGAATTTAGCAACATGACACATTTATAACATGTGGAACACTCACCAAAACGTTTTTATTATTTAAAATAATTAAAACTTCTAAAAATCAATTATTTTGGAACTCCGAAACTTCAATAATTCATAATAAATAGCCCTTTTGCCGTAAAAATTCGAATCTCGCAAGTTTTTATAGGAAATTCAATTCTCTACAACTTTATAGAAGAAAGTTTTCCAAATTCCAAATGTAAATTGACCAAAAGAAATCCACAAACCAAGCGATTTTACGGTGCTATAATCAAATTTCAACCAAGAAATGGGTCTCACCGATACACAAAATCTGCTTTTAATATTTATTGCAACAAAAATACTCTTTCTCCTCATAAACTCATATATCCTCCATTCATTATAAAATATCACCATTATTATATTATTAAAAATATAATAATATATTTAAATGAATTATTTTATCGAAAAAATAAAATATCAATTTTCAACAATTGTCACATTAAAAATTTTCTCCATCTATATCCACATAAAATCAATATTTTCCTCATCATATAAATCAATAATTAATTATTCACAAATAATATTACGAGAATCACAAGATCGCAACCATGCCGCTCCCAAGAAAGAGGGGCTTTCCAATAAGAATTTTTCTTACCTTGGCCAAGCAATTAGGTGACCAAACCTCTTCTTATGTAACTTTCTAGACATTGCCAATAATGTTATCTAATAATATTATTCGATAATATGAATTATTGCTTCGATAATGAAAATACCGTAATGACAATTATTGAACAACAAGAATATAAAATATCAATGCAGAATTATTGAATCAATAAAATAAAATAATTTGAATAAAGAATTATCGTAACAATTATTGAGGAATGCCTTCACGTAAGAATCAATAATTGATGCAATACTGGTATGCTCATGCAACAACAACGCCAGACATTCTTGTTTTAACCCATCGGGTATTCCAACAAAAGATAATCTCAGAATAACTCACTACCATATTTATAAACAACTTATTCTTGTCGCTTTCTTCCTCCAATTATGGGCCCACATATGATAAGGCCTGTCAGACGAATATTCTCGACATTTAATATTCCACGACCGCATTTAATATTCCCGACAATAATGAATATTATATCACCACTTGCTTATTTAAAATATTTGCGCATTTTACCCATAACTAACCGCATTAATCAAATCCACCCTTACTATTTCAAAATAATAAATAAAGGAAATTCCTTTTTATTTAAAAAAAATTCGGGGTCTTACATTGATTTTATGTGGATATAGATGGAGAAAATTTTTAATGTGACAATTGTTAAAAATTAATATTTTATCTTTTTTTTGATAAAATAATTCATTTAAATATATTATTTTAATAATATATTAACTGGTGATATTTTTATAATGAATGGGATATATGAGTATATGAGGAGGAAGAGTATTTTTATGGCATTAAATGTTTAACACATATTTTTTGTGTGTTGGTGGACACATTATTAATCAAATTTGATTATAACAGTAAAAAATCGTCTGCTTGTAAATTTCTTGCTAATTTACTTTTGAATTTGGAAAACCTTCCTCCTTCGCAAAGTTGTAGAGAATTGAATTTCCTATACAAATTACGAGATTCAATTTTCCGATAAAAGGGCTATTTATTATGAATTATTGAAGTTTCAGAGTTCCAAAATAATTGATTTTTGGAAGTTTTAATTATTTTATTATGAAAACGTTTTATCATTAAAGGTGGGTCTTGCGTGTGATGTAAATGCTGAATTGAGATCCTTAGAAGTGGGCGTAGGAATTGTAATATTAATATTAATATTTTAATAAATTTTCTACTTTGGTGTTCTAAGCATTTCTATAAATAGGTGCTTAGGTTAAATTGAAAATCACACCTGAAATCAAGTTTTCTCTCTATATTATCGAGCGTATTCTTGTGAGTATTTTGAGTATACTTTGAGTATTGCTATACAAAGGCAAGTTCAAGTCATAGCCTATCCTCAAGTGTTTCAACTAAAGTCTTGTCTTTCGAGGTAAGGGATGTTATTTTATTCGAAAATGATATTATTTCTTCAATATCATTATGCCGAAATATTGGTTGGAAATTTTTATCAAATTTGGAACTCTTTCATGTCGGGGTTACTATTCATGAGTTATTATTCACGAGTTACTATTCACGAGTTACTATTCACGAAGCATGATGATGCTTTTTGTGAAATTTCTATCTTTTGGTGTGTGAGATTCTTATTCACGTATACGACACTATTCACGTATCATCGACATATTCACGAATTTATTAATTATTCACGTAAAAATTAAATTTTCATTTTTCGTCCAAAATATCTATTATGGATACTAGCTTTGATTGTATCCATGTTTTGATCATTCTTGAATTTTACTCCACTCTGATTATTTATGAAGTATTTTTGAACTTGGATTGTGTAAAGTACGAATCCTTATTATTTGTTCTTTTGTTTCACTGGATTCGTTTCCTTCAAAATATTTTTCATCATCCTCAGTCCTAAATGATGATATTACTGAATATCTTTGGCCTGTAGTGCAAAGATGAATGATTTTCTGATGAATATCTTTGGCCCGTAGTCCAAAGATGAACAGGTGTTGAGATGAACATGACCAACTGATGAATATTTTTGGCCTGTAGTGCAAAGATGACTATTTGATTCAAGATGTATATTGATTGATGTTACAGGGATAAAATATCGATGATGGACTTTTAAATTCATAGATGATAGTAGATTTCATTCTCTACTTAACTCTTCTAATGAATTGTTGTTTCCGCTGCAGTTGTTGATCTAAAACTTGTTGTCTATTGTATTCTATTATATTTTTCCCTGTTGAAGACTAAGGATAATTTGTTGTACATTATCTTAGTCATAATATTCTTTACTGGTCTAGTTGAGCTCACCCTTTTCCTTTTGGTTCCATTTTTCTTCTCAGGAAGCGAGAATATAATGAACTAGTGAGTCGGTGTGGAGTGATGGTTCAAGATAGCTGTTTTAGTAGTCCTCACTATTTTGTAAAATAGTGTATCAATAATTATAATGAGGACTTTATTTGAGTGTGAATATTGTCTAGAAGATAATATTTGTATTTAAACTCACAGTTTATGTGTTGTCGTATTTTGCATTTACAATTGTATTAATGAAGTTGTAGTTGTTTCATACCATGTATTTGGTGACTCGAATGGGTTGGTTGGATTGGACCTATTTTGGGGCGCCACGGTTGGTATCGAGCTTAGTGATATGATCTCCGATTTTAGATCGGGGAATAGAACTAGGAGGGAGAGACTAGTAAATCGCTCGCTAGTGTGTCCTACCTAAGCTTATTTGTTAGTTGGTTAAGATATAGGGATATTATGTGATATATTGATTTCCTTAATTAACCCTTGTTTTATGACAAGATTTGAGAATGTCGATCGAGAATATTAACAATGGAGTAAATGAGACCATGGAGATGCCTGTCTTTACCAACGAGAGAACGTCTGACAGTCGAAATGTACCTCCCGTGAACAACACCACGAGCGATGATGAGCGAGGGATGTTTAGAAGCTTTTTGCGCTCATGCAAAATCGCATTTGAGGAGACTCGTGTTCAAAATACGAGGAGGAAATGATAGCAATTCACGGGTGGTCACAAACAAGCAGCTTCAAAGAGTTGGGACCACCGCAGTGGGAAAGCCGATCCGATTAAGTGGCGAGACGTGGGTCAAACAAATTACCAAGATATTCGATGTCTTGGGATGCACGGAGAACAGAAAGTTCTATTCGCTACTTTTATGTTCCAGAACGAGGCAGATTCTCGGTAGGAATCGTGTGAACGTACCCTCCATCCAAATGCACTCAAAGTATGTCATGGGAGACATTTTAGAAACAGTTCAATTACAAGTACTTCCCTGAAAGTATTCGTCATATGAAGGATGTGACGCCCCCAAAATAGGTCCATTCCATCCAACCCATTCTGAGTCGCCAAATACATGGTACAGAAATAACTACAACTTTATTAATACATTTGTCGTGCAAAATACGACAACATATATACTGTGAGTTTAAATACAATTATTGTCTTCTAGACAATACACATACCCAAATAAATCCCCATCATAATTATTGATACATTATTTTACAACAATGGTGAGGACTACTAAACAACTCTCCCTAGAATTTTCATTCCATACCTCACTAAGTACTCGCTATATTCTCGCCTCCCGAGAAGAAAATGGAACAAAAAGGAAAAGGGTGAGCTCGACTAGCCCAAAAGAAGAATATTATGACTAAGATAATATACAACAAATTATCGTTAGTCTTCAACAGGAAAAATATAATAGAATACAATAGACAACAAGTTTTAAATCAATATTCGCAATGAAATAATAATTCATTAGAAGAGTTAAGTAGAGAATGCAAACTACTATCTTCTATGTATGAATTTTAAAGTTCATCGCCTCATTTTTATCCCTCGTAACATCAATCAATATATATCTCGATCAAATATTCATCCTCGCACTACAAAGCCAAGGACATTCACCAAATCGGTCATGTTCATCTAAACACTGCTCATCTTTGCACTACGGCCAAAGATATTCATCGAAATCATTCATCTTTGCACTACGGGCCAAAGATATTCATCGAAATCATTCATCTTTGCCACAGCCAAAGATATTCATCATAAATCATTCATCTTTGCACTACACGTCAAAGATATTCATCATAAATCATTCATCTTTGCCTACAAAAGAAAGATATTCAATAATATCATCATTTAAGACCGAGGATGATGAAAAATATTTTTAAAGAAACGAATCCAAAGGAAACAAAATGACAAGGATTAAGGATTAAGATTCAGATTTCGTTTTATCCACGCCCAAAAATACCTCAAAAATAATCATAGTGGTGTAAAATTCAAGAATGATCAAAACATGGATACAATCAAAGCTAGTATCCATAATAGATATTTTGGACAAAAAGAAAAATTTCATTTTTCTATGAATAGTCCGTATTCGTGAATAAGATCAGATATCGTGAATAAAGGTCGTATACGTGAATAAGAAATCTCAAACACCAAAAGTTCCAAATTTGATAAAAACTTCAGATCAATATTTCAAAGATAATGATATTGAAGAAATAATATCATTACGAAAAAAAAATATCCCTTATCTCTTGAAAGACAAGATTTAACCTGGAATAATCGGATATAAAGCTATATCTTGAACTTTCACCGTATAGCAATACTCAAAGTATACTCAAAATACTCACAAGAATACGCTTTCGATAATATAGAGAGAAAACTTCAGTTCTTGTGTGATTTTCAATTCTAACCTAAGACCTATTTATAGAAATCGCTTAGAACACCAAAGTTAGTAAAATTTATTATAATATTAATATATATATTAAGTTTTCTACGCAACCTTTGAATCTGATTTCCAGCCAACTAACACATGTAAAATGAGGCTCACACATCAAAAAACGTTTTTCTATTATAAAATAATTAAAACTTCCAAAATCAATTATTTTGAGCTTCTAACTTCAATAATTCACAATAAATAGCCCTTTTGCCGTAAAATTCAAATCTCATGAGTTTTATAGGAAATTCAATTCTCTACAACTTTACGTAAGAAAGGTTTTCCAAATTCCAAACAGAAATTGACCAAATCCACAAATGGACGATTTTACAAAGTATAATCAAATTTCACTAATAAATGGGGTCCACCGACATGTTTAACATGTTTTAAACATTTTTGGTAACAAAATACTCCTCCACATATACTCATATATCCCACATTCATCGTAAAAATATCATCGTTAATATATTATTAAAATAATATATTTAAATGAATTATTTTATCGTAAAAAGATAAAATATTAATTTTCAACAATTGTCACTATAAAAATTTTCTCCATCTATATCCACATAAAATCAATATTTTTCTCATCATATGAATCAATAATTAATTATTCACAAATAATATTACGTAATCACAATATTGACAACCGTGCAGCTTCCTGTGAAAGAGGGGCTTTCCAATGAAGATTTCTCCTCATCTTTGGCCAAGCAATTAGGTGACCAAACCTCTCCTTAGATGTAACTTTCTAGACATTGCCAATAATGTTTTCTAATAATATTATTCGATAATATGAATTATTGCTTCGATAATGAAAAATACCGTGTAATGACAATTATCAAAACAACAACAATATAAAATATCAATGCAAAGAATTATTAAATCAATAAAATAAAATACTTTGAATAGTAATTACCGTAACCATTATTGAGTAGTGCCTTCTTATGTAAGAATCAATAATTGGTGCAATACTGTAAAGCATCGCGCAATAACGCCAGACATCGTGTTTTAACCACCGGGTATTCCAACAAAGGTAAACCAGAATAACTACGCCAAGTTATTTTTAAACAACTTATTTTTGTCGCTTTCTTCCTCCAATCGCTTTCCGTTATGGGGCCCACACATGGTCATACTACTTCGCATTTAATATTCCCGACAAAGATTTAATATTCCACGACCAAACTAATATTCTCCGACAATAATGAATATTATATCACCACTGCTTATTTAAAATATTTGCGTGATTTTACCCATAACTAACCACATTAATCAAATCCACCCTTACTATTTCAAAATAATAAATAAAGGAAATTCCTTTTTATTTAAAAAAATTTCGGGGTCTTACAACCTCCCCTCCTTATGAAATTTCGTCCTCGAAATTGACGTACGTACCTGGTGTTTCGAAAAGATGAAAATACCTCGCTTTCATTTTCGTTTCCAACTCCCAGGTTATTTCCTCAATAAAGATGGTTTCTCCACAAAACTTTAACTTGTGGTATAACCCCAAGACATAGGACATGTTCTTTCCTATCCAAGATCTTGACAGGTACCTCCTCGTACGTTAAGTCTTCGGCTATCTTGTCCGGTTCTAACTCAATGACGTGGTTCGGGTCGTAACATCGATACGTGAAAAACATTATGAACACGCGTCATACTTGGCGGTAAAACGAGTCTATAGGCCACAGTTCCTATTCGATCGAGAATTTCAAATGGATTAATAAATCGAAGGTTTGAGTTTTCCTCACCTCACCGATTCTCGCTTTTGAAATAACAACTTCTTGCACCTCCTTCTTCAAATTCATCACTTGATTGTGTAGCTTGAATAAATTTTAACTTTATCGATTAAAGTCGATTATACTCATATATCATCACGTGGGTACCTAGAGTTTTCATCTCCATCTCTATTATTTGTAAATTATACTGAAATGAGTCTTTGACAATATCGTACTCAGATTTTGTATACGATCTTCTACTCAACACGCCGCCTACCACGTTCGCTTTTCCAAGACTCAGTATGGTCGTAACATGTGCCAAATGAGTCTCCTCTCGAGTTCTTCAAGCTCTTCCCACATTCTTTGCTCCATTCGAATTGTGTATCTCTACGAGTCACCGCGTTAATGGAATAGCGATTCGAGAATATCCTTCAACGAATCTCCGATAATAACCAACTAAGCCTGAAAGCTACGTATTTTGATTACCGACTTAGGTTGTTCTCAATCGTGACTCATATACCAATCTTGGATAAGACGTTACAATGAAACCTATCGCTTTACTATCGCATCGAATAATATGGTGTCCCCTACGAGAGTCCGGCGGTTGCATTCCACAAAGGAAGTCACCAGATAGAGGCTCGGTATCAACTTCTACATTGGGTTTTTAACTCCGAAGTTCAATAGAGCCATTCGATATGAGATTTTAGAAATGGGTTTTGTACCGGATTTAAAGTCGATACAAATTCAATATCACGCCTCGGGAGTAGGCCAAGAAATTCTTCAAGAAATACGTCAGAAAAATCAATAACAACAGAATATTATTCAAATCGACGTGTCTTTATTCAAATCCATAACATGGACTAAGAAAGCTTGACATTCGCTTTTCAATAAACAAATGGCTTTATAATTTAATATGAAAGAGTTTGACTTCAATGGTTTGGTTGTTTGAATTCAATAACAAAGTTGCTTAAGAATATGAAAACTAACAACCTTACGAAAGCAATCAATTTTGGCATGATGAGTAGTTAACCTTAAAATCACATCAAAACAAATATCTCTATAGAAATAAGGTTAACAGTAATGTGATAGTGCCAACCTCGAATCAAGCAAGATTTCTAAACAACGGATGTAATAAAAGTTTCTCTTAACTCTGAGTCTCCACAGATAGTCAAAGTCTAATTTCTCCGTAGTCAAATTCAAACGTTGAGCGCAAGCAAGAGAGATAAAAGAATGGGTAGAACCCAGATTCTAGTAAGGTATAAACTTCGCAAGAATTTATAATTAACTAACTGCGTGCTAACTTCGTTCGTTCCTCGATTTTGAGAAGTCACGAAAAACGCCTTCCAAGAACCGCTGATTTCGACTTATCCGGGACATCCTTTTGAGTCACCATCCCCGCTGGACTTGGTTTCGCTACCGTACACTCTCGAGCTATATGTCCTTCCTTTCCACAATTATAGCATACCGAACTGCTAGGGCGCTTTGACCGATATGTCCCTCTTTCCGTGATTTATAAGATATACGACCGGTGGTCGCTTCTCCTCCTCGAACCAAATTTCTCAACTGGCGCCGACGCCTTCACATGGTTATTGTTGAACCTTCTTCTTGAAATGTCCACTTGAGTCACCTCTCCTATTATCATGGCCACGATTACCACCCGAGTGGTTACCGCTTTGTCCGTATTCTTTCCTCCCCACCGGTCATCGCTCGATAGAATCGGGCCACCCGATATGACCTCGGTTGTGGTCCCTCATTTGAACATACTCAAGTATCACGCCTAATAATTGAGCCCTGCTTACAACATCCTGAATATAAAGAAAATTTATGAGAGATAAGATATTGTCGAATCTCGGGTTTAGAGACCCTCGTAAACATACGCGTCATTCGCTCCTCATTTTCCACCAAATGAGGTGCAAACTCGACAACTCATAAACTTCGCCATAATCGAGACACCGCCATGTTGTTCTCGCTCCATCTAATAAACTCCATTTCCTTCATATAGACGAACACTTTCGTGAAAGTATTTGTCATTAAATAGTTTCAAACGCCTCCCACGATATCTTTGAAGTCAGAATGGATGGGTACGCTTCACGACTCCCACCAAGAATCCGCTTCGCCACTTTAACATAAAGGTGGCGAATGGAACCTTCGTTCTCCGCATCCCAAGACATCGAATATCTTGGTGATTTGCTTGACCCATGTTTCCGCCATGATCGGATCGAAGCTTTCTTAAATTCGTGGTGGTCCCAACTTTTTAAACCGCTTGGTCATTGTGACAACCCGTGAATTGCTATCATTTCCTCCTATGTTTTGAACACGAGTCTCCTCGTCCGATTTTGCATGAATCTGCAAAAGCTTCTAAACATCCCGCTGCTTATCGTCTCGCTTCAAGGTGTTGTTTACAGAGGTACATTGTCACTGTTGCACGCTCTCCTCGCTGATAAGTACAGCATCTCCACTACCTCATTCACTCCATCATTAATATTCTCAATCGACATTCTCAAATATCATCATAAAACAAGGGTTAATTAAACAAATTAACAAATCACATAATACCCCTATATTACTGACCAACCAACAAATAAGCTTAGTAGGACACACTAGCGAAGGATTTACTCGCTCTCTCCTCCTAGTTCTATTCCCCGATCTCCGCCAGATATCATATCCCTAAGCTCGATACCAACCGCGACGCCCCCAAAATAGGTCCATTCCATCCAACCCATTCTCGAGTCGCCAAATACATGGTACGTAAATAACTACAACTTTATTAATACATTTGTCGTGCAAAATACGACAACATATATACTGTGAGTTTAAATACAATTATTGTCTTTTAGACAATATACATACCCAAATAAATCCCCATCATAATTATCGATACATTATTTTACAACAATGGTGAGGACTACTAAACAACTCTCCCTAGAATTTTAATTCCATACCCCGACTCGTACTCGCTATATTCTCGCCTCCTGAGAAGAAAAATGGAACAAAAAGGAAAAGGGTGAGCTCGACTAGCCCAGTAAAGAATATTATGACTAAGATAATGTACAACAAATTATCCTTAGTCTTCAACAGGGAAAAATCTAATAGAATACAATAGACAACAAGTTTTAGATCAACAACTGCAGCGGAAACAACAATTCATTAGAAGAGTTAAGTAGAGAATGCAAACTACTATCTTCTATGTATGAATTTTAAAGTTCATCGCCTATTTTTATCCCCAGTAACATCAATCAATATATATCCGGGATCAAATATTCATCCTCAGACTACAAAGCCAAGGACATTCACCACTTATCATGTTCATCTAAACACTGCTCATCTTCACGGCCAAAGATATTCATCGAAATCATTCATCTTTGCACTACGTGCCAAAGATATTCATCGAAATCATTCATCTTTTGCACTACGGCCAAAGATATTCATCATAAATCATTCATCTTTTTGCACTACAGCCAAAGATATTCAATAATATCATCATTTAAGACCGAGGATGATGAAAATATTTTTAAAGAAACGAATCCAAAGGAAATAAAATGACAAGGATTAAGGATTAAGGATTCAGATTTCGCTTTTATCCACGCCCAAAAATACCTCAAAAATAATCATAGTGGTGTAAAATTCAAGAATGATCAAAACATGGATACAATCAAAGCTAGTATCCATAATAGATATTTTGGACAAAAAGAAGAAATTTCATTTTTCTATGAATAAAGGCCGTATTCGTGAATAAGATCAGATATGAATGAATAAGGTCAGATACGTGAATAAGAATCTCAGACACCAAAAGTTCCAAATTTGATAAAACTTCAGATCAATATTTCAAAGATAATGATATTGAAGAAATAATATCATTACGAAAAAAAAATATCCCTTACCTCCTGAAAAAGACAAAAGATTTAACCTGGAATAATCGGATATAAAGCTATATCTTGAACTTTCATCGATATAGCAATACTCAAAGTATACTCAAAATACTCACAAGAATACGCCGATAATATAGAGAGAAAAACTTCAGCTTCTTGTGTGATTTTCAATTCTAACCCAAGACCTATTTATAGAAATTGCTTAGAACACCAAAAGTTGTAAAATTTATTATAATATTAATATATATATTAAGTTTTCTACGCAACCTTTGAATCTGATTTCCAGCCAACTAACACATGTAAAATGAGGCTCACACATCAAAAAACGTTTTTCTATTATAAAATAATTAAAACTTCCAAAATCAATTATTTTGAGCTTCAAACTTCAATAATTCACAATAAATAGCCCTTTTGCCGAAAATTCAAATCTCACGAGTTTTTATAGGAAATTCAATTCTCTACAACTTTACGTAAGAAAGTTTTTCCAAATTCCAAATGTAAATTGACCAAATCCACAAATGGGCGATTTTACAAAGCTATAATCAAATTTCAATCCAATAAATGGGGTCCACCGACATGTTTAACATGTTTTAAACATTTTGGTAACAAAAATACTCCTCCTCCACATATACTCATATATCCCACATTCATCGTAAAAATATCATCGTTAATATATTATTAAAATAATATATTTAAATGAATTATTTTATCGTAAAAAGATAAAATATTAATTTTCAACAATTGTCACTATAAAAATTTTCTCCATCTATATCCACATAAAATCAATATTTTTCTCATCATATGAATCAATAATTAATTATTCACAAATAATATTACGTAATCACAATATTGACAACCAGCAGCCTCCTGGAAAGAGGGGCTTTCCAATAAAGATTTCTCTCTTACTCACAAGCAAATTAGGTGACCAAACCTCTCCTTAGATGTAACTTTCTAGACATTGCCAATAATGTTTTCTAATAATATTATTCGGATAATATGAATTATTGCTTCGATAATGAAAAATACCGTAAATGACAATTATCAAACAACAAAGAATATAAAATATCAATGCAAAGAATTATTAAATCAATAAAATAAAATAATCGAATAGTAATTATCGTAACCATTATTGAGTAGTGCCTTCTTATGTAAGAATCAATAATTGGTGCAATACCGCAGTGCCATCGCAATAATAACGCCAGACATCGTATTCGTTTTTAACCACCGGGTATTCCAACAAAGGTAAATCCAGAATAACTACGCCAATTATTTTTAAACAACTTATTTTTGTCGCTTTCTTCCTCCAATCGCTTTCACATATGGGGCCCACACATGGTCGCTACTTGCGCCGTCATTTAATATTCCCCGACACAGATTTAATATTCCACGACCAAACGAATATTCTCCGACAATAATGAATATTATATCACCACTTGCTTATTTAAAATATTTGCGATTTTTACCCATAACTAACCACATTAATCAAATCCACCTTTACTATTTCAAAATAATAAATAAAGGAAATTCTTTTATTTAAAAAATTTTGGTCTTACAAAGGAAGTGGAGTTTATTAGACCGAGCGAATAACATGGCGGTGTCCCAAAGACGAGGCGGTTCGTGGAGTTATCCAGGTTTCACCTCATTTGGTGGAGAATGAGGAACGTATGACGCGGATGTTTCTAAGAGGTTTGAAACCCCAAGATACGTTAAGATCTCATTTCTCATAAATTTTCTCTCTATTCGGATGTTTGTCAATGTGGCTCAATTGTTAGAAGCGAGATAACGAAACGTTCAACCGAGGGACCATAACCAGGATCATACTTAAGATAACAAGCGAGAGAAAGAAGAATACTGGACAAAAGGCGGTAACCACTCTGGTGGTAATCGTAGCCATGAAAATAGAAGAAGCGAAATGAGGAGATTTTAAAAAGAGGAGATTTAACAACGACCATGTGAAGACGACAGTTACCAATGACAAAGAATCGGTTCTAAGGGAGGAGAACGACCACCCCATCATATCTTATAAATGCGAAAAGAGGGACATATCACCAAAACCGCCTACACAACAGCCAAGGTATGCTATAATTATGGAAAAGAATGACATATCGCCGAGATTATGCAGTATCAAAACCTAGTCCAAATGGAATGGTGACTCAAAAGGATGTCCCGAAAAAGTCAAAGTCAACGATTCTCGGAAGAAGAGCGTTTGTCGTGACTTCCATTAAAATGCGAGGAACCCGAACGAAGTTAGCACGGTTAGTTAATTATAAATTCTTGCGAAGTTTATACCTTACTAGATACCTGGGTTCTACCCATTCTTTTATCTCTCTTTCTTGTGCTCAACGTTTGAACTTGACTACGGAGAAATTAGACTTTGACCTATTTATGGAGACTCAGCTAGAGAAACTTTCATTACATCCGTTGTTTAGAAATCTTGCTTGATTCAGTTGGCACTATCACATTACTCATTAACCTTATTTCTATAGAGATATTTGCTTTTGATGTGATTTTAAGGTTAACTACTCATCATGCCGAAATTGATTACTTTCGTAAGGTTGTTAATTTTCATATTCCTAAGCAACTCATTATTCAATTCAAGCAATTAAACCATTGTAGTCAAACATTTTCATATCAAGCCATGAAGTCATTCGCTTTATTACGGATGTCAAGTTTTCTTAGTCCATGTTATGGACTTGAATAAAGACACGTTAGATTTGAATAATATTCCCGTTGTTATTGATTTTCCTGACGATTTCTGAAGAATTTCTTGGCTTACTCCCAAAGCCTAATATTAAATTTTGTATCGACTTTGAACCCGGACAAAACTCATTTCTAAAATCTCATATCGAATGGCTCTATTGAACTTCGTGAGTTAAAATTCAACTATAGAATTTGGTACCGAGCCTTTATCCGGTGACTTCCTTTGTGGAATGCACCGCAAAGCCGATTCTCCGTGGGGACACCATATTTGTGCGATAAGTAAACCGATAGGTGTCATTGTAACGTCTATCCAAGGTTGGGATATGAGTCACAGTTGAGAACAACCTAAGCTCAGAATCAAAATACGTAGCTTTCAGGCTTAGTTGGTTATTATCGAGATTCGTTGAAGGATATTCTCGAATCGCTATTCCATTAACGCAACTGACTCGTAGAGATACAAAATTCAAATGGAGCAAGGAATGTGGGAAGAGCTTCGAAGAACTCAAGAGGAGACTCATTTAAACACATGTTCTGACCATGCCATCCTGGAAAAGCGAACGTGGTAGCTGACGTGTTGAGTATAAGATCGTATAGAAGTACGAGTACGATATTGTCAAAGACTCATTTCGTATAATTTACAAATAATAGAGATGGAGATGAAAACTCTAGGTACCCACGTGATGATATACGAGTATAATCGACTTTAATTGATAAAGTTAAAGTCGCTCAAGCTACACACCGAGTGATGAATTTGAAGAAGGAGGTGCGAGAAGTTGTTATTTCAAAAGCGAGAATCGGTGAGGTGAGGAAAGCTCAAACCTTCGATTTATTAATCCATTTGAAATTCTCGATCGAATAGAACCGTGGCCTATAGACTCGCTTTCTTCGCCAAGTATGACGCGTGTTTCATAACGCTTTTCACGTGTCGATGTTACGTAAATATGTGACGAATTCGAACCACGCCATTGAGTTAGAACCGGACGAGATAGCCAAGACTTAACGTCACGAGGAGGTACTGTCAAAGATCTTGGATAGGAAAGAACATGTCCTATGTCTCGAGGTTATGCCACAAGTTAAAGTTTTGTGGAGAAACCATGCTATTGAGGAAATGACCGAGAGTTGGAAACGGAAATGAAAGCGAGGTATTCTCATCTTTTCGAAACACACGAGTACGTCGCCAATTTCGAGGACGAAATTTCATAAGGAGGGGAGGTTGTAAGACCCCAAATTATTAATAAATAAAAATTATTTTCCTCTATTTATTATTTTGAAATAGTAAGGGTTGATTTGATTAATGTGAATAGTTATGGGTAAAATACGCAAATATTTCGAATAAGCAAATGGTTATAAAATATTCATTATTGTCGGAGAATATTCGTTTGGTCGTGGAATATTCGTACTGTCGGGGAATATTCGTACGACGGCGCAGTCTTTTGTGGGCCCCATAACGAAAAGCGATTGGATGAAGAAAACGACAAATATAAGTTGTTTATAAATAACAACGTAGTTTGTTACTCAAGTATCATCATTAGAATACCGGTGGTTAAAACATACTAATAAGCGTTGTTGAACAAAGAAGACACCAGTATTGCACCAATTATTGATTCTTACGTAGTAAGGCACTACTCAATAATGGTTACGATAATTATTGTTCAAGATTTTATTTTATTGATTTAATAATTGTCGTTGATATTTTATATTGTTGTTGTTTCAATAATTGTCATTACACATGATTGTTCATTATCGAAGCAATAATTCATATTATCCTAAATAATATTATTAGATAACATTATTGGCAATGTCTAGAAAGTTCTGCTCTAAGGAGAGGTTTGGTCACCTAATTGCGGCCAAGAAGGAAAAATTCTTATTGAAAGCCCCTCTTTCCAGGGAACTACCGTTGCAAGATCGTTGTGATTCTGTAATATTATTTGTGAATAATTAATTATTGATTTATATGATGAGGAAAATATTGATTATGACGCCCCCAAAATAGGTCCATTCCATCCAACCCATTCGAAATCGCCAAATACATGGTATACGAAATAACTACAACTTTATTATTACAACATATAAATCGTGAGTTTAAATACGTATATTATCATCTGACAATATTCACACGCAAATAAATTCCCATCATAATTATTAATACATTATTTTATAAAAATGGTGAGGACTACTAAATAACTCTCTCTAGAACCTTCATTCCATACCCCGACTAAGTAATCGCTACATTTTCGCCTCTCCGAGAAGAAAATGGAACAAAAAGGAAAAGGGTGAGCTCAACTAGCCCAAGAAGAATATTATGACTAAGATAATATACAACAAAATTATCGTTAGTCTTCAACAGGAAAATCTAATAGAATACAATAGACAACAAGTTTTAAATCAATATTCGCAATGAAATAATAATTCATTAGAAGAGTTAAGTAGAGAATGCAAACTACTATCTTCTATGTATGAATTTTAAAGTTCATCGCCTATCTTTTATCCCCGTAACATCAATCAATATATATCCGGAATCAAATATTCATCTTTGCACTTTCAGTGCCAAAGATATTCATCATTGGTCATGTTCATCTAAACACTGCTCATCTTTGCACTACTACCCAAAGATATTCATCGAAATCATTCATCTTTGCACTACAGCCAAAGATATTCATCATAAATCATTCATCTTTGCACTACAAGCCAAAGATATTCAATAATATCATCATTTAAGACCGAGGATGATGAAAATATTTTAAATAAACGAATCCAAAGGAAACAAAATGACAATGATTAAGGATTAAGGATTCGTATTTGTTTTATCCATGTCCAAAAATACCTCAAAATAATCATAGTGGTGTAAAATTCAAGAATGATCAAAACATGGATACAATCAAAGCTAGTATCCGTAATAGATATTTTGGACGAAAAGAAAAATTTTCATTTTTAATGAATAGTGTAAATGATTCGTGAATAAGATCAGATATCGTGAAAGTGTCAGATACGTAAATAGTAACTCCGACACCAAAAGTTTCAAATTTGATAAAAACTTGGATCAATATTTCAAAGATAATGATATTGAAAAATAATATCATTACGAAAAAAAATATCCCTTTACCTCGAAAGATTGATTTCAGTTAAAATACGGGATATAAAGCTATGACTTGAACTTGCAATCGTATAGCAATACTCAAAGTATACTCAAAATACTCACAAGAATACGCTTCGATAATATAGAGAGAAAACTTCGTTTATGTGATTTTCAATTCTAACCCAAGCACCCTATTTATAGGAAAATGCTTAAAACACCAAAGCAGAAAATTTAATAAATTAATAATATATATTAAGTTTTCTACGCCAACCTTCCTAGATCTGAATTTAGCAACATGACACATTTATAACATGTGAAACACTCACCAAAACGCTTTTTATTATTTAAAATAATTAAAACTTCTAAAATCAATTATTTTGAACTCCAAAACTTCAATAATTCATAATAAATAGCCCTTTTGCCGAAAAATTGAATCTCGCAAGTTTTTATAGGAAATTCAATTCTCTACAACTTTATAGAAGAAAGTTTTCCAAATTCCAAATGAAATTGACCAAAATCCACAAACCAAGCGATTTTACAAAAGCTATAATCAAATTTCAACCGAGAAATGGGTCTACCGATACACAAAAATCAAGTTTTTAATATTTATTGCAACAAAAATACTCTTTCTCCTCATAAACTCATATATCCTCCATTCATTATAAAAATATCACCATTATTATATTATTAAAAATATAATAATATATTTAAATGAATTATTTTATCAGAAAAAAATAAAATATCAATTTTCAACAATTGTCACATTAAAAATTTTCTCCATCTATATCCACATAAAATCAATATTTTCCTCATCATATAAATCAATAATTAATTATTCACAAATAATATTACAGAATCACAGTACTGGCAACCATGCCGTTCCCAAGAAAGAGGGGGCTTTCCAATAAGAATTTTTCCTTACTGGCGCGCAATTAGGTGACCAAACCTCTTCTTAGACAGAACTTTCTAGACATTGCCAATAATGTTATCTAATAATATTATTCAGATAATATGAATTATTGCTTCGATAATGAAAAATACCGTGTAATGACAATTATTGAAACAACAAGAATATAAAATATCAATGCAAAGAATTATTGAATCAATAAAATAAAATACTTGAGAATTATCATGTAATAATTATTGAGGAATGCCTTCTCACGTAAGAATCAATAATTGATGCAATACCGCAGTGTCCTCCGCCATGCAACAACGCCGACATCGTGTTTTAACCACTGGTATTCCAACAAGATAATCTGTGAATAACTGCTACCAAGTATTTATAAACAACTTATTCTTGCTGCTTTCTTCCTCCAATTATGGGGCCCACACATGATCAACGGCCGTCAGACGAATATTCCCCGACAATGATTTAATATTCCACGACCAAACGAATATTCCCCGACAATAATGAATATTATATCACCACTTGCTTATTTAAAATATTTACATGATTTTACCCATAAACTAACTGCATTAATCAAATCCACCCTTACTATTTCAAAATAATAAATAAAGGAAATTCCTTTTTATTTAAAAAAAATTCGGGGTCTTACATTGATTTTATGTGGATATAGATGGAGAAAATTTTTAATGTGACAATTGTTAAAAATTAATATTTTATCTTTTTTTTTGATAAAATAATTCATTTAAATATATTATTTTAATAATATATTAACGGTGATATTTTTATAATGAATGTGGGATATATGAGTATATGAGGAGGAAGAGTATTTTTGTGGCATTAAATGTTTAACACATATTTTGTGTGTTGGTGGACACAATTATTGACCGAAATTTGATTATAGCCTGTAAAATCGTCTGCTTGTAAATTTCATTCAATTTCATTTGGAATTTGGAAAACCTTCCTTCGCAAAGTTGTAGAGAATTGAATTTCCTATACAAATTAAGTAGATTCAATTTTCCGATAAAAGGTCTATTTATTATGAATTATTGAAGTTTCGAGTTCCAAAATAATTGATTTTTGGAAGTTTTAATTATTTTATTATGAAAAACGTTTTTATCATTAAAGGTGGGTCTTGCATGTGATGTAAATGTCTTTGAATTGAGATCCTTAGAAGTGGGCGTAGGAATTGTAATATTAATATTAATATTTTAATAAATTTTCTACTTTGGTGTTCTAAGCATTTCCTATAAATAGGGTGCTTAGGTTAGAATTGAAAATCACACCGAAACCAAGTTTTCTCTATATATTATCGAGCGTATTCTTGTGAGTATTTTGAGTATACTTTGAGTATTGCTATACGGTGTGCAAGTTCAAGTCATAGCCTATATCCTGTTTTTCAACTAGAAGTACTGCCTTTCGAGGTAAGTGGATGTTATTTTATTCGAAAATGATATTATTTCTTCAATATCATTATGCCGAAATATTGGTTGGAATTTTTTATCAAATTTGGAACTCTTTCATGTCGGGGTTACTATTCATGAGTTATTATTCACGAGTTACTATTCACGAGTTACTATTCACGAGTTACTATTCACGAGTACTATTCACGAAGCATGATGATGCTTTTTGTGAAATTTCTATCTTTTGGTGTCTGAGTTACTTATTCACGATACTCGACACTATTTCACGTGATACGACACTTATTCACTTAAATCACGACACTATTCACGTAAAAATTAAATTTTCATTTTTCGTCTAAAATATCTATTATGGATACTAGCTTTGATTGTATCCATGTTTTGATCATTCTTGAATTTTACTCCACTCGATTATTTATGATGTATTTTTGAACTTGGATTGTGTAAAGTACTTAATCCTTATTATTTGTTCTTTTGTTTCACCGGATTCGCTTCCTTCAAAATATTTTTCATCATCCTCAGTCCTAAATGATGATATTACTGAATATCTTTGGCCTGTAGTGCAAAGATGAATGATTTTCTGATGAATATCTTTGGCCCGTAGTGCAAAGATGAACAGGTGTTGAGATGAACATGACCAATCGATGAATATCTTTGGCCCAGAGTGCAAAGATGACTATTTGATTCAAGATGTATATTGATTGATGTTACAGGGATAAAATACCGATGATGGACTTTTAAATTCATAGATGATAGTAGATTTCATTCTCTACTTAACTCTTCTAATGAATTGTTGTTTCAGCTGCAGTTGTTGATCTAAAACTTGTTGTCTATTGTATTCTATTAGATTTTTCCCCGTTGAAGACTAAGGATAATTTGTTGTACATTATCTTAGTCATAATATTCTTTATCGGTCTAGTTGAGCTCACCCTTTTCCTTTTGGTTCCATTTTTCTTCTCGTAGTCGAGAATATAATGAAACTAGTCAAAAGTGGAGTGATGGTTCAAGATAGTTGTTTTAGTAGTCCTCACTATTTTGTAAAATAGTGTATCAATAATTATAATGAGGACTTTATTTGAGTGTGAATATTGTCTAGAAGATAATATTTGTATTTAAACTCACAGTTTATGTGTTGTCGTATTTTGCACGACAATTGTATTAATGAAGTTGTAGTTGTTTCTGTACCATGTATTTGGCGACTCATAATGGGTTGGTTGGATTGGACCTATTTTGGGGGCATCACAGTCGGGGTATGGAGTGATGATTGAAGATAGTTATTTTAGTAGTCCTCACTATTTTGTAAAATAGTATTTCAATAAATGTATTAAGGACTTATTTGGGTGTGGATATTGTCTAGAAGACAATATTTGTATTTAAACTCACAGTTTGTGTTGTCGTATTTTGCACGACAATTGTAATAATGAAGTTATAATTTTCTTTCTGTACCATGTATTTTGGCGACTCAGAATGGATGCTGTATACCTATTTTGGGGGCGTCACAAGGGATATTATTTCTTTTAATATCATTATGGCAAAATATTGGTTGAACTTTTTATCAAATTTGAAATTTTTTGTGTCGGAGTTACTATTCACGTATACGGCACTATTCACGTCACTATTCACAGAAAAATTAAAATTTTCTTTTCCTTGTCCAAGTTGTTTATTATGATACTAGTTTTGATTGTATCCATGTTTTGATCTCCATTCTTGAATTTTGCCCCATAATTGTTTATTATGGAGTATTTTTGAATTTAGTCAAACTAAATTACGAATCCTTAATCATTGTCCTTTTGTTTCACTGGATTCGTTTCTTTAAAAAAAATAAAAAAAATTCATCATCCTCAGTCCTAAATGATGATGTTACTGAATATATTTGGCCTGTAATGTAAAGATGAACGATTATATGATGAATATCTTTGGCCTATAGTGCAAAGATGAACAGATGTTGAGATGAACATGACCAACTGCGAGTATGATTGATTATTTTGGTCGTATTGCAGATATGAGTATTTGATTCAAGTTATATATTGATTGATGTTACAGGGATAAAATATTGATGATGAACTTTAAAATCATAGAAGATAGTAGATTTCATTCTCTACTTAACTCTTTTAATGATTTGTTAATTCCGCTGCGAATATTGATCTAAAACTTGTTGTCTATTATATTCTATCAGATTTTTCCCTGTTGAGGACTAACGATAATTTGTTCTATATTATCCTAGTCATAATATTTTTTACTGGACAAGTTGAGCTCACCCTTTTCCTTGTTGTTCCATTTTTCTTCTCAAGAGGCGAGAATGTTGCGGGTACTAGTCGGGGTTTGGAGTGAAGGTTTAGAAAGTTATTTAGCGGTCCTCACTATTTTTGTAAAATAAAGTTTCAATAATTGTAATGAGGACTTATTTGAGTGTGGATATTATCTAGAAGACAATATTTATTTTTAAACTCACAGTTTATGTGTTGTCGTATTTTGCACGACAATTGTATTTATAATGTTATAGTTGTTTCTGTACCATGTATTTTGGCGACTCAGAATGGGTGATATATACCTATTTTGGGGGCGTCACATTGTGTGCACCGGCGGATTTACTTGGAGGGCAAATGGGGCATGTCCTTGCTCAATTTTTTTTTTATATAGATATAGTGAGAGGAGCAAAAATAAAATTTAATAAACTTAAAGGGGCAAATTTATAAAAAAATTAAACTTAGAGAGGCAAAAAAGACTTAAACTATTACTATTATAAAAAAAATTAAACACTATATATAATGTATTTAAATTTTTGCTCTGGCTAAACTTTAACTCGAAAAAAATTCGCCTCCTGCTCCCCTGTTGGGAATAAATACTAGATCCGCCCTTGTTTGTGTGTAAATACATTATTTTCTCCTTCAATACCCTTTGTGTTTTTTATTAGTTCTAGTGTTCTTAGAAATACTAAAGTAAAATAATACTCTCGTCATTTTATAATAATAGATTTTTTTAAAAAAAATTATTTTAATTTATTTATTGTTTATAATTATATAAAATAATAAATTATTTATTTTTTATATCACCCTTAACTTTTATTATTATCCCTAAAATTTTATATTGTATTAATAGTTAACTTGGATAGTAATAAAATTTTATACAGATTTTAATGTTTAATAATAGTATTAAATGATTTTTTTTAATTCGTATGGATGAAGTTAAAACCACTACTATTATGAGACGGGGATGGAGAGAGAATAGTCAAGAGAGGAGAGATAAGATATGGCAGAGACGAGAAAGGAATATCTTTACTACTCAAAGTAAAAAGTTTTGCTATGTTATTTATTTTAAAATAATAATAAAGAAAAGAGAAATAAAGTATTTTTGGGAGTGGAGAATATTCTCATTTTTATTAGTCCAAGCTAAAGGTTTTGCCCTTTTGCTTTATTATTTATTTTATGTTTTTTCTCAGACTAGCCTATGTTATGTTAATAATACAATTATTGCAACTCTAGGTAGCTAGGTTCAAGAACTGGGAGAAAAGTTAAGGGCTTTTTTGAAAGATTGAAGATGGCAATGATGCCGCAAAAGAAGAAAAAACCCATAAGAAGATCTAAGCTCATGCTCCTTCATTTGTATAAACCCTTAAACCCCAACATGGTGCTCACTTGCTTTTACCCAAAATATAGAATCCAACCCATATATATGTAAGGATTAGAGGAGTAAAGCAAGTTAGTTAAGTCAGATTAGTGATGGGTACTAGTCAACTACATCGATCACTTTTGTATGAAAAAATGTAAGTTAAATTTTTTATCAAAATTTGATCAATAGACGTACTTGAATAATTGATTGAAAATGAAGTGAGATGCATACTAATTCTAGATTATATATATATTTTAATTTTGCAGCTAGCTGGTTTGTATGGAAATCTCCTTGGTTCTGGGTTGTATGGTTTTTTGTTTAATCTTGTGATAAGAAAAATACATGTTCATTGAAATTATAATGAGAACATGCGTACAGGGCCAATAATACTGGCATTTGTTTGTTTATTTGTTTACTGAACCTTCTTTTGTTTGTTTCTATGCAATCAATTATTGTATTTGGTTGGATGAGCAAGCTTCCACTAGTTGTTACCATTGTCAAAGCTGTAGCTGTCTTGCATTTCCTTGTAAGTAAACACTGAATCTTTCTTTATTTAATCTTGTGATTTTTTAAATATAATTGAAGGCCTCAAACATGTTTGGTTAGTGGTTACTGTGAATGAAACATGTTCAAGGCTCTATATGTTCAAAACAACGTCGTTTTGGCACCGACTGTGTACGTTTCTAGCTTGCAAAACTGTGCAACTCTATTTTCCCCATATATATATATATATATATATATATATATATATATATATATATATATATAACGTGATAAACAAAAGGGTAGGTGAGATGTAAGCTTCAGTGTGACCGTCTACCAACCAACTTTGTTTGTATGTATGTATTTATATGTACATATATACATTTTGTTTTGCATGTCACCCACCCTTTTGTTTTGATATATTTTATTTGCATACTATTGTTTCTTCCCATGAAGCTGTTTTTTAATATTCCTACCTTCGTTTTTCTTTTTTTGATCAAGCAGCTAAGTTAGGACAATAGCTTGCTCTAATTCCATTTCCAATGGCCTTATCGTCGTTGTCTTCTTCTACTTCTAGTTGTATAGCTGACCATCGATGGATTTATGATGTGTTTGTGAGTTTTAGAGGTAAAGATATCCGCAAAAGCTTCATGGATCATCTCTTTACTGATTTCAAACGAAAAGGAATTTTTCCTTTTCGTGATGATAAGCAGTTAAAGATTGGAGGAGAGATTTCTCCTGGACTCGACTACGCCATTAGAAAATCGAGAATTTTAGTAGTTATGTTCTCAAAAAACTACGCTTCATCTACATGGTGTTTAGATGAACTTGTGCAAATCCTTGAATGCAAAGAGATGGAGAAGGACAAGTATGAAGTTAGGGCTATTTTTTACGATGTGGATCCAACGGTGGTGCGAAATCATACCGACAGCTATGAAGTTGCCCTCAATAAGCATGAAGCTAAAAGGAAGAAAGGGGTGCCCGAATGGAAGGAAGCTTTAGCCAAGGCTGCAGACTTACCCGCATGGGATCTGCAAGACATGGCAGATGGGTAAATACTGAACCGAATTAAATCCTTAGTTTCTATCTTTTCTTTTACCATTTATGCATTAATTTTGTAGGGACTGGTTACTAATGATATAGAAGTACCCCATAAGTTCAGGGGCCAAATTTTTGTCCTTACTTTTTCCATTTTCATTAGTAATTGGGAGACTGACTACAAATAATATATACAAGTATCAAACAAAGAGTATGGGACCAAATGTGTGATTTAGCCTGATTTTGTCATTTAATAAGTTCAGGGTCTGGCCTGATCCAACTACAAGCAATATAAATTCCCTGATTGAAGCCAAAATGCATCTGTTTAATTTCTTTGATTGAATTCCTGCCTACCATCTTTGTAGATCTTTTAACTCATGTATATATCTTGTTTTCTGCAATTGGCTGCAGGTTTGAGTCAAAGTTTGTTGATATAATCTCAAAAGAGATCTTTCAGATATTGAGTCACGGTCCCTTGGATGTTGGTGAGAACCTCGTTGGCCTACACTCCCGTGTAGAGCAAATGAACTTGCTGCGGTTTGTTAAACCATTGGACCAAAATAAGGCTCACATGATAGGGATATGCGGCATTAGCGGTGTAGGAAAGACAACCATTGCCCGATCTATTTATAACCTATTGCATATCCACTTTGAGGGCTGCAGCTTTTGTGAAGATGTTAAAGGGGTTGCAAAAATGCATGGTTTACCTCATGTACAGAAACAACTTCTTGATGACATTACAAAAGCAGGGGATCTAAAGATACATAGTGTTGGTAGAGGAATCAGTGTGATTAAGCAACGAATGAGTTCTAAACAGGTCCTGATCATTCTGGATGATTTAAATCATCGCGATCAATTTAAGGCTCTTGCTGGATCGCCTGATTGGTTTGGTCCGGGAAGCTTGATTATTGTGACTGGTAAGGATAGACAGTTGCTAACTGCTCATGGAGTTGAAGAAATTTTTGAGGTTGATCTTTTAGATCAAGATGAATCTACTGAGCTCTTTAGTTTGTATGCCTTCAAACAAAAAAATCCCAAGCAAGAGTTCAAAGAGCTCTCTGAAAATGTAGTTCATTATGTTAATGGCCACCCTCTAGCTCTTAAAGTTTTGGGTTGTTTTCTGTTTAGAAAGACTGTAAAAGAATGGGAAAGTGAAGTGGTCAAACTCAAAAGCTATCCCAATTTTGAGATATATAAAGTGCTGAAATTAAGTTATGATGGACTAGACTCTAACCAACAAGAAATCTTTCTTGATATTGCTTGTTTCTTTCAATGGGAAAAGCCAGATTTTATTAAAAAAATACTAGATGCTTGTAATTTGTTTTCAGATACTGATATTAGAGTTCTAGTTGACAAGTCATTCATAAAAATCTCAATTGGTGGGCTGCAATTGCATGACTTGCTTAAAAAAATGGGTCAGCAAGTTGTTCGTGAAGAATCTGAGAATCCTGGCAAATGGAGTAGATTGTGGTCTCAAAAGGATAGTCGCCGTGTACTGAATAATGACAAGGTGAGAGACTGGACTTGATTTTATATGTACTTCTGATTCATTATGCCCAAAATAATTGACTTAAAGTACACATATCAGCTCTGTCTCTTTACATGAACATGCTTCATATTGAGTTAAGTGTTGAAACACTTGAATGATTGTCTTTACATATGTAAAGTAGAATAGGCAGTATAAAAATACCCAGTGTAAATATGCAAAACAATTGCTTAAGTAGTCTGACATTAACTATTTTTCATTCGCTTCATGTTTACACTTTGTCGTTACTCTTCTTTTCTAGGGAACTGAAGCAGTTAAAGGCTTAATCCTAAAATTGACAAACTCCGAAAAAGTTCACATTGGTAGCAAAAGCTTTGCAAGGATGAGCAAGCTTCGAGTACTAAAACTTTTTTATACTCCCCTGGAGTCACCTGAAAACGGAAGCTACCATAGGAATGTAATATGGGAAGATACTCAGGTGGATCATTCCAAAAGTCTTGATTTTTTGTCTAATGAGCTAAGGTGGCTTTATTGGCATGGTTACCCCTTTGAGTTTTTACCATCAACCTTCTATCCAGAGAATCTTGTTGCACTCAATATGTCTTATAGCAACATGAAACAACTTTGGACAGGATCAAAGGTATGTATGATATTTAGTCGTATGAATTCATTCATTCATTCAAAAAAATAAAATGATTTGTTTTTAATCATTTCTTACAAGCAGGGTTTTAAAAAGTTGACGCTGATGGAACTTCGACACTGCGATCGACTAACCGAGACCCCAGACTTCACAGAGATTCCAAATCTTGAAGAGCTA
The DNA here is from genome assembly GCA_020205605.1 of Panax ginseng. NCBI lineage: Eukaryota > Viridiplantae > Streptophyta > Magnoliopsida > Apiales > Araliaceae > Panax > Panax ginseng. The sequence goes on from CM035133.1 coordinate 147,141,908, forward strand.
TTTCTTGAAGGTTGTACAAATTTGGTTGAGCTTCACCCATCTGTCGGAATTCTCAAGAAGCTTGTTGTCTTGAACTTGAAGTACTGCAAAAACCTTAAAAGTTTCCCAAGTACCATTGAATTAGAATCTCTTCGGATTCTCATTCTCTCTGGCTGCTCAAAAGTGGACAACTTGTCAGAGGATCTTGGGAACATGAGAGCTTTAATGGAGCTTCATGCTGATGGAACTGCCATTAAACAATTCCCATCATCCATCAGGTCGCTCCACAGCCTTGAAGTATTAACATTAGGAGGACGTAAAGGGATCCCATATAAATCTTGGAGCTCAATTTTCTGGCCTTCATTTTTACCAAGGAAACTGCAAAATTCTTCAGCTTTGACATTGCCTTCTTTGTCAGGTTTGCACTTGATAAGAAATCTAGATGTTAGCCACTGCAATCTATTGGGAGCAAGCCTAAATGACATTAGCTGTTTATCATTATTGGAAAAGTTAAATCTAAGCGGAAATGACTTTGTGAGCATACCTACAAGCTTTGCTCAACTTTCTGGACTTAAAAGGCTTGGACTGGTGGGATGCAAGAACCTTCAAACATTGCCAGAACTTCCATCTACCATAGATATCATTGATGCACAGGATTGCACTTCCTTGCAGGAATTACCTTCAACCATGTATAATAGCAGGTCCTTGAGATTCGATTTTAGTAATTGCTCAAAACTGGCTGAGAATCAAACCATTGAAAGCCTGGCTAGTATGCTGGTGCCGCAGGTTCACTTCTCTCTCTCACTCTCTCTCTCTCTCTCTCTCTCTCTCTCTATATATATATATATATATATATATAGTAAAATACATTAACACTCCATGTAGATAACCTTAATAACACTCACCACCCTTCTAATTTTTCAAGTTAACATTCACTACCCCTTGTGTGGTTGACCAACTATATTCAAAATTATTTTTAATATAATGTCTAATATACCCATCAAGTTATAATGTTTAATATATCCACTAAATATAAATTTGTATGTTATAATTTTTACTTGATCTAATTAATTAAATTATGAATTTGTGCATTAATCAATAACATATTTCTCCAAAAATAATAAATTTTTATTTTATCAAGAAAATAAATTCACACTTTTTGCTAATTAAATTTCTTAAAGATTAAAATTTACGTAATCTACATTCAAATATATATTTTTTAATTAAAAAAGTAAAATTTTAATAAGCATAAAAGTACAAATTAACATAAATATAATTATTTTTCCCAAATATTAAAATTTACGTAAAATAAACTTATTATTACATAATGAATCTTATTATTCATATAAAAAAGTATTAAAAATTATATTAATTATTTTTCTCAAATATTAAACTAAACATAAGTAACTCTTAAGTATAATTATTTACAATAAAAATGACAAATGTTATTACTCAAAAAAGAAAAATACATAAAAAAAATAAGATAGAGGTAGTAATAAATATTATTATATTTTTTTTATTCAATATTGTATAAAAACAACACTAATTGTATACTAAAAATGTAATTAAAATCATAAACATCCCAAATTTTGACATATACTCGAGAAAATTTAACATATAAAAATCATAATATAAAACTAAGAATTCAAATAATAATTTTTGTTGTTAAACACCAAAAACTAAACTATCAACATACTCAATCACTTTAATTGGAAAGCCTCCATTAATAATTTAATTTAAAATTCTTAATATTTGTATCATCCATCCAAAAATGTGTTAATTAAATTAAATTATTTGAATGAGATAGTCTTAATTACAAATAAAACTATAATTAAAATGGATTGTATTAAAAAAAGATAATTAAATATATATATATATATATATATATATATATTAATTATTTATGAATTCAAATTTGATAACATACAAAGGTAAATATGTAATTTTATCAACCTTAAAAAACTTGCAGGGTATTATCTGTTACTTAAAAAACTTAAAGAGATGTGAGTGTTATTATGATTATTTAGAAAGGGTGTCACTGTATTTTACTCGTATAATAATAACACCATAATAATGTCTCTCCATCCAACAAAAAGAGTCCCATTGTATTATTTTTTTAAACTGGGAGCCTCGTGTTATTTCATAGTCTAAATGGAGAAATGGAACTTCTATTCTTTTTGTAATGAAATGGATAAGAGTAGTTATAGGTGGTGAGACTTGATCCTCAAATCTCATTGTTCTAATTCGTAACAAATCTTTAATCTTCATTCAACAGGGACGCATTGATCCATATAGAGCCTTGAACATGTTTCTTCCAGGAAGTAGAGTTCCAAAGTGGTTTACCAATCGAAATATGGGAGATTGTGTAAGGTTAGACCTACCTCAACCATGGAGTTACCGTAAGTTCAAAGGATTTGCTGCTTGTGCAGTATTTGCTCCCAAAAATCCAAATGGTAGCAAAGGTAGATTGATTGAAGTTGGCTACTCTGTCAGAAGCTTTAATAACGCTTTCCTCTGTGGGAGTTGCATTGAAACGCGCATTTTTCCTAATGAAATTAGACGCTTTGAGTCGGATCAGGTATGGTTGAGTTACATGATACCAAGACTGGGCTGGGAAATGAGATGGGAAAAAGCAAAGGACTACATTGATGTTTCATTTGATATCTATGGCATATACTGTGAAGTGAAAGAGTGTGGTGTAAGACTGATATATGAAGAAGACGATGAAGTTGGAAGCAGTTCAAGAATGATAGAATGGTTACCACATGATTCTGCTGAGACTGAGAATGAGCCTCCCTCATCTTAGAACAAGTCCTAGTGTGTAGGTTCAACAAAGTTTTGTTAGATTTTCTCAATAATTTTGTCCTTACTTTTACAATTTTCATTAGTAATTGGGAGACTGACTACAGATGATATATACAAGTATCAAACAAAGAGTATGGGGCCAAATGTGTGATTTAGCCTGATTTTGTCATTTAATAAGTTCAGGGTCTGGCCCTGAGGCCTGATCCAACTATAAGCAATATAAATTCCCTGATTGAAGCCAAAATGCATCTGTTTAATTTCTATGCTTGAATTCCTTCCTTCTGTCTTTATAGCTCTTTTAACTCATGTATATATATTGTTCTCTGCAATTGTCTGCAGGTTCGAGTCAAAGTTTATTGATATAATCTCAAAAGAGATCTTTCAGATATTGAGTCACGGTCCCTTAGATGTTGGTGAGAACCTCGTTGGTCTGCACTCCCGTGTAGAGCAAATGAACTTGATGCGACCATTAGACCAAAATAAGGTTCACATGATAGGGATATGTGACATTAGCGGTGTGGGAAAGACAACCATTGCCCGAGCTATTTATAACCTATTGCATATCCAGTTTGAGGGCAGCAGTTTTTGTGAAGATGTTAAAGGGGTTGCAAAAATGCATGGTCTACCTCATGTACAGAAACAACTTCTTAATGACATTACAAAAGCAGGGGATCTAAAGATACATAGTGTTGCTAACTGCTCATGGAGTGCAAGAAATTTTTGAGGTTGATCTTTTGGATGTAGATGAATCTACTGAGCTGTTTAGTATTTATGCGTTTAGAGAAAAGCATCCCAAACAAGAGTTCATTGAGTTCTCTGAGCTTATAGTTCATTATGTTAAGGGCCACCCTCTAGCTCTAGAAGTTTTGGGTTGTTTTCTATTTAGAAAGAATGTACAAATATGGAAAGGTGAACTGGATAAACTCCAGTGCAATCCTAATTTTGAGATACAGCAAGTGCTGAGATTAAGTTTTGATAGACTAGACTCTAATTAACAAAACATCTTTCTTGATATTGCATGTTTCTTTCGAAAGGAAAAGCGAGATTTCTAGTTGATAAGTCGTTAATAACAATATCAATCGATAAGCTGGAAATGCATGACTTGCTTCAAGAAATGGGTCGGCAAGTTGTTCGTGAAGAATCCATGGACCCTGGCAAACGAAGTAGATTTGCCATGTATTGAATAAAGATAAGGTGAGAGGCTGGGCTTGATTCTCTCTGCACTTCTATTTCATGATACACAAAAAAAATTGACTTGCAAATACATGTACAGCCCTTTATATTTAAAGTTAACATGCTTCATATTTATTTTGGTGTTACAATCTTAAATGATTGTCTTACATATATAAAGTAGAAAAGGAATAGTATAACATCTACTATTCTTCTTAGCTTCATATTTACTGAAGCAGTTAAAGGCTTAATCTTTAATGGTTGTTTTCTTTTGAAGGGAACTGAAACAGTTAAAGGCTTAATCCTAGACTTGAGTACCTCAGAAGTTCGAATTGGTAGCAAAAGCTTTGCAAGGATGAACACTCGTCGACTTTTAAAACATTATTATAGTCTCCTGGAGAAACCTGAAAACGGAATCTATCACAGGAACATAATATGGGAAGAGACGAAGGTGGATCATTCCAAAAGTTTTGAATTTTTGTCAAATGAGCTAAGGTGGCTTTATTGGCATGGATACCCTTTTGAGTTCTTACCATCAACTTTCTACCCAGAGAGTCTTGTTGCCCTCTGAATGTCTTATGGTGACATTAAACAACTTTGGACAGGATCCAAGGTATGAATGATTTTTGTTATTCTTTACTTTAATTCGAAAAAAGAAGTTAAATTCAATAAATAAATTATGATTCTAGTCATTTCTTACAAGCAGAGTTTTGAAAAGTTGACGCTTATGGAACTTAGACACTGTCATCAACTAACCAAGACCCCGGACTTCACAGAGATCTCAAATCTTGAAGAGCTATTTCTTGAAGGTTGTACAAATTTGGTTGAGCTTCACCCATCTGTTGGAATTCTCAAGAAGCTTATTGTCTTGAACTTGAAGAACATCAAAAACCTTAGACATTTCCGAGTTCTATTGAATTAGAATCTCTTCGGATTCTCATTCTCTCTGGCTGCTCAAAAGTGGTTAACTTGCCAGAGGACCTTGGGAATATCAAAACTCTAGTGGAGCTTCATGCTGATGGAACCGCCATTAAACAGTTTCCATCATCCATTAAGTTCCTCAACAACCTCCAAGCACTATCATTAGGAGTTCAACCTTCTGGCCTTCATTTTTACTTGGGAAATCACAACATTCTTCAACTTTGACATTGCCCTCATTGTCAGGTTTGTGCTTGATAAGAAATCTAGATGTTAGCCACTGCAATCTATCAGGACCAAGCTTAAATGAGATTAGCAGTTTATCATTATTGGAAAACTTAAATCTAAGCGGAAATGATTTTTTGAGCATACCTACAAGCTTTGATTTACTTTCTGGGCTTAAAACTTTAGGACTAGTGGGCTGCAAGAAGCTTCAAGTATTGCCAAAACTTCCATCTACCATTAATTTTATTGATGCACAGGATTGTACGCTCTTGTGGGAAGTAGCGACGTGTTGATCCATACAAATCTTTAAACAAGTTCGTCCAGGAAGTAGAGTTCCAGAGTGGTTTACCAATCGAAATGTGGGAGATTGTATAAGGTTGAACCTACCACAACCATGGTGTTACCGCAAGTTCAAAGGATTTGCTGCTTGTGCCGTATTTGCTCCCAAAAATCCAAATGGTAGCAAGGGTAGATTGATCAACGTTGGCTACACCGTGACTTTAATAATGCTTTCTTCTGTGGCAGTAACCTTGAAACACTCCTCTTTCCCAATGAAATTAGATGCTTCAACTCGGATCAGGTATGGTTGAATTACATGGTTCCGAAACCGGCCTGGGAAATGAGGTGGCAAAAATCAAAGGATTAGATTGAGGTTTCATTTGATATTAGTGCAATTCATTGTGAGGTGAAAGAGTGTGGTGTAAGACTGATATATGAAGAAGATGAAGAATTTGAAAGCAGTTCAAGAATGATTGAATGGTTACCTCATGATTCTACTGAGACTGAGAATACTATTAGTGTTTTCCATTCAAATCACAATGACAGGGTCCCTAAGCTTAAAAGAATTCCTCCTGTGTATGCCCAACAAAGGTTATGTAGAAAGAAGTGTTTTATTAATTGTATCATTGTGTGGTCATTTTTATTTTGACCAAGCACAAACCCTGTTGAAAATGGCAATTCTTCAAGCTGTCTATATATATATATATTGATTTCGATTTCTCTGGCCTGTGTGCAAATGCAGTTGGCTTCACTTTTTAACTGTGACAATTTTCTCACCGAGAATATTTTTCAATCTATTTGCTACTTTATAATCTTAGCAAAAGCATCTGTTAAGAAAATAATACATCTAAATTTAGACTCACGATTTTCTTAAATGAAAAAAAATAATCCAATATTTGTCCGTATCTTTAAGAAAATAATTCCGTATTAAAAAGCATCTTGCTCAGAAAAATAGTAGTCTATTTCATTGTTCATTGTATACTGTACACTCGTGTCAAATGGACAATTCTGTGTTTGATGTTGACAGAGCAGTTTCTCTCTATCAAGCAAATGTCAACTTATAAGACAAACCATGTATTAATCACACAAGATAACAATTACAGACCAAACCTCTTTGGTCTCAAGTAAGTGGAAGGGGCATGGCATCCCCCTGGCATCGAGACTTGTTGCTGCTGTTTAGCCCTTTTTTCCCTCTCCTCCTTGCCCCTTCTCTCCACCTCTGCCTGGACTTTCCTCAGATTCTCCATCTCCTCCTCCATGGCTGTTTTCGATTCCTTCGGTTTCTTTTTCTGCTCTAGCATTGATGTATCCAAGTCCTTCACCGAGAAAAACATTGGTCCCAGTTCGGCCAACTACTGGGGCTCCACCGATGTTGCACACTGCATGTATTCGTCAAGATTAACTTGTGATAAACTACATAATCTGGAGTGTAACCCAAACCATACAAATTACTGCTTGGATGCAAGTGGCATGGCATCCCGTTTTGGCAATTAACATACCCCCCAATTCCTATGAATCTTGCAGCATTGTGGAAATATGCAGAAAATATGGCTTTTCAAACAATGTCCCAATCTGGACCACAGGATGTCAGTGGGATTTTCAGTGTTTTCAAGATATCCAGCAACTGTGATCTCGCCTCTCCAGCCTTTTTTAACCATTTGGAATGCAGAAAATGGTCATTACACCAGTCCCCCTTGCACAAATTAGCTTCCCATTGCTGGTAGACATTAAGTAGCGTTAGGTGGTCAGATTCCGGCACAAAGAACTTTTCCCTTGCAGCATCACTTTCTTCTGCCCTATCTTTAGGCCTAAAAAACACTGAAGGCACTGAAAGCATCGACACAACCGTCAGAACCTCATTTAGGCATTCTAGCTGTTCTCCAATCAAGAGCATCTTAGCAAGCGGTGGGTCCAGCGGGAACACCACCATTTTCCAACCGAGATCGGTTAAATTTCCAACATTGTTAAAGGCCCCCAAGACCCACAACTGATACATGGAATTAAAAATGTTGTCCTGCGGTGGTGGGTCCATAACATCAAAATCCAACAAGTTATCGACTTTGAGAGATTTGAGCAACAAAACCACATAGCCAAAATTGGTCCTCTGGATTTCCGGTACAGGACTAGGCAGCAGTTCATTTTGGTATGCACTCTCTGTATAAAGTCGATAACAAGTGCCAGGACCAGTTCTACCAGCACGCCCAGCACGTTGGTCTGCTGCTGCACGGTTAACAGGGAACACTTGGAGGGCATCCATGCCCATTCGTGGGTTATACACCTTCATTTTACCATAGCCTGTATCAATGACATAGAAAATTCCATCTACAGTCAAAGATGTCTCAGCAATGTTGGTAGCTACAATGCATTTATGGGTCCAATCTTCAGCTTTCTGGAATATTTTGGCTTGCAAGCCAGCTGGAAGCTGGGAGTATATGGGGAGAATCAACAGCTTAGAGACTGCTTACTTCGTGGAAGAAACGAGCTGTTCCAGGCGTTCTGTAAGGGCATAGCAGGTTGCCTCAATCTCATCTTGACCAGTCATGAAGATGAGAATATCACCTGGAGCACTGGTTATGTGTATGGTCATCGCCTGCTTCACTGCAGCTTCAACATAATCTTCACATGGGGTTTTGCTATACAAGATCTGGACTGGGAATGTTCTTCCAGGGATGTGGAAAATTGGTACACCGCAATAAAACCAGCAATCAATTACAGAAAAGTCCAGACACAAACAACGATGGAATGATCCAACTGTTTAAACAAATAATATTACCTTCCAAAGAAAAGGGAGAATTTTTGTGTGTTTAAAGTAGCGGACGTCACGATAAGTTTGAAATCACGACGCTTGACAACAACTTTCTTAAGGATCACAAAGAGCACATCTGTGTTTAGTGATCTTTCATGTGCTTCATCCATTACGACGACGCTGTCAAAATTGAAAAGCAACGGTAAATGTCTCTGTTGAAATTACTACAAAGGACAAACAAACATTTAACTATTTCACGAGGAAAACCTCATACCGATATTTGTCAAGATCAGAATCTTTAAGGGTCTCACGCAAAAGCACACCATAAGTCATGTACTGCCCAACATCAAAGTTATGTAAGCAAATAAACTAAAAGCAGGGATATACAAAGACTAAACACAAACATTTAAATGAGAGACCAAATTTATCTTGCAAGTAAGTGCAGATCAGTATAGAAAATCACAGATTCCCAGATTTGAAGAGATGGTAAACATTACTGGTGTCTCCTAGAGCAAACAAGAAAAGTATGGAAAACATGAACTATTGGTACGAGAATTATTCAATTTACTTCCTACCGATCACGAAAGATATCTCCTAGACGAGTGTTACAGAACAACTGCTTACCTTAATAACAGTTTTTGGCCCAGTCACATCCTCAAAGCGAATGGCATAACCAACTTTATCAGCAAGTTCAGTTTCCATCTCTTCACTAACTCTTTTTGCAACACTCATGGCTGCTACACGTCTTGGTTGAGTGCAACCCACTATACCATTCATGGTGTAGCCATCTTCAAGTAGATACTGCCAACATCAGATATTAGACACCAGACAAACAAGAATAATCACTGGTTAATAATTTACTAAATACATTAGGGAACCTGGGTCAATTTTGTTGTCTTTCCAGAACCAGTTTCTCCAACTACCACCACCACCTGATTTTCTCAAACTACCTATTCAATGAAGTCATGGTGAATCAAATCATGTGACTGAAGATAAGTTTTTCAACTTTTTTATTTTTTATTTTCTTTTCTATGTCTAGATAAACCAAATGTTTGGAAAGTTCATATAGCATTACTAATAAACAAGAAAAGAAATTCATTGTGTCGCAAGCATTGTATGAATGAGGGATGAAAAAGGGCATTATTGCTGAATAGGATGACTTAGGATAAGAGAAGGAACACAAAATATATTGCTAGCTATAAAGTTTTCTAGTGCTACCCACCCACTGAAGGACTACTGTTAATAATTCCATAATATAACCCCCGGCCTTTGACTTCTAAAAACGCGTAAAGAACAAAATGCAAGAACTGATGAAACCAATAATTCAATTTGAAGGACTCAATCAAGTCTATTGTAACCACTTCCAGGGAGAGGTAGGACAACACGAGAAAAATACATATCCACAGAAGTCGAAAACAGAGGGAGTAGAAATAGCCCCAACTAACATAAAACAGTACCAGATTATAAAAAGCCTCCGACCCATACTGATTTAAAAAATGGCAGACCAACTGAAATGGGTCATAAATTCTCCAACATTACCAAATGAGGAATAGATGGAAGTGAAAAAATGAGAATATCAACAAGAAGTAAGTAAGCTTTCATAAAATGTAACAGCAAGTCAACATTACCAAGGTAAAATTTCAAACCTGCCATAACTCATCTCATACAAAATATATGGGGAGATACTGACGTTGTTGCGTTAGTGTTTTTCTCTTTGCAAAATCACTCACTGCTTCATCCTTCTTTAAATGCTGAGCAAACTTGGCATCTTCCTTATAATTAACTTCACCATCTTCACCTACTATAGCAGTGTCTGCATCAATCTACCATTAAAATTAACAACAAAAAACTTCAGATCCAGACTGCTCTAGCTAGTTAACAACTCAAATAAAAATTACCAATTAATAATAATGCTAAATTTTTCAAGGTATTATATTACACTATTGTTACTTGTTCTGCTGTCTTCTCAACCCCAGGAATATCACCAAGTTTTGAGCCAGCAAGCTCCCAAAAACGTCGACACGATTTGTTTATGCTTTGTTTTTCATGAACTTCCCGAACCAAAGTGAACCCTTTCCGTGATATTATAGCCATATCTGATGTGGGATCTTTAATTGGCATTATTGGCTCTGCATGCTTAGTGAAAACAATTCTCCCATCCAGGAAAGGGGGTTTTGTATCTTTGACAGAAAAAATATCACAAAAAATATTAGGTAGACGAAATAGTAATTACTTGGGTGAAGGGAATAAATCACATAATGATACTATCAAACGAGTTTACAAACCATGAACAAGGAGAATAACCTTTCGCTCTTCCTCATTATCAAACTCAGTCTGCACCTCAGTACCCTTAACAGCTCCAGACGTCAGTAGTTGGCGATCCTCCCACTGAGCATTATCTGCAGCGAGCTGCGATAACTTCTTGCTTTGAGCAAGTGTCATCTTGGTTTCATCCCTTCGAACCTGTAAATTATAATCAATTAAAAATGAAATCCCAGTTCAAAAACCCACATAAATTAACCCACTGAAAAAGGAAGACGATACATTTAGTCCTCCTTCAAAGCTAAACTTAATAGCCAAGAGCAATTTACTCCAAAAACAACGGGCACAATTGCATATAAATGTAATATCATTAATTTTTTGGTAGGTGCATTTGTGGATAACAAAATTATAATTAAATTAAGAATTGTAATTTGAAGTTATCAAATTTCTAGGATAAATACAAATAAAATTAATTATTTTATTTTTTTTGGCAAAAAGAGTCCTATATATTATGTGAGTTATCGCATAAAAAAGTCGTATTTTGTATAATTAAATATATACAAAAGGACGTTTATCTAATTTTTTAAAACAATGTTATAACGGGAGACATTTCATATGTGTCTCTCACCTCCGGTGTCTTTTTATTTTTTATTCTTATTTTTTAACCAAATTTTATGACATGAACATATAAAAGTTCGACAAAAATAAGGATGAAGGACAACACATAATATAATTACGTAAGCAATCATACAAAAATATGATATTATTGTGTAATTTAATATACTCCTCTCACGAGTCATGCCTTGCAAAACAAAAAAATATTTTATAATTTTTAAAATATTATTATTATAAAAGACCGTGTCTTCCTCGGGCTATCTAATAATTCATATCAATATTTTGACAAATATTTATTGTTATATAATCGATTTAAATAAATTATTTACATATTATAAATTATTTACAAAATTGAAAAGTGTTTTTATGTTGGGAATGGGATTGATTACACGGAACAGGAGAGTTTTATTATTGGGAGGAGTGGCATAGCCCGCATAGGTAAGAACTTTTTGTTCAAAGAAAGGGCTTGGGGAATAAGTCAGGAACATTCTTCCAACACCAAATTCATCTCATCCAACTCAAACCCACCTCCAATAAACAGACCAATTACCGAAATCACTCCTTTCCTATCTTCATCCCTCTGTAATTAGGGCAAAATTATCCCCAAGTTTGCAGTTATAGTTGAAGAATCAGTTCAAGAACCGAAATGGGTATAATCAGAAGCAGTTTCTCGTTCTTGATGGGGACAGTTTGTGGAATATTTATTGCCCAAAATTACAACGTACCCAATATCAAGAAAATCGCAACCACTGGCCTTGTCAAGGCCAAGCAAGTGGAGGAGACTTATCGCAAACCCAAGAACAACAAAGATGACAGTTAGTTTAATTTCTTGCATTTATTCATATCTATATATAATATAAAGATCAGCGGAACTATTGATGAATGAATTGAAAATTGTATCTTTATTGTTTCTGCTGAGTTTAATTGGGGGAATATATTGATATGGGATCTGGTTACCAAGTTGTAAGTTGGTCATCTGATACACACGCAAAGAGTTGGTCAATTGACCAAAGTTAAGTTCATGCTAACCATTCCCATTGATATGTTTCTCAATTATAATATTACTCTTCTTTTCTTTTCTTTTCTTTTCTTTTTTCTTTCTATTTTTTACTAAAATTTTGTGGGAAAAGTTATGTCTTGTGCTTCATTTCTCAGCCATTTTATGGACGATGGAGTAATTGTTAGTATGTGGTTGAAATAATGTGTGTGCATCATTGTGAAATAGGGTGTGCTACTGCTAGTTGATACTATGAGCTAGTTTTTCACCTATGAATTCTGAAACTAAGGAATTTTTATGATTTTAAAGGCATTATAGGCATTTTGGTTCTTCTTATTGTATGTTTGAGCTACAAGGGCGCAACTATTCTATTGAATTGTATTCAACTTCAGGCTTTTTGAGATAAGGGGAGTTTAATTTGAAGTTTATTCCAAAAGGATAAAAGAGCGCAACAAAAAGGTTTAAAGGTTTAAAGGTTTAACTAGAAGTGAAAATCTTTCTGAGCGATGGATGTATTACCCAACTCTGACAATTTAAATCACTGCGAAAAGCATATGGTTAGGTTCCGGTTCTCTTATATGCATTTCATAATACTGACAATGAAGATTTTCTAGTTCGATCAATTGTTAGTTTTGTTCTTCATCGGTTAAATCCCTAAAACTTTATTTCGAACCATTTTTGTGGTTGTTTTGATACTCCCGTGAAGCCTTGAGTCCTTGAGTTTGCAGCAACTAGGTTTGGCCAAAGTTGTGCGAGAATATGTACATTTTTTTGGGCATATGAAATGTTTGAATGAAACTGATCTTTGATGTTGATGTTAGTAGTTTTTTGTTTTAATATTGGTCTCCTAACCCAGGAGACCCTGTAATAGTGCTTTTATATTGCTTAATATCAATAAGTCATCTTCTTGAGGTGTTGGAAGATTGTTGTTTGACAAATGCACCAACAATCTTCTTCATCAGAATGTCCAATTCCTTAACTTTATGCAGAACATCAGACCTCTTTCTAAGTTTACTCTTTAATCACACTTCCGAGTCAATTAGTAGTCTTCATACATTGCTTATATTAAAAACCATCTTTTTCTTGTTAATTTTTATATTTTGTGATTTTAATGATGACAATATGCTTGTGAATATAAGTTATTAAATGGGCTGAATTGATTTTGAAATGGTTTGTTGAAAATAATTTATAATCAGTTTGGTTTATGATGATTCAATATGTTTATGCATATTGGTTATTTAATAGATTGCATGAGATATGTTTTGGGCTGATCTGATATTGATCTATTGGATATGATTAAGTGTGACCTTATATTAATGGTCTGTATTGATTTTCGGGTTAAAAGAATATGGTAGGTATAATTTATAGACTTTATCAATTGGAGCATATTAAGGAAGTTACCTATTCTTAGAACCTTTAAGGGAACTAATATAGCTGGAAAGTATTTTGTTTAAAATATACTGAATTGGTATAATATCTAATTCAAATTGCAGTCTATCATGAAATCTTTCCTTATTGATCAACGTTGTTTTAGAAGTTGTTTTAGAGTTGGATTCTATCAGCTTTATTTTTTAATATTTCTTTGACTCCTTTAAATCAGCATATCTTATATTCCTATCTTTAATCATGTTGATTTATAATACTCCTATTCTGTATATATATGCAGTCTTCATTGAGCTTTCTGATACTTGTTATTCTATATATATATGGAGTATATAATATAGTTGTTGTTATAACAGATTACTGATACTTGTTATCCTTCATTGAGCTTTCTTGCTAACAAATTGGAACTAGTCGTTGTCATCCTATTCTATATATATATGCAGTCTTCACGGCAAAAGATGAGACCAATCATTATTGAATACATCCTTGAGAGTTTTTCTAAAGTCTGATTCCATTTGCTATTTATAATCTTCTGAATCTTGTAACTGAACTGAAAATTCTTTGTAATCTTTTATTCATCTTTTGTAAACCGAGTATAAGTCTAGGTTGGCTTGAGTGATCGTCTGTACAACGAAAGCGTCAAAGGTCTTAAAGGTGAGAGAAGTTGCAGAGGTGCAAAGGGGACAGAGGTGTCCAAGTCAGAATCGATCTTCGTTGTACAGTTTTGTAATATTTGAATATTAAGTTTAATAAAAAAAGTGTCTCCAATACTAGTTGGTATTAATTTTGGTGTGTTTTCTATTTTGTCTTTCTTAATCTGCACTTTATTCTGCCTATTTAGTTCTAACTCGTGTATTAACTATCCGATTATAACTGACGAAGAATATATAGTTACCTGTCTGATTATAATCTGCAGCAGAAAAACTTAAAAAACTTAAAAATTGTTCATTGTTAATCACTTGTGGGTTTATACACATATTCACTCTCCTCTAGATGTGTTTATTTACAGAATAACATTTCTTTCTTATATATTATCAATGCAATTAATTTGAAAACCTCCTATCCTTAACTCTTAATGGCCTCAAAATGGGTTAATTGTAACTTGTAAGATAATTGTGATACAATAGTATACTATGTAATAGTCATTGGTTACAGAATATTACTGATTTGGTGTGTATCGTGTATATAGATAGATTCACATTCCTCTCCGTATAACTCGAGGGAGACTGCAGTTTGTTTATTTAGGCACTGGCCAGGTTGCAAATGCGAGTATGTTATAATGCATTTTGGTGTGTTAAGGTAAACTGCCTCAGTAGTCTAGCATTTTATAAACGTCTGTAAATAAAATTATTTTACATTAATCATGTGGATCATTTTGCAAGTGTTTAACTGTTAATACAAGAGGATTGTTAGTTTTAATTATTTATATTGAATACTTTTTGTTTGCATGTGTTTAACACGGGAGTAGTTAGCATGAACTTAATTTTGATCAATTGACTAATACAGTATCGACACGTGTTAGTATTATATTGATTAATTGACCAACTTATTACCTAACACAGTTACCTTGGGTAGTATTAGGTGGAAGAAACTCTAGCAGATTTACATGTTATCAATATTCATATATATCCACGCATGTACAAATATCATACTAATAACGTTAATTTAAATAATAAAATGTCAAATCAATTTAGAATTTGTTCTTTATTGTACTTAATTTCTCATACTTAATCTTTATAAAAAAATATTAAGGATATAGATAGAATTAATATGCTTAATAGAGGTTGGGTGAGCATGAATTTTATGAAAGAATGTAGGATAAATTTTATAAATGTTAATATCTTATCAACGAGTCAATATTTATTGCTGATTATGCACGTAAAATAATCATACTTACAACATTAATGTTAATAATAAAGGTCATTCCTGGTATTTAATTTTTTTCCATAAAAAAAAAATTAAGTAGTACTTAATATTTAATCAATAAGTCATCTTGTTGAGGTGTTGGAATATGATTGTAAACATCTTTTTCATCATATCCACGCCGAAAACACAGACCCGCAAATACCCTCAAATCACAAATTCACAAAATCATAATATTAATATGAGTTTGAATAATATTCCAAAATTACAGATATAATTTGATTTTTGAGCTCAAATAATGACATAACAAATTTCAAATTTATATGACTCATAAAAAGTTTGAATGAAATAAATTTTATAGTTAATAGTTTTTGTTATACATTATACAATTATATTAATTGTATATTAACAAAAACTAAATAAATTCATATCAATTTAAAATTTAATTTGCCGTTGTTTAACCTCAAAAATTAAATTGTATCTGTAATTTTTGAACAAATGGTGAAAATAAATGTGACGCTCCCAAAAATAGGTATTCATCACCCATCTTGAGTCGTCAAATACATGGTACAAAATTTAAATACAACTTAATAATACAACTGTCGTGTAAAATACGACAAAACATAATCTAAGAGTTTTCATACGTATATTGTCATCTAGACAGTATACAAACTCAAAGGAGTCCTCATTACATTTATTATCAAATTATTTAATCAGAATAGTGAGGACTATTAATGCTATCATCTGGACCGTCACTCCTTTCCCCGACTCGTCCCAGCTATATTCTCATTTCCTGAAGAGAACAGTGAAAGAAAGGGTGAGCTCAACTAGCCCAGTAAAAAATATTATGACTAAGATAATGCAAAATAAATTATCATTAGTCTTCAACAATGTTAAACTGATAAAATACAATAGACATCAAGTTTAACTGCAGCGGAACAAGCAATCTATTAGAAGAGTCAAGTAGAGAATAAAATTTACTATCTTCTATGATTTAAAATATTTTCATCAATTTCTATCGCTGAGACTCAGCTTAATAAATAAACCTCATCATCGAATTATCTCTGCTCTACGGGCCAAGGATATTCTTTAAATCATCAATGGTCATGACTATACTGAATAATCCCTTATCATAATCATAAGTCCATCTCTGCACGTAAGTCAAAGATATACAACAATAAAACTAATAATCAACAATCTATCTTTGCACGTAAGCCAAAGATATATAATTTAATAAATAACAGTTCATCTTCACACGTAAGTCAAAGATAACTTTCATCACCGTATAAGCATGAGGATGATAACAATGATATAAACATTAATCAAACTAAAACAAGGATAAATATTAAAGACTTTAAATTTATCCAAATATTATCAATCACTTAATAAACTCATAATCTAATATTATATTATAACAATATTTTAATCACCTCTAAACTTAAAAAAAAAAATTATTTTAATTGTTTACACTTTACCAAATAATACATTTAATCATTCAAAGGATGCCATAATCATAATATTTCATCACCAATGATCAAATCCCTCATCAAAAATCTGCATATACCTTATATAGGATTTCCAAGCCATAAAATCCTATTTTTCCAACTTTGTTACTTCACATAACATATTTAACTCATATGTTCGTAACTAAACTATTTTCATGAAAAATACCAAATTAGTTTCAAAAATATATCTTTCCTGAGATTTAGCAGAATATAGTCCCATAATGAACATATATTTTTCTCGAAATTTTTAAAATTCATTTACTATTTTTCAAAAATTAATTTCCAATTAATTCCTTAAGAAATTATCTACCTCAAGTTTAACTCCAAAAATTCTCAAATCTTGGCAGGATCTTACACATATTGAAATGGTGATAACTTGCTCATTTTAAGTCGGAATGAGCTCATTTTTAGACAGGAGGTTCTTTATACCATATACTTTCATGTTCCAAAAGTCTAGAATTTTTCTCATAATTTAAGTGACCAAAACAGCCCTTCTAAAATCTAGACAGTAGTATTTCGGTAATTTCCAACTTTTAACTCATTTGCTAAAATCAGTCCACACGAAAATCTACAATACCTTTTTCAGTGATTCCACTTGGAGATGCTACAAAACTCATAGATCTAACTCTAGAACTTGACCACACTCAAAAATTCAAAATATAATAGGAGATATGGTCAATTAAATTTTTATGTTCCATTTTCACCAAAATCTGATTTTCAATCCTTTGTGATTTCTAAGAAACTTTCATGTTTTCACATAATAACCAACATAACTCATCATAACACTTACTAATACTTCATATAACCATGATTTTCACCAGTCCAAAGCTTTTATTATGACTCTCATCATAATCAACGTAACCAGATCATTTCCACAATTTAATAAGGAATGAATATAAAGGATCATTCGCCATTTATGTGGTAATCCACATGACAAGTTATTCCAACGAGTAATAATAAAGAATGGAATAACGTATGATTCACCATGCATGCGATAGAGACCGCATGCATGTGTTATTCCCAATGTAATAATAAATAATGGAACCAGTCCCACAGTAACGCATTGCATGACGATATATTAACGAATAATAAAGAATGGAATAACAACGAGAATTTCACCATGTATGCGGTATTTACATAAACAAAGTTATTCAATGTAATAATAAAGAAACGGAACCAGTCAAGAGAAATTACATACCGATGATATTCCAACGAATAATAAAGAATGGAATAATAGAAGAATTTCACCATGTATGCGGTATTTCGCATAAACAGGTTATTCCAACATAATAATGAAGAATGGAATAACAACTCTTACGAGTATTGAAAGAAAGTAATTCTCTTCATGAATACGAAAGAATAATACCCCTTACAGGTACAACAAATAATATCTCTTACCTTATAAAGAAGAGTACTCCGACGGTAGGGCGAAGATATACTTGAAGAAACTTGGACTACGCTCAAAGCTTTCTTAAACACTAAAGAAATACGCTTTCGAAGATTATAGAAGAATAATTCTCTCTACGCTTTCTCTTTTAGAGTTTCAAAGAATTAAAGAAATAATGAAGGAATAAGTTTCTATTTATAGAAAAATGGATCTAATAAGAATTCAATCCATGAAACGGTCCGAGATCGATTTATTTTAAAAACAGACGGTCCAGATTGGTTTATAATAAAATATAATATATTCTATTTATAATATAATAAAACGAATAACTTTTAAAAAGATTTTACTATGCAAACACTATGCAGGCACTATGCAAACACTATGCATAATAAAATATAATATATTCTAATTATTGTCTAATAAAACGAATAACTTTATAAAAGTATTATGTTTTATATAAAAAGATTTTACTATTAGTCTAATAAAACGAATAACTTTATAAAAGTATTCTGTTTTATATAAAAAGCTTTTCTGTTTTATTACATTAATTATACTAATAAAATAAAACTTCATCATCATTATTATTATTCACACTATTAATCGATCAGGTCGTTCCCAGGAAAGAGGGGGCTTTCCAATAAGGATGTCTCCCTATTGGCGCGCAATTAGGTGACCAAACCTCTCCTTGGCAGAATTTTTAGATATCGTTAATATTGCAAATAATAATATTAATAACTCTGTTATTTCAAATCCACACCAAAATTTTGAAAAAAAATATTTTGAGAAAATCAAATCTTTATTCGTAAAATCTGGGGTCACACAATAAATCTATATTTATTTATTTATTTTCAAGAGTTTGAGGAACTTATGCTGCACGGATTATGTGCAATTAATTTATTTTTTTCATAATACTGCAACAAACTTCAACAAGTAAAAATAAATTTAAAATAACAATAAATATCAAAAATAAAATTATATATATATATATATATATATATATATCGGGTTATATGTATATACACAGCTGTGTAGTACACAGTCGTCTATGACGACGATTTTTTTGGATTATAACAACGGTTCACCCGTCGCTATAGCTATTCTGGTCTATGGCGACGGTTCGTCGCTATAGCCCAAAAAAATCGTCGTCATAGGCGACACAGCTGTGTACATTTTTCCCATATATATATATACTAGTTGTGCTCCGTGCCTCCGGCACTACATGGACGGTGGGATTTATCTCAAACTTTGGACGGTTCAAATGATTTATTAGAGTGAGCGAGAAATTCAAAATCGCTATATTTTGTTATATATATATATATATATATATATATATATATATATATATATATATATATATATATATATATATATAGTTTTAAAGTGCCACAAACAAATATAAGATGCTATTCAAACAACCCATATACTACCTGTCAACCTTGTTGAAACCCCTACTCAATTTACTCATGTTTGATCATAGGTAGGTACGTACTCTCTTCATGTATGATGTATGTACTAAAATCGATCATAATAATAATATGAATTTGAGTAATATAATGTTAGACATATATTATAAGCTCATACCAACATTTTAATTAAACATGAGTTTAATTTGTCATGCTTATGCATTTTAATAAATAAATAATGTAATATTGTTTCATTTGAAATATTGGAGGAAAACTAATACATTTATAGCTCTACCGATAATGAGAACACAAGATCACATAATTTATAGATATAAATGAATATTTTAATTTTGGTTAACATGTTAATGTTCGAAAAAGTGAAATTTTTTGACATATCACATGCATAGGGTAAATTCATGTATTCTTTGTAGATGCAAGTTTATATATATGAATATGTTTGTAGGTGCAAGTTTATATATATGAATATGGATATTTTAGAATTATATTATGATATGTACAAACTTTTTGTGTCTTTCATGTAAAATAAATTTATTTTTCAAAGAGGAACTTATGTGCAATAAAATATAGAATTTTAAGAATTCACATTTGGAAAATCATTCAAATGGGATTATGTGCAATAAAATATTGAATTTTAAGAAATTTATTGTGCATATATTGAAAAATAAATTTAAAATAATAATAAATATTTAAAAAAATATTACATATTTATTTATTAATGGTGTCACCACCATTTCCTAAGTGCCTGATTATGATTATAAATTGATTTCACTATTAGTTGAACAAGTCGGTTATAAAGGCATTTCACCCATAATTTTAAGGGACATATCTATTACACCAAGTATTATTAAATTTATAATAGAGAGTATTATCAAATTTATAATTCTGTTATAAAATAATTGGACTTTTAAACCATTACATAAAGTATCGAATTGCATATAATATCGGCCCCAAAATTATTTTTGAATGAAATTAAATTGACCGAAATACTCAACAAATCATTCGGTTTTTTAAAGTTTGACCGTATTTAGATACAGTTTAACTTCACAAGACTATCATGATTTTCTTCGTATATATATTTAAGTAAAAATTGTGCTCTAAATTTATTTAATTTGATTTTTAAAATAAAAATTTTGTATTTGTAAGACCTTTTGAGTAGGAAAAAAAAACAAATGATATTATTTATTAACATTTTAAATATTTTTTTCAAATTAGTTATTATTGTTAATATAAATTGTATTTAGAAGTATGCCAATTTGGGGTTAGTTGTATTTAGAAGTATGTTAATTTGGTGTTAATTGTATTTAGAAGTATGCTAATTTTGGGTTAGTTATATTTAGAAGTATTTTAATTTAGGGTTAATTGTATTTAGAAGTATTTGATTTTTTTTAATGAAATCAAACTGTATAAAACCAATCAATCCAATTGGGTTGTAGGTCGGGTTGGATATTCAGGTAAATTTTCGTCGAAAAATAATTTTGGGCTCAATATTTTATGCAATCGGTAATAAGTAGTGTTGAATGATATTTTTATCTGCCTACCCTCGTAGACAATTAAAAATTACATTTAATATCTATCTTTTTTTACTATTGTAAGCAAATTTTGTTATGTACAAATTGTTTTTTGAATTTTTTTTTTCTTTAACAAATTGGTCAATAACCAATTTAATGAATATATATTGTTGTTTTTTTTTTTGTTTTGATTTTATGGACTAATAGAATGTTATTAAAAAATTTAGTATTTGTTAGTATATTACTAATAGTGTACTCTATCAAAGATTAATGTTCACAAATTTATATTTAATTTTCCTTACATAATATTGTGTATTTATAATTACTTAATAAATTTATTCATAATAGTTTAGAATGTTAAAATATGAAAAGATAAATATTCCGATGTTTTAAACAGACAATTATCAAACACATCATTTCATTTCAAATTCTGGGCTTCTACTTCATTAAGCTCATTCAGATTTCATTTTAGAGACAATTACATTTTATATGACATTTTAAAAAGTAATTACAACAATAGTGCACTCATTAAATATTTACAATATTAATGTATATAAATTTTTATTTTCATTAGTAGTGAAAAAGAACTATTCTTTTAATTATGTTGTGTTATTTAATGTGCTGATGACATGACAATTTAATTTTTTTCTTAAAAAAAAAATCACGCTTTATGTGGGATAGTGGGCTCGTGTTTATATATATATATATATATATATATATATATATATATATATACATTAGTGGCTTTTTCTGCCGACCAAGCTCCATTACATTAGTTGCACGCCATTTAGTTGCATTATATATATACATTAGTTGACGCTTGATTTCTCCAACCAAGCTCCATTAGTGGCTTTTTTCAATTTACTTCCGTGCTTTTGATGAGAGATTCCGATCTTCGATCACAGGGAGTGAGCACGCCATGGGTTTACCATTGATACTAATGTTTGGCTTGATACACTCTCTTTTTAGTTTTATTATTCTTCAAGGCATCTCTTGCTTCACTATGGGCCCTTCCGCGTAGAGACTATATAGAGGGCTTACCACCTCACATTCATAGAGATTCAAGGCTCTTCATTTTAATATTTTTTTAGTTCTTTGTATTTTCTTTCCACTTGGGAGTAAACCTTGTCTGTTTCGTAATTTGTGCCCTCTCTTTTGTTAATCATGTTAATTTTTTCATAGTGCAGTTGATAACCAAACATTCACACCAAGGTAACAAAACCTTCACACTAAGATAACCAAACCTTCATACCAAGGTAATCAATCCACGTCCACACTTGCAGTTTTTTCATGGTACAGTTGGTAGCCAAACATTCATACCAAGGTAACCAATTCAGTTTTGTTAAGTTACCAATTTTTTTTGAATATGATGCAATTGGTAGTCAAACTTTCATGAAATTGGTTGCCAAACTTTTAGACCAAGGTAACAAATTCATACTGCATGTGTGGAGGTAGATTTGGTTACCTTTGTATAAAGGTTTGGTTACATTGGTATAAATGTTTGGTTACCTTGGTACGAAGGTTTGGTTATCAATATTACATTACACATTACTCTCTCATCTCTCTCTTTTCTATGCAGTGTTCTATTTTTTATTGGTTACCTTGGTATAAACGTGAACATGGTTGTAGTAGAGAAATGAGGTCGAAGCAAAGAAGGTACAAGAGGAGGAAGAGAGAGAAAATGATAATGGCGAATCGGTGTGGTGGTCGCGGCGACCTTGTAATCTTCCATCGTTGTCGACTGTTGTTACAAAGTAGTTGTAGTTTTTGGTTTTTGGAGAATAGTTGTCGCTGTCGATTGTTATTATTTTGAATTTGAATTTATTTTTGTTGTTAGATCCCAAATATTTAAATTTGAATTATTAATTATGGCAGTTATTTCTCCTTGATATTAGGTTTTCTTATTAATGTGAATTGTACTATTTTTATAATATGAGTTCTAATTACACTCTTTTTGTAATTATTTGATTGATCCACTATTCTTATAATTACTTTGTATATTTATGTAAAGAACCCTTAATTTTATCAAGCAACACCTTATTGTTTATGTAATGTGATAATTATATTTAATTCTAATGGCAACATTTTCCTTATTGTTATGTAATGTTGATGGACGATGTTCTCTGTAATTTTTGTTTATATTCAACAAAATATGATAATATCAAAATAAAACAAATGTCAATTTATTGTAATGTTTTAAGAAATTACAGTTACAATTTATAAGGTAAAGAAAAATTACTCCAAGTTTAAGCACTAATTTTAATTTTGAACAAATATAAATTCAAGTTTCAAATCCTAACTTCAATCTCAAAAGAGAGATCCCCTCAAGTTTTAATCCATATGTCGTCTAGTAAACTCTAGCTAATAATAATAAATAAATAAAAAAGAAAAGTCGTATTTATCACTTGTTTTTTATTCGGTAAATGAGTTCACGCTCTAATGAAAATAATATAAAATAACACCGTACTTTTAAGTTCGACATTATAATTTTATTATCATACTCCGTATTATACTGCTAATTAACATACAACTTTTATATATATATATATATAGAGAGTCCGGATCTTAAGCTCACCATTTATTCAACTCATTCGTATTCAACTCACCCGTGCTCACCTCCCTTTAGCGACGGACCTAGCGACGATTCAGTCATACAACCGTCGTCTATACTTTTAGCGACGCTATATGTTATCCGTCGTTAAAAGTATAGACGGCGGGGTGAGTTCAGGTGAGTTGGATAAGGGGTGAGCTTAAGATTTGGACCGTATATATATATATATATACAGACAGGATCCAGTTAGGACTCCCGAATTTTGTTAAAATGCGAATTTTTTTTTTAAAACAATTAAAAAAAAAGTTTAATATTTTATAGAACTGAAATTTTTCTATAATATAGTAATTTGAGTGTGATTTGAATACATATAACAAAATATATTTTGTATATAATTAATATTTACTTGAAATTTTTAAACGACAAATATTAAGAGGCAGAAATATTTCTCTAAAACGACTTGTATTAAAGTACAGATAGAGTATTATGTTTTATACAAGTGTAGGATTAAAATGATGTAAGATTACTCTTTAAAACTAAATTCAAAGAGAAGTGAAATTGGGAGAAAGAGGGGGTCAGAAAATACCAATTCATTTTACCAAAGAATAAATCATTTCCACACTAATAAGGTTATTCATAAAATTGCTCAAAATGCAGTTCCTCTAATATATTCAACAACTTAATTAGTCGTGTTCAACAGTACATAAACTACAAATTTTTTTTTACAAAAACCAAACATTTTAAGAGAATTTTTGCACATCCAGAACTCAGAAATCATTGGCATAGGGAATCACACACAATGAATTGGCAGCACTGTAGCTGCTCTTGTGTCTTACTTAATGAGGTAGCCTGCGAGAAACCCTAGCAGACCAACCAGCATGACAAACAAAATAGAGAACCCGCCAACATTTCTTTTGCCGATCTCTCTCCTCACCAGTTCCTGTTCAAAGAAAATAAAAACTCATGACAATAATGCACATACACAAATTTAAGTAAAACAAAAGCATGTTGATGAGAGTGGCAACAATAATTTATGTCGGATTTCTTTCTTGGCTTCTCCGTATCTGGACACAGTCTACAACTTCCTTAATGGCATAATAAACCAACCCATGAAGCAAGCAGCTTCAAACATAGAAGTTTTTCTATCAGAATTTTAAATGGGTGATCTCAAACATGGAATCAAATTATTGAAGAACAGGTTTAGTTGCCAACACACACCCATATATATCATTTTCATAGTCACTAAAGCATATTCATAAACACATGCAGCATGAGTAGGCTATAAAAGGGTGCTAGTCTCCTGCACTGCCATCATGAGATATAGCAACTGTACTTGTTCCAGATTGCAATTCTAAAGAAGTGAAGGAGAGTCATCTCATGACCAAAATTAGAAATCACCAACCATATTTACAGTTGGAGTTATTAGTTTCTTCTGTGAAATCCAGTTGTTCAGGTCATGTAGTCATATAAAGTAAACAATATTCTGGTTACAAGACTAAAAGTCTATGAAAGGAACTTCTCAAAAATAAATAATGAAACTAGTTGTGAATGCTACTGTGATTTTTGAGTTTTGACACATGCTAATAAGTCGAAAAGTTTATTCATCAAACAGAACCTCCATGTACTGTTTGTTTTAACCAACCTTTCCTAGCACATTTCGAATCAACCTAATAATTAAATCATACAAAATATTGAGGTGAATCAGTGAACTCATTAGATATAAAAATGTGGCAAAAGACACGGAAGACTCAACATCGTGAAGTATGTGCAGTCAAAAACAATTAAAAAGGGACTAAAATTAAATATCCATAGTTGAGGTCACAAATTTAGTGATGGATGAAAACCATGTGACTAATCTCCTAAGCACTTTTGCATCTTCAAACCAATCTCAAATGCGACCCGCAATCACAACCCCCAGTTTTTGTAATTAAATGTGTACCTTTTCTTTAATTTTTGTCTTAACCCCTTTTAAAATTAAGCACCAGTGTGAATACACTTAACAATCAACATGTTCAGCTCTTAGATAATGTTCAACTGCACTAGAAAAGTGCACATAGAAAACTGTTTAGACAAAAAGTAGTTAACATAATCGTTGAGATTTACGAAGTACTGGAAAGTAAATACAATCAAAACGCCATGAAAAGCATACCAACTCCTGATGAAGCTTCTGATTTTGTTGAATAGCAGAAGCTTTCTCATCAGTCAGCTTGGAAACCATAGACCATGTCTGTAACAAAAAGACTACCGTTAGGTTACATGCAAAGTTAACAAGGTAAAGCAGTGTACACTAGAAATCTTTAAAAAAAAGAAAAAGAAAAAGACAATGTCAATAGAATTTATATGATCTTAACTCCTATCTCCCTAAGAAGACAAATATTCGACATTTCTATAGCACTTCAGATGAATGCAGCACGCGTCCAGCCAACAGTGAGACAAAATTCAGACACGCCTAGCGATATATCCTATACATACTTCCATATCAGTATAACTTTGTGAGATCTGATAAATTTTCAGACATGTGACCGAATAATTATTGTCAGCTTTAGTACTTAACTATGTTATACATAACCCAACCCACTTGTAGCAAGCATGAAATGATCAGCCATACATTTTAACTTGGTCGTAGACTCGTAGTTGGCTCTTTGAAATTGCAAGCACATATTCAAATGTCACAGAACGTGAACCAGTCAAAACACAAACAGGATTTATGTTCATGCTAGGTATGGTTTTACATGCATAATGAATTGTCACATTATCTGTCCCTTCTTTTGTATGGTTACATGAGCAATTCCAAGAATGATTACAATGATGACAACAACAGGGGAAATGACAATGATCGGCACATGTTGCCAAATTACCATAAGCATGATTAAATTATTTTTCCCTAAGCAGCTTATACCACATCAAGTTTCTATTTTCCAGTTAATGTAGTGTAATCCCCGAGATGTAAAATCTGATCTTGTAAGCTCCTTGTCAGAAAGCCATAAAGATACATAATTTTAACATTAAGTTCCATATATCTTTTGCTCCATTAAGATTTTATGCCTCTGAAAATTAATTTTCACAGCATGAACTACCATTCACGATCACTAAGAGGACCTTGGCATTAGATTTATCTATTTGTATATAACTTCATGTCAAAACTACTCTACATGGTACTTCTGAATCTCATTCTCAAGTCTCAACTTCCTTCACAACCACTTTAAGCCGCTCCTAGGCTAAAAAAAACATTGCTACATGCCTCATCAATATAGTCTTTCAAATTGTCTACATAATGACTTAATATAAACCCCACATATAATATAAAAATGAGAACGTCACAGTTGTTGGGAAAGCTGAAATATTTCATAAAGATCCTGTGCTTGTAATCATGTCTACTCTTTTTCTTCTTCTTTTTTGTGTGTAGGGGAGGAAGAGAGAGAGAGAGAGAAGATTGTTCACCTCTGCAGACGAAGCCTTCTCTTTTGTTTCATCCAAAGATCTTGTCAACTGATATTTGAAATAGAATAAACACAAATTAAGAATAATACCTTTCACAACTCAATTTCATGGAAAAGGAAAACCAAGAGCATCACTTACAGCATCAAGCAATGGAGCATTTTGGTTTCCATCCTCAACAACAGATGCCCTGGGAGAAGACCCTTCTTCAGATCCTTCAGGAACAGGTGATGGGGGATTAGCAGGAATGTACACAACCCTCAATTTAATTTCCTCAATAACCTTCCCATCCTCCTTATTAAACTACAAAATAAATCAACATAGCAACTGAGACCCAATTAAAAATAACCTGAACACTATCTTGACTAAACAGAAATCCATGAAAAAAATATGACCAACCAGTTCTGGGCTTATGTCCTTATTTGTGGCGGCATTAGGTGCAATAACACTCTGGAGTAGAAATTTGTCCTTGCACTGCATATCAGGTGGTGTCTCTTTTGGGGCTTGCATTGTAACTATCAAAACGCACAAGTAAATGTAACAAGTAATCAAATTTAACTCTTGAGCAGCTTAATTTCCACATAAGTCAACTAAAACAAGTAGTTTCTTTTAAGAATTTAACAGAATTTTACCTGTAACACTGCAAGATGAGCCTGGCAAGACAATCCCAGAGTTGGGTCGGACACAATACTTCTTCGGGTTTGTTGTCTTAACCTTTTCAGTTACAACTCAATTCATCAAAAATTAAATACAATCACTCATTTGCAATCAAATATATTAACTTATTGCTAACACCTACCTTGAAGGCAATATATTCGTCAGTCTTGTTAGTCAATTGCATAGAACATGAACTCTGCTTCCTCACCTCAACTTTCCACCACAAATGCAAACGAACCCATTAAATAAAAAGATAAGAAAATCAATACCCACCAAAAATATAATAAATTCAGCCAAAACAATATATAGAATGTCACATCTTCCAGTTTAGTTGCCGAAAAAATTCAGCAAAAGAAAAGAAAGTAAGATCGTTTTATTCATATTTAACCTTCAGATCTTTATAGATTTAATTTGGCTACCTATACAAGCTAAAACCGTGGAAAAATTACAACACTAAAAATATTGAAAAAGTTCTTACATTTTCCATCTTCTTCCCCAAATTTTCTAGTCAACCAAACACAAAGCTAAAGAATTTAAATATAAATAAAGAATAAGACTTACATGGGAATTTGAGCTCCGAGGGATGAATGCTGAGGAAATCACCAGTATTCATGGCTCTGAATGAACTAATGACCAGCACCAAGATTCGAAAATTGGCTAAATGATGGAGAACAATTTGGGGGTAAATCAAAACGAAAATTTTTCTAGGGTTTTTAGGGAATTGAGATGAGGAGTGAGAGTTACTATTGAAGAAAACAGAATCTTCTCCAATAATGCGTGCGTTTGTTTTCTTGGATTATTAGCTTCTTCTTTTTTTTGCCCTTTTGTTTTGGAGTAAATTCTATGTTGTCACTATCATGTAAGGTTTTATGCACAATTATTTTATTTGTGCACAAATACTAAACATTGGGGTCAATTGATCCACAGATAAATTTTTTAAAATTTTTTAGGATGTTTAATAAAAAAATTTAAATTGAAATTGAAAAATATTATTTTTTTAAAATTAGAGATATATTTTAATTTTTTAAAATTAAATTGAAAAATTTAAAATTAAAATTTAATATGACGTTATTTAATTTTAATACAACATAAATAACAATTGTAAACTAACTATAAAACACTACTAATTATTATATTTGTTATTTTCAAAACTTAAACGAACTTATATCAATTCAATTTTGAGTATTAGAATTTCACGAATTAACTTTAAAAAGTCAAAATGTATATCTAGTTTTAGATTGGAGGTAATATTAAATTCTTCAAAATTCATATTCTATACTATCTTGATCACTACAATATTTTTTGTTTCTCCGTTTTTCGTCTAGCGGTTTGATCTAACTCTTCTCACTAGTTCGACTTTAGAGAAAATTCGATATATATGTTGTATTTTTTTATTTATAATTTCATAAATTTAGCAATTACTTTAAGATTTTTTGTAAT
The DNA here is from genome assembly GCA_020205605.1 of Panax ginseng. Classification (NCBI taxonomy): domain Eukaryota; kingdom Viridiplantae; phylum Streptophyta; class Magnoliopsida; order Apiales; family Araliaceae; genus Panax; species Panax ginseng. Next base: position 147,171,060 of record CM035133.1, read on the forward strand.
TACTTGCGTCTTTTTTTATAATTGCTTCTGGATTTTTGTAACTAATAAAAATGAGACTATCGTACAACAATTTAAAGTAATAAAATTTTGAAAAATGTTACTATAAATAATATTTGGGGATTATTTATTTTTGTAATTTATTTTACTATATATTTTACTCAATTCGAAACGAACAATCCTAATTGAGTTGGATGGATAGATAATCTCATCCAACTTTAAACCTAGATCACCTCCATATATATATATATATATATATATATATATATATATATATATATGAGAAAAATATATGTACACAACTGTATATTACACAGTCGGTTATGGCAACAGTTTTTTGAGCTATAGCGACGGTTTCACTCATCGTCATAGTTATTCTAGGCTATGGCGACAGTTTACCGTCGTTATAGCTGTAAATCCCCAACTTTTATGAATAAAGATTAATTTCTATCGAAATATATTTTTGAATATTATGGTGTGGATATGATATAATGTTATAGTTGTGCGTAATATTTACAAAATTTACAAAGTAAGCAAGTAGTTATATAATATTCGATTGGTGGGGAATATTCGTTTTAACAGGGAATATTCGTATGACGACTCACACAATCATCAGTGGACCTCATGTGAAGTATTGTCGTAGTAAGAAAAACAGCGAAATTATCTTTTATAAAAATAACTACGGAAGTGTTAGTAGTAAAGTACAAAGATGTCTGGCGTGGTTGCATAAGAAGACACCTGTATTGGTTATTGATGCTTACATAAGAAGTCACTCAGTTATACTCAATTATTGCTACAGTAATTGATGCATCATATCTCTCATATTATTGATTCAGTTATTGTCACAGTATCATTTGCATTATATGTTATATTAATAAATCAATAATTGAGACGACAAAGTTGTTCATATTATTAAATTACAATATTTACAATGTCTAGAAATTCTGTCAAGGAAAGGTTTGGTCACCTAATTGCGCGCCAATAGGGAGAAATCTTTATTGGAAAGCCCCTTCTTTCCTGGGAACGACCTAGTTGTTAAATATTGTAAGTTATAATATTAATGATGAATAAGTTCGTGTTGATTATAGATGAATTTGATAGTTCTATTGTGTTGAAATTATTTGTGTTAGTGGAAGTCGACATTTATTTCGATAATAATTGATGTCTGGAGGTTATATTGTTCAATCGGGTATTCGAGGCACTTTTTGTGTCGGAATACTATTCACGAGTTACTATTCACGGGTTACTATTCACCCGATTACTATTTACTCTAGTATTATTTACTCGAGTATTTGGGACACTTTTCGTGTCGGGGTACTATTCACGGGGTTACTATTTCCGAAGTACTATTCACGGGGTACTATTCACCCGAAAAAATATATTTCTTTTCGGTCCAAATCATTTTTAGGTACAATATTATTCCATGAGGAGATGTGCTAATTTTTCAGACCGTTGGTTGAAATTATAATACTTCCTCCGTCCCATGATAAAAGTCCTTATTACTATTTTGGTTAGTCCCATGTTAAATGTCTATTTTCCTTTAATAACCAAACTTTTACACATATTTTCCTATTATACCCGTAGCATTAAATATCTCATACTTTTCTTATTCTAATTCTCTCTCCATATTTAATGACATTATTATGGACAATTTTATCATTTCATTCATCTTCTTAATATGCGTAAAAAGTCCACCAGGACTTTTATCCTGGGACGGAGGGAATAGTAAATCAATATGGATCGTTGGTTTAAAGTTTTAATAGTAACTTGTCCTTTCGATTTTCCAAGAGTTATTTGTCCCTTCAGTTTTCCAAGAGTTATTTGTCCCTTCAGTTTTCCAAGAGTTACTTGTCTCTTCGGTGTTCCAAGAGTTAATTGACCCTTCGCAAATAGTAGTTGTCTCTTCAATATTACCAAGAGAATTTTGACCCTTCGTTAAGACCAAGAGCCACTTTCAGTTCTTCTATAAATAAAAGCTCATTCCTTTATTATTTCTTACGAATTCACTGAAACTCTAGAGAGAAAGAAGAAGAGAAGTCTGCTACCTCACTTTTCCAATATCCAGTTTCTTCTAAGGTAAGGGGTATTATTTCTTTCAGTATTCATGAAGAGAGCTATTGTTATTCCATTCCTTATTATTACATTGGAATAATCAGATATCGTGGACTCACCGTATACATGGTGAAATTCTGTTGTTATTCCATTCTTTATTATTCTCTTTGAATAACTGCTCATATGAAGTCTGCATACATGGTGAAATTACATTGTTATTCCATTCTTTATTATTCTGTTGGAATATCATGCTTGCGTCTTAATTTCTCCCGACCGGTTCCATTATTTATTATTCGGTTGGAATATCCTGTTTGTGCGTTTACGTATGACCTGGTTCCATTCTTTATTATTCTGTTGGGAATAACCTGTCTGTGCAGTCTATCGCACGCATGGGGAATCCTTCTGTTATTCTATTCTTTATTATTATGTTGGAATAACCTGTCTATGTGGATTACCACATGCATGGTGAATGATCCTTTGTATTCATTCCTTATTAAATTGTGGAAATAATCTGTATACGTGGATTACCGCATGGCGGGTGAAAATCCATTTGCAGTTTCATATATTCTATTATACTCAGTTGGTTAAAGTTTTGGCTTCTATACTCCATGAAATTAGTAGAATATCCTGGATATTTGCTCTTCATCCAGTATCTTTTCATGAAAATATTCTTTTAAGCATTCTTGAATTTTTCTCCACAAAGCAGTATCATGTTGACAATTTGGACATTGTTGGTTCCTGGATAAATTAATTCTTGAACTTGTTTTATTGAATTATTATGTCATTGTCATCATCCTCATGCTCATAGATGGACTTAGTATGATTATGACTGATAAGTGGGTTTTATACCTACTTATTGAATACCAATTCACGCGTACTATGCCCATCTCAAGTACATTTTAGGGTGTTTTTAGTTGAATTTCATGTTATTTTGCATTGCATTTACTTAAAACTCTTTTTGGTGAAAAAGTGCTGGAAATGGCCTAATTTGGTGGTCTTAATGGCATGAAGCTAATGGATGCATGGCGTGAGGATTTAGTGGAGCAAGAAAACCAAGCATGACAAGGATGAACAACATAACAATTCAGTAGCAGCGTCAACAATGCAAAACCAGGACTCGAAGCGAAGAAAGCAGAGTGGGCATCGCAAGCCGCAGCAGCGAGAATAAACTTGAGGACGCCTTGCATGCAAAGCACCTACCGACGAGATATTGTACAATCGCCTACAGAAAACACACTGGAGGAGCACGCTACGCTGATGCCTGAAAGGTCATTGAACTGCTTTTATTTTAATTTTTAATTAAAAGGGTTGTATTGGAAAAAAAACTATTCTGACTGGTGTCAGACGTATGATTCATTACTTTTTACGTATTTTTATAGTGGGAACTAGGGTTTACACCTTGAGAGAGATTCCAACGTAGAATGAAGCCTAAACTCCATCTTTTCTAATTCTTCGTGGGATTTTCTATCATTGTGGATTATTATTGTTATTTTGCTGGAATTATATGAGGATTTGAACGTTAATAGTGGTTCATAATCAGCAATTGGGTTTGATCGTTTCTATCCCTTCTCTTTCAATTGTTTGCTTATTATCCATGTTTGGCTTTGATCCTTAATGGCTTTTGGTTTGGTCATGAACTAAACTCCATTATGGGATTCTAACGATTTTAATATGTAGTCTAATTGCATACTTGATTGCTGGGGCTGTTTTACATATCATATGGGATTTCTATTATGATTGCTTTGCATGTATGAATGCTTGATCACCATTCATTTTCAGTACTTGTATGGAATTGACAATGAACGTGCAAGTATGGAATGTAATCATGATATCATACGTATATGGGGCTGTTTTGCATGGCTTGTGTATTTCGTGAACCAGATAGACATATATTGTTTCACCGTATGAGTTAAAATAAGAGCTTGTGCTTAAATTCAGTATGATTGCAATTTCACATAGACATATAGTGATTTTAGTTATATTGATGATTACATGGAGTCTATCGCTTGTGGATGTTGTGTAAGTAGGTCATAGTACATTGAAAAATGGCTATGACTCTATTAGTGCTCTTGGCTACTTTTCTGTGATATGTGAACAATTCTTGCATGATAGTGGTAATTAGATGAAGTATTAAATGAAGTTAGGATCCCATTATTTCCAGACTTGGTTTATTCCATTATTATTCTTATTTTAGTTGTTATATGCAATTAAAGTAATTCACCAATATAGTCATTAGTTTAAGCATATAAGTATAGTGATTTACTTGATGCATAGTAGTTTAAATTTGACAACTTTCTCTGTGAGATCGATACTCTACTTACTCTGTATTACTTGTTGACGCATGTATGCTTGCATGAGTTAGAGCTCTTTTATCAGAACTGAAAAAGAGGCAACAAGTTTTGGGCGCCGTTGCCGGGGAAAGGCGTTTAAATTAAATAATTATCATCAATTTCAAGCTATATTGTATGACTTAGACAATTCTGATCGTTTCTCATTTCTATTTTTGTTTTGTTTTTAGTTTCAGGTACTTGTAGATTTTTATGCACACGCGATCATCCAACTCAAAATTAACACCAGCGCAGGATAACATTAACGGAAGAGGTTGGAAAGCAAGTGTGCGAAGAAATTTGCAAGCTCAGTTGGAAAGTACCATATCTGATATGGCAGAAGAACAAAGAGAGGAGCACAAGGCTCTAAGGGATTATTCCATGCCGAATATAAATGGACTACAGTCGAGCATAGTCAGACCGGCGGTAGCAGCGAATACTTTCGAGATTAAACTGGGCACTATTCAGATGGTGCAAAATTCGTTACAGTTTGGGGGTGCTGCTACGGATGATCCGAATGAACACCTGTTGAGTTTTATTGAGATTTGTGATATATTCAGATACAACGGTGTGACGGATGATGCTATCAGATTTAGGCTATTCCCATTCTCATTGAGGGATAAGGCGAGGAGTTGGCTCCATTCTTTGCCGTCAGGGTCAATCACTACATGGGAGGACTTAGCATAGAAATTCTTAGCCAAGTTTTTCCCAATGGCTAAGACTGCAAAGATGAGGATAGCTATCTCTCAGTTTGAGCAACAACAGGGCGAGTCGTTATATGAAGCATGGGAGAGATATAAAGAGATGCTAAGGAAGTGTCCGCATCACGGTATGCCGGATTGGATGGTGATCAACTCATTTTACAATGGATTGGGATGGCAGTCGAGACCTATTGTAGATGCAACTGCAGGATGGGCATTATGGGCAAAGAGCTATGACGAGGCCTATACACTTATCGAGACTATGGCTGTAAAAATGATTACCAGAATCCTACATCTCGGATGCCACAGCCCAAGGTTGCAGGTGTGTTGGAGGTAGATGTTATAACTCAGTTGTCGGCATAGATAACAACGATGGCAAAGAAAATAGATACATTGGCAGAGAGCAAAGTGAAAGCAATTGCCTTCGTATGTGAGATTTGTGCGGGGTCACACTCCACAGATCAGTGTGCTATCTGCTCAGAGTCGGTACAGTATGTGAGCAACTGCAACAAAGACCAAGGTCAATTTCAGAACACATACCACCCCAACAACCGAAATCATCCAAACTTCAGTTGGTTAAACAATCATGGGAATCAGCAGAATCAGTTTCAACCGAAGCAACAATTTCAATCACAGCCGTCTCAGCCACAGTTTACACTAAAACCCCCATTCCCGCCGGGATTTTCTCAATAACAACAACATTACACGCCAGCTGCACCTCAGCAAGAGAAAAAATCAGAAGTGGAGGAGATGATGTTGAAGTACATGGCAAACACGGAAGTTATGATCAAAAGCCAAGCAGTGGCTATTAAGAATTTGGAGACTCAGATGGGGCAAATGGCGAGCATGCTGAACAACAGGCCCCAAGGTTCTTTGCCAAGTAATACAAAAACAAATCCAAGAAGAGATGGGAAGGAACAGTGCCAAGCGATCACATTGAGATCTGGGAAAAATATTACAGACACTGCAAGTCGCGCGCCCACGCTTGTTTGTATTGAAAATGCCATGCACTAGCAATAGAAAGTGAAACACAGTGAATCTTGAGAAAGAAAATCTGGACAATTCTGAGGTGCAACATGAAGAGAAAGATAAAGCAGGGTCAGTTGAGAAGCCTAACAATTCAATACCACCAGTTCACCCTCGAGTTCCATATCCGCAGAGATTAAATAAGCAGAGGGAAGATAAGAAATTCAGCAAGTTTCTGGAGGTCTTTAAAAAGTTACAAATCAACATACCTTTGCCGAGGCATTGGAACAAATGCCAAGCTATGCAAAGTTCATGAAGGATATATTGTCAAGGAAGCGGAGATTAGATGAATTTGAGACAGTAGCCTTGACAGAGGAGTGCAGTGCAGTGCTTCAGCAGAAATTACCTCCAAAGCTGAAGGATCCGGGTAGCTTCACAATTCCGTGCACAATCGGGTAGATGAGCTTTTGTAAGTGTTTATGTGATCTTGGGGAAAGTATAAATTTGATGCCCTTGTCAATGTTCAAACAGTTGGGATTGCCGACCCCAAGGCCGACAAACATATCATTACAGCTACCTGACAGATCCATCACGTATCCATGGGGAATTGTTGAAGATGTGTTGGTTAAGGTGGACAAGTTTATCTTTCCGGCTGACTTCATCATCTTAGATTACGAAGAAGACAAAAGCATACCAATCATACTAGGGAGACCATTTTTAGCCACAGGTAGGACTTCGATAGACGTGCAAAAAGGGGAACTCACAATGCGTGTACATGATCAGGAGGTTACCTTTAATGTCTTCAAGGCAATGAAGCTCCCAACAGATGAAGAAGAGTGTTTCCGGGTTGATTTGGTGGATCGAGGTCTAAATGATGAAGTTCAGAATTTGGTGAACTATGAACCGTTAAGTTGTGTACTTGGTGAAAACTCAGATTTGGAGGTAAAGCCATTGACGAAAGCTGAAGTTATTAAATTTCGGGGTGAGGTGGACAGACAAGAAAGTCGCCTCAACTCTTTCTTCAACATGAGAATCAGAGACAGTCAAGCTAATTGACTATAAGTTAGCGCTTGATGGGAGGCAACCCATTATTTTTATCTCTATTTTCTTTTTATTTCTTCAGATTAGGTTGCTCTAATTAGTTCTTCTTTATTTAATTTCTGATAAATTGTTGTGTTGCATAAGTGAGTGTGCAATTGAAATTGTATTGGGTAACGGTTGATGTCAATTTAGCGTTCATTTGATCAATTATGCATGTTCCATAATGCACACTTTGACGAGAGAGATTTGTGTTAATGTAGGTGTAACATGATCACTGTCCTGCAGTGGAGAATATGCACACTGGAAGCGCAAGAACCAGCCTCGCGCGACCGCGCCATATTACTGCGCGCCCGCGTGCGTTCGTATTAGATAATAACCAGCATTCGCGTGCTCGCGTCCAAAACACATTAACAGGTTGCGCAGCCCCGCGCGACATCAGACGTAGGAAAAAAATTTTAAAGTCTAAAAACGTGTTGGAGATAACCCGGACTCTCATTTGAAACATATTAGAAGCGCAATCAGTGTTCTTTCCATAACTGCACGTCTCTTTCTCTCTATCAGTTACAAAAATTGAAGCCATCAATCTCTCCACCACGTGATTATCCACGATTTCTTCCACGTTCTACAGTTACCCACGTTTCATCAGTGCATTATAAAGCTAGGGCTCTGAGTGGGTTGTGCAAATAAAGTTTGGGGGTATTCTCATCATCGGTTCTTCTTCATTCTAAGTAAAATCATCAGCATTTTCTCTATTCACAGCAAATGGGTCCAAAGAGAACGAGATCGTCTTCTTCATCATCATCCTCCGACAGTCAAGGGGAAGATGTTGTCGACCACAACAACTTTCTGTGCTTGGAAGCCCAACAGGAGTACTATCGAATTGTCGTGAAAACATTTGTCAAAGAAAGGGGATTCAAACCGGAAGGACAAGATGGTCAGTTATGCGCCATGATCCACGAGAGAGGCTGGGGTGGACTGACTGCCTCTCCCACGCCCATTCCGATGAGCATAGTCCGAGAGTTTTACGCCAATGCCAAAGTCACCATGAGCGGTATCGCTATGGTTCGAGGTTTCGAGATAGACTACAGACCCACCGCCATCAGAACCATTTTCAGACTCACCGAGACACCACCAACACCGGCTGCCAATTGGATCACAGGGGCACATATGGAAACAGACTTGGAGCTTGTTATTGCTGAATTGTGCGTGCTAGGCACGAAGTGGACTTACAAAGTCGGCACGAACCAGCCTCACATATTCCCAACAACCGCACTGAATCAATATGCCAAGGCGTGGAATTTGTTCATATGTGCCAAGCTATTGCCTTCGTCTCATCAGCATGAGATCACGGCGGAAAGGGCCAAAATTCTGTGGGGTATAATTACGGGCAAGTATATTGACGTGGGTCATTTGATTCATCAAAATATTTTGAAGTATCTGAGGGGAAGTACCATGAGGAGCATTCCACATGAATCAGTGGTAGCTATGCTATGCGCTCATCAGTGATGTAACTGGGGCAACGAACAAATGCAATACCCAAGCCAAGACATAACTCATGCCACCATTGCAAAATTTGAGGACTGGGCAGGTGGTGAGCCGCACCCGCGCGGACGAGGATTTATTCTCCGGCCCACATTCCCAGAGCCATCACAGCAGCCCTCTCAGACAGATTAGGCGGGCCCGTCGACACGACCACATGCTCCTCATGGTGATCGTCAACTCCGAAGGTTGGAGCGAAGGGTCGATGCCATATATGATAATTTTGGAGCGTTTGCTACAGGTCTCACGAGGGCCTTGGCCGAGTCTTTTGAACAGCAAGGAACAATGCTAGAGTGACCTCAGTTCGGGATAGCAGTGTCATATCCACCACCAGATTCACCACCCGAGGAGGGTGGTACCACCGATCACTAGGGGAGTTTTCTTATACCCTTTACCTTTATTCAATGGGGCATTGAATATTATAAGTTTGGGGGTATTGGGGTAGTAGGTTAGTTACATGTAGTTTTTGCATGATTAGTTTAAAATTTTGCATGTTGTTTGTCATGTGCATGTCAGTTTATTTGTTTGTGTTAGAAATTTTTTATTTTTTGTTTAAGTTATTATTGCTTGTGCTAGTATGTTTAGTTTGCATGTCTCACAAAGTTCTTGCTTTATGGAAATTTTTATCTAGCCGATGATGATAGTGAATTGTGAAGGATTTTTGAGTATTTTGGATAACATGAATGTAGTTATAATGTTCTACACAATGAAATTCGTATTGCTGTTTAAATGCTTTCGGTTTGCACGAATGTGTTCACAATCACTTGTAAGTATAAGAAGTATGTGTTGCATTGCTCGATAGAAAATGTAGTTTTAAAAAGAGAAATATGTGGAAAGTGATCTTAGACTGTATGAAACACTGATATTCAAACTTTGGGAAAACATGGGTATGCTATGTATATAAAAAAATAAAGAATAACGCGGCTAGTCTTATTTTCTTATTTGGAATGCTACTTTGAGTAGAAGATGCCTCGGGGAATTGTCTCTACACTTAGCGCCCTAAGGTCTTTCATGGTCTGGGAGTCATTGGTTGAAAGCTCGCTAAGGGGTAGTAGTGTTGCCTAATGGAATAAGACATTGCACACTCATGTGAAAAAAAAAAAAGAAGAAGAAAAAGAAAAAAAAAAGAAAAATAGTAATAAACACCGCGGAAAAGAGCGAAAATTCGCCCTCGTGGGTAGCAATAAAGCAGTTAAGCCCATTGTTGAATCTCAATTTATTTTGATATGTTGGATCAGTCTTCGTTGTATAAGTATACATGAGTCTTGATTTATGCTATAATTTTCTATTTTGAGCAGTGTAACATGTGTATTCTTTGTTTAAGTCAAGTTTTGGTGAACACACCACACACACACAGCATCTCTATAGCATTTATGAATTATCTGAGTGTATGATATTATGCCTATAGTTTAGTTCGAATCTGTATTCTTGAATCTGGACAATTCACTGAGGCAATTTGGACTGAAATTCTGTTAGAGCTGGAACAATGTGAGACTAGTTTGCATCATAGCTTAGTTGCATAGTAATGTAGCTGCGTTTTCATTATTCGTTAGTATGCATTACTTGAGGGCAAACAACAGTTCAAGTTTGGGGGTATTTGATAAGTGGGTTTTATACCTACTTATTGAATACCAATTCACGCGAACTATGCCCATCTCAAGTACATTTTAGGGTGTTTTTAGTTGTATTTCATGTTATTTTGCATTGCATTTACTTAAAACTCCTTTTGGTGAAAAAGTGTAGGAAATGGCCTAATTTGGTGGTATTAATAGCATGAAGCTAATGGATGCATGGCGTGAGGATTTAGTGGAGCAAGGAAACCAAGCATGATAAGGATGAACAACATAATAATTCAAGAAGGCAAGAACAATGCAAAAACCGCACTCGTAAGTAGTAAAGCAGCGAGTGAAGATCGCAAGCCGCCATGCGAGAATAAGCTTGAGGACGATTTCCATGAAGCACCAAATTTCCGACGTATATCATTGACATCAGAAAGTCGCGCGCACCCGCCGAAAACATATCGAGGAGGCCTTGCGGGCCTTGGCGCGATGCCCGAGGCTATTGAATCGCTTTTTATTTTAATTTTTAATTAAAAGGGTTGTATTGGAAAAAAAACTATTCTGACTGGTGTCAGACGTATGATTCATTACTTTTTACGTATTTTCATATTGGGAACTAGGGTTTACACCTTGAGAGAGATTCCAACGTAGAACGAAGCCTAAACTCCATCTTTTCTAATTCTTCATGGGATTTTCTATCATTGTGGATTAATATTGTTATTCTGCTGGAATTATATGAGGATTTGAACGTTAATAGTGGTTCATAATCAGCAATTGGGTTTGATCGTTTCTATTCTTTCTCTTTCAATTACTTGCTTATTATCCATGTTTAGCTTTGATCCCATAATGGCTTTTGGTTCAGTCATGAACTAAACTCCATTATGGGATTCTAATGGATTTTAATATGTAGTCTAATTGCATGCTTGATTGTTGGGGTTGTTTTACATATCATATGGGATTTCTATTATGATTGTTTTGCATGTATGAATGCTTGATCACCATTCGTTTTCAGTACTTGTATGGAATTGAAAATGAACATGCAAGTATGGATTGTAATCATGATAGCATACGTATATGGGGCTATTTTGCATGGCTTGTGTATTTCGTGAATCAGATAGACATATACTGTTTCACCATATGAGTTAAAATAAGGGCTTGTGCTTAAATTCAGTATGATTGCAATTTCACATAGACATATAGTGATTTTGGTTATATTGATGATTACACTGAGTCTATCGTCTTGATGATCTTGTGTAAGTAGGTCATAGTACATTGAAAAATGGCTATGACTCTATTAGTGCTCTTAGCTACTTTCCTGTGATATGTGAACAATTCTTGCATGATAGTAGTAATTAGATGAAGTATTAAATGAAGTTAGGATCCCATTATTTCCAAACTTGGTTTATTCCATTATTATTCTTGTTTTAGTTGGTATATGCAATTAGAGTAATTCACCAATATAGTCATTAGTTTAAGCATCTAAGTATAGTGATTTAATTGATGCATAGTAGTTTAAATTTGACAACTTTCTCTCAGACATTTGTTGACGCATGTATGCTCAAGATGAGTTAGAGCTCTTTTATCGAATCGAAAAGAGGAAACAATAACCGTGGATTATTCTAAGATAATCATGACCGTAATGTTATAAATGATATGGTAAAAGTCCTCGGTGGGCTCGTAATGCATTAATGGATAGTTTTTGGTATGATTATGACCGTGGATTGTTCAAAGATAGTCATGACCATTGATGATTTAATGAATATCCTAGGCCCGTAGTACGTGGATGATTAGATGATGTGTTTTATTTATTAAAATTCGAGTCTCAAATGATAAAAATTAATAAAAACATTTTATACCATGTAAGATAGTAGATTTTATTCTCTACTTGACTCTTCTAATGGATTGCTTGTTTCATTACTTGCAGCTTAAACTTGATGTCTATTGTATTTTATCGGTTTAACATTGTTAAAGACTAATGATAATTTATTCTCGCATTATCTTAGTCATAATATTTCTTCTTTGAGGCTAGTTGAGCTCACCCTTTCTTTCACCGTTTTCTCTTGTGAAATGAGAATATAAATTTGGGACGAGTCGGGGACCAGAGTGATGGTCCGTATGATAGCATTAGTATATAGTCCTTACTATTCTGTTAAATAGTATGACAATAAATGTAATGAGGACTCCATTGAGTGTGGATATTGTCTAGATGACAATATTCTTATTAAAACTCTCAGTTTATGTTTTATCGTATTTACACGACAGTTGTATTATTAAGTTATATCTGTATTTTTGTACCATGTATTTGGCGACTCAAAATGGGTGATGTATACCTATTTTGGGGGCATCACAATTGCCCTACTGTGTAATACACAGCTGTGTATATACAATAGCCTTATATATATTTATATATATATATATACATACATACATACTTACGAGTCACAATTAGTGTTAGATGATAGCAAATATACAAGTGCAAGGCCCTTGAATATATTTTCTACTGTAGTTTCAAAAGATAAGAGTACCACATGGTAATACAAGTACCTTTAAGAATCTTAATATTTCACAACAATAATTTTATTTACAAATTTTGTGAATATAATCACTTGCAGGAATTTCGCCCACACCCGATCCCTAATTCTTATTCACCCCTAACCTCGCCTCTTGCCTTTTGTGTATAGAAAGTGTGTTCAAGACGTCAAGTCATTTCCCTGAATCAGAATGTGCAAAAAAAAAACTCTTTTGAAAGAATAAGCCTCGTTGCGGAGACGCTATACAACTGTGAGATCCCGAATTTTATGAAATAAAAGTATTCAATTTTTCTATTTTGGTAAATAGTTAAATTGATAAAAGTTTAAAGTTAAGGGTGATAATTGAAAATTTTGCAAAGTAAGCAAGTTGTCATAAAATAATTGATGATAAAAGTATAGTAATACGCGTGGTTGCATAATAGCACACGGTATTGTACAGTATCTTTGATTATTGATGCTTACGTGAGAAGTCAATCAGTTTTATTCAATTATTGTCACAATATTTTATATTATTAAATCAATAATTGAGATGACATAGTTATTCATATTATTATTTGTATTATTGACAATGTCTAGAAAGTTCTGTCGAGGAAAGGGGTTAGGTCATCTAATTGCGCACCAATAGGGAGAAATCCTTATCGGAAAGCTCCCTCTTTCCTGGGAATGATCTGGTTGTTAATATTGTGAGTTATAATATTAATGATAAATGTTATTAAAAATTTAAATTTGAGTTCAGAGTTGAATTTGGAGACGCGGACATGATATATGAGTCCGGAGCGATAAAATTAGTAAAAATAGACTATAAACAGAAAATTTACCGGGGTTAACTTTTTGGTCAAAAAATCAACAGTTGACTTTTTCAGAAAAAGTCAAACTTCAAAAATTCAAAAATGAAATTGTTGATAAAAATATTTTTATTGTGTTGGAATTATTAGTGTTAGTAGAAATCGACAATTATTTCGATAATAATTAATTTCTGGAGGTTAAATTGACCAATCGAGTAATTAATCGGATAAATGAGCAATTAATTATTATTAATTCACATGTTTATAACTATTTGTTCGCATGTGTGTAATACTGATTCACATGTATGTACTATTAGGGGAGGTGGTGCAAGATTGATAATACTTGCATGACTAAATTAAAAATGGAGGTATAGATGAATGTACTATACTGTAATTAGTTTTTTCACATGTATAGAACTATTGAGTCACATGATTTTACTATTGATTCACATGATATACTATTAGGGGAGGTGGTGCAAGTTTGATAATACTTGCAGGACTAAATTAAAAATGAAGGAAAAGATGAAGGTATTATACTATAATATTTCGAGCCCCAAAACGTGCAATTATCGAAACTATATTTTTCTATAAATAGAAGCTCATTCTTCTTTCATTTTCACCAATCACAAAGACTCACAAGAGCAATTATAGAGAGATAGGCTATAGAGAGAAAGAAGAAGAGTAGTCTGTGTGAGTGATGGTCCAGGATATATGGCTTTAGTAGTTCTCACTATTCTACGGAATAATGTGATAATAATTGTAATGAGAACTCCATTGAGTGTGGATATTGTCTAGATGACAATATTTTTGTTTAAACTCTCAACTATGTTTTGTCGTATTTTACACGACAGTCTTATAATTAAGTTGTATTTGGATTTATGTACCATGTATCTGGCGACCCAAGATGGGTGATGTATACTGCTTTGGGGCGCCACACCGCTCTTCTTCACTATTTTCAAGATTCAAATTCTTCTTCTGAGGTATGGAGTATTATTTATTTCATACTCTGAAGAGATATTATTTTTCGTATTCGTATAAATATTATTTTCGTTCAATATTCGTAAGGAATATCATCTTCGTTCAATATTCGTAGGATTATTAGTTTTGTTCAACAGTCGTAAGGGGTATTATTTATTTCATATTCTGAAGAGATATTATTTTTCGTATTCGTATGAATATTATTTTCGTTCAATATTCGTAAGGAATATCATCTTCATTCAATATTCGTAGAAATATTATTTTCGTTCAATAGTCGTAAGAGTTATTATTTCTTTCATATTCATGAAGAGAGTTATTTTCTTTCAATACTCGTAAGGGTTGTTACTTCATTCTTTATTATTCTGTTGAAATAACCTATCTACACGCATCACTCACCGCATTTACGGTGAAATTCTTCATTATTCTATTCTTTATTATTCTCGTTGAATAACTTTTGCTCACGCGACTACCGCATGCATGGTGAATGACCCTTTGTATTCATTCTTTATTAGAATGTGGAAATGATCTGTATACATTGATTACCGCATGGCGGGTAAAAATCCATTTGTAGTTTCGTATATTCTATGATAGTTCTTTTTGTCTTGGGTATAATAAAGAATTGTTGATGTGTATTACAGGAATGAAATATTAACGATGGACTTTTAAATCATAGAAGATAGTAGAATTTATGCTCTACTTGACTCTTCTAATGGATTGCTTATTCCGATGCAGTTGTTGATCTAAAACTTCTTGTCTAGTGTATTCTATCAGTTGTTATACTGTTGAAGGCTAAGGATAATTTATTCTGCATTATCTTAGTCATAATATTTCTTACTGGGCTAGTTGATCTCACCCTTTCTTTCATTGTTCTCTTCAGTAAATGAGAATATAGTTGGGACGAGTCGGGGAATTGAGTGATAGTCCAGGATAAATGGCTTTAGTAGTCCTCACTATTCTACGAAATAATGTGATAATAATTGTAATGAGGACTCCATTGAGTGTGAATATTGTCTAGATGACAATATTTTTGTTTAAACTCTCAGCTATGTTTTGTCGTATTTTACAAGACAGTTGTATAATTAAGTTGTATTTGGATTTATGTACCATGTATCTGGCGACCCAAGATGGGTGATGTATACCTGTTTTGGGGGCGTCACAGTCTGCTACTTCACTATTCTAGTATCCAGTCTTCTTCTGAGGTAAGGAGTATTATTTATTTCATATTCTGAAGAAGATATTATTTTTCAGATTCAGATAAATATTATTTTTTGTTCAATATTCATAAGGAATATCATCTTCGCTTAATATTCGTAGGATTATTATTTTGTTCAACAAATGTAAGGGTATTATTTATTTCATATTCGAAGAGATATTATTTTTCAGATTCGTATGAATATTATTTTCGCTCAATATTCGTAAGAATATCATCTTCATTCAATATTCGTAGGAATATTATTTTCGCTCAACAAATGTAAGAGTTATTATTTCTTTCGTATTCATGAAGAGAGTTATTTTCTTTCAATACTCGTAAGGGTTGTTACTCCATTCTTTATTATTCTGTTGGAATAACTTGTCTACGCAAACTACCGCATGCATGGTAAAATTCTTCTGTTATTCCATTCTTTATTATTCATTGAATAACTCCGCTCACGCGACTCACCGCATGCATGGTGAATGACCCTTCGTATTCATTCTTTATTAGAATGTAGAAATGATCTATCTACGTGGATTACCGCATGGCGGGTGAAAATCCATTTGCAGTTTTGTATATTCTATTATACTCGTATGAGATATCATTTCTTTTGTACTCATCATGGAATATCGTTTTCTTTTGTATTTTCCTTTTATGAGTATTATTCATGAAGTACTATTCAAGGGTACTATTCACAAAGTACTATTCACAAAGTACTATTCACGAGTACTATTTATAAAGTACTATTCACGGGGTACTATTCCCAAAGTACTATTCACGGGGTACTATTCACCCGGAGTACTATTCATGACAAAAATTGATTTCTTTCCTGTCCAAATCATTTTTGATACAATATCATTCTTAAATATTACTCCACAAAGCAGTATCATGTTGACAATTTGGATATTTTTAAACTCTGGATAAATTTAAAGTCATTAATATTTATCCTTGATTTCGTTTGATTAATGCTTATATCATTGTCATCATCCCCATGCTTATATTGTGATGAAAGTCATCTTTTTGACTTACGTGCATAGATGAACTGTTGATTAGTATTACTGATTATGACCATGGATCATTCGGTATAATCGTGACCCATAATTTTATAAATGATGTGGTAAAAGTCCTCATTGGCCTGTAGTTCATTAATGGACAGTTGTTGGTATGATTATGATCAGGGATTATTTGGTATAATCATGACTATTGATGATTACATGAATATCCTCGGGTCAGTGGTGCAAGGATGATTCGATGATGTGGTTTATTTATTGTCGAGTCTCAAATGATAAAGTTGATGAAAATCTTTTTAAATCATAGAAGATAGTAGATATCATGCTCTACTTGACTCTTCTAATGGATTGCTTATTCCGCTGAAGTTGTTGATCTAAAACTTGTTGTCTATTGTATTCTATCAGTTTTTATATTGTTGAAGGCAAAGGATAATTTATTCTGCATTATCTTAGTCATAATATTTCTTACTGGGCTAGTTGAGCTCACCCTTTTCTTTCACTGCTCTCTTCAGGAAATGAGAATATAAATTTGGACCTGGCCTGGGAACGGATTAACGGTCCAGATGATTGTTTTAGTAGTCCTCACTATTCTGTGAAATAGTGTGATAATAATTGTAATGAGGACTCCATTGAGAGTGGATATTATCTAGAAGGCAATATTCTTGTTTAAACTCTCAGCTATGTTTTGTCGTATTGTACACGACAGTGGTATAATTAAGTTTGTATTTGATTTATGTACTATGTATTTGGTGACTCAAGATGGGTGATGTATACCTATTTGATTTAATGTTACAGATAAAGACTTGTGATGAAAGTTCTCTTTGGCCCGTAGTGCAAAGAAGAACTGTTGATTGATATCTTTGGTCGTAGTGCAAAGAAGAACTATTGATTGATATCTTTGGCCCGTAGTGCAAAGAATAACTATTGATTGATATCTTTGGCCGTGTAAAGAAGAACTGCTGATTGATATCTTTGGCCTGTAGTGCAAAGAAGAAATGTTGATTGATATCTTTGGCTTGTAGTGCAAAGATGGACATGTGTTTGATATGATCATGACCACTGATGATACAAATGAATATCTTTGGCCCGTAGTGCAAAGATAGACAATTGATTAGTATGATCATGATGATTGATATTACAGTTGAATATCTTTAACCCGTAGTGCAAAGATAGACAATTAATTGGTATGATCATGACCATTGTTGTTACATTTGAATGTCTTTGGTGTAGGGTGTAAAGACGATATGATTATTGAGTGTCTTTAGCCTTTGTGGCAAGGACATTGAGTAAAAGTTCATTTAAACCTTTATGGCAAAAAGAAACTGTTAATTTACATTATTATAAACATGAATTATGAATTTAACTATAATCTTTGGTGGTTCAGGTGAAGACAGGTGATGAAAGTTCTCTTTGTCTTTGATACAACAAAGAACTGTTGATGAGTATTACAGGAATGAAATATTAATGATGGGCTTTTAATTTGAAGGAGATAGTGTGACGCCCCCAAAATAGGTATATATCACCCATCTTGAGTCGCCAAATACATGGTACAGAATATAAATACAATCTTTAATATACAACAAGAGAGCTGTGAGTTTTAATACAATTATTGTCTTCTAGACAATATCCACTCTCAGAATAAGTCCTCATTATATTTATTGTCACACTATTTAACAAAATAGTGAGGACTACTAATACTATCATCTCTGAATCGTCACCCGCTTCTCCGACTAGTCCCGCCACGCTCTCATTTCCTCAAGAGAATAAAGGAAAGAAAGGGTGAGCTCATCTAGCTCAGTAAGAAATATTATGACTAAGATAATGCAGAATAAGTTATCATTAGCCTTCAACAATGTTAAACTGATAAAATACAATAGACATCAAGTTTAACTGCAGCGGAACAAACAATCCATTAAAAGAGTCAAGTAGAGAATAAAATCTACTATCTTTTATGATTTAAAAAGGTTTTTCATCACTTTTATCGTTGGGACTCAGTTTAATAAATCATCCATATCATCCCTGCACTACGATCGAGGATATTCATTAGTATCACAACCATAAATTATCCATGCACTACGGGCCAAGGATATTCGTGTATTCATCAATGGTCATTATCATGCCAACAACTGTCCATCAATGCACTACGGGCCAATGAAGACTTTTACCATATCATTTGTAACATTACGGTCATGATTATACCGAATAATCTCTGGTCATAATCATACCAAGTCCATCTATGCACTACAGGCCACAGATGACTTTCAATAAAATATAAACATGAGGATGATGACAATGATATAAGAATTCAATAAAACAAGTTCAAGAATTAATTTATCAAGGAACTAATAACGTCCAAATTGTCAACATGATACTTCTTTGTAGAGTAAAATTCAAGAATGCTCAGAAGAATATTTCCATGAAAAGATACTGGATGAAGCACAAATATCAAGGATATTCCACTAATTTCATGGAGTATAGAAGTCAAGACTTTAACCAACTAAGTTTAATAAAGAATGGAATAACAAAAGAAATCACCATGCATGCGAGATTGCATGATGTACAAAAGTTATTTCAATAGAATAATAAATAACGGAACCAGTCAAAGCGTAATACGCACCGATGTGATATTCCAACAAAATAATAAAGAATAGAATAACAACAAAATCACCAAGTATGCGGATTATTGGCGATGTATAAAAGTTATTCCAATGTAATAATAAATAATGAAATTAGGTCCGGCCAGAAACGCATGCATGTGATATTCCAATGTAATAATAAAGACGGAACTGTGTCCCACAGAAAACGCATGATAGGATATTCCAATGTAATAATAAAGATTTTAACCAGTCCCACAGATAACGCATGCATGTGATGTTCCAATAGAATAATAACGAATGGAACAACAACAGAAATCACCAAGTATAGGGTAGACCGCGTATACAGGTTATTCCAACATAATAATAAAGAAAGGAATAACAGAAGTTCTCTTCATGAATATGAAAAAAATAATACCCCTTACCGTAAAAGAAACTTGATATCGGAGTAAAGTAACAGAATACTTTTCTTCTTTCTCTTTATAGTTTCTCTCTCTATAGTTTCTCTCTCTATAATTTCTCTCTCTAGAGTTTCAGTGAATTCATAAGAAATAATGAAAGAATGAACTTCTATTTATAGAAGAAT
Source organism: Panax ginseng (assembly GCA_020205605.1). NCBI lineage: Eukaryota > Viridiplantae > Streptophyta > Magnoliopsida > Apiales > Araliaceae > Panax > Panax ginseng. The sequence goes on from CM035133.1 coordinate 147,190,918, forward strand.
GGAATGAATAGTAACCAATCCATGAACGGTCCAGATTGATTTACTTTAAACGGACGGTCCAGATTGGTTTACAATAAAATATAATATATTATAATTATTGTCTAATAAAACAAATAACTTTTAAATAAAATATATTATATATATATATATAAGATGTGCCAAAAAATCACGAGATACACTCACGTGATCAATATTTTCCTTGCTTTACCAAATTGTCAACAAAGTTAATATATATATATATATATATATATATATATATATATATATATATATATATATATATAATAGCCTTAATAATGCACTCTCCCACCGCATAAACCAAATCATTTTTCTTTGATTTCGAGAACCCCCCCACACCATTTCCAAAACATGTGACAAAATTATATATATATATATATATATATATATATAAACCAAACAACTTCTTCCGACGGCTTTGAAAAATGGGTAAGTGAGGTATCAAATGCCTCATAAAAATCCCTCAATATTTTTAACAACATTTATCACCATTATTATAATTCACAATATTAATCGACTGTGTCGCTCCTGTGAAAGAGGGGCTTTCCAATAAGGATTTCTCCCTTATCGCCGCAATTAGGTGACCAAACCTCTCCTCGCGTAACTTCTAGACATCGTTAATATTGCAAATAATAATATTAATAACTCATCATCTCAATTATTGATTTAATAATATATAAAATATCGATAATAATTGAATAAAACCTGAATGACTTCTTACATAAAGATCAATAATCAATACCGTGCGCTACTACTTATGCAACCACGCCAGACATCGCATTTTTTACTACTAAGTAGTTCAACAAGATCAACGGTAAAACTTCCGTTGTTATTTTCATAAAAATATTTTTGTCGCTTTCTCAATCCGACAATAATTCTCACATTGTGTGGTTCCACCAATGATTGCGTCGTTGTCATTTAATATTCCCTGCTAAAACGAATATTCCCCGACCAATCGAATATTATATAACAACTTGCGTACTTTGTAAAATTTATAAATACTACCCACAACTATAACATTATATCAAATTTATTTCATAACATTCAAAAATAATAATTATAAAAAATTCATCTTTATTCATAAAAGTTGGGGTTTTACAGATAGTAGACATTATGTTCTACTTAAATCTTTTAACGGATTGTTGATTCCGCTGCAGTTATGGTTGAAAACTTTTATCATCTACCATATGTTCTAAATATCTGATTCATTACTGATGAATGCTCTTGATAATTTAATTATCGTTAGTCATAATATTTTTTACTGGGCTATTTGTGCTCACCCTTTTGCTTCACAATTCCTTTCAAGTAATAAAAGTGTAGCTGGGTCGAGCGGGGATAACAAGAGAATAAAGTGATGGTTTGAAGTTTTTCAATACATTATAAAATAACATGACAATATATGATTGTATTAAGGACTTAAAAATGTGTGTGTCGTATTTTATACGTCATTTAATAGTTGATTTTGGTGAACAACAATAGGGTGATGAAAACCTGACTTTGAAAGCGTCAAAAATGCACTCTATTAGAATGAGGAGGACATAATTGTACTGGGAGCTTAAAGTGTGTGTTGCCACTATCATACAGGATGTCTAACCACATACAAATTCGTGTTATCGTAAGATATGGTTATGCACATTCACTTGCTGACTATATCTATGAGCATTATCTATGTAATCTTGGAGTATGGTTGGAATATATATAATCCTCAGTTTGAGAAAATAGAGATAATCATATGGCAAAAAGATACACACCATTGGAATGAAAATAATAGTAATCTTCTCATTCTTCTTTGGGGTCTATTGGGTCAACCAAGGTTAATTTTCAAGTCCTATGATATCTAATATAACTTAGATGCATGGTCTCCCATGTATGAAGGCTTCCTTGAGCATTTTTCAAAGATTTTAATTCCTAAAACAGTTATCGATTGTACCTTTATGTAAACTATCATTGGTTTGGAGTGTGAGTAATGTTATTTGTATTGAAACTCACAGCTTATGTGTTGTCGTATTTTGCACAACAGTTTAATAGTTGTAAATAGGAAGATTTTTATTTAAATTTAGTAATGTGTATTTAACGACTCAAAATGAGTTGTGTAGACCTATTTTGGTGACGTCACACGTGGCAGAAACCCAGTAATTGTCAAAAAAAATTTGTCACTACCTCAGCTCATTACTAATATTACCACTCTTATTATGTACTATTATAATGAAATATACTATATTAACAATCAAAATTTATTTATAATATCGACTGGTCTTTGGTCCGGTGGTTTGATCTAACTCATATTTACATGAGGTTGGGGGTTCATGTTGCAACTTACAAGTAGCCAAATTTTAAAAGAAATGTTAAAATAAATTAAAATAGATATTGCCAAAGCAAAAGGGGAAAAAAGAGGCAAATTCACTCCACAATTTGACTAGAGGAGTATTCAAGTATTTAGGATCCGGTTATCATTAAATTAATTTTATGGTAAGTTGATCAATTGATCAATACGGTGCTGACACGCAGAGAGAGATCAACTCTCGTCTGCGTGTCGTCACCGTATTGAACAATTGATCAAAGTTAAATTCATACTAACCACTCCCAAGTATTTATTTTAGGAGTTTGACACACGATCTCTGTCTAAACCATAGGCATTTAGAGCTACTCCCCCACACCTTGCTTTGTTGTGGCCTTGTGGGATGGTATGCTCCTGTAACAAAATTTTGTGTGTACCAAAATAATAAGTCTACTATCATATAAAAATCGCCACATATCGCTTTACGATATACTTTACAATTAATATTATGGATACTTACGCGAAGAAAGCAGCCCATTTGGGTCATATTAATATGTATGAAATGGCTTTTACGATAAGAATATTACTCGCATACTAAAATACATATTGACACATTTATCCTAAAAAGAAAACATGTTGGATCCTTTTGAAAAAATCAAGATATATATGATTAGGAATGATAATTTACACTCGAATTTGCGGGCATATATGATTAGGAATGATAAACCTTAAATATAAGTTCAAAACCCTAAATTCAATTTTTCAAAACCTTTAAATCTGTATGCAACTTAATTGAATTGTACCTCCTTAATTGATGGAAATGCTGCACGGCCTAAAAGAAACCAGGACAGAATGACAGATGATTCAAATTTCAAAATACTCCAGAGAAACTTGAACTGATACTATTTTTGGTATGTTTTTACCACGGGAGAATGACAAAAAGAAAAACACAAAAATTGGGTATTGTCAACAAAGATGCCATGTAAAACTAATCAAGAAAAGTATACACATAATATATAGAGAGAGAGAATGTATGTACTGTATAGTACACAGTCGATTATAGCAACGATTTTTTGAGTTATAACGACGGTTTTACCTGTCGTTATAATTATTTTGGGCTACGGTGACGGATGGACCGTTGTTATAGCCCAAAAAATCCGTCGTCATAACTCGACTGTGTAATACACACTTGTATATATACATATAGTTTATATATATATATATATATATATATATATATATATATATTGGTGAAATGATTTGTAGTTGACAAGATGAAAGGGCAGTGTAATGGTTTTTCTTGGAATAGTAATGTAGCTTTAACATATTTGAACAAAATTGCTATATATGTATTCTGTTTTTTTTTTTCACATTTTCTTTTTAATTTAGAAAAATAATATACATGTCTATTAATATTTAACGAAATTGAATTGCGATTAACGTGAAAGTGTATGCGGTAAGATAAAATAAATTAAAATGAGACCCTTCTTAATTCCTTACATATCTCATATATGCGCATACGTCGCAATTATAATTCAGTTGAAAATTTTCACAATGTTATAACACGACTCTTTAATTCATGTTAGTGTGCAACATAAATTAAATTTAGGAAAATGATATGCATGACAAATATTTGATCAAATTAGATTGCGATTAATGTAAAAATGTATGCGATAAGATAAAATAAATTAAAGTTGGACCCTTCTTAATTTCTAATATATCTCATGTATTCGGCTAAAAATTTTCGCACTGTATAACAGGACTCTTTAATTTATGTTGAGTGTACAACTATTTGTACACGTACCGACATACATGTATTCTTTTGAGTGTGAAAAAAGGCCTACACAACGATATATTTACAAAGGATTCGATTAATTTTATGGTAAGTTGGTCAATTGATCAATACAATATTGACACATAAAGAGAGATCACATCCTGACATGTCTGTGGATACTACTCCCTCCGTTCCTTAATATAAGTCGTTTTAGAGAAATATTTTTGTTCCTTAATATAAGTCGTTTGAGAATTTCAAGTAAGCATTAATTGTTTAGTTTTCAATATTACCCCAAGTATTAAATGTAACTTTGGTTCTCTCACTATTTTTTGTCCAATAAATAACAATCTCTTATTCCAATACAAGGATAATATAGACAATTAATATTATAGTTAATGTTATACAATCATTATCTTAATACTTGTGCACAACCCTAAAACAACTTATATTAAAAAACGGAGGAAATATATTGATTAATTAATTAAAATTTAATTTAATACCAACCACTTTCATTTCCAAAGAATACATAAGCATGAAAACATTATGGTTTAAACTGAAATAAATATCTTCGACATCTCTTCTCGTGAATGAAATTTATTTGTCCTAGTGTTTTCATACACCCAAATCAAAGTTCCAAGAAATTTAAATTAAACAAATGCCGTAACTAACTACATAACCCAAATTTACTCCATCGAAAATAAAGAGGCCATTATAATTTGAAATCATCACTCCTAACCAAGTAATCAACATCTCCATTGGTAATCAACATTAACCACACTAATCATTTACATAATCATACTCCCTCCGTTCTTTAACATAAGTCATTTTAAAGAAATGTTTTGGTTCCTTAATATAATTGGTTTGAGAATTTCAAGTAAGCTAATTGCTTAGTTTCCAATATTACCCTATTTTAAACTCAAAATTAATTCATTAAAAATTATGAAATAATAAAATTATACTCCCTCCATTCCTAAATAAGTGTCGTTTAAGGTTTTTGCACATAGATTAAGAAAGTCATTTAATACTATCATTTTATAATTAAAATCTGTGTGAAATTCCATCACTACCCTTTTATGGGAAGTTGAAAACTATTAATACTAAGGATGAGAATTTCTATTAAATGAGAGAAGGTAAGGGTGATATAGGAAAGTAAATAATTTATTCTCCTAGAAAATTGTAAACGACAGATAAATTAGAACACATTTTTCTTTTTAAAACGTCACTTATTTAGAAACGGAGGGAGTAATGAGTAATATTTAAAAATTTTATGTGAATTTTGTATTTAAAAATCTCTAAAGAACAGAGTGGTATAACACAAGTTCCCAAAAAAAATTAATTTAAAAGGTCACTAGTTTAACTTTCTAAAACATGAGGAGATATGAAAGAAAACAGTTGGTAATTGAGAAAACATTGCAGTAGTTTTCTCTATTTTGTCATCATTATGTTCTAGGGAAGAAAAAAAAGAAAAGGAAAGAGAGGAAAGAAACAAAAGAGAAGGAAACCATGCTAGGTTTGCCATTGTAATCATCAAATACCAACATTTCTTAGTAAAGTAACCATTCTTCACCTATACAATGTCAATGCAAGCGGAAGGTGATCTCTTTATGTGTCAATATTGTATTAATCAATTAAATAATTTATCATAAAGTTATAATCGGATCTTTATATAACATTCTTAAGTGTTTACAAATATTTTTTAATGGGACTATTCTGGGAGCATCATTTTTCCAAAAGATTTCACAATATCATAGCAAATAATAGCACTTTCATTGAAGTCCTAATATCAAGTGGTGGAATTTCTGATATTTCTCGCTATATATTCGTAAAATAATTATAAAATTAATCCATTATATTAAATACAACATAAAAATATTACTAGTTATATCTACGTAATTTATAATAAAAAAATTGACATATAAAACCATCAAATATATATATATATATATATATATATATATATCATTTTTCGTTTCGAAAATAGGTTCAAATTTACATAATTTTGGCCTAAAAAGAGGCAATAAAATGGGGACCTATTCTCAGAGGAACTCTGTAAAAAAAGAAAATAACTAGGAAAGTTGAAACTAAACCTGTGACGGAGAAAAAGTGATAGGGGTTGAATCATGTACATGTACTCTACAAAATTGGGAGGACAAAATTTTCCAATTTATCTCAAAAAAGTCCCTGATAAAAGAAGAAAATTGCAATTACGCCCCCAAAGAACTTCCCTTTCCCTCCCCTTGTTCTCTCTCCTCATCGACTCTTCCGTACACAAATCAATAAAGTGGGGACCTTTGAGGCCGCGCACCCTTCCGCCGGTTCATAATCGCCGCCGTGATTTCTGAAACCGGCGGACACATCGGCCGGCAAGCTGACCTGAACCCTGAAAATGAGCTGCGTTTCTTCCTCACAATCTCAGTTGTGGCAGTGCATGCAAGTGCCCTGCAACCCATTAAACCAGCGGCGCCACCGCTTCCGCTCGACCCCGACTCCGTCCTCATTGAACCGTTCTGTTCGAGAACCGAGTCAGGGGTCATCCAACCGTCATCTAAACCCTGTTCAGGCAATGAAAGGTATTCACACTTGTAGTTGTAGAGATACTTTGAAAGCCCATCCTCAGATCTTATTAAATGTTGAAGCTATGAGAAAAACAAGACAAACCCAGATGAGAAAAGGAGATAATTTTAAGTGGGTAAAAGAGAAAAATGAAAATAGTAGGTGATGAATCAAAGTGGGTACGAAAATAGTGGGAATTTGTATGAAGTTTGAGAAATTTAAGGATTAAATATGTATATGTATATATGGACCTTGCAGGAGAGAGAACAGAAGAAATATGGGTCTTGCAGGCCTCTGTCACAGGTGATACAATTGTTGCCGGAGCCTCTGCATGTTCTAGTCTGTGACCTTTGATTTAAGAATACCACTTTTGCACTGTTTGTGGTGTAAGACTGTATAATAAGAGAGAGAAAACTGAAATCTCATTCAAGAAATCTTTAAAAAAGGTCTGCAAAAAGAGTAATTCAAAACATTGGTTTTCTTTAATTTTGTGTCAATTGTATAGACATTGTTCACTTACTTGAACAAAGGCACAATCCATCAATTTCTCAGCATCACTAAGCCTAATGACATCACGATAAACATACCTTCTTACCTAAAATTCAAACATAAAACCAGTACAAATTTTGTCAATTCCAGAATTTGCAGAAGAATAGAAAATTTAAAATAAAATGAAAAAGAAGGAGAAAATGAAGAGAGGAGTTCATTAATTGTTGAATTATGAAAAAGAGACCTGCAGGAGGCGGTGAGAGCCATGAGGGGTCAAGCAATGAGTGCAAATACTCTTGCAGCAGTCCAAGCAAAAGATATTCTTTTCATTCTTCTTTGCTTCTTCATGAATTATACAGGCGTTGAAGAATTTCTCCCCCAGAAGAGATTCAATCCATTGAGGAAGCCCTCTAGAATCCAGCTGAAATCATTTTTACAAAAAAATATCAAACATTTTGTTGCAAACAGAGTAAAAACAGAGGAGATTAAAGATTGAGAGAGAAAAATAAGACCCACCATCTCAAGTTTTCTGGGTTTTGAATATTGGATAATAGGAAGAGAGAATTGTTGTTGTGGTTGAAGAATTTCAGAGAGAAAAATGGAGGAGTGAGAAAATAGTGTAAGAAAAGAGAACGGCGCCTGCAACTGATACTTACTGGTTACTGTTATCAATGAGAAAATACAGAGAACGAGGAAGAGGGGTTGGGCCTCATTTAAAGTATAGGGGTAGTGGTGTGTGTTGTACTATTGCCAATTCCCATTAAATTTACATTTTTCTAAAATTTAGAAATGACAAATATATATATATATATATATATATATATGAGGAAAATTGGAAATACTTATATTTTATAGTTTGTACATTTATCTTGAGAAGCCCATATGACCAAAACAAAATCTTTCATTTACTTAAATTCTTTAATTTTTGCTAATTGTCCATTTTTCCCAAAACCCTAAACCTCTGGCCCTCCTGCCATCTGGTTTTCTTTGACTGGGGTTTAGCTTCTCCATCTGTTTCTCCCTGTGCTAAGTGCTGAATGACAAGACCCAAAGTTGGTCAGTTCTCTGTGAGAAACTGTAAAAAAAGAGAGCAGAGAGATTGGTTTTTTATGTTTTAATCAGTGAACATTTTTCAGGTGACAATTGTAAACATGATTTTATTGGGATTAAAGATTCTAAGTGACATAAAAATAGGATATAAATATATTTAAATTTTATTTATTTATATTTTGATTAATAAAAATAAAAATATAAATAAATAAAATTCAAATACATTTCTATCTAATTTTATGTCTATTTAGAAAAGCTCGGTTGAGATATGTCCTAATTACATGGAAAGTTTATTTGGATGATTATTAAATACGTGACACAATTAGATTACGATAACGTAAAAATTTATTTGATAAAATAAAATTAATTTGAGTGGACTCATTTTTAATTCCTACATATATCATATATGTATATAGGTCACAATTATAATTTGTGTTAAAACCTTCACAATACATAACATGACCCTTTATTAATAGTTACGGAACAATTACTCTTTTAATTAGTAGTATTTTTTAAATAGTTTGAGTATTAATTAAGATGTGTGAAACATACTTTTACTATTGTTATACGTGAGTTCTATGTTTGGATTGAGGTAATGAAGGTAGAAATGGAATGAAAAAAATTATGTAGTTGCGATTGGAATGTTTCTTATTCTTTCCAAATTTATAAATTTTATTCAAAAATAGTATGGAATAACTCATCCCAATTAAAATAAAATAAATTATTTCACTTTTCATTCTATTCTTTCAATCTATTAGTTCGGTAAAATAAAGAACTAAATAGCAGATAATCAAGAAAGGGCCAATGTATTAACAGTTCGTAGACACCAGATATTCTCATGAAAAACAATCATTTATATATTATGTAAATCGAAATATTCATCATTCCTTTTGCTGGAGGGAGTATTTAAGTGCATATACACATAATATATAAATAAAATAAAATCTCAATTTGAAAATTTGTGTCCATTTCTTAATATAAGTCGTTTTAGAGAAGTATTTTTGTTTTAACTTATAAAATATAATTTCAAGTTTAATTGCAATATTATCCTAAATATTAAATGTAACTTTAGTTCATTTTATGTCCAATAAATAACAATCTCTTCTTCCAATACAAGGAATATAAAATTGATATTCTAGTTAATGCTATACAATCATTATGTTAATACTTTATGTCAAATTGTACCAAAAAACGACCTATATTAAGAACGCGTGAGGAATAATAAGTTGCATTTATTAATTTATAAATTCAATAATTAGGAATAAGTGTGAAAAAAGAGAAGTAAAAGTTTGGACTTTGGAGCCCCTATCCATTAAGATAAAAGACAGTTTACTGGAACCAAGGGTCTCTTTGGACTTTGGAGCCCCCATTAACATAAATGACAATTTAAGGTTCATCGGTATGTTCCACAAATGATGTTGGGGACCATTATTTTAATTTTTTGATATTTTTATAGTCTTTTTTTACATAAAGACCGGACTCACTTTTTTCTTACGTGAAAATATCAAAAATACATAAAAAAATATTATCGGTTTCAATTATAGTATTTGTTTAGGGCATGGGATTGAGTCTGTTTCGTGACTCGTGCCACAAATATTTTTATATTAAATAAAATATTAATTATTTAATTTTAATTTTTATATTTTTTCTTAAAAGGTCAATTAAAAAGTAGGGAATACTACACAGTTTGACTCAGTTAGCCATTAAACTGTGCCAATGCTGAAATTTGGTTTTACATTTTTATGCCAAGTTTGATATAAGAAGCTCAAGTGCAGCACTAGCTAAATATCACAGCATGGTCTTGGTCAAGAATATTACAAACTACAGTTCATATTTCTCTGTCTATGCCAAAAGTAATAAACTGATATGAAAAATCTCAAATGCAGTACTAGGAACATCACATCATAGTCTTGGTAAAGAAAATTCAAGAAAAAGGAGCAGTTCATATTTCTGTATAGGCTAAAAATAAATAACTGACATGAAGAAGTTGAATTGCAGTACTAGTCAAACATCCCAACATGGACTTGCTAAAGAAAATTACAAACCGAAATTCATAGTTATATGTCTATGCCAAAAATAATAAACTGACATGAAGTGCAGTACTAGCTAAACATCACAGCATAGTCTTGGCAAGGGAAATTCAAGAAAATTACAAACTGTAGTTCATTTATCAAAACTCTACACAACCTTACAAGTCAAATTCCTCATCACTCTCATTCATCTTCTCCCCTTTACGAGGGATATACCAAAAATATGGTACTAGAGTATCGGAGCCTTCTTGCACAACTGGAATATCTTCAAGCCTTTTGCCTACGCCATCCAAGGGATATACGGACACTCTGTTAATCATCCATTCACAAACGTATACACAATTGCTGAGGCCTCCCCACTTGGTTGGATCGACTATTGCAGAGCACTTCATATCACTCAGAAAGAGTGCTTTTTGACCCAAGTCATTTATCTTCATCCAGTCCATCTTGGTATTGTCTAGTTTGTAAATTATAATGTCTTTGTAAACCAAATTTAATCTTGGATGTGGATATGAAACCATGTAGATACAATTTCTTGAAGTCACAAATTGCAGAGATGGAAACAACACATTTGGGATGCTGAAGATGTTAGTTCTTAACAGCTGCAGAATGGGAGAAGGGCGCATCTTGAGCTCGCCAAATCTGGCAGCATTGGTTAAAAAATATATTTTTCCTTTGAAAATGGCCACGTCCACAATTGAATCAGTATTGTTCAGATTTTGAATTGCAAACCATTTGGCACCACGACTTTGAGCTATAAGAATAGAGTCCCTTGTTCTATCAACAAATACCATCAGATAATCGGAAAGCTTGGTTGAATAAAAGAGGATGGGACGAAGTTGATTTTTGTAACAAAATTTCTCAACATACCAGGGAATGACAGGAAACTGGAGTTCATGTCTTGTAAATAGGTTCACAACGCAAAATCTAAAATCATCGTCAAGCATGATCAAGTACCCACAAGATAACCCCACAAAGCTTCTGCGGATCAAATCTGGCAGCATTGCCTTGTATTTTCTTCCACCAAATATATCATATAATAGGCATGCTCTTTTAGCATGTGTTGATTTGACAACTGCTAAAGGTTGTTGGCATTTCATGAAATTTTTCTTGTGGGCTTTAGCAGCATTCATCCATAACTTACAAACACCACAAAATGCAAAATAGTCTACAAAGCTTAGTTTCATTAGGATAGTAATAAGCAGATCATTAGGTAGTTCGGGCCAAGGTGCCGAAGCTCTGTTGTCACTGTTATCAGATCTCTTCCGGATGGACTTCGTTCTTCTCTTGTTTGTTGTCTGCGCCATTTTCCTTTTAAGACGAGAGAATAGAACAATTTATTTCAATGCTAAATTACCATGACCAACTACTTCAAATTCCCTCCATTATTGGGTTTGAAATCAATAGTTCAAAATTAATGTGGTGCACTAATTCAAGCTACGTACATAAAAGTCGCATTCATTTAGGCAGCAGGGTTATGAAGAAGACACAATGTATACATTGTTGGAGAAACCTAACCGAGTAAGATTACTCCTACTGACAGTATGTTTTAATACATGTCACAACTATAATATAAAACATCAATATAATAAACAATCAAATTTTGTGGAGAAAAACAGAGCTGAACAACAAACATACACACGTAAAAAAAACAGAAGTTAAACTAAAGAAAATCCATATCAAATAAACAACTCAATAGAGAAACGAATAAAAAATCTTAACACCTAATGTCCAAAACACTAAAAACCAAATAACTGCATAATTTTTACTGTACAAGCACTTAGGAAAGTGAAGATTTATAATACAAGGATTGGGTTAATAAGCCTACTTGCATATAACTTTTCCTTGGGAGATATCACAGGAATTGAAATTATGAAGTACGGTAAACAAAACTCTTATTTCTTAGTTTGTGCCGCTGGACTGTGCTGATGAAAAAAGAAGACCGCAACTCGGCCCCTCGGCCCCCATTTTCTGTATTAGATGTCAAATTATTTTGCACAATCTTTTTATAAAAAAAAAAAAGTGAATTCCATCCCCCCCTTTCCAATACAAGTTTTTTAGGGTATATACATGGGTGTAGCCACGAACTTGAGTGGAAGAGGGCCGAAATTTTTATAAAATTTTAAAAAAAAATTACAAGTTAAAATTACTCATGTATAATGCCTACAATTTATAGCAATTTTCTCTTTTATATTACACTTCAACTTTTTTGCCCTTCAAATTTTGAAACTCCGAGTTCCAAACAAATATAAAATTTAACATTTTTAAGATCCCTGAATAAGTATAAAAGCTTATACATTACTATTGCAAAAAAAAAGATTGAAAAAGTAAGAAAAGTAATAGTCTACATATTTGTGGGAATTTATAGTATACTCATGTAGGTCTGGTAGGAGTGCAAGGTTGATTTTGAAAGGCAATTTGAGATATTTTAAAACTCAAAATTGATATGATTCATTAACAACGATAATAAATAAATTTTATAAATAGTAGTACTCTTCAAATAGTTTACAACACTATAGCAAAAAAAAAAAATAGTTTACAATGTTTATTATTGTATTGATTAAAATTAAATGAGCCTATGTCAATTTTGAATTTGAAAATATTAAAAAGATCAATAATGATCTTATATTGTGGGTGGAGGAAATATAAGTTTAAATTCTAAAACATGAGTCACTATTATAATTTTTTATATACAATTGAGAAGGGTTCAATACAAATACTATTACATATATACTACGTAAAAAAATTAGGGGGGGGGGGCAATGGCACCCTCCGGTTCCAACGTGCCACTGGGCATACTAACACAAAAGCAAAGGTATAAAAGCAAGCATGAAAAAATTATTGTAATATTCCACCCAAAAAGGAACGAGAGTTGGTCCAACAGTGCATTGGCCAACCGCCCATGCCTTTGGGCATGGGTTCAAAACTTCAAATACTAACAATCCGAAACAAGCTACACAATGCCAAGAAAGAAATAGTATAAATTAAAGTAAAAAAAGCAAATATAGGGAAGCAAATACAAAACATATGATTATCTTTTTCTGTTTTTTTTTTCGTTTTGGACATGAGAGCAAAAAATAAAACATTGAAATCCCCAAAATTCTACATTAACTAACAATAACTAATTCAATATAATAAGTTCAAATATAGCAAGGAATTTATATTTCTAGTTCTTAAATATTATAGAATTAATGTGCAGCAACACTTGCCGCTTACTACATCTTCCCCTTATAGCTAAAACTCATTCCTCTTGCATTTTCAAAGTACATCTACTTGATCACTTGGTTATAAACATACTTCTCGAGACATCTGTACAAGTAACAAAGGAGAGAACTTGATCCAATGCCTTCGGAAAAGGTCAAAGTCAGAACTCCATAACACTATCTAACCTCTTAAAAGAATTGAGAAATGCAGTGCAAAGTCCAAATCAAGGGAGGATAAAATTAAAGTGTTTCAATTCACCCCTGAATAAAGAAACAGAAAACCTCTTATACAACAGGTTTAGATAGGCAACTTTTCATTTTCAAGGAGACTAAGTGACAAGGTTTGAACTTCTGTTTCTTTGCCTTGATTTTCACTGCAGGAAAACTTTACCTCAATGTATTAGAAGTATATTTTTGCAATTAAAGTTAATCAAGACTAGATATGTTGGTCTGGATAAATTTCAATTGGTCCACATAAGGCATTTGTTTAAAAGCCGAAGAGCAGTCCTGCTAAATCAAGACCAACTCACCTCAACTAAGACTTAATCCCAAACTAGTTGGTGTCAGCCTGCTACATCAAGTCCAAGAGCTTAAAAAGTAATGGCACAAACCTTAATTCAGATGTATGCAACATATTCAAAGTAACTCAAATTAACAGAACAAATCAGAAAATGAAAACTCTGAAGTATCCCCGGAAAATGAACTGGGTAAAAGGCATGTAATACATAAACTACAACAGATCCGGTCAATTTTAGAAGTTTGCGTATTCTTCCTAAACCTCATCAACCCCCACTTCAACCAAAAAGAAAAAAGAAAAAGAAAAAAATTATTTTTATAATTGTTATTAAGTTGATAAACATGATACTGACAATGTGTCAGAAAGTTAAAGGCCATAAGATCAAAAAAAAATATACGCATACATATAACTTGCAACAGTGAATTAATAAGAGGATGCATCTCATTAGCATTTGAAACCATATCTCAAACTCGGGGAGAAATTTAGCAATAACATTGGCACATGTATCCAAAAACCCCTGATGAAGGGAAGATTGAGAAGACAAAAATCAAGAGAAAACTAAATTTCTAGGCTTCACACGCATTAGGATCTCTAGACTTCAGACCCTAAATGAAACTAAGGAGTTCACACCAAGGGGTTCTAAAGGCATAGCACTAATGGATTATTTAATAACTCAACCACGAAGATTTGCATAAACCCTCAATATTTCATAAGCTAATGAACTTGTGCACATCATGCACTATTTCAAGAGAAACAAACCGAAATTTTACCTTTTCTTTTATCATAATTTTACTTGCAGATTAAAAAAATACTAAGAGACCAAAATGACCTAAGTAAATATTAAAACCCCACATCTTAATGAATTACCAAATCCATAATAAAATAAAAAACCAAACCTTAATGGATTAGGAAAACCAAAAACTAATGGATTAAAAATCGTAATTCCTAACAAAATATTAAAATCCCTAGTTAATATAAATTACCTTCCCCTAATTACATCAATTTCTACACAATTGAAAATTTAATTAACAAATAACTAAATCTAGGATTGTGCTCCTAATCGATATGACAATCCCACTGTAAATGTAGGATTGCACAGCGAGCAATTAAAAATGATAAAGAGCAAGCATGATTTTTTGGTAAAAATATTATTAAAACTGATATCCACAAGTTTCTATAATAATATATCCTTTTAATGTGGTATGAATTCATCCATCTAGCCAATTTGGTAGAACTTGAAATATCATCATTCAGTAGCACATTAGATGATAGATCGCAAACTTAATCCATATTCTTATTGACATCATACAAAAAATATAATCTAATGCAATTATGAATTAATCTAGTTGGTTTTATTAGATCTACGAGTTCAATTACAAAAATGAAGACTTAGATTCATATCAATAAATTACCTAGATCATCACCATTACCTCCATGATAAGACCTTGTTAGAATCATAACAAAACTACAATCCGTTTTTATTTTTCAAAAAGATTTCGATAAACAAGTACGCAAACCTGATAAATTATAGAAAGCAAATAAATGATACTAAAATTGGATCAAATTAAGTTCAGGTATACACTCTAAAAAATAAAATTGATATCTGACATTCATAGGAGATGGATGCGAACCATACCTTGAAATGCCGACAATTAGAAATAGTCTTGGACGTCAATGATGGAGGGAAGAGGTGAGCTGGGACGTGAAAGACAAAACTGATAAGAGTCACTGTAGAATGTCTCTGGTGATGGAGGTTCTTAGATGTCCATAGAAGGTGTGTTGAACTAATGTGGAGTTGGTGGTAACGGACAACTGGAGGATAGGTGGAGGCGCGTTGAGAGAGGGAGAGAAAGAGAGAGAAATATAAATAGACAAAGAGGAGTAGGAAGTGAGTAGAGAGACAAAAATACATTTAAAATTTATTAGAGAAAAAGAAGGGCAAAAATGGCAAACCATGACAATTTTCCCTTTCGTGGGGTATCACGGAATCCGTTAACTATTTGATTCTATTAGAATAAATAATTATGTTTACAAGTTTAATCACTAAAATTACGAAGCACGAGTACGATTTAAAAAACTCGTTGAAAGTGTAAGGACCAAATCAATCTTTACCATTTCTAGTTATTGTTTTTATGTACTTTAGGATTTGCCTGCATAAAGAACTTCTATGTAGTAGAACATGAACTTGATGACAGCATATTGAATAATCCTTTTGTTTCCAAGTCTCTTCTCTATTTCCCTCCCTTTCTTTCATTTCCAAACCTACATCAAATCTTGGTTCTAATTTTCTTTCCACAACCAGCATAAGCATTGCCATTATCCTCACAAATACTATTTAGTTCATCTGCTTTATCACTATGTCACAGCCAGGAGTCTGCACACCACATATGTTCACAGCCTCAGCGCTTATTTTACTTTATTTTATTTTAAACAACAGCGGCAGCACATTTTATAAGACCCATACAGCAAATAGATTTGGCATTGGAAGTTTGCCACTGCTGGTGATTGAGTTTACAGATAAAAGAGAGGGAGAAGACCAGAGAAAGGAGGAGGAAGAAAAAGAAGATTTTTTTTATGGGGGGTAGAGAGAAGAGCCTTTTTGAACAAGGGGAAGTTGAATATATTTTTTCACGTTCCTGATGAAGGGGAAGTGAAATGGAACATGGCTTTTTGACAATCCTTAACGACATGCGAAGAAAAATTAGCAACGGAATTACACGTCAGTTTGAAGCAAATGAGACTTGATAGAATGAAAGAGGATAGGAATCATTTGGAAAGAAGACCCAAAATGTATTTTTCAGTAAGAAGATGTAATTTGAAGATGGAGGAATTGAATAATCTGTAAAATATGGATTGGGCAAAGCATGTTTGGGTCAAAGGGACACTATTCAAATGTACAATGTTCTAACTGAATAAAGGAAAATTTCAAAAATGCAAATCCTGTCTATAACATTGATGCAATAATCTAAATTAATTATGATCGATTATGCTATAAGGTATGGCATAAAAGAACTTGTCTTTGACATGTGACTAATTGGATCGGTTAAGTTATTCAAAATGGACATATCATTTATACATAAAATACCTCTGTCAACTCCAAACATTGTATAGATTTGAAGACTGTCTAACAATCTGAATGAGTTTCTTATCAAGTATAGTAAATTATATTACAGAAGACAAACTAAATTCAACTAATCGGTCATGCTCACTATCAAACAAACAATGTAACCAGAAAAGCGACTCAATTCAAACTGAAAAGCATTATCACACATAACAACTAGAACATAATCATATAGTCGGAACAAGTTTAATACATCACATAACAAATGCCGATGGAAACGCTTAATAAAAACTAAAGACCTGAAGAAACCAATAAAATCCAAAGTTAAAAGCACTACTATCTTACATGACTTAAGGATCATTTATTTATAATAAAAATGAAATAATTTCACCAAAAGTTATATTAATAAATAAAATCATATAAACAAAACAAAAACCATTAACACATCAATTCAATTTCAAACAAAAAAGAGCAAAACTAGCACCCACCCATAAAAACAATAGACATAATTATTGCATATAAACATTAAACTAAAACCATGAACCAGAAATTCATATCAAACCTGAAAAATTCTGTGTCTTGCTAATGGGTCGGCTCTTTTGAGCTGAAAAATGTACTCCTAACATTGAACCTGAACCAATAATTAGCCCGACAGTGCCACTGTAGAAAGTGTGCCGATAAAGATAGCCCATTTCTCCGTCCACGATCTTGTTGCCGGAGCCACCCATGGCTCCAATTGATGGCGAGATTTTGTGGCGGTGTCCATTTCTCTGGGAGAGAGATTTATGTGTATGATTACATACTTGTATTATTGTTCTCCTGTCTATTTTTTTTAGTTATCCAAGCCCTCAAAATATATAGTACAGTAATATTTTATTTTTCTTTACTTAGAAATATTTTTTTCCCAAGAGTCCTTATATGTTGCAATAAAAATTTGTCCATTTTTGTTACTATTAGATTAGTGACATAGTTCATAAATTAATACTACATCCATTTCATAATTATTGATTTTTTAAAATAAAAAATTTATTTATCCTTTACAACTTTTTAGAATAATAAATTATTTATTTTTTTATATCACCTCTAACTTCTCCCATTGTCCCAATAAATTTAGTTTTCGACCTCTCATAAAGGGATAGTTTTATACAAATTTTAATTATTAATTGATAGTATTAAATGATTTTCTTAATTCATATGCATGAAGCTAAAACCACTATTATTATGAAATAGATGTAGTATAAGCTAAGGGTGAATGAAAAGAATAGAATCGACTATTGAGTTGCTCATATTTTGTTCACAACATTTATCGAGTATGAAATAAGGTTTGATTGAAATTCGTTTAATTTTAAAAAAAAAAATTGGGAGGGGCAAAAAAAATTTTAACAACGTAATATTAATATATATTCAGAAAAAGAAAAAAGGTACTCGGGAAGAATGCATTGATATGGACCGTAATTGATGTAAGCTCGTCGAATTTCATCAAGTGGATCGCCATGACATTTTCATATTTCGATACGTTTTTCAGGATCACGTTTCAAATAATTAATATCTCATTCCTTACCTTCAATCATTGGTTATTTTAGAGAACGTTGTTCTTGTTCAGGGATTAGAGATGTTTGAACATGATTTGGTTGTTTTCTCTTGAAAAATGAATCAATAGTATGTGTTTTTTCCATGATTCTAAAACAAAAAATAAAAAATTTAATTAACTACACTACAAGAATAAGTTAATCAATATTATTGGACCACTCGTTGAACTTTTTAATAATAACATTTTCATAAATTTGCAATAAAATAAGTAAGGGTTTTAGTTGGTTAACGGAAAATAAATTGAATATGCAATTGGAATTAACATATACAAAATTATGATCACTCATTAAACTTTTAAAAATTAAAATATCAAATTTCATAAATAAACAAAGAATAAAAAAAATTAAATAAGAGATCTAGTTGATTACTTGAATACAAATATATCATTTAATTGGAATAACACATACAATATTATGCTTCAATTATATAAACCTGCAATTATAATTAATTTAATAATAAAATTAGTTTGCAATCAGAAGCGGCTTCATGAACAACTTGATAAATAAACAAGTAGCCTTTACAAAATTTTCAAACCTTGTGGGGGCTGTGGCGTCCTCCAATCTTAACTTAGCTTCGTCCATGCTCGTTTAGCTACCGAGTCGAGTACGATCTCGAATCGAACCCGAGCAGTTTGAAATTTTCAAGCGAATATGATCTGAGTATTAATAAAAAATTGCAATTTAAAGAGTTTCAAGTAATTTATAGAACTTAAAAATTTGCTCATATTTAAATTATTTATATTTCGAGTCGAGCTCGAATCGAACTTTTAATCGAGAGAGTACGAATCGAGTCCGAACTATTAATAATGTCAGAGTAATAATTTTGTTGTCAGAGTAAGTATGTGAAATTTATCTAGGCACACTTAGAAGGGGGGGTTGAATAAGTGTGAAGGCAATCTATGACCAACTTTTAAAAACTATTAATTTCAGGCTACTAAAATGATTGAAATCAGCTTACTTAATTAATATAGTCTATTTAGAAAATATCCTGCTGAATTTATAACTTGGATAAAATACTTGGTGTTAAATTATTATCTAAATATAATGCAAGTAGTCAAATTAAGATAATTAAGTAACTTATGCAAATTTAAAGTAAAGCAAATAATAGAATCAACACCAATATTTTTTACGTGGTTCAATTATTACCTCTATAATAATAGCCTTAGTCCACGTCCAATACCAACTAGTATTGGAGACTCACTTTATTTATTTCTTTATAAATAAATACAAATTACAAAATAGATTCCAACAAAAATTAATTAACAATTAATTTCCCTTGAGCTCTCTTGCTCCTTGTGCACCTATGCACCCTTCAAGCACCTTTGCTTCCTTCAACCTGTTTGTAACTCTTTCCCTAATCCACTAGGATTAAAACCTTTAGACTACACTTAGTCTAAAACAGAAAATTCAATACAATTATAGAGGTCTATGATCAATGCAAGAATAATTAATTTAACAATTAAAAGCTCAACTATATGCAATGATCAATTAGCACAAAATAAATAAGCAATTAATTTCTTACCGAATACTACCTCAAATAATACCAGAAATTAAACTGCTTAGCTTCTCAAAAGTTTGCACTTAGCAGAATCAGATTGATCAATAATAATAATAAGTGCAATGAATATTTCGTGAGTTCTGTAATTTTTCTAAGCAAGATAATACTGTTTTTATAGCCCATATTACCGTTAGTAAAAGATGAGTACTAATTTAATCAAACGGTAATATCCTCATCGGTTGAGTTCAAAGACTAAGTCCATTAACTTCCTGTTAGTAACCACAGATTGAATAAATCAAAAGACTTAAGAGATACTAACTATGACTTAGTCTTCTCATATCAAAATGACGTGAAAGATAAAATTACATCAATCAATTATCTATCCAAAGCAACAGTCATTTAGGAGTCCAAGATAATTATAAAAGCTTTTCCTAGAAACACTCAAATGCATCTTTATCATAACAAACGGTTAGCTAGGAAATATTCATATTATAATCAGATAATCAATGTAGGATAATATCTCCTTAAAAAATCTCACAAGCAACAAATCATATATATAACTTCCATCTTGTAATCTTTTTAGACAAAATTCATAGAGCCCCACGTGTGACAGACTAAATGTTCCAATGATATTAAAACACATGTAACCCATTAAAACAAAATATTTTTCATAAAATCATTTTAAAAACATTTTTCATTTAAGACATAAAAATGCAAATAATATGTCCTAGAGCCTTTAAATAAAAAATCAATTATTATGCAATTGACCTTACAATGATTTCCCTAGAAAAGAGAAAATCCTTCAATTTCTTGAATATCCAATCAAAGCTCTTTATCACCAAAATACCTGAAAAAGTCATAAAACAATTTAGTACTTTAAACATCTCATCATCAAAACATAAGGCTAAAATATGACTAAGTCAACAGTATGCATTTAACGGCACTTTTACATTAGTTTTAAGCAACAATGTTATTATTTTGACATTATTAATAGTCTAAATAAATATATAAATAATTAATTTGTGTGTCTATCCATAATAAAAGTCAACATATTATTTTTGCAATATAAATTATTTTAAATATTTAAATTGTGAAATCATTGCAGGTCAGTTGGTGACTTAAAATAAATTTGCTTTGCATTTTTTTTATTTTGTTTCTTTTCTTCTTTTATTTTCCAGAAGAATTGGATTTTTTAAAACTGTTTTTATGCTCATTATATTTATTAAGAAAAGAAAAAATTGCCATTTGCATCCCCTTTTATCATTTTGAGTCCAAGTACTGCGGCCTCCCCACTTGGTTGGATTGACTATTGCAGAGTCGCCTGTAATATCACTTACAAACAACGCTTCTTTGCCCAAGTCATTTACCCTTCTCCATTCCATTCCATTCCATCCTCATCTCGTCGAGTTTGTGAATCATAATTCTAAAGTTTCCTATATACCGAAAATAAGGTACCATGAAGTGCGACTTACTTGGAAGTAACTAATTTCACAATCAAAACATATCTGTAAGTATATACGGTCAACAAGTAATAAAATGAAAGTAGAGTATTGTTCCCACGAGGAATTATTTAATAAAAATTACCAAGTACTAGTTCTTAACCAAACTAATTTTATTTAAACAATCGATTTAATGTTGTGAATTAAAATATATAATTAAACTACTACTACTATCACTAGTTAAAAATCAGGTTATGGAGATTTAAGATCACAACTTCACTTATTATTTCACTTTTATTAAAACACTTCTTATTAATTATGCTCACTATTCTGGATTGTTAATCAGAAACTTATTAGTATTTATAACCACATTCCGATGCATCACACACATATTAATCCAAATTCACAATTGATAGAATTGAATCAAACACCCTAATTAACTAATTCACTATATTTGTAAGACCCCAACTTTTATAAATAAAGATTAATTTTCTTGAAATATATTTTTGAATATTATGGTGTGGATTTGATATAATAGTTGTGGATAATATTTATAAATTTTGTAAAGTAAACAAGTTGTCATAAAATATTCGTTTGGTCGGGGAATATTCGTTTTATCAGGGAATATTCGTATGCGACCAAGCACAATCATTAATGGACCCTAGCGGAATTCTTGTCGGAGTTAGAAACGCAGCGAAATAACTTTTTATAAAAATAACGGCAAAAGTTTTACCGTTAAACTGTTAAAATACCCGGGGGTAAAAGTACAGTAATACGCGTGGTTGCATAGTAGCACACGATATTGTGCAATATCTTTGATTATTGATGCTTACGTGAGAAGTCACTCAGTTTTATTCAATTATTTCCACAATAATTGCTGCATAGTATATCTCATATTATTGATTCAATTATTGTCACCGTATTATCTGCACAATATTTTATATTATTAAATCAAGAATTGAGACGACAAAGTTATTCACATTATTATTTGCATTATTTGCATTAATATTGTGAGTTATAATATTAATGATGAATAAATTCGTGTTGATTAGAGATAAGAATAATAATTGATGAGTGAAAGATGTTTGTTCATGTAGTTTTCTTTAATTCTTCCGTGACCCAATTACCCTCAAAGGAGGTAATTCTGTGATTGGCTAGTTTTTTTATTATTGACCAAACGGGTAATTAATCAGATAAATAAATAATTAATTGCTATTAGTTCACATGCAAATAACTATTTGATCACATGCATGGGACTATTGGTTCACATGCATGTACTATTAGGGGAAGTTGTGCAAGATTGATAATACTTGAAGGACTAAATTAAAAATGGAGGTAAAGATGAAGGTACTAAACTATAATAAGTCGAGCCCCTAAACGTTCAATTATCGAAACTATGATTTCCTATAAATAGAAACTCATTTCTTCTTTCATTCACACCTATTCACTAAGACTCACAAGAGTATCTATATAGAGAGAAACTATAGAGATGAAGAAGAAGAGTATTCTGCTACTTCATTATTGCAGTATTCAGTCTTCTACTAAGAAAATGAGAACGTAGCCACGACTAGTCGAGGAATGGAGTGACGGTCCGAGATGGTGGCTGTAGTAGTCCTCACTATTTTATAAAATAGTGTGATAATAATTGTAATGAGGACTCTATTTGAGTTTAGATATTGTCTAGAAGACAATATCCGTGTTAAAACTCTCAGCTCATGTTGTATAATTAAGTTTGTATTTGTATTTTGTACCAAGTATTTGACGACTCAGAATGGATTATGTATACCTATTTTGGAGGCGTCACACATGAACTATTTGATAAAGTGTTAATGCCATCGTTCGGATAAGTTACTACTATCATGTTGTGTTGTTGGACCTGTGTTGATCTAACATGCATAGTGCAATACCAACGACCATGTCAACTAGTGACCCTTTCAGATTTATACACCTGCCTAAGTGCACCATTTGGTGAACCTCGTACCTACTACAACGAATGATAGTGTTGTTCCAAGTAAATACAAATCCATCGTACTGTATTTTTGGCGCTTAAGAATGACATTAATATCGTAGGCGATGACTCCAAACATATCGATCTTCATCAATTTCCAAATATTTTTTGTAATTCAACATCAATCATATCATAGTCAAACGTATATGGGTTGAACTATCAATAGCCAAAATGGCCAAAATAAGACATATGCTACCACCATCATCAGTAAACACTTGACCTAAAAAGCAGCAGTATCAACATCCATAACATGAGAGAAAGCGAGTAAAGATACCAGCGTAACCATTGGATCCGGAGAATATTTTCTCCCTACAAAACCAAATAAATACACACCACTAGCTCAGTTAATTATTTAATTATTTGAAATTATATATCAAATATATGTAGCAGACAGTTAATTAAGACACAAGATAACCTACATAACATTTAGAACAAGGGAACAAAAGCCATGTCACAGGTGCAATAAGACAGACATTAAAGTTTACAAAGGCTAACGGAAGAGGTCCATACATGTCATAGGTCCAATGGGATAAATTCATAAATAAACCAATCAATTCAACATGCATATGATAGGGAATATACTGCAGTGGAATTACAAAAACTGTTTTAAAAGTTCAATTAACTAGCTATAACCAGATGGTTATTAAAATTATAGAAATTAAACTTCACATCATTCATACTATCTAGATAGGGATAGTCAAAATTAGAATTTCCAAAAAGCAAAACTCTAACACCATAAATGACAAGTCTCACATACTATTCAACCAAGAATTGATAGTTTCATAAGGAAATTTGATATTTTAAAGAGAAACGTGAACAATAAATAAAACTTACATTTTTGTGAATGAGATCTTGTGATCATATATGATTTTTTTAGCATAGAAATAACAATCCTCTATTTTTTAAATAGTCATTTCCATACCGTTTCCACGATTTCAATAATGTGTAGAAAAAAGACGCAGAGTTCAGATTTAGGAAAAAACCAAAAAATAAAATAAAATCAAAGAGTGGGCATCAAATCAGGAAGCCATTAGCACTTTCAGATATATATAATGCTTTCCAAAATCTCAAACATAACTAGATAAACATGATACTATAGTCCAATCACAATTTTTTTTGGAAATACAGAGTTCAAAAACTATAAAATGTAATGAGAAACTTCAAACTGTTAATAGTCTGTTCGGGAATGACTTATATGTTGGTAACTTATAAGTCATTTGTTATTATTCATCTCCTTGAAAATGACTTATTTTTCTACTTATAAGTTTAGTTTCAAGTCAAAAAAAGTATTTGTAACTTATTTTAAAATGACTTATAAGTCATTTTAAAATAAGTTAGTTTGACCAAATGTAATGTCTATTTTTCCCCTCTTTTTATTAATATCATTTTTAGTAATCTTTATTTTTATTTTAACTTATAAGTCATTATGAGTCAAAAACATTCATAATTTGTTTTAACTTAATTTTTGATTTATAAATCAAATTAATGCTGAACACTTTTACTTATAAGTTAGAACTTAAAATAACTTATAAGACTACTTATATTTTAACTTATAATTCATTTAAAATAAGTCATTCCCAAAAAGGCTGGTACCCAACTGTAAATAATATCCAAGTACAAAAACTTACACTCTTAAAATGCAATAACAAATTAATTCAAACCTCTCACTTAGTCAAATTGAAAAGTTAAATTTAAAAACGTACAAATTTTGAATATGATACATTACTACAATACAACCATTGTTTTAAACTTGAAATCTTAAAACATGCAAAATTATATATTTCCAAATTAAATTTACAACCTGAAGAAATCGTGAATGACTTTTCTGCCTCTATTGATATGATTTAGACACACACACACACACACACACACATATATATATATATATATACACACACACACACACACACACAAAAGAATAGAAAGAAAACAGGAAACTAGAGCTGTAATTCTAATCTAATTCATAAACTCACGCTTAACCATATATACAGTACATTAATAGAATATCTCAATACCCCCCCCCAAGTTGGAGCATGAGGATCATAAATGCCCAACTTGAAAAGCAAAAACTAAAATTAATGTGTCCCCAAAGGCTTGGTAAAGATGTCTGCAAGCTGAACTATTGTAGGAACATATGAAGAGAGAATAGTTCCATCTTGGATAGCATCACGGACAAAGTGACAATCTGCTTCAATGTGCTTTGTTCGTTTATGGAAGACAGGATTCTGTGCAATATGTAAAGCTGATTGACTATCACAGTATAAACCAATAGCTGCAGGATGGTGAATCCCCAAGCTAAGGAGAAGACCCTTCAACCATTTCAATTCACAAGTAAGAGAAGTCATAGAGCGATATTCGGCCTCTGCCGAAGAATGTGACACAAGATGGTTATTTTTGGTTTTCAAGAAATCGGGAATGACCAAGAAACACAAGCCAACCTGTGAGAGGGCGACGAGTAAGAGGACAAGCTGCCCAATCAGAATCACACCAACCTGTCAAAGAGAGAGAGCTATCAGCTTGAAGTAAAACTCCTTGTCCAGGAGAACCCTTCAAATAGCGAACAACTCGCAAAGCAACTTCCCAATGTTCCTGTCTCGGTTGTTGTAGGAACTATGATAAAACATGGACAGAGTATGCCAAATCAGGATGAGTGAACGTTAAGTAAATCAAATGACCAACCAACTGATGATAAAGTTTCGGATTAGACAAAGAATCTCCTGAAGCGTGAGAAAGCCGATGGTTTTGCTCAATGGGAAAAGATGCGGGCTTGGCACCTAGAAGACTAGTCTCAAAAATAATGTCAAGAGAATACTTTCGTTGGCAAAGAAATATACCATCAGAACTTCGTGCCACCTCAATCCCGAGAAAATATTAAGAACCCCGAGATCCTTCATATGGAAACATGTGCTCAAATAGTTCTTAAAGACTCTCAAAGCAGCGAAATTATTCCCAGAAATAATTAAATCATCAACATACACCAAAACATTGATTTGAATATCACCCTTAGTATAAGTAAAGAGAGAATAATCAACATAGGATTGTAGAAAACCATACTCTTTTAAAGTAGTAACAAGTTTGGCAAACCAACACCTCGGTGCCTGTTTCAAGCCATATAATGACTTTCGAAGATGACGACACACCATATCAGGTTGAGAAGACCCAAAACCAGGAGGAAGCTTCATATAGACTTCCTCATTAAGATGCCCGTGCAAAAAAGCATTATGCACGTGAAAGTAGTATGCACACAAGCCAATCATGTTTGATGATAAAACATATACTTTGTAACAATCTTATTCATTTATTAATAAAAAGTATTACTTTATTTAAAGGCTTTTAATTATCTACATGATGCTGTTTTATAATATGTGATAAACCCATAGTTTTAAGCAATGCTTTTAGAATAATGATGATGATCATTCTAATGAGATCTAAATTCTTAGAAAGCTTAAAACTAAAATAGTTCCCAATCGTTGGATTACTAAATTGGGGATTAAAAATCCGGATAGATTGGTACATACGTTAACTTGCTCATTGGATGAGGATGATTGATCTCATGATCATTTGTGTGGAGACACTAAAGCAAGTATGTAGGTGCTTATTAGAGAATAAATTCATTTGAGCGTTGGCTCGCTAAGGAATACCTAATAGAGTTTTACTTGCTGTCGATAGGAATTCACAGTAGTGAAAGTAAGTACAAGTGATCCTTAGACTTGAGATCATCATAGTATCTTGTGTATGATGAGTTATACTTTGACTTATTCCTTAAGACCCTTAGGATATATCAAAGGGTATGCTTGGGTATAATAAGTTATACATGGAGATAATGTATGATCAATAAAGAATCTACCACTTCTAGTAAAAGATGAGAAATGTTCTATGTGATTCGATAAATGAGAACCCAGTAGTCCTTGGCCAAGGCAGAATGAAATTAGAAAGGAGTTTCTAATTTGCATTATTTGGAGTTGTACATTTAAGGATCGAAATACATATAATTAAATAAAATAAGACTTGACAGTAATTCCATGTCTTATATTTAATTAGGACATTGTATGGTGGAAGGATTGAATTGTACAGTAACTATTTACTCAAAGGTTCTTTTATGATTAATGTTGAAATCTATATTATCTAGAAAGTCGTTAATCGCTAGGGAGGCTTATCTCTATTGTAGAATAAATATTATTTAATTAAATAAATTAATATTTTAATTTATTTATTTAAATAAGATTAGAATTGTTCTAATTGATTTATTCACAACCTAGTTTAATATCTGAGAGCCTAAAGGGTCACACCATAAAAGAAGAATAATTATTTAAGAAGTTAATGGCATAATCGTAATAATATGTTAAGTGTATTTAATTTAATCTATGGCGATAGAATAAATTAAATATGTGACGCCCCCAAAATAGGTATACATCACCCATCTTGAGTCGCCAAATACATGGTACACAATTCAAATACAACTTAATTATACAACGATTAAAAATAAAATACGACAAACATATGTTGTGAGTTTTAATACAAATATTTTCATCTGCAGACAATATCCACACTCAATTGAGACCTTATTACATTTATTATCACACTATTTAACAGAATAGTGAGGACTACTAATGCTATTATCTGGACCGTCACTCCGTTTCCCGACTAGTCCTTGTTACGTTCTCATTTCACAAGAGAACAATGAAAGTAAAAGGGTGAGCTCAACTAGCCCGAAGAAATATTATGACTAAGATAATACATAATAAATTATCGTTAGCCTTGACGATATTAAAACCGATACAATATAACAAACATCAAGTTTAATCTGCGGTGAACAAGCAATCCATTAAAAGAGTCAGTAGAGAATAAAATCTACTATCTTTTATGATTTAAAAGGTTTTTCATCACTTTTATCATTTGGACTCTCGACAATAAATAATTCACATCATCTTGCACTACGGCTTAAGGATATTCATTAGTATCACAACCATAAATTATCCATGCACTACGGCCGAGGATATTCGTGTATTCATCAATGGTCATGATCATGCCAACAACAATGCGTCTATCAATGCACTACGAAGCATAATGAGGACTTTTACCACATCATTTGTAACATTACGATCATGATTATACCGAATAATCCTCGGTCATAATCATACCAAGTCCATCTATACACTACAGGCCCACGAGATGACTTTCAACATAATATAAACATGAGGATGATGACAATGATATAAGAATTCAATAAAACAAGTTCAAGAATTAATTTATCAAGGAACTAATAACGCCTAAATTGTTAACATGATACTTCTTTGTAGAGTAAAATTCAAGAATGCTCGGAAGAATATTTTCATGAAAAGATATCGATGAAGTGCAAATATCAAGGATATTCCACTAATTTCATGGAGTATAGAAGTCAAAACTTTAACTAATCGAGTATAATAAAGAATGGAATAACAAAAAAAAAATCACCGAGCATGAGATAGATCAGCGCATAAAGCGAGTTATTCCAATGAATAATAAATAACAAAACCAATTAAATGCGTAAATGCACGACGGGATATTCTAACAGAATAATAAATAACGGAACCAGGTCAGGCAAACTTTGCACCGACAGGATGTTCCAACAGAATAATAAATAACGGAACCAGGTCATGCGTAAATGCACAGACAAGATGTTCCAACAAAATAATAAAGAATGAAATAACAGAAGAATTTCACCATGTATGCATTATTACGCATAGATGGCTATTCCAACATAATGATAAAGAATGGAATAACGGAGAAAAAATTTTACCAAGTATAGGGTAGACCATGATATCTGAGTTATTCAAATAGGATAAAAATGGAATAATGAAGTTCTCTTCATGAATACAAAAAGAAATAATACCCCTTACCTTAGAACAAACCTGGATATAGGAGTAGTGAAGTAGCGAGAATACTTTTCTTCTTTCTCTCTATAGTTTCTATCTCTAGAGTTTAATGAATTAAGTAAGAAATAATGAAGGAATGAGCTTATTTATAGGAGAATGGACTAAATAAAGAATTCAATTCCTAAATGGTCCAGATTGATTTACTTTTAAACGGATGGTCCAGATTGGTTTACTATTAAAACTTAAAGCAACGGTCCATACTGATTCACTATTAAAACTTTAAACCAGCGATCCATATTGATTTACTATTAAAATTTTAAACCAACGATCCTAATTGATTTACTATGGACAGTTCGTTTAAAAGTAAATCAATCTGGACCGTTCATGAATTAGTTACTATTCAGTCCATTCTCTTATAAATAGAAGCTCATTCCTTCATTATTTCTTACGAATTCACTGAAACTCTAGAGAGAGAAATTATAGAGAGAAATTATAGAGAGAAGCTATAGAGAGAAAATCTATAGAGAGAAAGAAGAAGAGAAGTATGCTACCTCACTTTTCCAATATCCAGTTCTTCTAAGGTAAGGGATATTATTTGTTGTACTCGTAAGGGGTATTATTTCTTTCAGATTTATGAAGAGAACTTCATTATTCCATTCTTTATTATTATGTTGGAATAACTCGTATATACTGGCAATCGCATACATGGTGAAATTCTTCATTATTCCATTCTTTATTATTATGTTGAATAACTCCGCTTATCGCAAGCATCGCATACATAAGTGAAATTCATCTATTATTCCGCTCATTATTATTCGTCAAATATCCTATCTGTATGCTTATGCCGGACACGGTTCCATTATTTATTATTCTGCTTGAATAACTTGTCTGTATGGCCTCTATCGCATGCGTGGTGATTTCGTTGTTATTCCATTCTTTATTATTCGCCGGAATATCTTGTTCATGCGTTTACGCCAGACCGGTTCCATTATTTATTATTCTATCTAATATCACATGCATGCGCGGTCATCGCATGTATGGTGATTTCTGTTGTTATTCCATTCTTTATTATTTTGTTGAATATCACATCTGCATGCGTTCTGGCCGGACTTGGTTCCATTATTTATTATTCAGTTGGAATAACTCGTTCATGCGTGTGGTATCATCACATGCATGGTGATTTCTCATTGTTATTCCATTCTTTATTATTATGTCGAATATCTTGTACGTGCGTTTACACCGATTTGGTTCCATTATTTATTATTCTATCTAATATCTTTATGCACAAGCGTTCTGCCGGACCGGGTTCCATTATTTATTATTCTGCTGAAAATAACTTTCGCGTGCGGTCTATTTATCGTGCGTATGGTGAATTCTTCATTATTCCATTCTTTATTATTCTATTAGAATAACTTTGTCTATGTGGATTACCACATGCATGGTAAATGATCCTTTGTATTCATTCCTTATTAAATTGTGGAGATGACTGTTTACGTGGATTATGATGAAAGTCATAATATAAGCATTGGACTGTTGATTATGATGAAAGTCATAATAAAAGCATTGGACTGATGAAAATCATGGGTATATGTAGTATTAGTAAGTGTTATGATGAGTTATGTTGGTTATTATGTGAAAACATAAAAGTTCTTAGAAATCACAAAGGGTTAAAAATCAGATTTTTGGTAAAAATGGAACATGAAATTCAATTGACCATATCTCCTATTATATTTCAAATTTTTGAGTGTGGTCAAGTTCTAGAGTTAGATCTATGAGTTTTCTAACTTATCCAAGTGGAATCACTGGAAAAGGTGTTGTAAATTTTAAAAGGACCCATTTTAGCAAAAGAGTCAAAAATCGTAAAATACCAAAAAGCTCGCCTGAAATTTAAAAGGGTCATTTTTTACACTTAATTTGTGAGATAAATTCTGGCCTTTTGGGACATGGAAATACATGGTATAAAGTACCTCCTGTCCAAAAATGAGCTCATTCCGACTTAAAATGAGCAAGTTATGACTATTTCAATATTTAGTTTTTTCTGACGAAAAATGCTATAACCGGAGTTCTATAACTCCGATGACCATGAAATTTAAACTGGAAGCTCACGTTAACATGTGTAAGATCCTTCCAAGATTTGGGAATTTCTGGAGTTAAACTTGAGGTAGCTAATTTCCTAAGGAATTAATTAGAAATTGATTTTTTAAAAATAGTAAATGAATTTTTAAAATTCTGAGAAAAATATATGTTCAATATGGGACTATATTCTGCAAATCCCAGAAAAGAAATATTTTTGGGACTGATTTGGCATTTTTCATGAAAATAATCTAGTTATGAGTAAATGAGTTAAATATGTTATTTGAAGTAACAAAATTGGAAAATAAGATTTTATGGCTTGGAAATTCTATATAGGGTTTATGCAGATTTCTGATAAGGGATTTGATCATTGGTGATGAAATCTTATGAGTATGGCATTTTTGAATGATTAAATGCATTTTTTGGTAAAGTGTAAACAATTGAAATAAATTGTTTATAAGTTTAAGAAGTGATTAAAATATTGTTATAATATTAATAATATTAGATTATGAGTTTATTAAGTGATTGATAATATTTGGATAAATTTAAAGTCTTTAATATTTATCCTTGTTTTCGTTTGATTAATGCTCATATTATTGTCATCATCCTTATGTTTATGTTGTGATGAAAGTCATCTGTGGCTTAAGTGCATTGATGGACTTGGTATGATTATGACCAGGGATTATTCGGTATAATCATGACCGTAATGTGACGAATGATGTGGTGAAAGTCCTCAGTGGCTTGTAGTGCATTGATGAACAGTTTTTGGTATGATTATGACCAAGGATTATTCGGTATAGACATGACCATTGATGATTTAATATCCTTGGCCCGTAGTGTAGGGAAGATTCAATGATATGGTTTATCTCTCCGAGCCAGATGGTATTGTCAGAACAGGTGCTGAAATGAGTCTTCTCTTGAGTTCTTGAAAACTCTTCTCACATTCCTCGTTCCAACCGAATTTTGTATCTTTCCGAGTCAACTGAGTTAAGGGAGTAGCTGTAAGACCCCAATTTTTTTTTTAATAAAATGTAATTTCCTCTATTTATTATTTTGAAATAGTAAGGGGTTGATTTGATTAATGTGGTTAGTTATGGGTAAAATGCTAAAATATTTTAAATAAAAAGTGGTTATAAAATATTCATTGTTGTTTGAAATATTCTATTGGTCGTGGAATATTCTTCATTGTCGAGGAATATTAAATGCTGACGCATGTAGACTTTATGTGGGCCCCATAACGGAAAGCGATTGGATGAAGAAAACGACAAGTATAAGTTGTTTATAAATAATGGCGTAGTTTCTACCAATTATCTACTATTGGAATACTCTTTGGTTAAAATACGAAGACACGATATTGCACCAATTATTGATTCTTACGTAAAAGACACTACTCAATAATTGTTACAGTAATTATTGTTCAATATTTTATTTTTTTGATTCAATAATTGTTACGTTGATATTTTTTATTATTATTGTTTCAATAATTGTCACTACACAGTATTTTCTATTATCAGATCAATAATTCATATTATTTGAATAATATTATTAGATAGCGTTATTGGCAATGTCTAGAAAGTTCTATCTAAGGAGAGGTTTGGTCACCTAATTGCGCGCTAGTAAGTAGAAATCCTTATTGAAAGCCCCTCTTTCTCCGGAACGGCGTCGAGTTGTTAGTATTATGATTCTGTAATATTATTTGTGAATAATTAATTATTGATTTATATGATAAGAAAAATATTCATTTTATGTGGATATAGATGGAGAAATTTTTTAATGTGACAATTGTTGAAAATTGATATTTTATATTTTTTGATAAAATAATTCATTTAAATATATTATTATATTTTAATAATATAATAATGGTGATATTTTTACAATGAATGTGTGATATATGAATAAATGAGGAAGAGTATTTTTGTTACAAAAAATATTTAACACATGTTTTGTGTTTTGGTGGACCCTATTTTTGACTGAAATTTGATTATAGTCTGTAAAATCGTCCGTATGTGAATTTCGGTCAATTTCTGTTTGGAATTTGGAAAAACTTTCTTCTGTAAAGTTGTAGAGAATTAAATTTCATATGGAATGGACATAAGATTTGAATTTTTCTGATAAAAGAGCTATTTATTATGAATTATTGAAGTTTCGGATTATTGAGTCTGAATTGATTTTGTTACAAAAATTTTTTAAAACATGTTTTTCATTTTTGGTGGGCCCTACTTGTGTGGTAAATGTGTTGAAATCAGATTTGTAATAGTGCGTATAATATTTTTATAAATATTATTATTTTATTAAATTTTCTGCTTTGGTGTTCTAAGCATTTTCCTATAAATAGGGTCTTAGGTTAGAATTGAAAATCACACCGAAATCGAAGTTTTCTCTCTATATTATCGAGTATTTTTTATGAGTATTTAGATATCTTGAGTGTTGCTATATCTGATGCAAGTTCCTTCAAAGACTATATCTAGTATTCCAATCGTAAGATCTTTTCTTTTTCGAGGTATGGGATGTTATTTTTTAAAAAATGATATTATTTCTTTCAATATCATTATACCGAAATATTGGTAAGATTTTTCTTGTGAAATTCTTATCTTTTCATGTCGGGGTTACTATTCATGAGTTACTATTCATGAGTTACTATTCATAAGTTACTATTCACGAGTACTATTCATGAAGCATGATGATTTTTCTTGTAAAATTTCTACCTTTTAGTATTGGAGTTACTATTCATGTATACGGCCTTTATTCACGTGATACGACCTTATTCACGAATCATTTACGACCTTTATTCACGTAAAAAATTAAATTTTCTTTTCTGTGTCCAAGATTGTCTGTTATGGTTCCTATCTTTGATTGGATCTATGTTTTGATCTTTATTTTTGAATTCTACTCCACAATAGTTTATTATGGAGTATTTTTGAACTTGGATTGTCTAAAATACGAATCCTTAATATTTGTTCTTTTGTCTCACCGGATTCATTTTCTTTAAAATATTTTTCATCATCCTCAGTCCTAAATGATGATATTACTTTATATCTTTGGCCTGTAGTGCAAAGATGAATGATTTTTTGATGAATATCTTTGGCTCGTAGTGCAAAGATGAACAGGTGTTGAGATGAACATGACCGACTGATTAATATCTTTGTCCTGTAGTGCAAAGATGACTATTTGATTCAAGATGTATATTGATTGATGTTACAGGGACAAAATATCGATGATGGGCTTTTAAATTCATAGATGATAATAGATTTCCTTCTCTACTTAACTCTTATAATGAATTATTATTTCCGCTGCAATTATTGATCTAATACTTGTTGTCTATTGTATTCTATCAGATTTTTCCCTGTTGAAGATTAAGGATAATTTGTTGTACATTATCTTAGTCATAATATCCTTTACTGGGCTAGTTGAACTCACCCTTTTCCTTTTTGTTCCATTTTTCTTTTCAGGAGGCGAGATTATAGCAGGAACTAGTCGGGGTGTGGAGTGATAGTTCAAGATAGTTGTTTTAGTAGTCCTCACTATTTTGTAAAATAGTGTATCAATAATTGTAATGAGGACTCATTTGAGTGTTGATATTGTCTAGAAGATAATATTTGTATTTAAACTCACAGTATGTGTTGTCGTATTTTGCACGAAAATTATAATAATGAAGTTGTAGTTGTTTCTGTACCATGTATTTGGCAACTCAGAATAGGTTGGGTGGATTGGACCTATTTTGGGGGCGTCACAGTTGGTATCAGAGCTTAGGGATATGATCTCTAGCGGAGATCGGGAAATAGAACTAAGAGGGGAGAGACGAGTAAATCCTTCGCTAGTATGTCCTACCTAAGCTTATTTGTTGGTTGGTCAGAGTATAGGGTTATTATGTTGCATGTCAATTTCTTTAATTAACCTTTGTTTTGTGACAATATTTAAGAATGGCAACTGAGAATGTTAATAGTGGAGTAAATGAGACCGTGAAGACACCTTTACTCACCAATCAGGAGAACGTGCAACAAGACGACAATGTTCCTCCTGTAAATAACACCACTGATCAGACGATGAACGACGGGATGTTTAGAAGCTTTTTGCAGTTTATGTAAAATCAGACGAGGGAGACTCGTGTACAAAATACAGGTGGAAATGATAGTAACGCACGGTTTATCACAGCCAAGCAGTTCAAAGAGTTGGAAACACCAGAATTTTGGGGAAAGCCGTCTCCGTAAGGGACTTTATATTCGTGCGGTGGTAAACTAATAGGTGCCATTATGACGTGCTATCCAAGATTGGGATATGAGTCACAGTTGAGAGCAACTTAAGTCAGTAATTGAAATATGTAGCTTTCTAGGCTTAGCTGGTTACTATCGGAGATTCGTGGAAGGATTGTCTCGAATCGCTACTCCATTAACTCTGCTGATTCGAAATAATACAAAATTCGTATGGAGCGAGGAATGCGAGAAGATTTTCCAGGAGCTCAAGAGGTGACTCATTTCGGCACCTGTTCTGACCATACCATCTTGGAAAAACGAACGTGGTAGCTGACGCATTGAGTAGAAGATTGTACGCGAGTATGAGTGCGATATTGTTGAAAACAAAGACCTATTTGTATAATTTATAAACGATAAAGATAGAGTTAAAGACTCTAGGGACCCACGTGATGATATACGAGTAGAATCGACTTTAATCGTCAGCGTTAAAGCCGCTCAAGCTACACACCGGAGCTGATGAATATAAAGAGAAGAAGGTACAAGAAGGCGTTATTCTAGAAGTAAGAGTCGATGAAAAGAAGAAAGCTCAAACCTTCAATTTATTTGATATCCTCGAAGAGTAAGAACTGTGGCTTATAGACTCGCCTTAACGCTAAGTATGTCACTTGTTTATAACGTTTTTCACGTATCGATGTTACGTAAATATGTGGACGACCCAAACCACATTATTGCATTAGAACCGCATTTAGATAATGAGGATTTAACGACGAGGAGTACACCATCAAGATCTTGGATAGGAAAGAGCATATCCTACGCACCAAGGTTATACCACAAGTCAAGATTTTGTGGAGGAACCATGCTATTGAAGAAATGACCTGGGACTTGGAATCGAGAAATGAAAGCGAGGTACCTCACCTTTTGAAACACTGTGCACGTCGTCATTTTCGAGGATGAAATTTTATAAGGAGGGGAGGTTGTAAGACCCCAACTTATTATAAATAAAATTGAATTTTCCTCTATTCATTATTCTAAATTAATAAGGTGTTAATTTGATATAATACTTTGGTTATGGGTGAAATGTGCAAATTTTACAAAATAAGCAAGTGGTTGTAAAATATTCATTTTGTTAGGGAATATTCGTTTGGTGCGTGGAATATTCTTTTTGTGGGGAATATTCGTATAACCAAGGTCAAATGCGACCATTTAGGGGCCCATAACGGAAAACAGGTTGGATGAAGGAAAACGACAAAGTATGAGTTTTATAAATAATGGCGTAATTATTACTGATTAACAATTGTTGGATTACACAGGTGGTTAAAATACGATGTCTGGCATGGTTGCTTGCCGAAGACATACGCGGTATTGCACAATATTTTTGAATTATTGATTCTTACGTAGAAGACACTTTCAATAATTGTTACAATAAATCTTTATTCAATATTTTATTTTATTGATTCAATAATTGTTGTGTTGATATTTTATATTATTGTTGTTTGATAATTGTCAACTGCGTAGATTTCCCATTATCGGATCATTAATTCATATTATTTGAAAAATATTATTAGATAGCATTATTGGAAATGTCTAGAAAGTTACATCAAGGAGAGGTTTGGTCACCTAATTGCTTGGCGAAGAAGGAGAATTCTTATCGAAAAGCCCCTCTTTCGTGGGAACGACTGGTTGTCATTATTGTGATTACGTAATATTTTTGTGAATAATTAATTATTGATTTATATGATAAGGAAATATTTATTTTTGCATATTTTATATGGTTATAAATGAAGGAATTAAAGCTGAGGTGTTTTATCAGTATTTTGTCAGATTGGAGGTATTAAAAGATCAAATCGGTATTCTTAAAGCTCTATTGCGTGAGTTATAATTTTAATCTGATCGTTGGATCGTTGTGATTTTTGGATATGTTATACATATATAAGTTGAATATATGTCCACAAATTTTGAACCGTTAAAAATTAATGTATGGTTTGTTATGAATTTTAAGAGGTGTTAAAAATCGTCCGTATGTGGATTTCAGATATTTTCTGTTTGGAATTTGGAAAAACTTAAAGCTACAAAGTTGTAGAGAATTCGATTTCGTGTGGAATGGACATATAATTCGTATTTTTCTGATAAAAGGGCTATTTATTATGAATTATTAAAGTTTCTGATTATTGTTTAAATAATAAAATATTTTGAAAAATTCTAGAATTGGTGGGCCCCACTTTTGGTTGGTGAGAAATGTGCTCAAATTTTATTTCAAATATGGTGGGTGGCAATAGTAGTAGGTAAAGCCATCGTAATAGCGGTCAAGTCCTGCGCCTTGGTGTCTTTAGTATTTTCTATAAATAGAGTGCTGAGTTAGAATTAAAAATCACACCAGAAACATAAGTTTTCTCTCCCTATATTATCGAGCGTATTTTTTTAAGTATTTTGATACTCTGAGAGTTTCTAATCATTGCAAGTTTCCTTGATTCAAATGTCAGATATTCGATATTCCAATCTTTTTCTTCTTTTTGAGGTAAGGGATTGTAAGATATTTTAAGGGATTGTAAGGGATTTTATTTTCTTCATAAATGCTATTATTTTCTTCAATATCATTATGCTGAAATATTGATATGAACTTTATTGTGGAATTTTTACCTTTATATGTCGGGGTTACTATTCACGTATACGACACTATTCACGAATACGGCACTATTTACCAAAAAATGAAATTTTCTCTTTTTTGTCCCAGATGTCTATTATGGTTACTATCTTTGATTGTATCCATGTTTTGATCTTCATTCTTGAATTTTACTCCATTATTGTTTATTATGGAATATTATTTTCGTTCAACAGTAGTAAGGGATGTTATTTTCTTCTTAAATGATATTATTTTCTTCAATATCATTATGCCGAAATATTTGTTTGAACTTTTTAATCAAATTTAGAACTTTTTGTGTCGGGATTACTATTCACGTATACGGCACTATTCACCGAAAAATGAAAATTTTCCTTTTTGTCCAAGGTGTCTATTATGGTTACTATATTTGATTGTATCCATGTTTTGATTTTTATTTTTGAATTCTGCTTCACAATTGGTTATTATGAAGTATTATTGATCTTGGATAAACATTATACTGAATCCCTAATATTTGTCCTTCATACTCCACCGGATTCATTTTCTTTAAAATATTTTCATCATCCTCGGTCTTAAATGATGATATTACTAAATATCTTTGGCTTTGTAGTCTGCAGATGAATGATTAATCGATGATATCTTTGGCCGTAGTGCAAAGATGAGCAGTGTTGAGATGAATATGACCAACCTGGTGATACAAATGAATATATCTTTGATGCATGTGCAAAGATGAATATTTGATTAAAGATGTATATTGATTGTTATTCTGAGGATAAAATATTGATGATGAACTTTTAAATCTTAGAAGATAGCGAGAATTCATTCTCTACGTGACTATTCTAATGGATTGTTGTTTCACTGCAGCTGTTGATCTAAAACTTGTTTATTCATTATATTCTATCGATTTTTTCCTGTTGAAGACTAATGATAATTTGTTGTATATTATCATAGTCATAATATTTTTTACTGGGCTAGTTGAGCTCACCCTTTTCCTTTTTGTTCCATTTTTCTTCTCAGGAGGTGAGAACATAGCAAGATCGAGTCGGGGTATGGAGTGATGGTTCTAGAAAGATGTTTTAGCTGTCCTCACTATTTCTATAAAATAGTGTATGAATAATTATAATGAGGACTTATTTGAGTGTTGATATTGCAGAAAAGACAATATTTGTATTTAAACTCACAATTATGTGTTGTCGTATTTTGCACGATAATTGTATTATTGAAGTTGTAGTTTGCTTTACATACCATGTATTTGACGACTTTCGGAATGGGTGTTGTATACTATTTTTTTGGGGCGTCACAAAAGCCCCCTCTTTCCTGAGAACGGCACAGTTTATCGATATTATGATTACGTAATATTATTTGTAAATAATTAATTATTGATTTATATGATAAGAAAAATATTCATTTTATGTGGATATAGATGGAGAAAATTTTAATGTGACAATTGTTGAAAATTGATATTTTATATTTTCTGATAAAATAATTTATTTAAATATATTATTATATTTTAATAATATAATAATGTTGATATTTTTTCAATGAATTTGTGATATATGAATAAATAAAGTGGAAGAGTATTTTTGTTACAAAAAATATTTAACACATGTTTTGTGTGTTGGTGGACCCTATTTTGACTGAAATTTGATTATAGTCTCTAAAATTATTCGTATGTGAATTTTGGACAATTTCTGTTTGGAATTTGGAAAAACTTTCTTTTGTAAAGTTGTAGAGAATTAAATTTCCTATGGAATGGACATAAGATTTGAATTTTTCTGATAAAAGGGCTATTTATTATGAATTATTGAAGTTTCGGATTATTGAGTCTGAATTGATTTTGTTACAAAAAATTGTTTAAAACAAGTTTTTCATTTTTGGTGGGCCCCACTTGTGTGGTAAATGTGTTAAAATTAGATTTCTAAGAGTGCATATAATATTTTTATAAATATTATTATTTTATTAAATTTTTTACTTTGGTGTTCTAAGCATTTTCCTATAAATATGATGTTTAGGTTATAATTGAAAATCACACCAGAAACTGAAGTTTTCTCTCTCTATATTATCGAGCGTATTTTTGTGAGTATTTAGATATCTTGAGTGTTGCTATATGGTGCAAGTTCCTTGAAAGACTATATCCAGATTCGATCAAATCTTTGTTTTTTCGAGGTAAGGGATGTTATTTTTTAAAAAATGATATTATTTTTTTCAATATCATTATGCCGAAATATTGGTAAGATTTTTCTTGTGAAATTCTTATCTTTTCATGTCGGAGTTACTATTCATGAGTTACTATTCACGAGTTACTATTTATGAGTTACTATTCACGAGTACTATTCACAAAGCATGATGATTTTTCTTGTGAAATTTCTTTTAGTGTCGGAGTTAC
Organism: Panax ginseng; assembly: GCA_020205605.1. Classification (NCBI taxonomy): domain Eukaryota; kingdom Viridiplantae; phylum Streptophyta; class Magnoliopsida; order Apiales; family Araliaceae; genus Panax; species Panax ginseng. The sequence goes on from CM035133.1 coordinate 147,231,546, forward strand.
TATTCACGTATACGACACTATTCACAGAAAAATTAAATTTTCTTTTCTGTGTCCAAGATTGTCTGTTATGGTTCCTATTTTTGATTGGATCTATGTTTTGATCTTCATTTTTGAATTTTGCTCCACAATAGTTTATTATGGAGTATTTTTGAACTTGGATTGTCTAAAATACGAATCTTTAATATTTGTTCTTTTGTCTCACTGGATTCATTTTCTTTAAAATATTTTTCATCATCCTCAGTCCTAAATGATGATATTACTTTATATCTTTGGCCTGTAGTGCAAAGATGAATGATTTCTTGATGAATATCTTTGGCTCGTAGTGCAAAGATGAACAGGTGTTGAGATGAACATGACCGACTGATTAATATCTTTGTCCTGTAGTGCAAAGATGACTATTTGATTCAAGATGTATATGGATTGATGTTACAGGGACAAAATATCAATGATGGACTTTTAAATTCATAGATGATAGTAGATTTCATTCTCTACTTAACTCTTATAATGAATTGTTGTTTCCGCTGCAATTGTTGATCTAATACTTATTGTCTATTGTATTCTATCAGATTTTTCCCTGTTGAAGACTAAGGATAATTTTTTGTACATTATCTTAGTCATAATATCCTTTACTGGGCTAGTTGAGCTCATCATTTTCCTTTTTGTTCCATTTTTCTTTTCAGGAGGCGAGATTATAGCAGGAACTAGTCGGGGTGTGGAGTGATGGTTCAAGATAGTCGTTTTAGTAGTCCTCACTATTTTATAAAATAGTGTATCAATAATTGTAATGAGGACTCATTTGAGTGTTGATATTCTCTAGAAGATAATATTTGTATTTAAACTCACAGTATGTGTTGTCGTATTTTACCCGACAATTGTAATAATGAAGTTGTAGTTGTTTCTGTACCATGTATTTGGCGACTCAGAATAGGTTGGGTGGATTGGACCTATTTTGGGGGCGTCACAGTAGCGATTTGAGAAAACCCTTCTACGAATCTCCGATAATAACAAGCTAAGCTGAGAATGCTACGTACTTTGGTCACTGATTTAGGTTGCTCCCAGCTTTGAATAGCTTCAATCTTTGCTGGGTCAACAGATATTCTATGACTTGATACCACATGCCCAAGGAATGCTACTTCCTCAAGCCAGAATTCGCATTTCTTCAACTTGGCATAAAGCTTATATTCACGAAGCTTTTGAAGTATCAGTCTCAAGTGTTGTTCATGATCTTCACGGCTTTTGGAATAAATAAGGATGTCATCAATAAAGATGACCACTAAGTGATCCAAATATTTCTTGAATACCCGGTTCATCATATCCATGAACGCAGCAGGAGCATTAGTCAATCCAAAATACATGACTAAGAATTCATAATGCCCATACCGAGTTCTGAAAGCCGTCTTTGGAATGTCATCAGTTCTAATCTTCAATTGGTGATATCCTAAGCGAAGATCAATCTTTGAAAAAATTTGGCGCCTTACCGGTGGTCAAACAGTCATCAATACGAGGCAATGGATATCTATTTTGATAGTGACATGGTTCAACTCTCGATAATCAATACAAAATCGCATACTCCCATCTTTCTTCTTCACGAATAATGAGGAGCACCCCAGGAGACGTCTTAGGGACGAATGAAACCGGCGTCTAACAATTCCTGCGATTGGGTCTTTAACTCCACGAAGTTCAATAGGAGCCATTTGATATGGGGCTTTGGAAATGGGTTTTATAGAATTGGGTTCAAGGTCGATACAAAATTCAATTTCACATTTTAGGGTAAGCCGGAAGTTCTTCGTGGAATACGTCCGGAAATTTATTAACAATAGAAATATCATTCAAAATCGACGTATTTTTGTTTAGATCCGTGACATGAGCTAAGAAAGCTTGACATCCGCTTTTTCAATAAACGAATAGCTTTATGGCTTGAGATAGCGATGATTGATTTTAATGGTTTGGTTGCTTGAATTAGCATAATAGGTTGGTTAGGAATATGAAAGCTAACAACCTTACGAAAATAATCAATTTTTACATGATGAGTAGTTAACCAATCAATCCCTAGAATTACGTCAAATGCAATTATTTTCAATGAAATAAGATCGACGAGTAATGTGAGGGTACCGATTTGAACCAAACAAGACTTATAAACAATGGATTTAATGAAGGTTTCTCCCAATGGAGTTTCAATGAGATAAGTCAAAGTCTAATTTCTCGTAGTCAAATTTAAACGTTGGCGCAAGTAGGAGAAATAAAAGAATGGGTAGAACCCCAGATCAAATAAGGTATAAACTTGCTAGAGTTTATGATAAAATCAATTCGTGATGACCTTGTTCGGGTTCCTTGCTTTCGGGAGGTCACGACAAATGCTCTCCCTTGCACTACTGGCTTTGACTTTTCTGGGACGTCCTTTGGTGCCTCCATCCTAGCTAAAATTGTCTTCGGTGAATGACAAAATCGGGATAGGTGACATTCTCTTCCACAATTATAACATGCTTTGGACGGCATCGCGCAGTTTGGACTGATGTGTCCCTCCCCTCCGCATTTGAAGCATATGATAGGTGGTCGTTCTCCTTCCTTAACAACGGGTGCTGGTGATGACGTCTTTCCATCTTTGTTGAATCTCCTCTTCTTGAAATGTCCATTCTTATTGTTTTGGCCATGATTACCACTGAAGTGGTTACCATTTCTGGCATGTTGATTCCCTCCACACTTATTGTCACCGCTTCGATGACTGCTATCACTAGTATTATAATTTTGCCAGCTGCTCTCTTTTGCTTGGGTTGACTCATTATCGCGCTCCAATAACTGCGCCCTATTAACAACATCTGAATACAAACACAGTTTATGAGAGATAAGATATTGACGTATCTTAGGTTTCAAACCTCTTAAAAACATTCGCGTCATTCTCTCCTCATTATCAACCAAATGGACGAAAACCGGACAACTCGGCAAACTTGGCTTCGTCTTCGCGATCTGATTGGTCATGTTGTTTTGTTCCAGATGATGAACTCTACCTCTTTCATGTGATTTAATACTTTCGGAAAAGTACTTGTCGTTGAACGATTCTGAACGCTTTCCCAAGACATCTTCAAAGGCGGCGGAGTTGAAGTACGTTTCTGATTCCCCAAGAATCTGTCTCTCTCACGCAACACATGAAGGTGGCAAAGGAACCTTTTGCTCCTCGGAGATCCCAAGACATCAAATATCTTGCAGATCCGCTTTATCCACGCCTCCGTCTTAAGTGGTTTTGGCTCTTCAAAAACTACGGTGGTCCTAGTTCCTTGAACTGCTTTAGCGATGAATCAAATAAAGAGTTGCCGTGTTTCCACCGCATTTTGTACACGGGAGGCTGCTTCTTGCCTAATGTTGCATGAATTGCATAAAGCCTCTGAACATTCCATCGCTTCATCATCTGAGTCGGTGTTGTTGTTTGCACGAGGATTATCGCCTTCGATGCACATTATCCCGATTATTGATCCATGGAGACTCAACGGTCCATGTGCTCCATTGATGTTCTCAACATTCTCGGATGTCATTTTCAAATACCGCCACAAAACAAGGGTTAATTAACATATCACATATTATCCCTATACTCCTAATCGACACCAATTAAATACCAAATATAAACTTAGGTAGGTCATACTAAGGAAGCGAATTCCCCGCCTCTCCTCCTAGTTCTTGCCCTCACATCTTAGCCCAGGATCATATCCCCAAGCTTTGATATTAATCGACGCCTTCTAGGTCATACATTATTTGTCGCAAGTCGCTAATATAATGGTTATTTAACATTCAATTTTTAGTGTCCACTCAGACAATCGTAACATATCTGTACATATTTATATTCTAGTCATGCAACTCACACACAATAAAATTGATTCTTTCAAATTAAATTCAATATTAAATATTGGCTATCAATATACAAGAGCCTATTCCATAATTTACTCACAGTATCTTGATAAAGTCTTTTGTATTTAAAAAATAAATAAATATTTATAATATAAAGAATTATATTTACTAATTTTCTTCTACTTTATATAATAATATAATAATATATTCTAAATTTATATTCTAAAATAATGAATAACTTTTATAAAAGTATTTTGTTTTATAAAAAAAGATTTTACTACGCAAAATGTAATAATGTAATATAATATATTCTATTTATAGTCTAATAAAACTAATAACTTTATAAAAGTATTCTATTTTATATAATATAATATATCATTATTTATTTTATTAATATTATTAATGTAATAAAATGTAAAAGCTTTTTATATAAAATAGAATACTTTTATAAAGTTATTCGCTTTATTAGAATATAAATAATATATATTATATTCTATTATGATAGTGTTTTGCATAGTAAAATCTTTTTTATATAAAACAAAATACTTTTTATAAAGTTATTCGCTTTATTAGACTATAAATGTAATATATTATATTTATTATGCATAGTATTTGCATAAAATAAGTATGTATAGTGTTTTCAGATAAGAAAATTTTTTTTATATAAAATATAATACTTTTATAAAGTTATTCGCTTTTATTAGATTATAAATAGAATATATTATATTTTATTTAAAAGATTTTATTTTATTAGAATATTTTATAAGAAACCAATCTGGACCGTCTGCTTAAAAGTAAATCAATCTGACCGCTCAGAATTAGTTACTTATTCAAATTCCATTCTCCTATAAATAAAGCTCATTCCTTCATTATTTCTTACGAATTCACCAAACTCTGTAGAGAGAAAACTATAGAGATAAAGAAGAAAAGTATTATGCTACTTCACTACTCCTATATCTAGTTTGTTCTAAGGTAAGGGGTATTATTTCTTTCAGATTCATGAAGAGAACTTCGTTATTCCATTTTTTTATTCTGTTGAATAACTCAGATATGCTGGTTTACCCTATACTTGGTGAAATTCTTTCGTTATTCCATTCTTTATCATTATGTTGAATAACTTGTCAATGCGAAGTACCGCATACATGGTAAAATTCTTCATTATTCCATTCTTTATTATTCTGCTGAACATCCTATCTGCAAGCGCACGCACGACCGGTTCCGTTATTTATTATTCTCATTGAACATCCCGTCGCAAGCGTAATTTCACCTCGACCGGTTCCGCTTATTTGTTATTCTCGCTGAATATCCCGTCTGTCATGTGTTTATGCATGACCGGTTCTCGTTAATTATTATTCTCGCTGAATAACTCGTCTGCAAGCGCGGTCTATCGCATGCCCGGTGATTTCTTTTTGTTATTCCATTCTTTATTATACTCAACTGGTTAAAGTTTTGACTTCTATACTTCATGAAATTAGTGGAATATCCTCGATATTTGCGCTCATCCAAAGATCTTTTCATGGAAATATTCTTCCGAGCATTCTTAAATTTTACTCAACAAAGAAGTATCATGTCGACAATTTGGACGTTATCGTTCTCGATAAATTAATTCTCGAACTTGTTTTATTGAATTCTTATATCATTGTCATCATCCTCATGTTTATAAAGATGTTGAAAGTCATCTATGGCCCGTAGAAGTATGGGGATGGACTTGGTATGATTATGACCACGGATTATTCTTGGTATAATCACGACCGTAATGTTACAAATGATGTGATAAAAGTCCTCATCATCCCGTAGTGCATCGATGGATGCTTGTTGGCACGATCACGACCATCGATGAATACACGAATATCATCACCGTAGTGCATGAATAATTTGTGGTTGTGATACTAATGAAAATCCTCGGCAGAAGTGGGCAGGATGATGTGGATTATTTATTGTCGAGTCCCAAATATAAAAGTGATGAAAACCTTTAAATCATAAAAGATAGTAGATTTTATTCTCTATATGACTCTTTTAATAGGTTGTTTGTTCTCACGCAGCTTAAACTTGATGTCTATTATATTTTATCGCTTTAATATTGTCAAGGCTAATGATAACTTATTCTCGCATTATCTTAGTCATAATATTTCATCGGGCTAGTTGAGCTTTTACCCTTTTACTTTCATTGTTCTTTTCAGAAATGAGAATATAAATCGGACTAATGGGAACCTGAGTGATCATTCGTGATAATAAAGATTAGTAGTCCTCACTATTTTGTTAAATATTGTGATAATAAATATAATGAGGACTCATTGAGTGTGGATATCGCCTAGATGACAATATTTGTATTAAAACTCACAACATATGTTTTGTCGATTTACACACGAATCGTTGTATAATTAGTTGTATTTGAATTTTGTACCATGTTTTTGGCGACTCAAGGTGGTCGATGTATACCTATTTTGGGGCGCCATTATTACGCTTACATATCTTTTGGCTTACGTGCAAAGATGAACTATTGATTGATGAGTATCCTCGGCTTTATGTGTATAGATGAACTGCTTATTGGTATGATTATGACCAGGGATCATTCGGTATAATCATGACCCGTAATGTTATAGATGATGTGGTAAAAGTCCTCATAGGCCCGTAGTGCATCAATGGACGATTATTGATATGATTATAACCGAGGATTATTCTAAGATAATCATGACTATTGATGATTACATGAATATCCTCGGTCAGTAGTGCGGGGATGATTCGATGATGTGGATTATTTATTAAAATTTGAGTCTCGGCGATAACATATTGATAATACACTTTTAATTCAGTAGAAGATAGTAGATATCATGCTCTCTACTTGACTCTTCTATAATACAGTTGTATGTCTTTGTCCTGTAGAGCAAAGATGAATTATTAATGAATATCTTTGGCCCGTAGTACAAAGATGAATTTATTAGTATGATTATGAACAATAATTGTGATTTGGTATAACCATGATTTTTGATGTTTCAGGTAGAGAAATGTGATGAAAATTATCTTCGTCCTGGGTGCGAAGAGGAATTTAGAATCACAATTATGATTATGAGTTATTCATATGATTGTGGGATGAGAATTGTTGATTGATGTTACGGTGGATAAAACATTATTGGTGGACTTTTAACATGGAGAAGATAATAGACACGATGGTCTATTTGACTCTTCTAATGGATTGCTTCGTTCCACTGCAACTATGGTTGAAAAGTTTTATCATCTACCATATGTTCTAAATCTCTGATTTATTATTGACGAAGGTTATTGATAAATTAATTATCTTTAGTCATGATATTCTTCTCGGGCTATTTGTGCTCACCCTTTGCTTCTTTCCACATTCCTTTCGGTAATAAGAGTGTAGCTGGGTCGAGCGGGGATAACAGGGAAATAGTGTGATGGTCCGAGACTGTTGAAGTTTCTCAATACATTATAAAATGGCATGACATGCAACAGATAATTGTATTGAGGACCTACGATGTGTGTGTTGTATTTTATATGTCACTTAATAATTGATTTTTTCGAACAACAATAGGGTGACGAGAACCCGACTTTGAAAGCGTCAAAAGTGCACCTCATTAGAATGAATATGATAGTAATCTTCTCGTTCTTCTTTGGGGTCTTAAAATATTTGTTGCTGTATTTTATATGGCATTGTAACAAATTGAGCTTGATACTGTCTATGAGACAATATTGTATTAAAACTCACAGCTTATCTGTTGTCATACTGCATCGACGCTCAACAAATGTATAAATGAAGTTTGTATTTGATTTCCGCCAAAATCCAAATCCAGGCTCAACCACAGACAAAGTGATGAAACTACTAAGTTGGAGTACTGTGAGGGCATATATAAATGCCTTCTTTGTTCGAGAAATGCGCAGTGGAAAGGGATGCTAGTCGGCTCGGCGAAGTTGTAGGCCCCAATAAAGAAGATCTTTATAGAGTGATATCTGGCGACTCAGAATGGGTCGTGTGAACCTATTTTGGGGGTGTCATATTTTCGTTTAATTAATAATTATGCATAAAGGATGATCCGGGTATATGGTTTGTAAAATTTTAAAACTCTGATTTTTCACGTTTCCGCTTATTTTTTGCAATTTGATTGCGTTCATAAATATTACAAACCTAACAGCACGTCCATCTGATGCAGCTCCCAATTTTTAGATGCTGCAATGGCTAAGAAAGCACGAACTGCGACCATCTTTGCAACTGGTTCAAAAGTCTCGTGATAATCGATCCCATCAATTTGATGATTACCAAAAACAACCAAACAAGCTTTAAGCCGTTCAACACTGCTATCAGAGTTATACTTGATTTTATAGACCCAATGACTACCAATAGCGCGTTTACCATGTGGTAATTTTTCCATAGTCCAAGTATCATTATCTTCTAAAGCACGAATTTCTGTTTGCATAGCATGACGCCATCCTACATCTATCATAGCTTCTTTAAATGATTTCGGTTCAGAACCTACAGTAACAGCGACAAGAAACTTCCGATGTCTAACAGAAAATTTTGCACAATTAATATAATGTGTTATAGGAAAGGGCGTACCTAAGGAAGTGGATGGCGCAGGTGAACTTGGAGAGAAAGTAGATGGACTTTTTGTGATCACAATGTTAGTAACATAGTCATGAAGCCGAACGGATGGAACCTTTTTACGAAATCCACGTCCTATGTGAGTTTCATTGATAGAATTCGGAGCAGCCCCTGCTGCCCCCCCTATAGATGGATGTTGGAGTGGAGAGGTGGGTTGAAATGGCCTTTGTTCAGCATCCGTGCCAGACAGTGAATCATTGGTTGCGGGAGGTAAAATGGGAGCAGGCTCTAAAGTGGTAGTTTTTGGGTTTTGGATGGTGACATGTAGTGGGGAGGATTCGTTTGTGGGCTCAAGTTCATCAGACAATAATTCAGGATCCCCCAAAATATTAAAATTGAAGTCATCATCACCCAAATTTATGTTGACAAAATTATATTTAGAACGAATGGTAGTAGGAGTATTTTCGGCAAAAGGAAATTGATTTTCAAAGAACTTAACATCCCTAGAAACAATTTTTTTTAATTTTCTAGATCAAAAAGTCTCCACCCTTTCTTTCCAAAAGGATACCCAACAAAGACACATTTTCGGCTCCGACTTGTAAATTTATCATTCTTTGTTCGTTGATTATGGGCATAACATAAAGAACTAAACACTAGCAATTCATCAAAAACTGGCAAAGTATTAAATAAAATTTCATAAGGTGTTTTATTCTGAAGAACACTCGAAGGTGTTCGATCGATCAAATGAGAAGCTGCCAAGACACATTCACCCCAAAAATAAAGAGGAAGATGACTTTGAAAACGCAAAGCCCTTGCCACTGTTAAAATATAATGGTCCTTACGTTCAACTCTGTCATTCTGTTGTGGAGTTCCCACATAAGAGGTTTGAAATAAAATCCCATTTGAAAGAAAATAATCTGTTAAACAGTGAAACTTCGTCCCATTATCACTCCGAATAATCTTAACCTTTTGACCAAATTGTCGATTAACCATAGCCAAAAATGACATAAAAATTTTAAATACCTCCAATTTATCAATTAACAAATAAACCCATACAGCTCGGGAAAAATCATCCACAATAGTCAAAAAATAACGAGCCCCACAAGAAGAAACTGTATTGTAAGGACCCCATAAATCACAATGAACCAATTCAAAAACTCGGGAGGCCTTATATATGATCACTAAGAAAAAAAGAATCACGAGATTGTTTGGCACGAGGGCACACATCACATGCCTTATTTAATTTATCATTAGAATTACGTAAGAAAGGTAATGACTTCACTCAAATTAGGAGGAGAGGCATGAGTGTTTAACGTGCTGGCAGTGGCGTTGGAAGAATTTCTCTGCCCATTGACCGAAGCTCCAACTATAGTGTTGCAGCCGTTTATTGCCACCGCTTGCACATTGGCTCCTCTACTAAGACCAGTCGCAAGTGAATCTGTACCATGACCACCACCTCCTTTGCCTCGAGCATGAGTGACTCCTTGAGTGCGAGGTCTATCACCCCACTATTCTGGATACCCAAGAAGCTGAAAATAGGTAACAATGTCATGTCCGGATCGATTACAATGAGAACACATTAGCCCAAATTTGTCAATATTATTTGGTTTCGCTCGGCCACGCCTTTCTGGACGAACAACAAAACCCACCACTTTCGGTAGAGTTTCTCGAGCACGAGTAATTCCACGAACACGTTCTACTTGGGTAATTTGTTGATAGGCACGATCAAGAGAAGGTAAAGGTTCTTGGGACAACAAAGTAGTACGTAATGGGGCATAATAATCAGAATTTAAACCCATCAAAAACTGATGAAAACGTTCATTATTTCATCGGTTTTCATGTGCCTTACCCAAATGACATTCACATTTTCTACACGTACATGCAATAACTGGGCCATGATTAGCTAATTCATTCCATAAGACCTTAAGCTTCCCAAAATATGTAGAAACAGACATGACCTTAGATTGCTCACACTTAGCTAAATCCGTTTTTAGCTGGTGAATTCGAGGTCCATTAACAACAAAAAAACGAGCCTACAATTCATCCCACAAAAGTTTAACATCGTCATAAAAAGAGATGGTGGACTTAACCTCATGATCAATAATGTTCATTAGCCAGGAAACAAGCATCAAGTGAATGGTAAGCTAATCCTCCGTTGTGAAAGGTGCTTTAGGTTCCATAATCGTGCCATCGACGAAGCCGTATTTCCGGCGAGATAGTAGAGCAAGGCACACAAACTTTTCCTATACATCATAATTGTCATGTCGAAGACAAACCACAATGATGAGATCTCCAGGTGTATATTGTGAGCCAAGAAAAAAATTCGAGCCATGTCGATCGTGTATCTTAGCCACGTGGATCTGATACCATGAAAAAAAAATCCTGAATGACTTTTCTACCTCTATTGATATGATTTAGACATATATATACAAAAGAATAAAAAGAAAATAGGAAACTAGAGCTGTAATTCTAATCTAATTCCTAAACTCACGCTTAACTAGAAAATAGAAAACTAGAGCTGTAATTCTAATCTAATTCCTAAACTCACGCTGTAATTCTAATTTAATTCCTAAACTCACGCTTAACCATATATACGGTACATTAATAAAATTTCTCAATAATATCTCAATACAACCATACTTAAATAGAATTTGAAATCTAAAATATACATAAAACACATGAGAAATATTTAAAAACTTATAACTATAAACGGGTGCGGTTTTTTAAGGGGTGCAATTTCTATACCAAAGTCCCAATCGTAGCCGTAAGGGGTGTGATTCCTATTGAAAAAAAAAATCATAATATGCCTCCGGAGGTGGAGTTTCTTTGGATTTTTCGTGCGGTTTCAATTGCAAGTTCTTGCTCTCCCTCGGCCTCGCCACTTGGTTGGATTGACAATTGTAGAGCTGCCTGTTATATCACTTAGAAACAACGCTTCTTCACCCAAGTCATTTACCCTTGTCCATTCCATCATCATCTCGTCGAATATGTGAAACATAATTCTTTGGCAACTCAAAATTCCTATATTGGCAAACAACTTATTTAAACAGTTTATTAATCCTTATTATTGGTAAACAACTTAGTATTTAAACAACTTATTGATTCAATATAAAAAGATACATTGATTCAATATCATATCATAACAATCATCTACAATTGCACTAAATAAAACCCTAACCAAATTATCTAAATATAAAAAAATACGTTGATTCAATATTATATCATAATCACCATTTTTATATTATGTAAAAACGCTATTATAATAAGAATCACCTACGTATGATCAATATTTAATATTTTGATTTTATGCTATTATAATATTAGCGATTTACAATCTTAAATTAAATAAAATTAAATATTTTCATATTTTTTTACTTCCATATGATTAATTTGTTAAGTGAAAATTAAAACTAATTAGCATTTGAAATGATTTTAAATAATATCAAAGTAAATCTAATTATCATTATAAATCTAATTTGAAAACTAATTTGCATTATTTAGTGAAAATTAAACCTAATTATTATCAATATAAATTTTAAAAATATTTTATTACATATATATATATATATATACATATATGTTTTAGCCCATACATAATAAGCCCATTCAAAGTTTCTCTCGTTCAAAGCCTATATATTTTTTTTTCACACAAATCTTATTCGGTTCTTTATACTACTATACAATAATTAAAAAATAATTACAAAATTAATACATTCATAAAATAATTACAAAAAAAATGCAATACAATAACAAAACATATTAAACCCTACTTCTCTCATCCCCCATTCTCTCGCCGCCTCCTCTGTCCTCCCCTTCATCCTTTTCCTTCTTATTCTACCCGAAGTTCCTAACTCTTCTTTACCTTCATATCTTTTTCTCTCTTAAAATAAACCCCACCTAAGCCGCCTTGGTAATTGAAAGGCCAGCACTGCACCTATAGGGCGAGTGTGTGAGGGGTTTCGTTCTTCCGGCTTGTGATTCGTCTCCGATGGTCTGCCATAGCTTCTGATTTTTTTTTCTGAAGGTATTACATGCTTCTTTCAGTTCTTTCATTTCTTTCATTTCTCAGTAATATCTCCTCCATCCAACAAATAGAGTTTTATTAGTAAAATTTGTGAATATTGAGTATAATTTTAGGAATATGGGACCATAATGACATTATAATGACAAATTGAGAAATATTAATCAGTTTCTAGGGAGGAATTATATAATCATGTGTAACATATTTAATCTACTATTTCATCATACGACTTTACTGCTATTTTAAAGTAGTGTTAGGATTTTTTTTGCCAGAATAGTAAACGTTATTTGTCTAATTGTACGGTTGTTGATTTTAGACCTTGATGTTTTTTTAATTAGTTACTATAATATTGTTTCTCTTTTGGTTCTTCAATTTTTTTGTCCATTACCATTGTTCTGCAATTATAGTTGAATAAAGGTTATGTACTCTGGAAATTTTGAATGAATGAAATTGTAATATCAGATGTTATATTTTGATATGTGATCTTTGTATTTGCTATTGGATACTTGGTTAAAGGACATATTATTCTTATCATTAATACTCAAGCTTCAGGTCTATCTAACTTCACTTTCTTTCTTATTCATATGCTTCAAGTATGTTAACTTATTAAGTATCTTCACTAAACCTAACTTTTTTTTATGAAGAATTTTTGTGAATGGAAGTAAAGTTGCATCAATAATTCATTCTGCTTTCTTTAGTTTGACCAACGTTTTACATCGGATGAAACAGTATTGTGTTTTTCCCCGTGCTGTGCTGATGGTATTAATAGTAATTTGACTGATTGAAACCTAAACTTGTTACAATTGATTATCTCCTTCAATAATTTTGGACAGTTACTGTTTGCATTATCTTTTTAAGTTTATATCCTTATAGATGATGGATTAAAGTTCTTTATCTTCATCACTCCAGGCCCTAACCCTAGCCCTTTTTATTGTATGATTTAGTTCTTTATCTTCATCACTCCAGGCCCAAACACCTTGCTCTCGCTTTAAGCAAGCTCTCGAACTCTATGAATCTCGGTTTCAAGACTAATTTTACGGAGTTACATATTGGGCCAAATTACGAAAACTTCGAAAACCGGATGAGTTGGTACATCCATTTAAACTTGTACCAACTGGCGACTGTCTAATTAGGCCATCATTAAAAATCAAGCTTTTCAAATTCGTCAGCATTTATGTCTGTGTTTTTCCCAAAATCTCACCCATTAATATAAGTATCGAAATAGAAATCTTAAAAAGGGCACCCACTTTCGTATTCATGATGTGTATTCCTAGCACGTCTATGCCTGAGCATTTAGTTTGAGAGTTACATGCGGGAGGGATCGCATGTCATTTTGGTCGCGATAAGACCATTGCAATTGTGGAGGATAGGTTTTTTTGGCCTAGCCTCGAGAAGGATGTACCTCGTGTTGTTTCTGAGTGTCGTACATGTCAAATTGCTAAGGGTAGGACGCAAAACATAGGGTTGTATATGCCTTTGCTGGTACTCCATGCTCCTTGGGAGGATATTAGCATGGATTTGGTCTTGGGTTATCGCGAACCCCGAGGGGTCATGATTTCGTTTTTGTTGTATTGGACCATTTTTCTAAGATGACGTATTTTATTCCATGCAGCAAAACCGATGATGCTCACACATTGCATCAATTTTCTTTAGCGAGGTTGTGAGGCTACGTGGTTTGCCTTTGTCTATAGTTTTTGATAGGGATGTCAAATTCATGAGTTATTTTTAGAAAACCCTATCGAAAAAGCTAAATACCACACTTAAGTTTTTCACTTCCTATCACTAGCAGACTGTTGGTCAATTCGAGGTAGTTAATAGGAGTCTAGGTGATTTGGTGAGATGCCTTATAGGAGATCACGTGTCTATTTGGATAGAGTTTTACCTATGCCTGAGTTTGCCTATAATAGTTTGGTTAATCGCTCTACTGGGGCGAGTCCTTTTCTGATTTATACTAGTTACCACCCTAGAAAACCTTTCGACTTGGTCCTTCTTCCCTCTACATATAAAGCTAGTGAGTGTGTTTAAATTTTTGCATGACACATTCATGACTTGCATGTTGAGACATGACATAAAATTAATTTGAGCAATGAAAATTTTTAGTCTGCTGCAGATGGTCATCGCAGGTACCAATAGTTCAATGAGAATGACCAGGTATGCTTCGACACCATGTTGAGAGATTGCCTCCATGCACATGGAAAAAGGTGCATGCTAAGCGGATGGGACAATTTCGTGTGAAAAAGAAGGTTAGTGTTAATGCGTATGAGTTAGATCTTCCTAGTAATATGGGTATTGGTCCTGTATTTAATGTGGCTGATCTTACTCCATATCATGTACCTTCTAGTCCGTCGACCCCATCTCCTTTTTCATCTACTAACCCATTAGTTCCTCCTTTACCTGTTTCGTCAGCACCTTTTCTTGTTTCTTCACAGTCTACATCAAATGGTATCGAGGATGTATTGGATGAGAGGTTTGTGTCTACTAGGTGCGGAATATATTGCCAATTTTTTGTTCAGTGGTGTGGCAAGCCTGACTTTGATTGCATGTGGATTGGTAGGGAGGAGTTTCATCGCATTGATCCTACATTGTTGGAGCGTTACGAAAATTTCATTTTGACAGAGCTGAATTTTTCCTAGCCGGGGAGAAATGATGGGGATATATAGCTGCTACATAGGTGCTACATGTGCGTTGACCTTCAAATTTCTCTTCAAAAATTTGGATATCGAGCCCCTAGGTGCTACATGTGCGTTGACCTGCCTACGTGGCACACGTGGCAGCGCTGACATGTACTTTTCTTTAATTAATTCCAAAAAATATGGTACTCCAAACAATTGAACCCACGACCTCCAATTTGAAATTTTGGTCAAAAGACCACCCAAGCACATGTCTAGGTGTTAGATTGTCCCAAGAAATAAGATTTGTACTAAATCAATCCATTGGTTATAATAATAATAATAAAAATAATAATAATAATAATAATAATAATTATTCTTCTTAGAATTATTATTTTTATTATTATTATTATTATTTTATTATTATTATTATTATATTTATATTTATTATTATTATTAATATTACTATAATAATAATAATTATTATTATTATCATTATTTATTATTATTATTATTATTTTGTTATTATTATTATTATTGTTATTATTATTAATTTATTATTATTTATTATTATTATTATTATTGTAATTATAATAATTATTTATTATTATTATTTATTATTATTTTATTATTATTATTAATATTATTATTATTATTATTTATTATTATTATTTATTATTATTATTATTATTATTTATTGTTATTATTATTATTTATTTATTATTATTTATATTATTATTATTATTTATTACTTATTTTTATTTATTATTATTGTTATTATTATTATGTATTATTATTATTGTTATTATTATTTATGGTTATTATTATTTATTTATTATTATTATTATTATTGATATTATTATTATAATTTATTACTTATTATCAATGTTCGAAAAAGCTAAAATCGGTACGAGGCATTTTTCTCTGGGCTATGCGAGGCGTAAGCCTTGAGGCGGAGCGAGGCGGAAGCCTTGATTTAAAGACATAAAAGTCCCCAAAAAATTATGAAAAAATACTAATAAAATTATAAAATAATTCATCATTACAATTAAGGTCATAGGAGACATAAATAACCAACGTCATAGTAATGTATCATTACAAAACATCAAAACAACATAATATCATCAAGTACTTATATAGTGATCATCCATCACTATGTAAGTAATGTATCATTTGTATCTAGCGGCTTGAATAATGGATCAAATCCTAGATCATCATCCCCATCACCATCATCACTATCATCACTAAGAGGATCCTCTATGGAATCATCATCGTATCTAATTGCTCACATCATCCTCCTCATTGTCGGTCTAAGATCCTCAAACTCAGGTTCTTCATCAACCAATTGCAATCCCTTCCCTTTATCTATAAATAAACAAGTGAATATATATTTAATCGAAATGAATATGTTTTTTTAAAGAACACTTTAAAGGCAACTTAAGTAATGACACTAACCTTTTGACATAGTTTTTGATGGCAGTGTTTCTCTTTCTCTTTTGACTTCCTTGTTTACTACTTGTTCCCCGAGCCCCTTGCCCTCCAAGTGTAATCTCCCTCGTCTCTTCTCCCCCAACTGTCTTCTCATTCCCACGAGTCCTTTCACCCTCCATATCATCATTCCCATAAGTCAGTCCCGATATATTTTCATCATTTTCCCCCGCAATCCACTCACTATCAGATGGCACATTTTCAACAACCAATGGATCTTCTTCCGTTAATGCCTTTTTCTTGAGATGCCGATCTTTCAATTTTTTGTTGTACATAATGTAAGCCCGATGAGTTAAGCTTTGGATGCGAAAGTCTATTCCTTCTCTTTGTATGTATCTATATTACAAGTAATTTAGCATTAGTGACAATATCGATCTCATAAAATCTTAATAAATGATTTATATGATTATATCTAATAAATACCGATCGAAAAGTACTCCAATTACGCCACACACTCAAGATGAGCAAGTTAAACTCGAATCTTCATCGCAAAGTTTCTTAATTACGAGCTTCATCTCCATATGCGATCCACCAATTTGGATCAATATTAAAACATATGTCAATCTTATTTGGTACACGTTTAATCAAAATGAAAGCATAACCAGACATTAATCAATCGGTACTTCACCGGAGCACGCTTTCTTACATCGTGTTTACGGCATTTATGTAGCCAAATAACCATTGCCTCAATCGGAATGCATCCAATTGCAAATCGCCTTTCTCTTTCCACAAAGATTAGGAATAAGCTTGTCCATACATGAGTACAATCCCACTTTTAACTTTCGCTTTGGCATAGAAATTATCTTCATATTGAAACTGAGGATTCAAATAATATGCAGCAGCGTGTAAATGCCGATGTAACTGATTATCCCACTTAGCATCTATTATGCTCCATATCTCTTTATAGGCCCCCTCCTCATTATCCAGATTTTTTGCAATCTCTTCTTTTGCATTGTCTATGGCACCATATAGAAATCCCATTCCCGGCACCTTCTCTGAATCTGCCATCCTCAATACACCTACTAGAGGTTTTGTGGTCTTAATTGCATATCCCACACTACCCCAAAAAGTCCTATCACTCAGTATGATTTTTCTCACCTCCTTACCTTCAGGTTTTTTTGCCCAAGCACAATTTGCCCACTTCCTAGATGTAAACATAGCCTCCAAAGGCTTTCTCAAACTATGCATACTCTGCAAAGTTAAATAAGCAGTGGCAAATCTAGTGGCAGCTGGCCGAACAAAGTCTTTATTAGTGTTTGCCCTCATCAATGCCAAGACCCATCCATGATTATATATGAAGTTGCTTACCTACATAATGAATAAAAATAATAATAATTCAAGTATTCATTGAATAAAAAAATTAGATCCAAATAATAATAATAGTAATTACCTTCTTTGCCTTTGTCAAAACATTTTTTATGTTGAGGCAACTCTCCAAGCTTCTCAAACATCAAATCAATGCAATGCGCGGGCTACGGTGTCCACCACATCGTGGCCTCTTCTCCATTAACATCCTTCCCATACCTTTTATAATTTGATGCATTGTCCGTGACTACTTGAATGTCAAGGTCTTCTCCTCTTCCTCAACAACCTCATCAAGTAGTTTAAACATCAAAGTAGCATCTTTAATTGCATCGGATGCATCAATGATTTTAAAAATACAGCCCATGGGGGTTGTTTACAAGAAAATTTATTAGTCATCTTCCCTAATATCTTTCCAACCATCCGACAAGATTGACACCCCCGTATGTGCCCAAGTCTTTTTGACCTCCTCAACAAAGGCCTTTGTAGTCTTCTCTTCCTCCTTCAATATCCAAGAACTAAGCTCGTATGGGGTAGGGGGTTTCAAAGCACGACCATAGTTCCCAATAGATCGACACATATTTATAAATGAAGGATTATCAGCAACATTGAAGGGAATCCCGTTTTCAAAGAAGAATCGACCTATATCAAGACAGACTGCATTACGAGCCTCCTTTGAAAATACGGTACACCTTGTAGTAGCATCATCATCACCAGCATCAACATCCACAACAAATCTGTCCATGGGTCCCCGAACTCCCCTCTCGGAGGCACTACCCACGATTGAACCTCCCATTCCCACGGATGGATGACTACCATAATAAGACCCACTTTGTATTTTTTCAGCTTCATCTCTTTGTCTTTCCTCCTTGGAGTCCAAATTTTTCTTCATATATGAAGCAATCTCTTCCTTCACTTCGCTTGGTATTTTTTTGCAAGCCTCGGCGTTCTTGTGATTTCCCACAAGATGATTTTTAATCTTGTAATCCTCCTTTGCAAATTTTCTTACAAAAATTGCATTCCACATATAAATGAGCTTTATTAACTCCGAGTGGGTCATGGTGCCATATTTTCATGCAGGATCTTTCTTACCCATAATCTTAATTCACTTTAATAATAAAAAATCAATTGTTATTGATAGTCTAAAAAATCAAATAAATTATAAACTATAATTGTTATACACTATAAGTCTATAATTGTAAACTATAAAATTTGTAATACATCTTTGTAAAAGAAAGAAAATTATATAATTATATAATTGTTATACACTATAAGTCTATAATTGTAAACTATATAATTGTAAACTATAAAATTATAATTGTAAACTATAAAATTTGTAATATACTGTAAAATTTGTAATACACTGTAAATTATATAATTGTAATAATTGTTATACACTATAAGTATATAGTAACTAATCAAATTTGTAATACACTGACCACTGTAAAAGAAAGAAAAAGAACTGTCAAGACTCAAAAAAAACCTCAGTCGATCGAAAGAAAGAGACGAAACAAGAGACGAACTCAGTCGATCAATTCAGTCGCTACAAAAAAACCTCAGTCGATACAAAAAAAACCTCAGTCGATCGAAGGATAACTTTCAGTCGATCGAAGGAGAACTCAGTCGCTAGGAGAAAGAGACGAACTGTCAATCGCGAGGAGAAGGAGAACTGTCAGACGCGAGGAGAACTCTGTCGCGACTCTCGATCGAAGGAGAGAAAGTCTCGACTCTCGACTGCGAAGGAAGGAGAAGGAGAAGGAAGCCTCGACTCTCAATCGGTAAGGAAGGAGAAGGAAGCCCGTAGAGTCGCATAATAAGGTAATTTCTAAAAGTTATCGATATTAGGTTTTTTTTTCTAAAACAAAGGCGTATGCCTCGCGACGCCTCAAAGCGCAACGCCACGAGGCGCAGTTACTGACAGATAATGGCGCTTTCTACCGAGGCGGATAAAGGCGTAAGCCTCGCGAACTTTTCACCCGCCTCATTCTGGTGCGCCTCTCGGCGTCGCCTCGGCTATTTCAACATTGCTTATTATTATTGTTATTATTATTATTATAATTTATTATTATTGTTATTATTATTTATTATTATTGTTATTATTATTTATTATATTGTTATTATGAGTTATTATTATTATTATTATTTATTTTTATTCATATTCTTATTCTTATTTATTATTATTCATATTATTATTATTATTATTATTTATTACTCATTATTATTATTATTTATTTTTATTGTGATTATTAATATTATTATTATAATTTAATATTATTGTTATTTATTATTATTATTATTATTATTATTTATTTTTATTTTTATTAATATTAATATTATTATTATAATTATTATCGTTATTATTATTATTTATTATTGTTATTATTATTTTTTTTATTATTATTATTATTAATATTATTATTAATATTAATCATATTGTTGTTGTTGGGGGAAGATAAGAACTAGTTATTGTATGATAATTGAGTTTGCCCACAAGTCGTCGGTAGCTTTTTGAATTTTCCAGCAGATCTACCCCTTCTGTTATTAGTTTCTAGCTTATGTCCATGGGTGTGTTAATTTGCTTTGATTCAAGAAACCTATTTCTTCTTGCAAGTCTAGAACATAATTACGTTGTGAAAGGAAAATACCTTTACTAGATTGCGCCACCTTAATCCCTAAGAAGTATTTCAATTTTCCCAAATCTTAATCTCAAATTTTTGCTTCAAAAAAAAAAGATTTCAGTTCACCAATTCCTTGTCTATCATATCCTGTAATGACAATATCATCACATACACAATCAACAATATTTTGACAGCACTACTCTCACGATGGAACAAAGAATGTTCACAATTACATCTCAACATCCCAAATCGTAGAATTGTTTATGTAAATTTACCAAACAATGCTTTGTGGTGATTGTTTCAGTCCATCTAACGATTTCTTCAATTTACAAACTAGGCCCCCGACTCCCCTTGTGCAATAAAACTTGGTGGTTGCTTCATATACACAATTTCTTTGAGATCACCATGAAGGAAAGCCATCAAGTTGATGTAATGGCCCGTGCTGAGAGGCTACCAAGAAAATTAACAGTCTAACAGAAGACCCACAGGAAAAAATTCTCAGAATAATCAACATCATGAACTTGAGCATATCTTTTTGCAACTAATCGAACTTCAAGTCTAGATAGAGATCCATCGGGATTTACCTTTACTGTGTACACCCATTTACAACCAACAATTGATGCAGTCGTAGGAGGTATCACCAACTCCCAAGTAGGATTTTTCTCCAAAATAATCATTTCCTCTTCCATTGCTATCCTCCAGCAAGGATGCAATAATGTTTCCTTAACAATTTTTGGAGCAAGAAATAGTAAAGGATACATTTATGATGAATAAAAGATATATCAGAATAAGAAAGAGAAACGGAAATAGAATGTTGGGTACAACTTCATTTACCTTTTCGTTGGGAAATTGTCAAGTTTGATGGTGTTGGTGTTAGTGAAACACCCGAATGAGGCCCATGTGATCGCCTTGAGAAAATTTCTAACCTTGAACTAGTTTATTTTCTCACTGTTACATGTAATTTTCCATCTTCACCAATCTCAGCCTCAGTTTGTAATGGTTCTTTACCATCTAAACATAAGATGTCAGAATTAACTCTAAATGATATTACAGTGCCAGCAGTATCAGGAAATTGTTCTGCAATGAAAAGCCTAGCTCCTCTGTATTTGAACAAAAACATCATCATAGTGTACCAAATGATGCATTGTGATGCAACTACTTGAACCATTAGGCTTCCTGAAGCTTCACTATACATATTCTTTAAAATATTCTTTAAAAGAGGAATGCCCATGACCAGTGGGTTGGGGAAAGTGAAGAGTGAAAATAAAGTGATGGACAATTCTAGGTAGCCTCCAGAGCTGGTTCTTGACGAAATTGCTAGAACAAGGACTATGATTTTTGAAGAGTATCAGCAGCAGCTTTGAACCTGAAGTTCATGGCCTTGGGATTGTTGGTGGAGATGAAGAGCTGAGGGCTGGAAAGAGGGCCACAAATTTGTTATTTACGTGGGTATTTACCAAATTGGATTACAAATATATGATTTATCAAAGTATTCAAATTGTGGGAAGTGCCAACACAGTTGAATCACATAAACGAATCAATTCAACATGCATAGGGAATCTACTACAGTAGAATCACAAAAATTGGTGTAAAAGTTCAATTAGTTAGTTATAATTAGATGGTTCTTAAAAGTATAGAAAACTTCACATAATTCAAACTAGATAGGGAAAGACAATTAGGATATTCAAGTGCCACCAGTACCATGTTAAGGTGGTGGTGAAGGAACTCGACGTTGGTGGTGCAGATGTTTCACATTGCCTTAGAATGTTAGAATAATAATAACTATTGCAGAAGATATTACAGTCCACTATCCACGCTTGAGCTTGTGTTGATCTGACATGCATAGTGCAATACCAACATGCATGTCAACTAGTGGCCCTTTCAGGTTTATACGTGCCTAGGTGTACCATTTAGCGTATCAACATACTTACGGCAGCGAATGATAGTGCCGCTCTAAGTTAATACAGATCTATTGTACTATATTTTTGTTGCTTAGAAATGACATTAATATCGTACACCGGGCTCCAAACATGCTAATCTTTATCAATTTTTTAATGGTTCTTGTAATCCACCACCATTCATACTTAAACTTGTCAGTTAGCACGAGTTGAATTATCAATAGTCAAAATAAGGAATATGCTATCAGGCTAAATTTAACATCATATCTAGAAAGGAATAAATTGGCAATGGTATTCTGAACATGAGTCTTATAGAAAAGACTTGGGATGAAAGCATTACTCCCGATATCCATAGCAGAATAAGTAAAAAATAAACTAGCGTACCCGCCGGAGACATTTTCTCCTTACAAAACCAAATAAATACCCACGACTACCTCAGTTGATTATTTGAACTTATATACCAAATATATATAGCAGTCAATTAATTAAGATATAACATAACATTTAGAATAAGAGAATTCTTCAACAAAAGCCATGTCACAGGTGCAATAGACGTACATTAAAGTCTACAGAAGATGTCCATGTATGTCATAGGTCCAATTGGAGAAATTCATATATAAACCAATCAATTCAACGGAATCTACTGCAGTGGAATCACAAAAATTGTTCTAAAAGTTTAATTAGTTAGCTATAACCAGATGATTCTTAAAAGTATAGAAAACTTCATTATTCAAACTAGCTAAGATACGGAGAGACAAAATTAGAATTTCCAAAAAACAAACACCAGAATGTTGACAAGTCTCACATACTATTCAACCTTTTCCCAAAAAAAATTATTGTTTCATAAGGTAATTTGATATTTTTGAGAGAAACATCAACATTAAATAAAACTTTCATTCTTCTTGTGATCATATATCAATTTGGAGAAAGTCCAATACTATGGAAGTTTGGAGAAAGCCCAATATCAATTTGGAGAAAGCCCAATATATGATTATATATCAATTTGGAATGAAAGTTTTATTTAATGTTCATGTTTCTCTCAAAAATATCAAATTTCCTTATGAAACTATCAATTTTTGAACAAGGTTGAATAGTATGCGAGACTTGTCAACATTCTGGTGGTATAGCTTTGTTTTTTTGGAAATTCTAATTTTGCCTCCCCTATCTAGGTAGTTTGAATGATTTGAAATTTTCTATACTTATAAGAACCATCTGGCTATAGCTAGCTAATTGAACTTTTAGACCAATTTTTGTGATTCCACGACAGTAGATTCCCTATCACATGCATGTTGAATTGATTGGTTTATATATGAATTTCTCCAATTGGACCTATGACATGCATGGAACTCCTCCGTTAGCATTTGTAGACTTTAATTTCTGTCTAATTTCACCTGTGACGTGGCTTTTGTTGAATTCCCTTATTCTAAATGTTATGTTATGTCTTAATTAACTGCCTGTTATATATATTTGATATATATGTTCAAATAATCAACCGAGCCAGTGGTGTGTATTTATTTCGTTTTGTAGGGAGAAAATGTTTTCTGATCCAAGTTGATTTATTTTTTACTTACTTTCTCTTTTGTTATGGATATCGAGTCTGGTGCTTTTCAAGTCAAGTCTTTACTATAAGACCTATATTCAAAATACTATTGAAAGTTCATTTCTTCCGGGATATATGATGTTTTAAACAAGAAATTTTGCCTTATACTGTTGATGACGGTGGCATATGTCTTATTTTGGCTATTGATAGTTTAACCCGTGCTAATAAGAGATGTTTAAGTATGATTGGTGTTGAATTACAGGAACCATTTGGAAATTGATGAAGATTGACATGTTTGGAGCCCTCGTTAACGATATTAATGTTGTTCCTAAGCGCCAAAAATACAGGACGATGGATCTGTATTTATTTGGAGCGGCACTATCATTCACTGTCGTAAGTATGTTGGTGCACCTAGGCAGATGTATAAACTTGGAAGGATCACTAGTTGACATAGTTGTTGGTATTGCACTATGCATGCCATATCAACACAAGTTTAAGTGGGGAAAATGGACTATAATATTTACTGCAATAGTTGTTATTATTTAAGCATTCTTATGTCCTCAACCAGTTCCAACAACAGGGTAGTGGTGACACATGAATATACGAATTGCCTGTTCTTATCTAGCTAGTTTGAATGATGTGAAGTTTAATTTCTATATTTTTAAGAACCATCTGGTTGTAGCCAGCTAATTAAACTTTTAGAACAGTTTTTGTGATTCACTGCAGTAGATTCCCTGTAATATGCATGTTGAATTGATTGGTTTATGTATGAATTTCTCCAATTGGATCTATGACATGCATGAACCTCTTCTATTAGTATTTGTAGACATGACTTTTGTTCAAGAATTCCCTTTATAGTTCTAAACAACTTCCCAACATCAGTTAGTTATCGACATGGACGAAGGGAGTATAGGGCTCGGAGGCTGGCCCCCAAGATTTATGAAAAAATGGTATACGTAATATAATTTCAAACAAATATATATATATGTATATATATATATATATATATATATATATATACTAAACGAGTATCAAATTGTATGGTATCTCTTTGTTCTACTTTGTGTAATACATATTATTCAAATAAATCTTATTCCAATTCAAAAGTATAAATTTTTTAACAAAATTTAGAGCAAAGACGGTGCTCTTTGATCGCATTAAATTATTCACGATCTTACAATATTATGTCCCAGTCCCCCTCAATAAAAAAAATCCTGGCTTCATCTGTTGCTACTGAGTTAATTATGTATTAGTTTTTAATAATTAAAAGTTTAATATAATTAATATTAGTTCGAAAGTATTTAGTGTTAGGATTGGATCACAACATGCACAAGGTCGAGGGCCCAGGGCATCAATATGGCAACATCAATGCTGACCGAGTTAACCTCACATATATATATATATATAAAATGTAGGCCTTCTCCTTCCTCCCCTTCCTCCCGTGCTCAGGAAACACTTTGATTGGGGTGCTTTTGGTGAGTAATCCAGCATCTTGTAAACCGCACATATTAGATGTCAACATCGTGTGGAGTATTGGTTAATGGCTGCTTCAAATCGTATGCTATGATATGCCAACTCTGCTCTTTAAATGGACGAGACACGACTATTTATACTAATTTAATAATTTTAATCTATTATTCAATCTCATGATTAGTTCATTATTTAATTTTGTAGACTTTCATTTGTTACCTCGAAAAGAGATTATAGGGATAAATCAATTTTTGGTACCTGTACTGGGACACGACTTACAATTTGGTACCCGGAGTGAAAAAAGTTACAAACTGATGATTGTACTCGAAAAATGTTACACTCCGTTAAACATTAAGGACACGACCTACAATTTGGTACCCAAAGTGAAATAAGTTACAAACTAGTGATTGTACTCGAAAATTGTTGAAATCTGGTGCTTGTACTTTCCAATTTTTAAATAATCGTTAAGATTGATCCAACGGGAGAGACAAACATACAGAAAGAGAAGCCAAGTCGACGCGAAGAAAATTCTCGATATTTTGTTCCATCTTTCCTTGCCTCACACATTCGCACCATTGCTCCACACGACTTGGGAACTCTGTTGTAATCTATTCATTTTTATTGCATGAACTACAATCTTCCCCGATTTCATTTACGATTCCACTCCAAGACGAGCTCATCCTTTCAATTAAACACTGAAAACCCTTTAATAAATATATGGGAACCAGTAATCAATGGAGAATCGAGACAAGAAGAATGAGAGAAGGACAGAAGAAGAGAACCTTAATTTTCAAACAGAATAAATATGAAACCCTACTGTTTAACGGAGTGTAACATTTTTCGAGTACAATCACCAGTTTGTAACTTTTTTCACTTCGGGTACCAAATTGTAAGTCGTGTCCTTAATGTTTAACGGAGTGTAACATTTTTCAAGTACAATCACCCGTTTGTAACTTTTTTCACTTCGGGTACCAAATTGTAAGTCGTGTCCCAGTACAGGTACCAAAAGTTGATTTATCCGTAGAGATAATAAATTTGTGTAAATAATCATATCCCACTAATATTTTTGCAAACAAACGTAGTTAGAGTGCTTTAGGATATTTTAATTTGCTATCAAATCCTCAGTAATTCATGTGTCCCAGCAATAGAGTCCATGTATAAAAAAAAATTTGGTCTTTATTTTTTTTTTTGGGTAAAAGGACTTCTTTTTTAGGGAACTGATGTTTTCACATGTATTTTGTATTTTTGATATTTTCACACGTTCTGTTCACATGAGCATACAGTGAGTCCCACCTTCATGTGAGAAGAAACCATGTGTAAATATCAAAAACGAAATAGTGTTCCCCTTCTTTTTATTGATACCATATATCCTCAAATTTGTAATCACGCCAACACTACTAAACTAACAGCTTAATATTTACAAAATTTACAATTAAAGTTCATAGCTTTTTGTTGAGTTGCATACTCTATTTTTGTCATATAGTGCCCTTTCTTTGGGTCAATAGATGCAACATTTGCCATAACAAAAAAAAAACTATGAACTTACATATGATTATTGTTAAGGGTGTGACAACATGCAATCCGGATCCAATAATATGTATGGGAAGTTCATATTGGAAAATTGTTCATGTTTCTGGAGGGGTGAAACAATTCTGATTTTTTTTTTGTCATCTAAGTATTTGTGTGAATAATAAGTATGTGTCATAACATGTATCAATTGTACTGTGAAACTCGGTTGGTTTTTGGCATAAGCTTTGATTCTATTTAGTGGCTCTGGCTGGCTTTACATGAAGAAATGTAATGTTAGTTTTGATGAAATGAAGTAAAATGCTCCATGAGGGTATGCAAGTACTCAGGTAATGAAACTTTGAAGGCCCTTGATGTGAGATGGTCATGCCCTTTCATGTGGTTGTAGGTAGTTGGCTTCAACTAAATTAAATTTGAGTGTAGTAACTTTTACATTGTAGCAAAATTGTTTACTTTTACAGAGTTTCTGTTTTAAGAACACTGACTTTTCTTAGTTTTGAAATGTAGTTCCTTTTCTAATAGTATGTATAAATGCCCGTTTGTTGAAAATTTCTATTCACATGGCAGCTGATGCCTGAAAATGATGGATTGCCTCATCACCTTAATTGTTCATGTACCTCTCAAGTTGTCTTCAATATTTAATTTTTGTCGTGGCTCGTGTATAGCGGTGTATTTTCAGACCTGTATGTATTAAAAGGAACCTAAATTGGCCGTGAGTATGTTTCTGTTCATTTGCTTGAGCCACTACATGATCACATGGCAGAATCTATGTCTATTGATCATCTCTGTCCAGTTTTTGTCCTGATTGGTGCAATATAATCTTAATGTTATACACGAGAGTTTTCCTTAGGCGGTTACTTTACCATCTTCTTTTCTCTTCATAAGTGGTCTAGTTCAAACTCTTTTGTTTCTCGGGTGGACACATTGCCCCTGCTGTCTACCAGATGGAGCTATAAAGGCAACTGGAGGTAGGTTGTGCTACAGCGTATTGGAAATAACTTTAAATGGTTCTCTTCAAACATGGCTATTGAGTCTGTATCTGCTTATGGGATTGTCCAGGCAGGTGATGGAAACCAGTTTGGTGGTTACTGCTTCAATTTGTCATATGCTGAAGCTCATAACTGAAAGTTCAAGCTTGTACCTACTTTAAGAATCAGTCATTGCCCTGTGGATGCTGAGGTGAATGACTTGTACTAAAATTGTACCAAGTTTTTGAAGGTTCATCACACTTGCAGTGCTTTGTACTAAAATTCAAAGCCCCAATGGTCGATGGATATGTGAATTCTCCAAATTTCACTATCCAAGCTAGACATGTTGGAGTTAAAACTCTGTACCTCAGTGCTAGACAGCAATCTGGATCGAGTCAGCCTATATATTATAACTGTATATAATATTAAGATACAAGTCTGGCATACATGTATCCTAGTGCTGCTGCAAGTCTCGTCTCCACCACATTCATCTAATATATAATGTGTTTGGGAATGGGGGATGTAGTTTTAGATGGAAAAGAAGAATAATAATTTGATGGAGATGCATACATTCTTCATTTATTTTTTTGTTATTTATTGAATTTTTGATTGTTGAAGCAGCTAGGGCTAGCTGTTTCTGCTAGAACTAATAAATTAGATTGAATTCCACCTAAGTGAATCTGAATTTAAATAAAAAAAGTTGTTTCATAATTAACATGTTTGAAACAAGTGAATAATAAAATTTTATTATTTTATCTTTCTGAAAAAATTTAAAATTGTTGTAAATTTATTTAATATTATTTAATATAATAGTTAATATATTTTTTTAATTTTTATTATTTTTTACTTTATTCAGCGTTTAGCGAAAAATATTTGACTTGGTCATTCAGCAACCGATTTAGTCATTCAGATGATTTTTTTCTAAAACAAGCGCACTTAATAGTTGATTGATTCAGCCAATCAGTTATTCAGATTTATTTAGTCCTAAACAAACAGCTCCATAGTCTAGTCTGCAGTGCATTAAGCAAGCTATGAAAATTTAGCCTTTAGTTTTAGTGATGTTATTTGCATTGTTCTTTGGAATAGAAATGGAGAACTATATACCTATTTTTTTTCTTTGTTCTAGATCCCGGGGTATGTTGAAATTGTCTCGCAACATACCACTATGAAGTTGTATAATTTTTTGTTGCATTGATTGTAGCAAATGTGCATTTGTACTGACACACAAATAGAAGGCCAGAGTTAAAAACATCTACATTTTCAATAGAACAGTGGGAATGATTTAAGCTTTGGACTTTACTTATTTTATTTTAAACACTATAAATACTCTCTCCGTTCTTTAAAATAAGACGTTTTAGAGTTGTACATAAATATTAAGAAAATTATTATAAAGTATTAAATATAATATCAATTGTCTGTATTATCTTTGTATTGTAAAAAGATAATATTATTTATTGGACATAGAATAAGGAGAGAACCAAAGGTATATTTAATATTTGGGATAATATTGGAAACTAAGCAATTAATGCTTACTTGAAATTGTCAAGCGATTTATATTAAGAAACAAAAATATTTCTCAAAAACGACTTGTATTAGAGCATTCACAACAGTTTTCTTAATAAGCTCTCTATCCCTAACTTTAAAGAATACATTAACAAATCATTATTCAACTGTTTCTTTATCCTTATTTAACTTTCTATCTTAATCTCTATATAGGATTTTATTCTCCAAGGTAAGGGAGTCAAAAGACAATTCTCTATATATACAAAATGACATTTTACACCCTCATTTAAGTGGACAACTCATCAATCATACACATCTTGACATTATTGTCACATGACTTTTTTACTCTTCGTTTTCAAATTATAAAATTAATATCGACTTATTTTTTAAAAATTAATTTCAAAAATATTCAAATTTAAAATTGATATAAATTTATTTAATTTATGTCCATATAATTATAAATATTATAAAAGTACTATTAATTATAAAATTTATTATTTTCAAAATTTAAATGAGTCATATTAATTTAAATTTAAAATATCACAAATTAACTTTTTAAAAGTTAATATTGATCTTATGTACAATCCATTCAATACTCACTCCATAAATTATTTAAAATATATTTAAAATAAAATAAAAATTATTTTACAATGGAATACAATTGATAAATTATACTCTCTTTTATAAATTATAATATTATTATTAACTTTTATAAGTCAATTTGATGCATTCTCAAACTTAATAATTTTGCTAAAATTATTAAAATAATAAATTTTATAAGTAATAATATTTTTTTTCTAAATAAGTTACAATATGTATTGATTAAATTTATATTAATTTTAAATTTAAAAATATCATATACTTTTAAATTTTATTATTTAAAGAATTAATATAAGTAAATTGTTATGTACATAGTGAAAAAATTGAACCTTTATCCCACAGAATAACCCAATGACACTACATAATGGGGATAGAAATAAAGGAAATTATTTTGAATGCAAATAAATCAGGAAAAAAAGAAAAAAGTGAAAAGAAGACATCTTGATACACCAATAATTGTCCTTTATAGTTGCCTTTTTCCTTTGAACCAAAAAAGCAAAGGCAATAAAAACCAAAAATATCACTTTAAAGAACAAAGCAATTATTAATATTAATTTTTTGGCCTAAAGATCCGCATGCAAACAAGGAGAAGACACCATGATTGTGATACTAGGAACAAAGATAACGAATCTCCATTGTTAATAATAATAAGCTTAATAAAAAATGGTTGTTGTGTTAATTATACAACTTTGTCAAACCATTAATAATTCTTTTTATTATATATACAACTATATATAGATAACAAATCTCCATTTTTAAATGTTAATAATGCATACACCATCCATTTTAAATTTAAAATTAAAGTACATTTTCACTTTTAAATAAATTTACAAAATTTTAACATTCAGATAAATATGAATTCATTTAAGTTTCGAAAATAACAAATACGATTTATTGAGTTAGGACAAAATAACAATTAAGATTAGTTTAAGTCATACTTAAATATGTTTGATTTTATAATATACAAATTTTCATTATTTGCCGTGAGTCTAAGTCTTGACTTTATTTTAACAACCCTAACCTACCCCTCCCATTAATGGGAGAGGCTAGAGAATTTCTCCAAACATAATCTGAAATACACAAACAAACTGACACATAGTCAACATAGTTCTTATAGAATATAACTAACAATAATATTTAAGTTTTGAGTGAAAGAATAAAATAAAAAAGAAATGGAATAGAGAATAAAATAATTAATTTTATTCCAATTAAAATGAGGTTGCGTTTGATAAACCTGAGAATTAAGATCTGAATGATTATAATGTCTTAATAAATTAGATCATTTGAATAGTTATGAGATCTGAATCTAAAAATCTGTTTGATAACTAAAAAATAAGTTGTCTCTTAATGACACTATTTTACCATTTTAAAGGGTAAACTTTTATTTAATAATTTTAAATATTCAATTTAATAAAAATGAGTGCATAATATTGTTGAATATATTTATATAAAAAAAATTATCAAAAAAATTTCATTAAGAGGTACCTCTTAATTATTAAGATTTTATTTTCTGTCTAACCGATTAAGAGTCATTCAGAGGTAACAAAAAAAAATAAACAACATCATGCTTCTTAGCGAATAAGAGGCAGTCCATTAAGAGACAATCAGATGTAAACAAACAACACATGAGTCACTTTATACCATCTCTCAAGAAATAAAATTCATAAATTTAGGAGGAATAAGAATGGTTCATTCCATTTCAATTAATAGAGTAATCAAATATTTTTTTTGTCATTCTATTCCTACATTCATTCTTCCGATCCAAACGTAATATTAGAAAAATATAAAGTTTTTAAGATTGTCCGAGAAAAAATTTAATATCAGTTAACACGTAAACTGACTCGAGAATATCTTTCCATTCTACAAAAAAGAAGAAGAAAAAAGAGTCTTTTATGATATTGCAACTACTATATATAGAACATCACATTTGCATAATCAACTTCCTACCTACCATGATATTGTCGTGTTTGGAGGAGAGTTAGGACAGTTTGGATGAGTTTGGAGGATGAGTTTGGATGAGAGTTCAAATCTGGCGAGGAGTCTGGATGAGTTGGGAGGAGACTGGAGAGTTTGGAAGAGGTTTTTCAGAGGAGGGAGTCAGCGAGCCAAGTGAGGAGAGAAAATAAAACTCAAATACTTATTTAAGTAGGTATGTCATTTAACAAAGGATGTTACATAAGAGTAATGTTCCTGATCCGAGATATATATCGGTTCGGATCTTAATCTTATCTTTTATTTAACATATCTTGTTCACCTCTCTTTAGCGACGGACCGGGCGACGATTCGGTCCGTCGCTATGTAGAGAACCGTCGTCTTAGTTTTTAGCGACGGACAACATAGCGACGAACCAAATATATAGCGACGGACCGAATCGTCACTCGATCTATCGCTAAAGGGGGTGAGCAAAGTATATTAGATAAAGGGTGAGCTTAAGATCCGGATCAGATATATATATATATATATATATATATATATATATATATATATATATATAGTTCTATGTTATATCAGATTTTAAAAATCGTCGCATATAAGCGATTCGTTTTAATTATTCCTCCAATTAGTTAGAGAAAGGTTTATATATATATATATATATATATATATATATATATATATATATATATATATAACAACTGCTTTTTTGGACTATTATTATATCAAACTTTGTCTTGTAGTCCCTAGAATTATCTTTAAATTTATCTAGAAAGTTGGCAAGTCATTCAACAAGATTGGTAATTTTTTAGGGTTGTTAGAATGTATTGCCTATTATTTTCAGTAATAAAAGAATAATTTCATCAATATAATATTTTACCCATTCCAAAATATAAATTAAAGTTAATTTTTTTAAGTTAAATTGAGATATTTTAAAATTTAAAATTAATATAAATTCATTTGATGTAGACAATACAATTACATTTGAAAATATTATAAATTATATTGAAAGTGGTACTAAAAAAACCAATTAAATAAATCCTTTTTGAGTTTGCAAAATATTATTTTACTTTAAAAAGTTACATTTAATCTTACTTGAGAATATGTATCATTTTATAATTAAGGCTAGTTTTGTTAAAATTAATTTTTTAAATAAATGAAAATTTTAATTGTAGAAAATGGAGCCCAGCAAAGACCAAAGTTGTACTTGAATGGCTCAATCTCATATCATCCTAGTTTTGACCGTTAGAGTAAACTTCTCACCCCACAAGTCAAAAACCAGAAAAGAGAAAAAAATCGTCCCAATTCCCAATACAATAAAAAATTCAACATGCTAACAAATTAATTAACCACTGTGGAAGTTATTTGTAAACCAAAAAATAATTTATCCAATTATAGGGGCAAGTACTCAAATGAAGTGTTATTGTGATGGTTAGGATTGTCACTCTTTTAATTTTTGGCAAAAATTACTTTTATCCCATTAAAGAGTGTGTACTAGTGTTATGAATACTGATGTGAACTTGTCTTATGGAACAGATTCTATGAGATATCAATTTGGGGTTGATATGAGAGCAGATTCTCTGTACAAATTTTCTATATCGTTTTTGTGTCCCCTACTTAAATTTTGATATCTAATATCTTATTTAACATTAATTAACTCTAAAAATAAATAAGAGATCAGATGTCAAAATTTAAGTGGATGACACAATGAGAACATGAAAAATGGGAACAGAAGATCTGCTCTCGGATTCATATATGATTGGACCTTTCTTTTGGATGAGAGCAGATCCTCGGTCCCTAATTTCTCTGTCCCCTTGTGTCCCTCCACTTAAATTTTGACATCTAATCTCTTAACACTAATTAATTCTAAAATTAAATAAAAGGACATGTGTCAAAATTTAAGTGGTGGGATATAAGGGGACAGGAAATTTGAGGACAGAGAATTTGCTCTCCTTTTAGATAGAGAAAATAGGGGTTTCAACCTACTCCCTCTGTTCCTAAAAGATCGTCGTTTTTAGAAGAAAATATTTGTTCCAAAAAGTTTGTCGTTTATAACTTTCAAGAAGAATAAATTATTTACTTTCTTATATTACCCCTACTTTCTTTCATTGTCCCAAGAAATTATCTCCTTTGTATTAATAGTTTTTAATTTTTCATAAAGGGGTAATGATGAAATTTCAAATAAATTTTACTTAAAAAATGATACTTTCTTAATCTATGTGTCAAAATCTTAAACGATAATATTTTAAAAACGGAAGTAGTACATCGTAACATTTGTCTCATCTTATTCCTTATAGTTATTTAGGGTTTTTAGTTACTAACCGAGGTATGGAGATGAATTCAAAAGATTGTCAAAATCCAATCATTTCTCTAGTTTGAAGCTTCTTTTGTTTCCAGAGCTGCCGTCTATGTCGGTTTCCACCACTGCTGGTGGCGGCGATCTTTGTTTGGAAATCTCAAATTTAGATCTCAAATTTTTTTTAATTAATTTAAAACTTGTTTACTCTTTTATGTTAGAATTGTTCAAGTGTATTATAATTTTTTTTCAGCTAATATTATTTTATTAAAATTATGATTATATCGTATTCGATTAAAATTAACATTTCTAATTGAGTCTAAGAAAAGAATTTCAAGGCCTTAGTACTAAAATAGTAAAATAAATCATATATAAGTTGAATAATAATAATAATAATAATAATAATAATAATAATAATAATAATAATAATAATAATAATAATAATAAAGAGAGTACAAACTGCAGAACATAATGAGAAGGAAAGAAAATTCCACAGGGAAAAAGTTTTAATAGTAAACACTTATGACACACATGCCTTCCTTCTAAGTCATCCAAAGCACCACCAGCCCTATAATCTCTCTCTCTAGAACTCGAACCTTTGAAGATTACAGAGCTTATTTCTATCTCAACATATACATATTATTATTATATATACAGATATATATGTGGTAAGAATTTGTTTCTTTTGGGAAAGAGAGAGAAAAATAGAGTAGATTTTGGGCGAGAGATGACAGAAATGGATGGTTCATCAAAACCTCCCCAAATCTCCGAAATGTTCCAAAAATTTGCACTTGCTTTCAAGGCCAAAACCTTCGAATTCTTCTCGGAAGAGAACGAACCGGCCGCCGCCGACGATGCCGTTTTCTCTCTCCTAGACTCATCTGAAGAGTTCATCACCGACCAGAAAGTCGTAGTCATCAAACCCGACCCTACCCACTTCGTCTGTCCTCCGAAAACACTTACCGCAATCCAACCCATCAATACCCACTTCGCCAAAACCCTGATTTCTTCTATATTTGCAATTACTTCTTCGTTTGAAGCTTCGTATCTTCAGCTACAAACAGCCCAGGTTCCGTTTAATGAAGCAAGTGTTAAGTTGGCAGATAAAGCTTTGGTTTTGCAGCTTCAGAAACTCTATGAGGTGAGAGAATTGTATAAAGAATCTAGGGTAAACCCTAAATTCAATTTTGATTTTAATTCACCAGTTGGGTCTTGTTTGGAAGCTCAAGTTCAGGAGAATCAGAGCAAACTTCGAGCATTGGAAACTATGGTAAATCGATTACAATCTGATATTGATGTCAAAGATGATGAAGTTTTACTTTGTAAGAAAAAGTTGAATGAGATTGAACTGTTTAATTTGAAGTGCTCAAAAAAATTGTCAAATAATTTGAAGTCGAATTCGAGTAGTACTGAGTTTTTGTTGACGATTCGGGTTTTTGATTCTATGTTGCGTGATACGTGGAAATCATTACGTGATTTTACTAAGCTCTTGATTGCTTTGATGAAGAAAGCCGGGTGGGATTTGGATTTGGCTGCGAATTCGGTTTATTCTAATGTTGATTATGCAAAAAAAGGGCATAATAAGTATGCATTCTTGTCCTATGTTTGTTTGGCGATGTTTCAAGGTTTTGATGTCAGAGATTTTGGTTTGGAGGGGAGTGAAATTGTGTGCAATGGTGATGGTTTGAATAAGGGTGAGAACAATTGTTTGAAACAATTAATCAAACATGTGTCGGGCAATCCCATGGAGATCTTAAATAGGAATCCAAGATGTGATTTTTCGAGGTTTTGTGAGAATAAATATGAAAAGATTATACATCCTACAATGGAATCATCGATTTTTAGGAATTTTGATAGAAAGGAAGTTGTATTGGACTCGTGGAGGTCATTGAGTGTATTCTACGAGTCATTTGTTAAAATGGCTAGCTCGGTATGGTTGCTTCACAAATTGGCACATTTGTTCAATCCTGTAATTGAGATATTTCAGGTGGAAAGAGGGGTTGATTTTTCATTGGTGTACATGGAAGATGTCACAAAGACAGTAATATTTCTGGGGAAGAGTAGGCCTAAGGTGGCGTTGACAGTAGTACCAGGTTTTAGAATTGGGAGGACAGTCATTCAGTCTCAGGTGTATCTTACTGGCTTGAAGTGTACAGAGTAGTAAGACGTTATTGCATTATGTGGGAAAGTGAAGAATCAATAGCAAATGAGATTTTTTTCCTGTTTCTACACTGATATAAACAGACAGGTTGCTTTGTTGTTGACTATCTTCATACCGCCACCAAAAGAATTTCATAGATGGATTCCATTCGGAAGGCTCCTGTGGCTGGTGACTTCATAGTTGCTTTTTATTTGGTATGGATGCACTTTGTCTATTATGGCTTTGTATATCTGTTTGTTTAGGTTAATCAAGGTTGTATGTTGATTCTTCTGTGAGAGATGTCTGTAAATCATTTGGTTTTCTTGGTTGTTGAATTTGTTTTGGTGGTGAGAGTTGGAAGTTTGGTGAGGGAGTGAGGATGATTGGGACGTTCAAATACGTGTCAAATTGTAAGTAACTTTGATGTTCTGAAAACATTTAACGGTAATATGACTGACCTTTGACAGTGTCAATAAAACTATTCTGTTGTATATTTCATCTACTTTGATTTTTGTCAAATAAATTGTTTTACTAGAAAATGTTATTGAAATTTTACTTTGATAAGTGAAAATGTTCTTCATTTGGGTCAGTGGAGTTGAAAAAATGTTGCAGGCTTGCAACTTCAACGTCTTTCAAGTTTTAAGGATGACCAAACTGGATTATATGGTATTTGTTTTGTTTTTTTTGGGGGGTGGGGGGTTGTTCAGGGATGATACCTTAACTTGCACTGGATATCCGATATTCTCTCCATTGCATCATCGAGACAATTTGCTTTGAAAATATAACCATGCTCCACTCCTCTTTTGCTTGTGATGTACCCTCTGGAATTTCAAGACTAGCATAAAATTATGGTACTTTAGTATGTGTGTTCTATAGAGGATTCAGCTTTCCCATGATCCCATCCATGGGTGAAGCTGCTCGAGAAGAAGGTTTTACACTCTTCCTCCATGGAAAATCTTGATAAAGGATCTTAAATTTGTGCATACAGAAAGTATTATACTCTGCACGCAATTAATTTTGATCTTACTGGTTAACTGTTTAGGGATATCCTGAAGCTGGTGCGGTGTGGTTCCGGATTTAGTTTTTTTACATGTACTTTGCATGCTGGTGCTTTTATTAGTGCATTTCCCTCGTGCTATTGAATCCATTCAATTGACAGGAATTTCTTGCTTCTGATTAGCAGCCATGCTTTGATGCTACTCTTTTAGAATGTTTACAGAAGGTTTTTCACTGCTGCTGGTGAGCGAGTTATTAGTGGCCATAACACCAAATTTTGATGGCATTTCTTTCTACAACTGGGAACTGGTACATGAACACTTGCTAAGTTTTTGTTGAGCATCGAAGGCATACAACTTTGGAGGCAAATGGTGCCTAAATGAGCAATGTTTAAACTCTAAAGCATTGGCCTCATTCATTTTTGTAGGGGAAACCCCACAAGCATCACCCTTGGATTCTCTTGGATCTGAACATCTTTAAAACTATGCTAGCAATAAAAGTAATACAGAGGACACAAGCTTTATTCAGTATAAAGCCTTTGAAGGTGTTCTCAAACATCAAGGCTCAAGTCAAGAGTTTGCTCCCCAATTAGTTCCTTCCCACAGCAGAGTACTATATTGAATATACTTTATCCAGACATGAGAATCTCATTTGAGTTTGATGTTCAATTTTGGGCCTGTGTGAACTAAGCCCTGTAATTGTGTAAGAGTAAACTTAATAGTTACTTTGCTGGTTCTATACCCAAAAAGTTATGGGTTCTTTACATAAGTATACAACAAATAGAAAGTAATTACAACAATAGTGCACCAATCAAATAATTGTATTAACAATGAAATGCTGTATAATAATATCAACAATAGTGCAATACACGTCAGTATATCCAATCCAACAAAAAAAGAAAACTCTTACTTTAAGGAGAAAACTACTCCATTTATTTTGGCAGTTACCAACTAACTCAAATACTCAAAAATTACGTCGCCAATTTACGAATCCGACGAAGAACAAAACGGAAACTTCATAGATCATTGTAATCTGTAACAAAGGAGCAATCGAGAAGAAGCATAATCAGTAATACAGAAGAAACCGAAATCGAAAGCAACAAGAAGTAAAAACAGAGCATCCGAACACCACATTCAAATAAGCGATCAAAAGATTTCCGGAACAGAATCAAAAAGTAGATTCTGAGACATCAAACTGAATTTGCAACGAAACTACAAAGGTACGAAGGAATTATTCTATATATTGAAGCAACTATAATTTACAGAATCAACACACTTTAGTTACGTATTCAATACAAAATTAAAGTTTGGGGACATTCATATAAAGGTTTGGTTACCTTGATTTAAGTGTACAATATTTAGCAATTAACCTTTACAAAAGCATAACTTTTAAAAATTTAATAAAAGGAATGAAAATAATTTTTTCCAAAAGCATTGATACTAATAATAAATATTTCGGTAACTATATAATGTTGATTTGGAAACCAATAAAGTAATATTAATTAATTTCAGTTACGAAAGGGAATTGTATTGCACATTCATGGTTTGAAGAATTCATATAATATATTGGCTACATTCATATATAGGTTTGGTTACTTTAAATGAATGCATGATTCAGTACAATTTAGTTTCGAATTTAAATGTTGATTATTTAGTATTTATCCTCCGCAAAAACATAATTTGTGTTTTGTTTATAAATTGAATGAAAACAGACTGTTACATATGCATAGATGCTAAGTATGTCTATTTTGGTTAGTAGAAAATTGTTGATTCGGTCACCTGGAAAATAATACTAATTTTTTAAATTTCCAAAAACATAATTTGTGTTTTGTTTATAAATTGAATGAAAACAGACTGTTACATATGCATAGATACTAAGTATGTCTATTTTGGTTAGTAGAAAATTGTTGATTCGGTCACCTGAAAAATAATACTAATTTTTTAAATTTCCAAATAATACTAATTTTTTTAATTTAAACATTCATAATCTGGCATCATTCATAAAATAGTTTGGAAACTATATAATGTTGATTTGGAAACCAATAAAGTAATAGTATTAATTTCAGTTACGAAAGGGAATTGTATTTGCACATTCATGTTTTGAAGAATTCATATAATATATTGGCTACATTCATATATAGGTTTGGTTACTTTAAATGGATGCATAATTCAATACAATTTAGTTTCAAATTTAAATGTTGATTATTTAGTATTTATCCTCCGCAAAAACATAATTTGTGTTTTGTTTATAAATTGAATGAAAACAGACTGTTACATATGCATAAATACTAAGTATGTCTATTTTGGTTATTGAAAATTATTGATTCGGTCACCAGGAAAATAATACTAATTTTTTTAATTTTCAAATAATACTAATTTTTTTAATTTAAACATTCATAATCTGGAATCATTCATAAAATAGTTTGGAAACTATATAATGTTGATTTTGAAACCAATAAAGTAATAGTATTAATTTCAGTTACGAAAAGGAATTGTATTGCACATTCATGTTTTGAAGAATTCATATAATATATTGGCTACATTCATATATAGGTTTGGTTACTTTAAATGAATGCATAATTCAATACAATTTAGTTCCAAATTTAAATGTTCATTCTTTAGTATTTATCCTCCGCAAAAACATAATTTGTGTTTTGTTTATAAATTGAATGAAAACAGACTGTTACATATGCATAGATACTAAGTATATCTATTTTGGTTACTGAAAATTGTTGATTCGATCACTTGGAAAAATAATACTAATTTTTTTAATTTCCAAATAATACTAATTTTTTTAATTTAAACATTCATAATCTGGCATCATTCATAAAATAGTTTGGTTACATTCGTCTATCTATGCATTCTTAAAGTTGACAATGCAAACAATGTGTTGAAAATTTATTATTACTAAAAAAATGACAATTGATTACTATGTGATGTTCATATACTGACTATTTACATAATTGTATTAATTTTAATGTTTCAGTTCCCGTAACATGGATATGATTCCAGTTGTAATTTACTTCAACTGAAGACGTGGAGTGACAAAACCTAATATCAAAATTTTGAAGTTACCTACTTTAGTCCCTTCAACTTGTTCATTCACGTAAATGCACAACTTGATATGCAATGCATTAAGCCTAGAATGCTACACAACAGAGTTGTCAATCAAATTTCATATTAGTAGCAACATCCCTCCAATCAAGGTGACAAATGAATCAACCTTCAGATTCTATATGAAAATCAGTAGAAACGCAGGTGAACATGGCAAGTATTCACTGATTATAGATTCTGAATACCACATTGGAGGAACTACAATCTTATAAAACGTGATAATTGAAGAAGAAAATATAATGCAAGATGAAATGTCGATGAGATTGACAGAAAGGAATTATGATCCTGAATTGTTGGCAACACAAGAAGACCAATTTGGATCACATTTTGTTGAGCATCTGGCCATTGAAGCTATTGATAAAGAACAAGACAGACAACACAAGGTAGAAAGAACAATTGATGAGGTCATATCAGATCCGAATAAGTTTGAAGTCAAAATTCATCAAACTTACAAAGACAAAAGAATCTTAACACAAGTTTATAAAATTGCGCATTCAATCAGGCAAAACAGACAACACAAGGTAGAAAGAACAAGTGGAAGAGACTTTGTTCTGGTATGCATCGACAATGAAAATTGCAAATGGAAACTAAGAGCATCAAAATTTCGGAAAACAAATATGTTCAAGGTGAGAGAATTTAATGATTTACACACTTGTTCATCCAACATACTGCTTGTAGATCATAGACAAGCAAATAGTCAGATGGTTAGTGAATGCATAATGCATAGAGTAACTAACTTCAAGAAAATTTACACACCAATCGATATTGTGGAAGATATGATGAAGGAGTATAATGTGTCCATCTCCTACCAAAAAGCATGGAGAGCGAAAGAAAAAGCAATGGAAAAAGTAAGAGGAATCCACACGACTACACTATGATTCCTTCATGGTTGCAATCTTTGAAAAAAAACAAATTCAGTATCAATTAGAAACTGCTCATTTATATTTTAAATATTTCAGTTACCCAAATTAAATGATTTGGTTTCCTATTAATTAAAATTTGGCTACTAACTGTAATAATGAAATATAAATAAAAAATCATTTTTGCATGCGGCCAGTATATACATGAAATGTAACTAATAAAAAAGTATTTTAGACACCATCTGAACACTATGAAAAATATTAAATTCTGATTAATTGGATACCAGTAGTACTACACTTAGTGCATCCTTAACTACAAATATGGATAATATTTATTACATATATTTACATTAACCAAACTGAAAATTTATTTCAGGATCCATCACATCCTTGCAGTTGGAGAATAATGGTCGATTCAAATATCTCTTCTTTGCAATAGGAACATCCATTGAAGCATGGCACCATTGTTTCCCCATTATTGTAATTGATGGCACCTTCATACAATCAACCTACGGGGGTACACTTCTCATAGCAAGCACACAAGATGCAAATAGAAACATTATACCAATTGCTTTTGGAGTGGTAGACAGTGAAAATGAATTATCCTGGACATGATTTTTCATTAATTTGAGAAATGCTTGTGGAGTTAGAGAAGGACAATGCATTGTCTCAGATAGACATGAAGCAATTATAAAGGGACTTAACTGTGTGTTCCCTGATGTCATGCACGGTTCATGCACATACCATATTTTGAAAAATATAAAAATCAGGTTCAAGAAGAAAGGAGAAGAAATCAAAAAGCATACAACGCTTGCATAGAGCTTACACCATTGAAGAATTCAACATACACATGGCTTAACTCGATGCAATTGATGCTCGAATAAGAAAATATTTGGAAGAAGAAGTTCATCTAGAAAAGTGCACAAGGCTCCATGGGATCTGTAGCGGATACTCAACAATGACTTCAACACAATGCAAATCTATTAACAATTCAATAAAGGAAATCAAAAATCTTTCAGTTGCGTCGATGATTGAATGCCTGCGTTGTATGGTTCAAAGATGGTATTTCACAAACAAACAATCAGCAATGTCATCTTTCACTACCCTTTCCACAACAGCTGAGAGAAGATTGCAATCTAATATCATTGAGTCAAAGAAACTGAAGGTTAGTCATACAACTTTTAAATTGTTAGCTGCATACCTATAACAAATTGCATCTGAAATTAAAAGAAACAAAGTTATGCAGTTTTGGTTACCAGTATAAACTGATAAAGATACCAACAGTACATATGACTTTCATTATTCCAAATTACATATACAAAAAAAATATTATACATACTAACTACACAATTAAATGCTATTGTAGGTTGAGACATCAAACCTAGTGATTTTCACTATTTACGATATCGTCAAACAATTTATCGTGGACATGGAACAAAAGACATTCACATGCCGTAAATTTCAGTACCATGAGATGCCTTGCTCACACGCTGCTGCTGTTATTTGCAAAAGGAATTTGAGCTGTTATGATTTTTGCTCAAAATATTATTCAAATAAAACTTTGGTAGACACGTATTCAACTTCCATCATGTCGTTAGATGACAAAGAGAATTGGGATGTTCCAGAAGAGATTAAAAACATATGTGTCAAACCACCAAATACAAGAAGACCAGCTGAAAGACCAAAGAAAGGTAGATACAAACATGTATCTGAAAATAAATTTCAAAATAAGTGCAGCAGATGCCAAGAAAAAGGACACAACAGGAAAATATGCAATAATCCACCAATTTTGAGACCACGAAAGATTTGATATAATACAACATCAAAACAAATATAACAAACTCCTTGAAGTTTACTATGATTGCTCAATAGCCATACATATTGTAATCATTTTACTTGTGTAATAAAAACAAATTTCAATTGCACAGTATTGAAAGATGATTATTTTCATTAATTTACTTTTAAT
The DNA here is from genome assembly GCA_020205605.1 of Panax ginseng. Taxonomy (NCBI): domain Eukaryota; kingdom Viridiplantae; phylum Streptophyta; class Magnoliopsida; order Apiales; family Araliaceae; genus Panax; species Panax ginseng. The sequence goes on from CM035133.1 coordinate 147,274,782, forward strand.
ATAAAGTAATTTTATCTTCAAATAATAATATAAATAAAGACAGACATGTCATAATTGGTTAACTAAGTTGTAATTATTCTTTATGACATTCTGGTTACACACTAACATTTAATTGGTTACCTTTGTATTCATATTTGGCAACCAACTGTGCCGTATTAAAAAAAGATAATTATAAGCTTCAAAATTGTTTTTTGTAATTTTTTTAATTATTATTTTTAAAGCATAGAATATAAAATGTATACATTTCTTTGTATGCTTGGCTACACTATAAACCTTAAAAAACACATAGAATTTGTTTAACTGATTTTTAAATTACTAGAATAATTTGGTTACCAACAAATAATATTGATTGTAACAGTAACTAACATTATTTGAAAACCTTTATATGACTGATTGTAACCCATCTGAAGCAAAAAGACAAAAACATGAAAGAAATTATTAATTGTCATTAAATTTACTGTTAGCACTGTTTATTTACCAACATCAACTAAAATAGTTACATTTGTTTCAAATTTGGCTACGAACTGAAACATATAAAGAACATATATTTTTAAACTTGATAATTGTTTTATATTTTATTTTTATTACTATTTTTTAAGCATAAAAAAATAAAATTTAAACATAACTATAAGTATATGCTCACCAACAAATACTAATGATCATAACAGTAACCAACATTACTTGGTAGCTTTTGTATGACTGTTTCCATAAAAAACAAATACATGATACAAATTATTAACTGTTGCTAGAATTTACTATTAGGACTAATTGGTTACCAATAACAATAAACAAATGTTACCTTTATATGCAAATTTGGCAACTAACTAAAACATAAAAAACAAATACATGATACAAATTGTTAACTGCTTTTACAATTGACTGTTAGGATTGATTGGTTACCAAATACAACTAAAATTGTTACCTTTATATGCAAATTTGTCAACCTACAGAACCATAACAAAAAAAAAATTACAATATAATTTAAAAAATAAAAAAACAAGACAAAAAAAACAACAATTTGAACCAACAAAACAATATCATACGTGTAATAGTAAAAATTACTACATCATTCCATCATCAGAATATTTACAAAAACATTTCACAGTCAATAACCATATCAAATGGTATCAAATGTCCAAACAGAAAAGTAACATAATGCAAAAACAAACTAGTCTTCACTAACAAATCTGTCTGGGTGTTCTGAATCAGACTCATATCCGCCTAATTGCTTGTTCCTCGCATGAATGAACAAATTGACGTATAGTTTCAAGCAGATTGAATGATTGAAATGAATTTGGCATTGCGTAAATCAGGAGAGGAGAATATGTTCCGCAAAAGAAATAGTAAACATACTACAATCACTGAAAAAACAATCAAGATATAAAACAAATCAATAGAAACATCATATTATATGGGAAACAAAAAAAAATAATAAAAAAATGTAAACTTACCCTTCAATTTTCTCAGGTAAACCCTCAGCAAATTCAAGATCAATAATATCATGTTCTCCTTTGGTGCGATATGGTTCACTATTGAAATCAATATCAGATCTATTCTTCCAAAAACCGCATCTAGACAATATTATCGGAAGAATGAAAATATACGGCTCACACACATCCATGATATTTATTCGCTTGATGTTCCTGTTCTGCTGTAGAGAATTATAAAATACTAACACTTTACGATGCACATCAAAAACCAGTAAAAACCAATGTCCAGGAACTGTCATATGAACGGGAAACATGACAAAATCAACATCAACCCACGGTGTGTTAACATCCATAAAATAGACATGAATATACTCAGCCACATCACCGTTGCCCAACAACAAAGTCTTATCACCATTTTTATTACAATATTCCCCATATAAGTTAGTCAACTTCACATGAAACCAACAATCTATTGTCGTAACCCTTATTTGAATATTGTCCGAGTATCTAGCCAGTTTACGCATATAATACAAACAGATGTTGATGTGCTGAACCAAAAATAAAACCATAATAATAATCAGATATCAACAAATAAAAAAAATAAAACTTTAAAAAAAATAGTATCCAATACAGACACATATAGTAACCAAAATAATAAGATAAGGTAACCGAAACTAACAAGCATAATTTAAAAAATAGTAAAAAAACTCACATCATCATCATCAAGCCACTGACCAGGGGTCTTCAGCTTGTAAAACCACATTTTTGAGGATATTAAAATAGACCCAAATCTAAAGGAAGGCTCTATTTTGTCATTGTTTCCCGCAAATTTTTCAATCCTTCAAAACAAAAACATACTGGAAAGAGAAAATAAATGATTTTATCTCCTAGAAAAAACATAATATAAATATATTAAACTCCAATAAACATACCTTTTTCTGTTATTTAAGCCAATTTTAAACCACTGCTCAAACATAACATCTTTAAATTTCAAAGGCATACCCATATAAACATCCGAAATGCAGCATATCGTGTAATGTTCTATCAACAACAATGCATTGAAGTTGAACCAAATTTGAACCGAACTTTGACGATAAGGACTCTTCAACACCGCACTCTTCGTGACACGCGCAGACACCTACCACCAGTGGGTTAGTTACAAATTTTTCAACTTCAACACAATGGAGTAAATCTGTTTGTCAAAACCATGTCATCAAGCATCGACTGTCTGGTGCTTCACTTTTACTACCCTCAGAATGAATTTTAAGACATGACACAAAAAATAATTACAATATCAAATTAAAAATTCAAATGTAATCAATAGTAACATAAACACCATATCTAAGTAACTAATACAACATGTAAAGGTAACTATCATTGAAAAAAATTACTAACCTCAATCGGGTAAAACAACAATTTCGACCAACGTGACCGACTTAAAAGATCAAATCTTGGAATTTCATTAATCTTTTCAACCTATTAAAAAAAAACATACTTTTGATCAATATAAGACGTAAAAATATAACATAAAAAACAAAAAAAAATGCTTAACCTTTTCATTCTCAACATTAATTAGGACCCGTCTAGGAGTAATAACAACAATCTCTTTACCATCAGAATTTAAATTGTCATTCTTGTTCTCAATCAGAAAAAAGCAAAAAAATCAAAGATTTACTTAATAAACATGAAATAAAAATGAAAATCCAACATATATATAAACCTTTGCATCAACTTCTTCAAACTGAATCACACCAACCCCACCAACATCAGCAGTATTACTTCCATGAAACTGTTTTGAAATGTCACCAACTTCAATTACGACATCATCCTCAACCTTCATAACATCATCAACTACTACATTAACATTGCCACCGTCAACATTCTCATCCATCTCAACATCATCACCATCAACATTCCCATCCATCTCAACATCATCATCATCATCATCATCATCATCATCATCATCATCATCATCATCGTCGTCATCGTCGTCGTCGTCGTCGTCGTCGTCATCACCATCGTCAATAAAAGTTATATTTCTCCGCTTAAGATAACTAGACTTTCCATATAACTTCTTTCTAAACATCTTTTTTATGTCCCTACAAATTTGAATATGAAACACTTGCAATTGATCTTTAAACTCAACACCCAAATTCTCAATTTCTTTCTTCACTTCCATCACCTTCCCTTCCAATGGCTTCACCCGTTCATCAATAATTTTTTCCACATCAGAAAGAGAAAACATAAGGTTTTTAACCTTCCTTGATGATTCAACTTTAATATCAGACCTTTTGGCTCCACTGTCACTACCACTGAAAAAATAAAAACCTCCTAAATCCAACCGCAACTTCTCATCCTCCGTAGGAACAAGATTTTGAATAATCAACTGAAACAAATTAAAAGCAACAAATATACCATATCAGAAACATTGAACATAAAAAGAAATAAGACATTACACAAAAAAAAGGTTCAGTAACCAATAACGTATGCAAAAGGTAACCGAATATAATGTAAATGGTAACCAACATACCTGACCAGAACCAAAAACCAGGTCGTTCAACTACTCATTCTTGGGAGCCTTTCCTAACTCCCTCCATCTGAATAATTTGAATTCTGAATCATTATCATCAATACAGAAACCCCTAACTTTCAATGTAGGAATTGTTTCAAACAAAAAAACTTGAAACACATAAGGTAAACCACTAAGCTTGTAAGATTTACAATAACTATCACTATAAAAATTGTATATCACCCCACCGTACTTATCCTTCTTTACATGTCCCTTTACAGCAAGGGATAGAGAATTCTTTGTTTGTTCAAAAGCAACTTTTTTCCATGGATAACTTGCAACATCACCATAAGACAAAAGTTAAACAAAGCTTCATCAACATAATTGTCGTAAATAAGAATAGTATGAAATTAAAACCAAAGAAAATGATAGACATCCTAACCGCCTCATCATCATCATCAAAACAAGCACTCCTATAAATCCTCCCTATATATAGAAATCAAGTTATAACCTCATTTTGAAAAAAATTCTCCACCAACAATTTTTCAATCCCTCAAACTACCAATGTCTTCATCTCCTCGCCAATTTAAACCAGAAATTAAACAAAATTCAGGCAATTCAAACCTTACCCTTCTCTCACCAAATATAAACCACATTTCCCCGCTATCCCTCTGATAAACTTCCCTAATCAAAGCATGATGTATTATTTGTGAAAACATTTGGGGATGCCCAAAATCTAAAAATTTACCAAAACGAGTCAACTTAAACTTATCCAAATGAACTACAGATAATTTATTCTTAATAATATTTGGAACTTTCATTTCACACCAATAAATAACTTTTGCAGAAAAGTTTCGATGATGCTCCTCATAGAATAACTCCCAAATCTGAAAATGCAAAAAATTACATTACAAACACATTAACCAAATCAAAATATAACATCTGTAAAACTTTAAAACCAAAACTATTAAATCAACAATACCCGACAAACACTAATACTAATAGCCAAATAATATCAATAAATGACCAAAATCCAAATTAATCAAACTATTTAATATATAACAAATTATAAACTAACAAATTTAGAAAATAATACTAACAACACATCCACTCGAAAACAACATAACCATTTTACCACATACATTAAAAACATGCATCAATCTCCAACTCTATTATAATAAAAAATACATTTTAATAATTATGAAAGCATCAGTTTCCAAACATATAAATGTTGGTAACCAAAACTCAATTAGCAAGTTATCATCAAAACATAATCAACATGCATAATCACAATAATGTAAACTACTTACCAAAACATAATATACTAATAACTGACACTCAAATAGGAATGAAAACAATAATGTTAACAAATACAATTTGAACAATCCTTAAAACAACTCCAACTCTAATGTAATATAATACATTTTAATAACTATGAAATCATCAGTTTCCAAACATATAAATGTTGGTAACCAAAACTCAATTATCAAGTTACCATCAAAACATAATCAACATGCATAATCACAAAAATATAATCTAGATACTAATCTCTGAAACTAAACACGGACTAAAAACGAAAATTATACCAAACAACAACCTCAACAATAATGACACTACTCATAAACAAAATAAACAACACTGGGAAGGTTAAAACATCACCATACACAAAAACAAAAACACAGGTAACCAAAAACAATCAAAAAATATATATTCTTAAAAAAAATTTAACAAACCTTCAATTGTTTTTGCCGGGCAACAATTTTCACTTGTGAGCCTCAACTGCATCTTCTTTCCCCTTTTTTTTGCAGCACCTTCAAAATCAGAATCGATACATACCAATGATTTAGCCTTCTTGTTCGTATGTCTCCCCAGTTTCTTATCTTCAACCTCTGATTTCACCATTAACAACTTCTCCTGTTTTGAAGATTTTGCCATACTATCCTTCCCCTCTACAAATGTCTTCAAATCCTTTCTATAATCATCATCCCTAACTCGTTTACCCTTCCCATCACTCTTCTTATGCCCCACTCCCTCCATTCTCTTCCTCGTAGACACCATCACAAACAAAAACCAAATAAATCAAAAAATGTAGAACCACTAAATGAGAACACACCAAACAACTTACAAATAATCACGAGTAAAAGAATAATACGAAAACAAGGAACCAGATAACCAAAACGCCGACAACGAATCTCTGCCGGAAAGAACGACCGCTGACTGCCTAAAAAAGAAGGGTTTTACTTAAAGAGTTCCCAAAACACATAATAAGGGTTTCCAAATGAAAAAAAGAAGACGAACAAAGATAATCACAAAATTTAAATTGAAACACGAGCCCCTATCCCGCATAAAGCGTGAATAATTTTTTTTTTTAAAAAAAAAAAACTGAATTGCCATGTCACCAGAACATTAAATAACACACCATGATTAAAGGAATATTTCTTTTTCACTACTAATAAAAATAAATATATTAATATTGTAAATATTTAATGAGTACATTATTGTTGTAATTACTTTTTAAAATGTCATATAAAATATAATTCTTCCAAAAGTTATTTTCTATTTGATATCGAGTCATATCAAGAGTCGAGGGTTTTGAATGATTTTTGGAACGATATTAAAACATGTTGAAATTTTATTAGGATCTTGCGATTTTATATGTTGATTTTTTAATTGTGAGTTACATTGATAATTATAGTTGATAATATATTAACGATGATTTGATATAGTAGATCGCAATTGTAAACTTTCACAATACATACCATTATTCTTTTATTTATAAACAAGCTTGACAACTCATGCAAAAATAAGCTTGACAACTCCAGCAAAGCACGAGTTCATATATATTAATTTTGGGTAAAATATAAATGTGGTCACTGAACTTTAGGTGTTCTCCCAAGTGTTACATGTGCGTTGACCTGCCGTGTTTTGATACTTAATAGAACCGTGTTTTGAACCTTAAACTTTAATTTTAATTAAAATCAATTTGTACTTTAAATTTTATTTTGAATTAAATGCAATCTAAATTTTTAGTTTCAAAATAATTTGCACTCTCTGTACCTTCCACATCAAAATAATTTACACCCTATACTTTAGTATGAAAACACTACAAAAAAAGAGGCTAATTCCGATGGATATATTTTCGACGGAAACAATTCAGTCGGTATTAGAATAGTGCCGACGGAATATTCCGTCGGACATAATTCCCTCAGAAATATCATAATTACGACGGAATTCTGTCAAAAATAAGTGCTAGTAAAGGCGCCAAAAAAACCTGCCAGTGCGAATTATTTTCTCAACGGAATAATATTATTTTCTCGACGGAATAATATTAAGAATTATATTAAAACTTAAAGTTTAAGGTGTATTTATTTTAAAATAAAATTTATGGTGTAAATCGATTTTAAAATTAAAATTTAGTGTGTAATTTAAAATTTAGTCTATTTACTTTTAGTATTCATTCTTTAGTCATTGATCAAATTCTTGTCGATACTTAATAGATATATCGTGTTTTTTAATCTGCGGCATTTTAATTAAAGATTTTCGGCCATTCACTAAAAATTTGCGAGTTAGATGTTCCAAATAGACGATAAAAGTTGTGTTGACTATTATTGCACATTAAATATATTGAAAAAAAATATATATTTAAATATATAATGACTTGAACTAACTCTTCTTATAGTCGATTGATTTTGAGTTAAAGAGATATACTATTCTTATAGTCTTTATATACTAGATTTGGACACATCAGTGTAATACCCAAAAAAAAATATGAATTAAATAATAAATAAATAATTTTTAAATCTATATTTTAAAATATTTAATTGAGCTTTTCTTATATTTGGGTCAACTTGTATTTAATTTATGTGGACTATAATGAGTAAATTATTACACTAATTTGGGTCTTTAAACTAATTGGATCTAAATTGTATTTGTATAATTTTTAAATCCTATTAAAATTAACAAAATTAATAAAATATATTAATTAATAAATAAATAAAAAACTAAAACCTAATTTTTCTCACATACATTTGTTGCGAACTGATTGAGGGGAGAGAACAGAAAAGAGGCGGCTAAAAGAAAATAGCTCGACATAAAAATTGGAAATGAAAATTAGACATGGGTGTATTTAAATTTTTATCCATTATTAGGGTTCAAAATATAAGTAAATAAATTTAAATACACTAATATCTAATTTTTATGTTCAATTTTTATGTCTACATAGAATTTTTATATATATAAAAAAAGAAATACAGAAGAGAAACATGAGCGACAAAGAAGAAGACAAGGAAAGACCTGAAGAAATTTTTGAGTGAAATTGATAAGGAAATTCTTTTATATTATTATTCATTAAAATTGATAAGGTAATTCTTTTATATTATTATTCATTGAAATTGATAAGCAAATAATATAAATTAAGTCAATACGTACACTTGTATGTACTCAAGATATATGAGATATTAAGCTATTAGGCAATTGTCTGTGGAGAATACAGATTAGTAATAACAAGACACATGGGCTATTCAATTCCATAAGGCTGATGTAATATTTTTCTTTATCAAAATGGTATTTCTAACCTGTTCGCAATAATTTTCTTTTAAGGTTGTTTATTCACCTGTATTCATGTAATAATGAATAAAATTCTATCAAAATAAAATAAATAAATAATAGAATTATATATACGTTTTTCAAACAAAAGGATTATTGGAAATCTGAGTTAAAAGACTTTCAGAAACAAGTATTATATAATTTTTTTAAGAACCAATTGTGACTGAATGTACATATATAGTTAAAGTTTTTGAATTTTAATGTTTTTGCAGATTTGATTAGTAACTTGACTTAAAAGTTGTTAATGTAATTTTATTAATTTCTTTAATTAGTTCGGACGAAAGGAATTTAACGAATAATATTTAGAATTATAATCTGGGTATCGCATTTATTCAGGTACGAATTTTGTATTTATTCAGCGATAACATAATTGTTTTGTGTGAAATTAATATGATAGTTTCATGTTAACGTTGGTACTAACTTGTATTTGTACTCTTTGAACTAGTTAATCATGTTAATATGTTTTGGAGACTTTCGTTTGTATCATTTTTCGTATATTTTCGTTCACATTCGGAAGTTGTCTTGATCATTGATATCTTGTGAATATTTAAGAATGTTCGTATTTGATAATTCGATGTCATTTGAAAATGGTTATGTACGTAAGCCTTATGATTTGAACCCCTTTTGGCTTACATTTTTTAGTTTGATCCTTAAGGTATACTTGAGCTAATCACCTGTGGGGGTACCATAGTCATGTCCTCTTAACGCAAAGGCATGACACCTTCCGTGACGGTGTGATCAGTCAACAGCGTATTCTTTTGTTTTGTATGTTGTTCTGAGTATGAGCTTAATTTGACCATTTGAAATATTTGTTCAGGATACGCATGGGTCGACCCAATATTTGATTCGTTTGGCGGATTAGTGGCGTATGTGTTGTGCGTACTATCCGTTTTGATTTGCATATATCATGATACCGATGTATTTTGTTAACCTTTGACTATTTGTATTTGAGCTCAGTATGAAATAACACCCAACCATTTGATTCAGTCTACTATTTTGTTGTGTTACTTTTGTTCATTTTAGTTTAGTTCATTTAATTGAGTTAGTTATTTCGTTTTAATATTTTTGTACTCTATATTCATGCTGTGTTTTTTTTTCTTGCAGGTTTGCAGGGGCGGTTTAGGATTTCGTGTGAAGAGACCTTTGACCGAATAGGTTTATTTAAATTTAGGTTTTAATTGTTGTGCCAATTAATTTGTGAAGAATTATTATTAGTACTTCATTGATGGATATCATTATTAAATATTTTAAAGTCATTCGTGCTCTGTTTATTTATTTTGAGGAGTGGGGTGTTACAATCAGAGTGAGCTATTCTTAAACCTAATTAAACATTTGTATTTTATTCTTAACCAATTTGTAGTCTACTTTTTAAGGGTCAAAGTTTTACCCATTTATTAACTAGTAGTCACTGAATTATCATTGAAACTAATTAAACACTTCTTAATACTTTTCTTGTCTTTTATTCTTAACCAACTTACAGTCCACTTCTTTAAGAGTCAAAAGTTTTGTCCATTTATTAACTAGTAGTCACTTAATCTTCAAGCCATAGTGTCATTATTTTTAAGGTTTGTCTTGTGTGAGATTCTTTATTCAATCTCGTCCATTTAATGTTAGTGCAACCCGCAATACACTGGGTTACACGTGAGATGAGGTGTTGGAGTACATATTTTGTCTCACATCTAATACTTTGAAAAAATTATTGTCAATTAATTTTGAGTTAGAGAACTTTGTGTTTATATATATCAAACTTTAGCCCATTTCATAAATCTAGCATTGACTATGAGAACCCATATTTGTAGCCTTGTTAGAGTACATATCTTATTCCACAACTAATACATTGAGAAAATCATTGCTAATAGGTTTTGAATTAGAGGATTTGATATATTTATATACTATACGTGGGCGTATTTCATGAATCTAACATCGTATATGTGACGTCCCAAAAATAGGTCCACACAACCCATCTTGAGTCGTCAGAATACATACTACAAAATTCAAGTACAAATTTTTCTATTTACAACTATTAAACTTTAGTGCAAAATACGATCACACATACTCTGTGAGTTTCAAAACAAATATTGTACCGTATATAATACAACAATATCCTAACTCAAATTAAGTCTTCATTATATTTATTGTCACACTATTTTACAAAATAGTGAGGACTACTATAATAACTATCTCAGACCATTACTCCACTCCCCGACTAGTCCCAGCTACACTCTCATTTCCTGAGAAGAACAATGAAACAAAATGGAAAAGAGTGAGCTCAAATAGCCCAGTAAAGAATATTATGACTAAGATAATGAGGAATAAATTATCTTTAATGTGACGCCCCCAAAATAGGTATACATCACCTATTCTGAGTCGCCAAATACATGGTACAAAATACAAATACAATCTTAAATATATAACATGAGCTGTGAGTTTTAATACAGACATTGTCTTTTGGACGGTATTCAAACTTAAAATAAGTCCTTAATACATTTATTAACACACTATTTCATAGAATAGTGAGGACTACTAATGTTATCCTCCTGACCGTCCACCCGCTCCCCGACTAGTCCTCGCCACGCTCTCATTTCCTGAAGAGAACAATGAAAGCAAAAAGGGTGAGCTCAACTAGCCCAGTAAGAAATATTATGACTAAGACAATGCGAATAAATTATCATTAGCCTTCAACAATGTTAAACTGATAAAATACAATAGACATCAAGTTTAACTGCGCGATGAACAAGCAATCCATTAAAAGAGTCAAGTAGAGAATAAAGTCTACTATCTTTTATGATTTAAAAAGGTTTTTCATCACTTTTATCATTGGGACTCGACAATAAATAATCCACATCATCCTCGCACTTTACGACCAAGGATATTCATTAGTATCACAACCACAAATTATCCATGCACTCTACGGGCCAAGGATATTCGTGTATTCATCAATGGTCATGATCATGCCAACAACTCGTCCATCAATGCACTACGGGCCAATGAGGACTTTTACCACATCATTTGTAACATTACTACCATGATTACAATCGAATAATCCCCGGTCATAATCATACCAAGTCCATCCATGCACTACAGCCAGCCACATATGACTTTCAAAAAATATAAAACATGAGGATGATGACAATGATATAAGAATTCAATAAAATAAGTTCAAGAATTAATTTATTCAGGAACTAATAAGTCCAAATTGTCAACATGATACTTCTTTGTTAAGTAAAATTCAAGAATGCTCAGAAGAATAATTCCATGAAAAGATACTGCATGAAGCGCAAATATCAAGGATATTCCACTAATTTCATGGAGTATAGAAATCAAAACTTTAACCAACAGAGTATAATAAAGAATGGAATAACAAAAGAAATCACCATGCATGCGGTATTGGCGATAGACAAAGTTATTCCAATGAATAATAAATAACGGAACCGTGTCAAAGTAAATTACGCAATCCGGCGGATGTTCCAATGTAAATAATAAAGATTTTAACCAGTCCCAGCATAAAGCATTGATATATGATATTCCAATGTAATAATAAAGACGGAACCGGTCCGGCGTAAAACTCATGCATACGATATTCCAACAACATAATAAAGAATAGAATAATGTAAGAATTTCACCAAGTATAGGGTAGCCACGTATCTGAGTTATTCCAACGAAATAATAAAGAATGAAATAATGTAAGAATTTCACCAAGTATAGGGTAGCTCACAGATACAAAAGTTATTCCAATGAATAATAAAGACCGGAATAATGAAGTTCTCTTCATGAATACAAAAGAAATAATACCCTTTACCTTATAAAGAAGAGTACTCACCGACGGTAGGGCGGGGATATACTTGAAGAAACTTGCACTTCTGCCAAAGCTTTTTAAACGCTAAAGAAATACGCTCAAGATTATAGAAGAAGAATTATCTCTACGCTTCTCTCTAGAGTTTCAAAGAATTTGTAAGAAATAATGAAGGAATGAGCTTCTATTTATGAAGAAGAATGGATGAATAAGAACTAATCTATGAACGCATCAGATTGATTCACTTTTAAACCAGACGGTCCAGATTGATTTAATAAAAAAAATCTTAAATAAAAATTATATATATATATATATCAAACCCGTGATAACCCCCCCCCCTGAAAATAACAGATTCAACTCGTGAATCTATATATACATTACATATATAATACTTATATATATATATAATACTTACAAAGTTATCATATAATATATATATATATATATATATATATATATATATATATATATATATATATATAAAGCTAGGCAATCTCAAGCCATCCTCGTGACATCCCATTTGAAAAACAAACCACCCAACAATTCAATTTTCCACAAATGGGCCCCACTTGTGGGCCCACCTTTATTATATAAAATAATTTTCTACCGATTATTTTGAAAAATGGGTAAATGGGGGTCTATATAATAAGCAAAATTTACATCAAATACCTCATAAAAATCTCCTCAATATTTTTAACAATATTTATCATTATTATTATAATTCACAATATTAATCGACCAGGTCGTTCCCAGAAAAGAGGGGGCTTTCCAATAAGGATTTCTTCCTATTGGTGCGCAATTAGGTGACCAAACCTCTCCTTGACAGAACTTCTAGACATCGTTAATATTATAAATAATAATGTTAATAACTTTTTCATCTCAATTATTGATTACTAATATATAAAATATCGACAATAATTGAATCAAATAACGTGAGATACTATGAAACAATTACTGAAGCAATAATTTGAACAAAACTGAGTGACTTCTCACGTAAGCATCAATAATCAATACCGTGTGCTACTATGCAACCACGCGTATTCCTGTTTTAAACACCAGATGTTTCAATAGTTAACGGTAAAACTTCCACCGTTAATTTCATAAAATATTTTTGTAGTTTTCTCAGTCCGACAATAATTCTGTTGTGGGGTCTACCAATGATTGTGCCGTCGTACGAATATTTCCTGTTAAAACGAATATTCCCCGACCAATCGAATATTATATAACAACTTGCGTACTTTGAAAAATTTATAAATATTACCCACAACTATAACATTATATCAAATTCATTCCATAATATTTAAAAAAATGATATTTATAGAAAAATCATCTTTATTCATAAAAGTTGGGGTCTTATAATCTCCCCTTCTTATGAAATTTTGCCCTCGAAATTAGGGTACATACCTGGTATGTCGAAGAGGTAAGGATACCTTGATTTCATTTCAGATTCTAACTCCTAGGTCATTTCCTCAACATCGTGGTTCCTCCATAAAATATGTTCCTTCTTATCCAAGATTTGAACAGGAACCTCTTCATACGTTAAATCTTCTGCTATTTTGTCCGGTTCTAACTCAATAATGTGGTTCGGGTCTTTCACATATTTACGTAACATGGATATATGAAAAACGTTATGAACACGAGACATACTTGGCGGTAAAGCGAGTCTATAGGCTACAGTCCCTACTCGATCGAGGATTAAAAATGGGCCAATGAATCGAGGATTGAGCTTTCTTCTCTTTCTAAATCTCGTAACTCCTTTCTATGGAGCAACACGTAACAATACATGATCTCCAATATTGAATTCCACGTCCTTTCGATGAAGATCAACATAACTCTTTTGTCGGTCTTGTGAGGTTTTTTATACGTTGTCGGATCGTTTGAATCTTTTTCGTAGTCATACGTACTAACTCCAGTCCCAACAACGTTGCTTCACCCACCTCATCCCAGCATACTGGAGAACAACACTTTCTTCCATACAACGCCTCGAATGGAGCCATGCCAATACTTGTTTGATAACTGTTGTTGTAGGAAAACTCCACCAATGGTAAGAACTTGTCCCAACTTTCCTTGAAGTCAAGGACACAGAGTCTTAATAAATTTTCAAGAGTTTGAATAGTCCTCTCCGATTGTCCGTCTGTCTGAGGATGATATGCCGAACTAAATCGTAAATCCGTGCCCATTACTTTTTACAAACTAACCCAAAATCGTGAAGTGAATCTTGGGTCTCGATCAAAAACTATGGATACTGGCATACCATGCAATCTTACAACGTCGTTTATATACATACGAGCAAGACGTTCAAGTGTATAAGTTTCTCGTATAGGTAAGAAATGAGCAAACTTGGTCAATCTATCAACAATGACCCAAATTGCATCTATGCCTTGAGAAACCTTAGGAAGACCAGTAACGAAATCCATGGTAATGTGCTCCCACTTCCATTCTGGAATTTCAAGTGGTTGCAATGGACCTTTTGGTACTTGATGCTCTGCCTTGACTTGTTAACAAGTTAATCACCTTGAGATAAATAGCGCTATCTCTCTCTTCATATTTTCCCACCAAAATGTATGTCGAAGATCATGATACATTTTGGTACTCCCAGGATGAATTATAAACGGTGTGTTGTGCGCCTCCATCATGATTTTATACTTTAACTTAGGGTCGTTAGGAACACAAAGTCTGGAGTTAACTCGAAGTATTCCTTCTTCATCGATTCTTACTTCCAGCATAGCACCTTCTTGCACTTTCTTCCTCATACGCATCAGCTCCAAGTCTGTAGCTTGAGCAGCTTTAACTTTATCGATTAAAGTCGGTTCTACTCGTATACTCGTCATCATCACGTGGGTCCCTGGAGTCTTTATCTCTATCTCCATCCTTTGCAAGTCATACAAAATGGGCCTTTGCGTTGACAATATCGTACTCGTACCCGCATATGATCTTCTACTCAATGCGTCAGCTACCACGTTTGCTTTTCCAGGATAGTATTGGATGGTATGATCATAATCTTTCAATAGTTCAAGCCAACGTCGCTATCGCATGTTGAGTTCCTTTTGAGTGAAGAAATATTTGAGGCTTTTATGATCCGTAAAGATCTCCACTTTCTCCCCATACAAGTAATGCCTCCAAATTTTAAGTGCGAAGACAACAGCTGCCAACTCTAGATCAAGAGTAGGATAATTCCTCTCATATTCTTTGAGTTGTCTAGAGGCATAGGCTATGACTTTCTCATGTTGCATGAGAACACATCCTAACCCTTTGCCTAAACATCACTGTAGATGACAAATCCCTCCGAGCCAAATGGTATTGTCAGAACAGGTGCTGAAATGAGTCTTTTCTTGAGTTCTTGAAAACTCTTCTCACATTCCTCGTTCCAACCAAATTTTGTATCTTTCCGAGTCAGTTGAGTTGATGGAGTAGCTATTCGAGAAAACCCTTCTACGAATCTCCGATAATAACCAAATGGTCTCGAGAAAGCTACGTCTTTTTCCATCGATTTAGGTTGCTCCCAGCTTTTAATGGCTTCAATCTTTGCGGAGTCAACAGATATTCCATGACTTGATACCACGTGCCCAAGGAATGCTACTTCCTCAAGCCAGAACTCGCATTTCTTCAACTTGGCATAAAGCTTATATTCACGAAGCTTTTGGAGTATCAGCCTTAAGTGTTGCTCATGATCTTCACGGCTTTTGGAATAAATAAGGATGTCATCAATAAAGACGACCATAAAGTGATCCAAATATTCCTTGAATACTCGGTTCATCATATCTATGAAGGCAACTGGAGCATTAGTCAATCCAAAAGACATGACTAGGAATTCATAATGCCCATACCGAGTTCTGAAAGCCGTCTTTGGAATGTCATCGGTTCTAATCTTCAATTGGTGATGTCCGAAACGAAGATCAATCTTTGAAAAGAATTTGGCACCTTGCAACTGGTCAAACAGGTCATCAATACGTGGCAATGGGTACCTATTTTTGATGGTGACATGATTCAACTCCCAATAATCAATACAAAGTCGTATACTCCCGTCTTTCTTCTTCACGAATAGAACAGGAGCACCCCAAGGAGACGTACTAGGACGAATGAAACCGATGTCTAACAATTCCTGCAGTTGGGTCTTTAACTCTTGAAGTTCAATAGGAACCATTCGATATGGGGCTTTAGAAATGGGTTTTGTACCGGGTTCAAGGTCGATACAAAATTCATTTCACGTTCTGGGGGTAGGCCAGGAAGTTCTTCAGGGAATACGTCAGGAAATTCATTAACAATAGAAATATCATTCAAAACTGACGTATTTTTGTTTAGATCCGTGGCATGAGCTAAGAAAGCTTGACATCCATTTTTTAATAAACGAATAGCTTTATGGCTTGAGATGACAGTGATTGATTTTAATGGTTTGGTTGCTTGAATTCGCATAATAGGTTGATTAGGAATATGAAAGCTAACAACCTTACGAAAACAATCAATTTTTGCATGATGAGTGGTTAACCAATCAATCCCTAGAATTACGTCAAATGCAAGTATTTTTAATGAAATAAGATCGATAGGTAATATGAGGGTACCAATTTGAACCAAACAAGACTTATAAACAGTAGATGTAATGAAGGTTTCTCCCAACGGAGTTTCAACAGATAAGTTAAAGTCTAATTTCTCCAGAGTTAAATTTAAACGTTGAGCGCAAGTAGGAGAAATAAAAGAATGGGTAGACCCAGTATCAAATAAAGTATATACTTCGCTAGAGTTTATGATAAGCTTACCCGTGATGACCTCGTTCGGGTTCCTTGCTTTCTGGAAGGTCACGACAAGCGCTCTCCCTTGCACTACTGGCTTTGACTTTTCTGGGATGTCCTTTGGTGCCTCCATCTAAGCTAAACTTATCTTCGTTGAACGACAAAATCGGTCTAGGTGACATTCTCTTCCACAATTATAACATGCTTTGGAAGGCATCGCGCAGTTTGGACTGATGTGTCCTTCCCCTCCGCATTTGAAGCATATGATAGGTGGTCGTTCTCCTTCCTTAACCATGGGTCTTTGGTCTTGGCGCCTTTCCATCATTGTTGAATCTCCTCTTCTTGAAATGTCCATTCTTATTATTTTGGCCATGATTACCACCAAGTGGTTACCATTTCGGCATATTGATTCCTCCACGCTTATTGTCACCGCTCATGATCATTATCACCGGTATTATCATTTTGCATTTTGCGCCTATTTTGGTTGAGTTGACTCATTATCGCGCTCCAATAACTGATCCCTATTAACAACATATGAATACAAACACAATTTATGAGAGACAAGATATTGACGTATCTCGGGTTTCAAACCTCTTAGAAATATTCGCGTCATTCTCTCCTCATTATCAACCAAATGGGATTTAAACTGGGACAACTCGGTAAACTTGGCTTCGTACTGCGACACGGTCATGTTGTTTTATTCCAGTTTAATGAACTCTACCTCTTTTATGTGACGAATACTTTCGGAAAAGTACTTGTTGTTGAACAGTTCTTGGAACTTCTCCCAAGACATCTTCAGTGCGACAGGTTGTGTACGCTTTACAGATTCCCACCAGTAATCTGCCTCTGCCCGTAACATGAAGGTGGCAAAGGGAAACTTTTGCTCCTCGAAGCATCCTAAGACATCAAATATCTTGTTGATCTTCTTTATCCATGTCTCCGCCTTAAGTGGTTTTGGCTCTCCAAAAAACTCCGGTGGTCCCAGCTCCTTGAACTGTTTGGCGGTGACCATCCAAGAGTTGCCAGTGTTTCCACCTACATTTTGGACAGGATCCGCTCTCACCTGATGTTGCATGAATTTCATGAAGCCTCAAAATATTCCATCGTTCATCATTTGGTTAGTGTTGTTGTTTGCATTAGGATTGTCGCCTTCCTGATGCACATTATCCAGATTATTGATCTGTGGAGACTCAACGGTCTCCTGTACTCCATTGATGTTCTCAACATTCTCGGATGCCATTTTCAAATACTGCCACAAAACAAGGGTTAAATAACATATCACATATTATCCCTATATTCGGCCACCAATTAAATACCAAATAAACTTAGGTAGGTCATACTAGCAGCAAAGAATTCCCCGCCTCTCCCTCCTAGTTCTTGTCTCACATCTCACCAGGATCATATCCCTAAGCTTTGATACCAACTCGTGGCGCCCCCAAAATAGGTATACATCACCTATTCTCGAGTCGCCAAATACATGGTACAGAATACAAATACAATCTTAAATATATAACATGAGCTGTATGTTTTAAAACAAACATTGTCTTTTGGACAGTATTCAAACTCAAAATAAGTCATCAATACATTTATTAACACACTATTTCATAGAATAGTGAGGACTACTAATGCTATCCTCGGACCGCCACTCCGCTCCCAGACTAGTCCTCGCTACGCTCTCATTTCCTCAAGAGAACAATGAAAGCAAAAAGGGTGAGCTCAACTAGCCCAAAGTAAGAAATATTATGACTAAGACAATGCAGAATAAATTATCATTAGCCTTCAACAATGTTAAACTGATAAAATACAATAGACATCAAGTTTAACTGCATCGGAACAAACAATCCATTAAAAGAGTCAAGTAGAGAATAAAGTCTACTATCTTTTATGATTTAAAAAGGTTTTTCATCACTTTTATCGCTGGGACTCAGCTTAATAAATAATCCACATCATCCCTGCACTAAGGCCAAGGATATTCATTAGTATCACAACCACAAATTATCCATGCACTACGGGCCAAGGATATTCGTGTATTCATCAATGGTCATGATCATGCCAACAACTGTCCATCAATGTACTACGGGCCAATGAGGACTTTTACCACATCATTTGTAACATTACGGTCATGATTACACCGAATAATCCCTGGTCATAATCATACCAAGTCCATCCATGCACTACAGGCCACAGATGACTTTCAAAAAATATAAACATGAGGATGATGACAATGATATAAGAATTCAATAAAACTCAGAAGAATAATTCCATGAAAAGATACTGCATGAAGCGCAAATATCAAGGATATTCCACTAATTTCATGGAGTATAGAAGTCAAAACTTTAACCAAAGGAGTATAATAAAGAATGGAATAACAAAAGAAATCACCATGCATGCGGTATTGCATGAGCGAGTTATTCCAAGAATAATAAATAACGGAACCAAATCGGGCGAAATTACACCGGCTGCGAGGATGTTCCAACAAAATAATAAAGACGGAACCGGTCCCACGTAAACGCATGTATACATGATATTCCAACAAAATAATAAAAATTTAAACCAGTCCGACGTAAACGCATGCATGTGATATTCCAACAAAGATAATAAAGAATGGAATAACCAAGAATTTCAACAAGTATAGGTAGCTTGGCAGATATCTGAGTTATTCCAACGTAATAATAAAGAATAGAATAACGAAGAATTTCACCAAGTATAGGGAAGCTCACAGATATCAAAGTTATTCCAATGAATAATTAAGAATGGAATAACAGAAGTTCTCTTCATGAATACAAAAGAAATAATACCCCTTACCTTATAAAGAAGATTACTCTGTCGGTAGGGCGGGGATATACTTGAAGAAACTTGCACTACGCTCAAAGCTTTCTTAAACGCTAAAGAAATACGCTCAAGATTATAGAAGAAGAATTATCTCTACAGTTTCTCTCTCTAGAGTTTTAGTGAATTTGTAAGAAATAATGAAGGAATGAGCTTCTATTTATAGAAGAATGGACTGAATAGTAACTAATCTATGAACGGTCCAGATTGATTCACTTTTAAACGGACGGTCCAGATTGATTTAATAAAAAACAAAATCTTAAATAAAATATGTGAGACCCCAAATTTTATGAATAAAGATTTAAATTTCTCGAAATATTTTTTTAAATATTATGGTATGGATTTGACATAATATTATAGTTGTGGGTAGTAATTATAAATTTTGCAAAGTATGCAAGTTGTTATAAAATATTCGATTGGTTGGGGAATATTCGTTTTAACAGGGAATATTCGTACGACGGTACAATCATTGGTGAACCCACAACGGAAGTATTGTCGTAGTAATAAAACGACATAATTATTTTTATGAAAATAACGGCGGAAGTTTTACCGTTAAAACTGTTGAACTACTCGGTAGTAAAAGTAATACGATACTGGTGGTTGCATAAAGAAGCACACGGTATTGGTTATTGATGCTTACGTGATAAGTCACTCAGTTATACTCAATTATTACTACAGTAATTGCTGCATCATATCTCTCATATTATTGATTCGATTATTGTCACAGTATCATCTGCATTATATGATATATTATTAAATCAATAATTGAAACGACAAATTTATTCATATTATTAAATTATAATATTTACAATGTCTAGAAGTTCTGCCAAGGAGAGGTTTCGTCACCTAATTGTGCACCAAGGGAGAAATCCTTATTGGAAAGCCCCCTCTTTCTTGGGAACGACCTGGTTGTTAAATATTGTGAGTTATGATATTAATGATGAATAAGTTCGTATTGATTAAAGATGAATTTTATAGTTCCATTGTGTTGGGATTATTGGTGTTAGTTGAAATCGACATCTATTCCGATGATAATTGATGTCTGGGGGTTATATTGATAAATCGGGTAATTTATCGGATAAATGAGCAATTAATTGCTACTAATTCACATGCTCATATAACTATTTGTTCACATGTGTGTACTATTGATTCACATTCATTTACTATTAGGGGAGTTGGTGCAAGATTGATGATACTTGCATGACAAAGTTAAAAATGGAGGTATAGATGGAGGTACTATAATGTAACTATTTTTTCACATGTTTAGAACTATTGAGTCACATGATTTACTATTGATTCACATGATTTACTATTAGGGGAGGTGGTACAAATTTGATAATACTTGGATGACTGAATTAAAAATGAAAGAAAAGTTGGAGGTATTGTACTGTAATATTTCGAGCCCCAAAACGTGCAATTATTGAAACTATATTTTTCTATAAATAGAAGCTCATTCTTCCTTCATTTCTCACCAATTCACCAAAGCTATAGAGCAATTATTATAGAGAGAAATTATAGAGAGAAGCTATAGAGAGAAAATCTATAGAGAGAA
The DNA here is from genome assembly GCA_020205605.1 of Panax ginseng. NCBI lineage: Eukaryota > Viridiplantae > Streptophyta > Magnoliopsida > Apiales > Araliaceae > Panax > Panax ginseng. The sequence goes on from CM035133.1 coordinate 147,296,227, forward strand.
AGAAGAAGAGAAGTCTGCTACCTCTCTACTCCAATATCCAGCTTTATTCTAAGGTAAGGGATATTATTTGTTGTACTCGTAAGGAGAATTATTCTTTTGTATTTATGAAGAGAATTACTTTCTTTCAATACTCATAAGAGTTGTTATTCCATTCTTCATTATTATGTTGAATAACTATTTATCGCAAAATCTGCATACACGGTGAAATTCTTCTATTATTCCATTCTTCATTATTATGTTGGAATAACTTTTGTTTATCTAAGTACCGCATACATGGTGAAATTTTTCTATTATTCCATTCTTTATTATTCTGTTAGAATATCCAGTCGGTGCAAATTTCGCTTGACCTGGTTCCGTTTTTTTTTTTTCATTGAATAACTTTTTATGCAAGATCGCATATACGGTGAAATTCTCGTTGTTATTCCATTCTTTATTATTCAGCGAATATCCTCACGTATGTGCGTTTAACGGGACTGGTTCCATTATTTATTATTCCACATTTATTATTCGTCTTAATATCCTGCTGTAAGTTCTGCCGGGACTGGTTCCATTATTTATTATTCGCATTTATTATTCGCCTTTAATATCTTGTATGCGTGCGCTTACGCCAACTCGATTCCATTATTTATTATTCATTTGGGAATAACACATGCATGCGCGGTCTCTATCGCATGCATGGTGAATCCTTCATTATTCCATTCTTTATTATTACATTGGAATAACTTTGTCATGTGGATTACCACATGCATGGTGAATGATCCTTTATATTCATTCCTTATTAAATTATGGAAATGATCTGGTTACGTTGATTATGATGAGAGTCATAATAAAAGCTTTGGACTGATTAAAATCATGGGTATATGAAGTATTAGTAAGTGTTATGATGAGTTATGTTGGTTATTATGTGAGAACATGAAAGTTTCTTTGAAATCACAAAGGGTTGAAAATCAGATTTTGGTAAAAATGGAACATGAAATTCAATTGACCATATCTCCTATTATATTTTAAATTTTGAGTGTGGTCAAGTTCTAGAGTTAGATCTATGAGTTTTGTAGCATCTCCAAGTGGAATCACTTGGAAAAGGTGTTGTAAATTTTCGTGTGGACTGATTTTAGCAAAGGAGTCAAAAGCTGGAAATTACCGAAATGCTATTGTCCAGATGTTAGAAGGGCTGTTTCGGCCACTTAAATTGTGAGAAAAATTCTGGCCTTTTGGGACATGAAATTATATGGTATAAAGAACCTCCTGTCCAAAAATGGGCTCATTTCGACTTAAAATAAGCAAGTTATGACCATTTCAATATTTAGGTTTTTCCGATGAAAAATGTTATAATCGGAGTTCTATAACTCCGATGACTATGAAATTTAAACTGGAGACTCACGTTAACATGTGTAAGATCCTGCCAAGATTTGGGAATTTTTGGAGTTAAACTTGAGGTAGCTAATTTCTTAAGGAATTAATTGGAAATTTATTTTTGAAAAATAGTAAATGAATTTTAAAAATTCCGAGAAAAATATATTTTCATTATGGGACTATATTCTGCTAAATCCCAAAAAAGAAATATTTTTGGGACTGATTTGTTATGTTTCATGAAAATGGTTTAGTTACGAACATATGAGTTAAATATGTTATGTGAAGTAACAAAGTTGGAAAATAGGATTTTATGGCTTGGAAATCCTATATAAGGTATATGTAGATTGTTGATAAGTGATTTGATCATTGGTGATGAAATCTTATGATTATGGCATTCTTTGAATGATTAAATGTATTATTTGGTAAAGTGTAAACAATTAAAATAAATTGTTTATAAGTTTAGAGGTGATTAAAATATTGTTATGATATTAATAATATTAGATTATGAGTGGTTGATAATATTTGGATAAATTTAAAGTCTTTAATATTTATCCTTGTTTTAGCTTGATTAATGCTTATATCATTGTCATCATCCTCATGCTTATATGGTGATGAAAGTTATCTTTAGCTTATGTGCGAAGATGGACTGTTGATTATTGAATTGTATATCTTTGGCTTACGTGCAAAGATAGATTGTTGATTATTGGTTTTCTTGTTGTATATCTTTGGCTTACATGCAAAGATGGATTGTTGATTATTGGTTTTATTTATCTTTGGCTTACGTGCAGAGATGGACTTAGTATGATTATGACCAGGGATTATTCGGTATAGTCATGACCATTGATGATTTAATGAATGTCCTTGGCCCGTAGAGAAGGGATGATTCGATGATGTGGTTTATTTATTAAGCTGAGTCTCAGCAATAAAAATTGATAAAAATATTTTAAATCATAGAAGATAGTAGATTTTATTCTCTACTTGACTTTTCTAATGGATTGCTTATTCCGCTGTAGTTAAACTTGATGTCTATTGTATTTTATCAGTTTAACATTTTTGAAGACTATTGATAATTTATTCTGCACTGTCATAGTCATAATATTTCTTCTTGGGCTAGTTGAGCTCACCTTTCCTTCAACACTGTTTCTTTCAGAAATGAGAATATAAATGGGACGAGTCGGGGAGCAAGTGATGGTCCGTAAGATAGCATTAGTAGTCCTCACTATTTTGTTAAATAGTGTGATAATAAATGTATTGAGAACTCTATTGAGTGTGGATATTGTCTAAATGACAATATCCTTATTAAAACTCTTAGATTATGTTTCGTTGTATTTTACACGATTTGTTGTATAAGTAAGTTATATTTGTATTTTGTACCATGTATTTGGCGACTCAAGATGGGTGATATATATATATATATATATATATATATATATATATATATATATAATCAAACCCGTGATAACCCCCCCTGTGAAATAATGAGATTCAATCTGTGAATCTATATATATATTACATATATAATACTTATATTTATTTATATATATATATATATAATACTTACAAAGTTATCATATAATATATATATAACTTATAAGTCGAGGGCAATCTCAAGCCATCCCCCGTGACATTCCATTTGAAAAACAACCACCCAGCAATTCAATTTTCCATAAATGGGCACCACATGTGGCCCCACTTTTATTATATAAAATAACTTTCTACCGATTATTTTGAAAAATGGGTAAATGGGGGTCTATATAATAAGTAAAATTTACATCAAATACCTCATAAAAATCTCCTCAATATTTTTAACAACATTTATCATTATTATTATAATTCACAATATTAATCGACTAGGTCGTTCCCAGGAAAGAGGGGGCTTTCCAATAAGGATTTCTCCCTATTGGCGTGCAATTAGGTGACCAAACATCTCCTTGACAAAACTTCTAGACATCGTTAATATTGTAAATAATAATGTTAATAACCTTTTCGTCTCAATTATTGATTTACTAATATATAAAATATCGACAATAATTGAATCAAATAACGTGAGATACTATGAAACAATTACTAAAGCAATAATTTGAACAAAACTGAGTGACTTCTCACGTAAGCATCAATAATCAACCACGCGTATTCCTGTACTTTTAACACCGGATGTTTCAATAGTTAATGGGAAAACTTTCGTAGTTAATTTCATAAAATATTTTGTCGTCGTTTTTCTCGATCCGATAATAATTACATTATAGGGGTCCACTAATGATTGTCTTGGTCGCATTTAATATTCCCTGTTAAAACGAATATTCCCCACCAATCGAATATTATATAACAACTTAGATTTTTTGCAAAATTTATAAATATTACCCACAACTATAACATTATATCAAATTCATTCCATAATATTTAAAAAATGATATTTATAGAAAAATTATCTTTATTCATAAAAGTTGGGGTCTTACATTTAACATTCAACAATGATAAAACAAATAAAATATAATGGACAATAAGTTTTAGATCAACAACTACATCGGAACAAACAATTCATTAGAAGAGTCAAGTAGAGAATGATGTTTACTATCTTCTATAATTTAAGGGTCCATCATCAATATTTTATCTATGTAACATCAATCAGTAATTATGCAAATCAACATTTTATCTTTGCACTACGAGCCAAAAATATTCATTTGTATCACCAATGGTCATGATCATGTCAAACAACAGTCCATCTTTGCACTACGGGCCAACGAGAACTTTCACAACAAGTCTTTGCCTGTAACATTAAAGGTCATGATTATACCAATACATAATATTTCTGGTTATAGTTCATCTTTGCACTATGAGCCAAAGATAACTTTCCACCACAAATTTAAATATGAGGATGATGACAATGATATATAGGATGTGATATACACATTTTTTTATACATTTTAATATTCCCATATTTATTATTTTATATGCTTATTTTATTTAACTAATACATTTTATTTTGTTTTGTATGAGATAACATTTGGAGCAAATAAAGGATTTATATCTAACCTTTAAAGATGAAAAAGGACTCTTAGAGGATTACCATATAGAGATGGAAGTCAAGAAGGAAAGAAGATAATGAAGGAAATAAAACTGTCCAATTTCAATGAACCTAAATTAGGGCACAAATGTATTCTCCTTATAAAAATTGGCCTCTTGTTTTAGAGAGAAAGGGGATCACTTGTTATTTTCTTTTCCTTAGTTTTTCGCTGGTGTAGAAGGGAGTAAGATATTTAGAGCTTTTGTCTTATCTTTTATTCCATTCACATGTGGTACTACTGTCACGGAGTATTTGTAACTTTCTTTTATTTATATAATAGAAATTCTCTTTTTAATTATTGTTCTTATTTCATGCAAATAGTAGTACTAATATTATTTGTTTTTGTTTCTAATTCCATGACTAGTTGAATTTCTAATAACTAGGATTATAATGAAACTAAGTATTTCATAATAATATTTTTTTTCCGTTCAAAAATTAATTCCTAATTATTTTCGCCTTCATATTTTTCCCCCGCATAAATTGCATATGATTTTTATATTGATTGCGAGGTTTTGATAAATTATAGTTAATCTATGAATTTTTCATAACTTATATTTGCCCATATTAATTATATGAATCATTAATCAAAAACCCGAGACCAATTCAAAATTTCCAGTCCCTCATCAAAAACCTTATCATGCTAATTCACTTGAAAACAACCAAGTCAATCATGTGAATTCTATAATTTCTTTAAGGTCTGGAAATTATTTTAATAATCATGATGGCATTGGTACTAATGAAGAAGAGAAAAATTTAAATGTTGAATCTAACAATCCATCTTCAAAGTCAGCCCAACCTGAAAAGCCCACAAACTCTGAGTCAGTAGGTCCATCTACTAAACTTGTGTCAAAAAATGATCAAAGCACATCTTCTGAATCAAATGAAAAAGTCTTTAAACCAAAAGCCCCATTCCCTCAAAGACTTATTTCTAACAAGCAGTCATCCCAGTTGAACAAAATTCTAGAAGTGTTCAAACAAGTGAAAATTAATATTCCTCTTCTAGATGTCATTCAACAAGTTCCTCATATGTTAAATGTCTAAAAGATTTATGCACACACAAAAGAACCACTCATGTTCCTAAGAAAACTTTTCTAACAGCCCATGTTAGTTATATCTTGTCATGCCAAGTCCCTGTGAAATATAAGGACCCCGATTGTCCTACTATTTCATGCATCATAAGTGACACCTTAATTGAAAAACCTTTACTTGATTTAGGAGCTAGTGTGAACCTTTTACCATTTTTTGTGTACCAAACATTAGGTTTATAGGAGCTAAAAATGACGAGTGTAACACTCCAACTAGCTGATCGTTCTATTAAAAGTGCCAAAGGGAATAGTTGAGGATGTACTCATTAAGATTAGCAATTTTCTATTCCCTGTTGACTGTGTTGTTCTTGAAACCTAGCTTGTTGTCAATCCCAAGGGTCAAATTCCTGTCATTTTAGGTATGCCATTTCTAGCAACCTAATGCGTTAATCAATTGTAGAAATGGACTAATGAAATTAACATTTAAAAACATGACAATTGACTTAAATGTGTTTAATGTGAGAGAGCAACCTAGTGATTTATTTGACCAGTCCGTTGAAGTGAACATGATTCAGAAAATGTCGGGAAATGAACTTACGAGGGAAGATGAAATTATTAACTTTTGTCTAAATCATTTTGGTCAAAATTGGGATGAAAGTGAATACTTGAATGAGGTCAATGAGATGTTGGACTCCACAGCCCAAAAATCTTACTCTAGATTGGAGCCTATAGTTGAATCAAGTTTAACACATTTTGAGCATTTTCAAGAGAATCAAATTGACCTTAAATCCTCTTATTATCATTTTAAGTCTACCTTGGGTCCATTCAAAGCGCCTTCAAGAAACACTAGATGTTATTTAACAAATGAACCAAAGGTTGTGGACAATGATAATCTTCCATGTTTAGATAATGAGATCTTATATCCCATTTCAGATAATGCATGTGTTAATCTAGTGGTGCCTAAAAATTTTGGTATAACAGTTATTCAAAATGATGAAAATGTTTTAATGCCCATTGGTAACGAATATGGATGTCAAAGTTTGGATAGATTTTATGAAGTTAGATTTTTTCAAAAGGAACTATAATTTTTCGTTGTCATTCCCTGACTCGATTTTAAAAGAATCAGTCGGGTATTCTCACAATTGTTCTTCTGTTGCAAATTCTAATTATTTCCAATTACCTAGACCTCCTAAAAATCATACGAAATCCACTATAGGTTGTTTGTTTATATCACTAATCATTTACAGTCACATAATTTTTAGGAGATGCATAAAATTTGTAGTTATGTACATTTGTTTTCCATCTCACCACATTCTCTTGTAGACCAAATGTTCCACCATACAAGGTACAATTCTTTCACATCTTTGTTCTCTTTCTTCAATTGCATATATTCAGGACAATGAATGATTTAGGCATGGGGGGAGTTTGTTTATATTATTGTATTTGATTTTTTTTTGTTTTTAGGAAAATATAGTAAAAAAATAAAAAAAATTGTTTGACTTTCTACGGATTGAATTAATTCTAATAAGTGTTTGTGAAGCAAAACTCATGAGAGATTGAAAGATTTAGAACTCATGAATATTTGATAAGGTACGAAATCTTAGTTCGAAACACCATCTGAAAAAAAAATTGATTTCATAAGCATTTTTACACTACACATTTGCACTAACTCTTAGTTGAGGATATAAATTATGAATCGAGCAATTTCAAAAAAAAAGAATGTTTTTTTAAAGAAATCAAGAAAATGAAAAAGTTTTAAAAAATAACTACTTTAATGTTCATTGAACGAAATAACTGGGTATCCAAGCCTCAAGAAGCATCAATATTCACGCTGAAAGGTGTGATGAATAAAAGCAGCTTGACTAGTCTAATTTTGTGGCCTTTGTTACTCGAGTTAGTAAGCCCTTAGGGGTGTCTCTCTACACCTAGTGCCCTAAATCCAATTGGTTTGGGAGTCATTAGTCCAATATGTGATGCCCCTAAAATAGGTATACACAACCCATTCTGAGTCGCCAAATACATGGTACAAAACTAAAATACAAACTTAATTATACAACTGTCGTGCAAAATACGACAACACAATAGCTGAGTTTTAACACGAATATTGTCTTCTAGACAATATCCAAACTCAAATTCAATCTTATTACAATTATTATCACACTATTTCACGAAATAGTGAGCACTACTAAAGCAACCATTTGGACCATCACCCCATTCCCTGACTAGTCCTAGCTATATTTTCATTTCCTAAAGAGAACAATGAAAGAAAAGGGTGAGCTCAACTAGCCTAGTAAAAAATATTATGACTAAGATAATGCAGAATAAATTATTGTTAGCCTTCAACAGTATAACAACTGATAGAATACAATAGACAACAAGTTTTAGATCAACAACTGCAGCAGAATAAGCAATCCATTAGAAGAGTCAAGTAGAGCATGATATCTACTATCTTCTATGATTTAAAAGTTTATCATCAATTTTATCGGCGAGACTCGACAATAAATAATCCACATCACTTTGAATTATCCATGCACTACGGGCGAAGGATATTCATTAGTATCACGACCACGAATTATCCATGCACTACGGGCCAATGATATTGTGTTTTCACCAATGGTCATGAACATGTTAAACAACAATTTATCTTTGCACCCTTGGCCGAAGAGAACACATGGTCATGATCATACCAACAACTGTCCACCAATGCACTACGGGCCAATGAGGACTTTTACCACATCATTTGTAACATTACAGGCCATGATTACACCGAATAATCCCTGGTCATAATCATACCAATCAACAGTTCATCTTTGCACCCTTGGCCGAAGATGACTTCTATCACAATATAAGCATTGGGATGATGACAATGATATAAGCATTAATCAAACGAAATTAAGTATAAATCTTAAAGAATTTCAATTTATTCAGAGTTTAAAAATATCCAAATTGTCAACATGATACTGTTTTGTGGAGTAAAATTCAAGAATAATATTCATGTCTCAAAAATAAGTTTGGACAGAAAAGAAATTAATTTTTGTCGTGAATAGTACTCCAGGTGAATAGTATCTGAGTGAATAGTACCCCGTGAATAGTACTTCGAGAATAGTACCCCGTAAATAGTACTCCGGCATGAAAAGTGCCCTGAATACCCGAGTAAATAGTACTTGAGTGAATAATAACCCATGAATAGTACCCCGGTATAAAAAGTACCCCGAATCCCTGAGTGAATAATATTCGAGTGAATAGTAACCGAGTGAATAGTAATCCGGGTGAAAATATTGAAATTTAATGATAAAGTTCAGATCAATATTCCAATAAAAAGATACTAGATGAAGCGCAAAACTCAAGGATATTCCACTAATTTCAGGGATTATACAAGCAATACTTGCCATAGTAAGTTTAGATTTAAGAATATGAAAAGAAATAATATACGAAACTACAAATGGATTTTCACCTGTCATGCAGTACGTAATCCGCGTAGACAGGTTATTCTGACATATTAAAGGATGAATAAAATAGTATTCCTTATGAATACGAAAGAAATAATACCCCTTACCAAACGAAAATAACATCCCTTACCTTAGTAGAAGACTGAATATTACAATAGTGAAGTAACAGAATACTCTTCTTCTTTCTCTCTATAATTTCTCTCTCTATAGCTTCTCTTGTGAGTCTCAGTGAATTGGTGAGAATGAAAGAAGAATTAAGCTTCTATTTATAAGAGAAATGACTAAATAGTAAATAATTCACAGACAGTCCAGATTGATTTACTATTAAAACAGACGGTCCATATTGATTACTATTAAAACCACAACCGACGGTCCATATCGATTTACTATTAAAATCACAACCGACGGTCCAGATTGATTTACTATTAAACCACCACCGACGATCCATATTGATTTACTATTAAAACCACCACCGACGGTCTAGATTGATTTACTATTAAAACCACCCCCGACGGTCCAGATTGATTTACTATTAAAACCACCACTGACGGTCCAGATTGATTTACTTATTACACTTTGGTACCCCTAAAGTTTTCCAAGTTTACATTATTCCCCTTTAACTTTTGTAATTCACTTATCTTCAATAAACACATTTTTAATATTTCAACAATTATTCATCATTAATATTATAACTTACAATATTGACAACAAGATCGTTCCCAGGTAAGAGAGGGCTTTCCGATAAAGATTTCTCTTTATTGGCGCGTAATTAGGTGACCAAACCCCTTTCCTCGACAGAACTTTTTAGACATTGTCAATAATGTAAATAATCATATGAATAAATTTGTTGTTTCAATTATTGATTTAATAATAAAAAAATATTATACAGACGATGCTGTGACAATAATTGAATCAATAATATGAGATACTATGCACCAATTACTATGGCAATAATTGAGTAAAACTGAGTGGCTTCTTACATAAGCATCAATAATCAGAGATAATGTGCAATACCATGTGCTACTGTGCAACCACGCGTATTACTGTACTTTTATCACTGGATATTTCAACAGTTAAAGGTAAAACTTTTGCCGTTATTTTTATAAAGGTTATTTTTGTCACTTTCTATAACCGATAGTTATTCCGTTGTGGGGTCCACCAATGATTGTGTTGTCATACGAATATTTCTCGACAAAAAGAATATTCTCCGACCAAATGAATATTCCCCGACACAACGAATATTTTATATCAATTTGCTTACTTTGTAAAATTTTCACATATCACCCTTAACTTCAACCTTTTATAAATTTAAATATTTACTAAATAGAATAATAATTATAAGAAAATTGAATACTTTCATTTCATAAAATTCGGGGTCTTACACAATGCTCTACATGGGTAACTCTGAAAAGCCTAAAAAAACGAGACATTGCACAAAGTCAAGAAAAATAAATAAATAAATAAAAAGAAAAATGATTTTACTTGATTTTTACATTAAAATCCTTACTAAGAGTTACATCATATATATATATATATATATATATATATATATATATATATATATATATATATATATATATATATATATATATGCACAAACATGCATTGCATGGAATTAATTTTTGAAGGATGGTGTCTAAAATAAAGATTGAGTATTTTTGATAAAGTGAAAGTGTGATTTTGAATTTAATCTTGCTTCTGTATAATGTTCATGGATATTTAGAAGTTTTTTTTTCAATTTCATAATTTGTTGAACTCAAAAATATTTTTGAATTTTGTGGGTATATTCACTGCAAACCCTCACGAGACACAACTCGTCCACTTGGGGTAACCTTGGGGTTTAAAGGCTTGTTGCACATGCTAAGTGCAATCGTGTTTCCTACAAAAATGGGGTAGTGTAATTTTTGTTTTATTTTTATTTTTATTTATTTTACTCGAGGACGAGCAAAAGCTAGGTATGAGGATATTTGATAGACACGTAATTAATACATTTTAATATTCCCATATTTATTATTTTATATGCTTATTTTATTTAACTAATACATTTTGTTTTGTTTTGTAGGAAATAACATTTACTTTTCTTGGGGAGCAAATAAATGATTTATATCTAACTTTTTAATATGAAAAAGGACTCTTGGAGGATTACCATATAGAGATGGAAGTCAAGAAGGAAAGAAGAGAAAAAAGGGAACAAAACTGTCCAAGTTCAATGAACCTAAATTAGGGCATAAATGTATTCTCACTATAAATAGGCCTCTTGTTTTAAATAGAAGGAAACCACTTGTTATTTTCTTTTCCTTAGTTTTTCGTTGGTGTAGAAGGGAGTAAGATATTTAGAGGTTTTGTCTTATCTCTTATTCTAATCATGTGTGGTACTACTGTTAGAGAGTTTTTGTAACTTTCTTTTATTGATATAATAGAAATTCTCTTTTTAATTATTATTCTTATTTCATGCAAATAGTAGTACTAATATTATTTGTTTTTGTTTTTAATTTCATGGCTAGCTAAATTTCGAATACCTAGGATTATGATGAAACTAAGTATTTCATAATAATATTTTCTTTCCGTTCCAAAATTAATGTTTAATTATTTTCGCCTTCATATTTTCCTCCGCATAAATTGCATTATATTGATTGCGAGGTTTTGATAAGTTATAGTTAATCTGTGAATTTTTCATAACTTATACTTGCCCATATTAATTATATGAATCATTATTTTTAATGGGAGGGGAAAATAATTTGGGAATTAATTTAGCAAATAAGAAATTATTTATTATGTTAATATTTGGTGGATTCTGATTCCTAGGTATCTTTTCTCATTAATAGTTTCCGTTACTAATTAATAGTTTGCATAATTTAGTTAATAAATCTTCTCCACCATTTTTATTTCTAATTTGCCTAAAATATTAATTAAGGATATATTAAAGAATTGATCTAGTCTCTATGGTTCGACCTGCACTTGCCAAATCTACAATAGACGCTATGCACTTGCAGTACATAATTTTAACACATCATACTCCGAAATGAAAAGATTAAAATTTAATAAGAAAGTTCAAACCAATATTCCAGTGAAATGATATTAGATGAAGCGCAACCTCAAGGAATTTCTAATCATTTCAGGAATTATAGAAGCAATACTTACCATAGTAAGTTTAAATTTAGGAATATGAAATAAAATAATATCACTTACATAATATGGAGTATGAAAGAAAATGATATCCCTTACGAGTGTTGAAAGAAAATAATATTATTTTCCTTAGTAGGAAACTAGATCTGACTAGTATAACGGAAATTGTCTTGAGATGATCTTGTACTATTAGCTACACTCAAAGTATCCTTATACTCGAAATAAATACGCACATTATTATAGAATAAGAATTTATGTATTGTGATGATGTTAGTCTTGGTTGCTCATCCGAGCAATCTTATTTATAATGCGATGGAGGGAGAAGGTTTGTCAAAATTGACATGTAATTAATTAGGCAAGGTTTGAAAAACCTTCGCGGCCACCAATCAATTATTCATGCCCCAACCATTTCCACCAATCAAGTGGCCTAACAACTTGAAAAGATGCACACCCCTCAGCTCACCCACGTGGAAAATTTGGTAATGGGGCCATTCAATTTAGGAATTTAGTGAATTATTTTCCTAATCTTAACAAAATATGACTCACCACTCACTTGGAAAATTTGGCAAATGAGGGCCACTCATTGTAAAAGAATTCTATTTCTTCCAAAATCAAATCAAACAATACCCATTTATTCATCAATTATTCATATCTTTTTAATTTTTTAACATTTATTCATAATTAATATTACAGACTCACAATATTGACAACCAGATCGTTCTTAGGAAAGAGGAGGCTTTTCGATAAAGATTTTTCCTTACTGGCGTGCAATTATATAACCTAACCTCTTTTCTCGACAGAACTTTTTAGACATTGTCAATAATATTATCTAATAATATCATTTCAATAATATGAGTTACTGTGTCGTGACAATTATTGAATGGGAATTGTTAAATTCACAACAGAAAATATTATTTCCATAACAAAAGTGTCGCTATAGATCCTATAACGACGGTTTTCACCGTCACTATACATCTACAGCGACACTTTTGTTGTGAAAATAATAAAAAAATATTATGGATTTAACAATTCTTTTATTGAATCAATAATATAAAATATTATTCAATTTATCACTGTAGCAATTATTGAATCAATAATATGAAAGATGCAATTTTTACTGTAGCAATTATTAAATGAAATACTGAGTGACTTCTTACGTAAGAATCAATAATCAGAGATATTGTACAATACCGTGTGTTACTGTGTAATACCGTGTACTACTGTGGAATAACGCGTATTATTGTACTTTTATTACCAGGTATTTTAACGGTTAACAGTAAAAGTTATGCCGCCAATTTGTAAAAACTAATTTTTGCAATTTTTTATATCTGACAGTTATTCCATTGTGGGTCCACCAATGATTAGTTATTTTGACGCCGTCGTACTTTACCAAATATAATACTCGACAGAAAAAATATTCCCCGACAAAACAAATATTTTTTAACAACTGTTTACTTTGTATAATTTGCACATCACCCACAACTATAACATTTATTAAATCAACACCTTACTATTTGAAAGAATATATAAAAAAATTAAATCTTGTTACAATATATGAGAACCCATATTTATATACTAACAATGGATCGGTTCCTTTATATATATATATATATATATATATATATATATATATATATATATATATATATAGAGAGAGAGAGAGAGAGAGAGAGAGAGAGAGTCCCATCCTATACAGGATATCGGACGTTTTTAAAATGCGGACCAATTTTTTTTTTTTTTTTAAAACAACTATAAAAAATTAATATTTTATGGAATTGGAATTTTTTTCATAATATAGTGTTTTGGGCGTGATTTGGATACATATAACAAAACAGACTGGATACATATAACAAAAAAAAAATAAAAAAAATAGGTTCCGGATTTTAGTCAGGTCTGAACTCCCGGACTGGAGCAAAATACGGATCCAATTTTTTTTTGCTTTTTTTTTTTAAACAACTAAAAAAAAAATTATGGAACTGTAATTTTTACATAATATAATATTTTAGGTATGATTTGGATACATATAACAAAACATGTCTCTAAAAAAAAAATCCAATAAAACAATGAAAGCAAAAAGTAAATCAACTTTGTGCCTTTAAGGTGACAATAACGGGTCACGTTGTTGGATACTCCATATATGTTTTTGCTTCGGATTCTTTAAAACTAATAGCAATCTGAAAAGAACAATTCAACAAATTTAGTGAGACACTGAGTTCAATATTGTCGAATATATAAGAAACATGACATGAGAAAACAGTATAATGATAAGAACGTGCAATTCAATTTAATTTGGTACAATGGTATTGATAATTTGAGATATTTTTAAATTTAAATTTAAAATAATTAATTTATTTATTATTGTATTGATAAAAATTAAAAATATATATATTACTTTTACGTTTAAAAATATTTTAAGTTGATTTCAAAAAATTAATAATGATCTATTATTTTGAAACAGAAAAAAATCATAATTTAAGATAAATCATAAGAGAATTTCTCATATATATGAGAGAATATCACACATCGATATTAAAATATGAAACATATAACAAAATATTTTGAGACTTGGATACTATATTTGATCATTAGAGTGATTTTCAAATATTTAATTAAAAAAAATTAGAATCCTGCTTATAGAAAAACAGAAGTGAATATTGTTGATATGACACCAGTAAACAAGAATTTGAATGAAGTAATACTGCTGCAGTAAACCTGAAGGTGCACCATCCACAAGGACCACAACCATGGACTTCTGAATAGATCATATTCCTGAGAGTTCTATTTTTTTTTCTTTTCTTATCAAGCATGTATTAAATTAAGGTTTGGCTAGGACATGTTTTTTCAATGATTATTTAAAATATCAAATATTTTAATACACTCACTACTTTTGTATCTCAGACCAACATATTTGTACAGAAATTATTTCAAAAAATTAAACAATTTCGTTTCTTTTGATGATAATATTAATTGAGGTACTGTTTTCGAGTTTCACTACAAGAAAAAAAATTAATTTTGACAGAATTATTTTGGACAGAATTTATTCCCTCGAAATTATTATATTTTTGATGGAATGTTTCGTTGAACATAATTATGTCAGAATTAGGATATTCTCGACAGAATTCTGTCGGAATTAGGCACAATTCTTGGCGCCAAGTGTTCCCACCAGCGCGCGTACTAAATTAGACGGAATATATGTTAAGTTCGACAGAATAAGCAGTTGAAAATAAAGTAAAATTGACGGAATTTCGTCAAAAATAAACCCCCATTTTTTTTTTAATTATGAGCAATAAATTTTGTATTTGCATGAGTTTTGTTGGACCCTGATTAACAGCGGATTGAAGAATTTTTTTCCCCAGTAATTTTGTTTAGTTTTGATAACACACTTCATTGTATGTTTTGGAGCTTGTTCATGTTATTGTTAGTGTAATTTGAATCTGTTACTGAATATTTATTAGGTGGTTAGGTTCGTGTAATTTAAATGTTTGGAGATCAAGCTTGTTCATTTTACTGCCTATTTTTTAAATTTGAGTATATATAATTGTTGAATTGTATTGTTGAATTATATATACTTGTTAGTTGTTCATCAGATTTATTGATTGATTGGTGTTGGTGTTGGTATTGGTATTGTGTCTTCGTCTTGCCTTATTCTTGTTGTGTATGTGGATTGCCTTATTTCTTCATATTGTTATATTTATTATATCCGACGAAATTTCTGTCAAAATTTTGCAATTGCAACATATATATGTGGGCCATTCTTTGTTATATTAATGGCGGTAGTGTCGAGAGGGTTTGCACGCGGATCCGATAGTTAAATCATCGAGGATTGCCCAACTGCGTTTCGCTTCCACCACTTTGCTTTCATGATATTGCAACTGGGGCCACCGCCGAGAGTATGGGTATCCCTCTGGAAAAGTTCGCTAGGTGGTCCGGATAGTAGTTACCCTATTCATGGACGCTTTTGTGTCGATGCTGAGCCAACCCCAGACAACTTAGGTATACTATTTATTTTAAGTTGAATATTATATATGTTATTTAATTTTTATTTAGTTGTATCTTTAATTTTGTCATATGGACTAATGAGTTATATTTTTATTTCTATTAATAGTGTGACAATCCCGAGCAGGGTGGCGATCCCGAGTAGGCTGGCAATGCAGAGGAGACTGCTGATGCCGATCACGAGCGGAGGGATGACGTCAATGATTTTTATACGACAGAGCAGCACCATCGACGCCTGCTCGATGATCCTCCTCACACCTGGGATAGTATACTACTATTATGACTAGTTTTATAGATACTTTGTACATATTTTATTCATCTTTACTTTAGTTTAACTTAATAAGATGTAAATCCTTTTAGTTGATGTTTGACGTATTGTAGTTTAAACATTGTAATTTAATGTCATTTTTGTATATCTTATGAAAATTAGTTTATATTTATTATTGTTGGCCTTGGTAATTCATATTGAACTTATATGTGAATATATAAGCCAATTATTACTATATGTACATATTGAATAGTTATAGTTATGTTGTATGTGTTGTTGGGAACAGGTTAATTTACAAGTACAAAAATGTGAGTTAAAATACTGGATATTGCTAAAACACAAAAAATATTTTTAAAAAAATCTTATTCTCGGTGAAATTTTAGATTTTCGTCGAAATTATGTTTCCCTAAGCCCAGTTAGTGATGCCACGTGGTAGTATTAAGATCAACGGACTAATCCCGACCGAAACACTTCCATCGAGAATATACTAATTTATACGTAATATTGGTCAAAATTTGTTTCGTCGATGTTTCTTATAATTTCTGACCAATTTTTTGACGAACTTAATTCTGACGTGTCCATATCCGATCGAAATTCCGACCGAATATTATGTCGAAATCAAATCTTTCTCTTGTGGTGATTATAATTATAATTTTATTATCATATCATTATTATTATAAACTAAACTTTTAATAAATTTAGCGGTATATATGAAACAAAAAATGTATACCTAGAATTTACATATTCAGTGAGACTCTTTGTGTGTGTGTCTATATATATATATATAATATAAAACATTGATAGGCGCCTTGTTCAATGTTGTAATGAAGGATCCCTTTCCCTCTGATTTGGTGGTCACCAAAAGAAAGGTACTGGATATGAAC
Organism: Panax ginseng; assembly: GCA_020205605.1. Classification (NCBI taxonomy): domain Eukaryota; kingdom Viridiplantae; phylum Streptophyta; class Magnoliopsida; order Apiales; family Araliaceae; genus Panax; species Panax ginseng. The sequence goes on from CM035133.1 coordinate 147,313,392, forward strand.
TGTAATTCTTTCTACTTCTTGAGTAAGGTTATTTTAATTTTTAAGAAATTAAGCAAGAAGTTTAATTATAACCATTTTGATCATATATATGCATATAAATATGAATATTAATGTGCTTGCTTGCTAACTTCTTGGTGCATACACATGTACAGAAACATATCATAATCTTCTTTAGAAACATGAAATATATAAAAATGTTACTCCCTTTGTTTCAAAAAAGAGTTGCATTTGCAATGTTTTTTTCGCTCTACAAATTGAAAGAGTTCAATTTCATTTTGAAGATTGAATAAAACGACACAATATCTTAAAGATTTAAATCATCAGCATCACATTGCAAATGTGACATTTTTTGAGGAACAATTAAAATTTTTTGAGGAAAAGAGATATAGAGAGATGACTAATTAATTAATTAATTAAGGTAATAGATGATATACATACAAAATACATGAAGAGTTATCAACATTTTAAAAGCTTTAATTAGTTTCAAATTGGTTCAAAGAGAGATTAGCTACTAGCTGTTGCACTTCATAAACATTCAACTAGTAGATCGAGTTCTTCAAAATCCTAACCGAAACTTGTACTTGAAATTAAGACAACAGAAAAATAAGAACCCTAACCGTAGAAGATGATAAAGGTAGATATATAATATATATATATATATATATATATATATATATAATCAGATTAAGATACCCTAAAAGCTTCCACTTGTTAATATGGGGAAAAACCAAGATTGGCAGCAGCAAGAAACCCATCTTTCATCAGCACATCCTCTCCTTCCTACATTTACCAATTAAAAACACATTTAATTCACACTTGCATTTATTTTTATGCACCAATTATATATATAAAATACTCCTTCCGTCCAAATTTTTATGTCATACCTTAATTATGTTTTCGGACATCCAAAACTGAATGTACCTTCTCAATTGAAACAAACAAATTGGGACAGTGGAATATATATACATGATATACATATACATACTTGATACTTGTCATAAAAAAATATATATATAGTATATATATATATATATATATATATATATATATATATATATATATATGTGTGTGTGTGTGTGTGTGTGTGTGTATATATAATCCTAGGGCTTTCAAGAAAAAATACCTGTTGACATACATTAAGTTTCTTCACGGTTTGATCAGGCGTGAGTCCGAAGTGAATGTGAGGAAAGTGGGCCCACTAATGCATGAAAACAAATGAATCGACAAATAAAAAACAAGCTAATACAGTAAAACCTGGAAAGAGAAAACCCTAGCTAGCTACTCAAAGCAAATGAAACCCTAAAATATAGATATGTGATAATTAACATTTGGTTGGATATTCTTACATTTTTTGCAGCTGCACTGAAAGCCTCCCTGTGACTTATATCAGGATTTCCAGCTTTGATACGTTGGATCTCTTCCCTGCAGTATTGTTTCATTGTAAATAATCATGCATTACACACACACTTGACATATATATATTTAGTCACACACACATCACATCATTAGTAAATATATTTATTTATACAACCTTTTAGGTTTAGTGATCACAAAACATCAAACACATTAGTAAACACAAATTTAACACACTATATATATATATATTATATATATATTAGTGATCACAAACACATACACATATATATATATACTTACACACACACACACATACCTAATTAATATTATTATTAAAATATATATAATTAATCTTTATATATATATATATATATATATATATATATATATATATATATATACTTAATATATATAAAAAGGTAGTTACTTGATGAACCGGTTGTAAGCAGATGGCACTCTCTGTCTCTTCTCGGGAGCTGCATGTATATGTACCGATAGATAAGGACAAATGATCAGACAGACAATAAAAATTACTTGGCTAACTTTTTGTGGAGTACTTAAGCTGCTTTCATTATCTCTAGCTATACGTCCTTGGCGCCTTCCATTTCTTTCTCTCTCTTCTATCCATCATTACTTCATCATTATCTTTATCAATCTATCTATCCATTTTTCCATGGATCTATCTATCTTATTTTCCGGGGGAGAAATTAAAACTTGTTGATATATATTAGACAAGAAAACAAAACAATTAAAACAAAGAAAAAGAAAAAAAAAAGTGAACATATATATATATATATATATATATATATATATATATATATATATATATATATATATATACTTCTAATTAATATTAATCAACAAATTAAATTAATTGTACGTACATTTATATCGTAGAAAATGAAAATTAATTATACAACCCATTTGAAGAAAATCTTGGAAAATCTTTTTGAAAAACAGTTTTATAAAATGAAGGGTAGGAAAGAAGGTGTTGACAAATAATGCAACTAAAACTATATAGTTGAGGAATTAAAGTTACCTTTTTGGTAGTACAAATCATAAGTGGAATAACATGGAGAAGAAGGAAAGACATGAAATGACTGGTAAAAAGGACTCTTTCATCAATTCTGGCCTCAAGAGTCGAATATATAAAGTTTAATTAGGCTCTGTTTGGGAGTAAACTTAGGAAGTACAATTTCAAAGCTGTAACAAACTACTGCTATCTTAATTGGCTAACACACCACTGTGTTTTGGAAAGCATAAAATTATAATATACACAATGCATTGCAGTCATTACAACAAATTAAGGTGAAAAAAAAAGAGGGAGAAAAACTTTAGCACAAAAAGTAGTTTTGAAATATATAGTTGCTTAATTATGCTTGTTGGAAATGATGGCTGATGTTAAGAATCTCACGTCTGTTAGCTGCCGGAGGTTTAGGAAGTTCGTCGACTCCTCGAATTGGCATGAGAGATTCATTAGGGTTGGGCTGATTGATAAACAAATTCGACTGCGCCGAGCTTCGAATCTCCTCCTGAAGAATATTACCAAAAGTCCAAGAAATATATATATATATATATATATATAGCATATATATAAGCATTTAACCAAATGATAACCAAGAAAACATTTTTTAGCAACCACAAAAGGCATATATAGGAATCAATTCCTATAAAAACACACAATTTAGGGCATAACTCGAAAACCATTAGTTCTACATGTTATGTTATGGCATAAGAATTTTAGAGAGAAGATAATCAAATACGGCATGATGTTCACCCAAATGAAGCTTTTTGATGAAAAATATTATGCTTTCACATTTTCTATTTGTTTGGAGAAAACTATATACGATCGAGTTTCTACATTAATTTTACAGCTGGTGAGACGAGAACCACTCTTTTGTATGAACGGCATATATAGGATAAGGTTAATTAACTAAATTACACTTGACAGTCTTATATAGTGAGATCTAAAAACCCTAAATTTGTAGTAGTATTATATGTATACATGTACCAGAAGATTTTGAGGAGAGAAGAAAGAATGGCTAAGCTGCTGAAGCTGATTAGGTGAAGGAAGAAGCAGGCCTCTCATGTTTACAGACAAAAGGTTGGTGCAATGTCCGCATCGAACCGTAACAGTCCTGAACAAACTTGAGCAAGGAACACTCACCTAAAACAACAACAAGAAGAAATTAATCAAGAAGCTATACATTCATTCAAATTAAAGAAAAAGTAAAATAAATATTGGGGTTAAATTTGAAAGAGCGAGTATAACATATAAGGGTGTATATATATACCGCTAGGACAGTGTCACAAAAGTTGCAATGGACATAACAGAGTTGCTCGGAGGAGGAGGAGAGGGCGTGGTGGTCCGGTGAAAAGGCAGCTGATGAAGAGGACATTATTTTTTATAATTATTATTTTTCTCTTGTGATATGATTGATTGATGGGAGTGACTGATCGATCAGCGTATAGATGGATGGTATATATGGGTAAACTATAGAAGATTGATTGATCGATAGGCAGACTAACCAACTTGATTGGATCTGATCTTTCTGAATGTTGTTTGAGTTTTCAAGATAAGTCAAGTGATGATGAAGAAGGGAATTGATGATGAAGAATCATGAGGGGAAAAAAGACAAACACTCAGTCAGTCATATAGGAGTCCCCTTGATTTAACAACCCAATACGATGCTTTTATTCTCACTTTTTCAAGTTTTGATATTTTCATCCCAAGTATTATTGTATATTAATACCATACGTATTAAGAATTGTACATTTGTGCTGAAAAGGTTGTATATTCCACCGCTAAAAGTATTAGTATTTTTTAATTTATTTTATTGCTATTATTTGTTTAATATATTGGTTAAGTTTAAGTTACATTTTTAATGCATGGTAATTAAGGATGCACCGTACAGAAAACTTGTTATGTTTACTTTAAAACTTAGTAGTAAGTAATAAGGTCTCATTTGATGGAAAGTAAAATGGAAGGTACGGGCTAATGATGAGGTTAGCTGATGATTAAGATTGATCATCAGCCTCTGGATTATTATGTTTTATGTTTGATTTTCAATAGTTTTGTGTAAGTTTGTTTTTTTATTACTTATTAACTGTTACCTGTTTCTATTAATAAAAGATGAGTTGATTATTAAATATGATATTAAAGTTTTTAAGTGTGTAAAGTCATGAGTTCAAATTTTTATAATCGCACATTACTTTTATATTAATTTAATAATATAAATGCATTTTAATTTATTTTTTTATATATTATTAAGTATTATATATGATATATATTGTTAACGTCTCTTTCTAAGCCTTAATTTTTAAATGAGTTGACGCTTTAGAAACTCGAAACACTCTGTATTTGACTTTTGAGACATAAAAATATAGTAATTAAATAAATTTAATAATTAGATTTTTATATTGGGACAAAGGAAAGAACCGTATTTAAAATTATTAATTGTTAAAAGCTCATACATGTACATGTATGTACATACAAATATATAGATTATTGTACAAGTTGTTAAACATGGAGAGAGAATGTATAGTTGGCATTCCCGATGATGTGTGGAGAAAGAGTAAGGAAAGGAGGGGCGGGGGTAGGGGGTAGGGGTAAGGGTGGGGTGGGGATGGGCGTGGTTGTGGGGTGGGGGTTAGGGGTGGAGTGGGCATGCATGCAGAGGCGGCAGATGTGGGGGAGAGGAGTTAGAAAAGGACGTGTGCATGGATCGGACTCGTTAGCTTAACTTACTCTCTCATTCACCTGTTCTTTTCATACTTATTACGCTCATCGCTAGCTGCTCTCTATTTACTCTAATCTAATCTAACTCACCACTTTCTTTTACTACCTCCTCGGTTTCCAAACTAATTAATTAAAATACTACTACTATTATATTGTTTGCTTAAAACCCTATAGCTAGCTTGGGTTTATTGGTTTAATTTAATACCTTTGCACTTGAAGTAGTCCAGCCAGTCCTCTCTCTAGTAGGAATCTAGGTCATTATTAGTTCAACATATCATTCTACACTTGAGCAATGTATAATTACTCCATAAATTAATTATGAGGAATTTCTAATAAATTAGACTAAATATCATAAATATATATATATATATAATAAAACAGAACCCATTTTGAATCTTTCATTTGACAAAACACAAGGACGGTTCAGATTCATTCTAACTTAATTCTTCCAACTTAATCTAAAGGCTCATATTTCTTTCGGTCCAAATCAAATTCACTCCTACGCCCTAATCTCTCTCATGTTCACACACAAAATCTTTCTCTCTCCTCTCTTCTTCACACACACAAACAAATAATAATAATAGTACAAATAATAATAATAATTAGTACTATTATAATAGTACTAATAATATTAATAATAATAATAATAATAATAAAGATTCAGATTCATTTTAATTGAATTGGGCTGGAAAGCACAAGTACGGTTCAGATTCATTCTAATTTTAATTCAAAATAATAATAATTATAATATAATAATTATTATTATTATAATAATTATTATTATTATAATTATAATACTACTACTACTACTACTACTACTACTAATAATAATAATAATAATAATAATGATAACAATAATAATAATAACAACAACAACAACAACAACAATAATAATAACTATTATAATAATAATTATTATAATAATAAAATAATAATAATTATTATTATTTTATTATTATAATAATAATAATTATTATAATAATAAAATTATTATTATTATTATAATAATAATTATTATAATAATAATAATAATTATTATAATAATAAAAATAATAATTATTATTATAATAATAATATTATAAGAGTAATAATAATAATAATACCAATAATAAATATACTAATAATAATAATAATAATAATAATTATTATTATTATTATTATAATAATAATAACAACAATAATAATAATAATAATTATTGTGGTGGTGTGGTGAATTATAATAATTGTTATTAATGATTGTATATTTTGTGGACAAGTTTATATTTTTCTTGATATCTATTTTTAAAGGAAAATTAATTATTGTGGTAGTGTGGTAAATTATGATAATTGTTATGTCTGATTGTAAGTTATTTTAAGTTGAAAAGAATATTTAGGTAATATAGTATTTTTTTAATTTTAATCTATTTTTTCGTTATGTCGTGCCTTCAGGCACGAGTAATTACTAAATATATATATATATATATATATATATATATATATATATATATATATATATATATATTTATGTATAAGAGTAATTTATTCCCACCTTACATAAAATAAACAGTCAAAAAAACGTAGGTTTTAGCGTGTTTCTCCTTTCACTATTGAATATTGTCAACAGTCTAAAAATTATAATTAATTATAAAATTTATTAATTATATTATAAATTTTAATGAATTAGAGCAATTTTGAATTTAAAATATCTCAATTTAATTTTTAAAATTAATAATGATCTCATAACTTCGTAACGAATAAATTTTTATATTTTTTATAAATGAAATGAAGCTCCTTTTTCAAAAACAGCTATATATATATATATATATATATATATATATATATATTAAATTTTATGACAGACAAATTATCAAGTTATCTCCAAGACTCCTTATACATTAATTAGAAATGGCCACACACTAATTCACAGCTTGTTGGCGACTTCATAAACAACCTGGAGACAGAAAAAGTTACCATATAAATATGGTCAGATTACACAAAAGCATCCAAACTTTTACATTTTCCCGATTTGACTACTCAACCCTGACTCTCTCTCTCACACACACAAACACACACACACACACAGAGAGTCGCACACAACAAAAATGAAAAACACATACATAGTTGTAATGTCAGGAGAGCATGCAGAAGACAGAGATCCTTTGGGTTCAATTTGCAATAATTTAAAAATGCTTGTCCTCACATGCATATTTGGTTTTCTACAACTCCTTTTTGGTTAATTAAATTGTTGTCAAATTTAGCCAGACCTAAACCTGTTAACTTAAATTTCTTTTGCTTTGATTTGGCAGATCTTGTTGCAATATATACTATTAACTTTATTGAAAATGATGCATTGCCATGGCTACAGTCACTTCCCTAACATAATTGAAAACTGTCACATCCATCCTCAACCATTTTCTAAGTTTATATTTTCCTGGAAAACTGAAAGAAGTATTCCAAGGAATGTGCATGCATACAATAACAAACTATTCTCTTTCCTTATTAGAAATTTTCTTTTAGTCTATTTCTAAAGTTAAAAATACATTTTTAATTTTAGTATATTACTGTTATATTTTATTCCATTCATTCTAAAATTAAAGATACAATTCAATTTTTAAAGTCAAATGACACTATATTAATTAAGTTTCAAAATTGGTATGACTCGTCCAAAATTTTTTGAATAAAATAATTTTTGTTATATACTATATTACTAGTATACATACTTATTGTATCATCTTAAATTCACATCAATTTATAATTAATATGTCGTCATTTAATTACGAAAGTCAAATTGTATTTCTAATTTTAAGATAGAGGGAGTCGTTAATTAGATTGAATACGATTATATATGTTACCGCCCGTTACAATTTCACGGATATGTTTGAAAAAATAAAATTCTTTAAAAATCTCATTTAGAAATTATCTCTAATTTTAGAATAAAGAAATTACTATAAGGATAAACATGCAATAAAAATATATCTTTAGCATTTATAGATTTTGCAAATGAAATTCTTTTTTAGCAGAACACATGAATATATATGGAGGGAGTATAATTAATCCAGTGTATATCCATCAGATGTAACTAAGGGCATGCATGAATTCTTGAATTTTTTGTTGATCCAGAGCAAACCATAAATTACGTTTGTAACAATTAGATCACACACGCACACAATAATTAAGAATTAACATAGAAATTTACGTAATTTTTAAATTTGGGTACGTCCACAAGAGCGGGGTTCTTTTTATTATTCACTAATTACATAAGGTTTTACACTAGAGAGTATATATATAGTTGTTATTCTTATTCCAACCCTAATTCACATTCTAACATAAATACCCATAATATTCTTGTAACATCCAATCATTGAAATCTCTGGTCCGTATTCGGCGCGCCCCGCGCTGTCACGGTCGCGCTCCGCACCAGTGCTGCACAACTTTCACCTCATAATAGAACTTCGTATTTAACCTTTTTCAAAAAAAATTCGGTAATGAGTCACACGTTGCAACAACGTTTATTCGGTCCAAATCGCATGCACAGATATTCAAGCTGCTGCTGCAGAAATTTAGCTAGTGTGGAGAGGACCACTGTACAACCACCACCGATTATCTCTAATCATGCATGAGATAATATATACTCCATTATATATATATATATATATATATATATATATCCTTGCCGATCAAGAAAGATACATATTGTTCTGAAATTAAATGGTCACTGAAAATCAATTTACGGGTAAATTTTTGCAAATCTTTTAGTCATTTTTTGAAGGTTAATACAATTCATTTTGTCTAGAATTTTTATTGTTGTCAAATATCATTTTATAAATTTTCCTCAAAGTACTGATTGTTGAGTATATATATATATATATATATATATATATATATATATATATATATATATATATTGCAGCTACATATAGCTAGATGCTGTTCATTCATTTTCTTTTAGACTCAATTCAATATCAAGCGATTAATTAAGTTGTTTCAATTTGTTGGAATGATTTTTGGCTCAATTATTAGCTGATGATCATTTAAAACAGTACTTGGTAATTAAGAACGATGAAAAGAAGTACCACAACATTTAGTAGCTACTTGCTTTTGTGCCATATACAACTGAAATTTTATATATATATATATATATATATATATATATATATATATATATATATATATATATAAAAATAAAGAGAGGATCAAGAAGCGTTCTCCTAAGAAGATTCCTTCTTAAATAGCACTCTTTTATTAAAACTACGTCGTTTTGGAGTCTTTTAAAAGTGAGTGGTCCCACTTGTCCAAAACAACGTAGTTTTAATAAAGGAGTGTTATTTAAGGAGGAATATTATTTAAGGGGAATGATCTTGATGTGACGCCCCCAAAATAGGTATACATCACCCATCTTGAGTCACCAAATACATGGTACAAAATTCAAATACAAAATAATAATACAGCAGTCGTGTAAAATACGACAAAATATATGTTGTGAGTTTAAATACAAATATTGTCACACTATTTAATGTAATAGTGAGGACTACTAGCTAATACTATCATCCCACCATCACTCCATTCCCCGACTCATCCCAAATTTACGTTCTCATTTCACTCAAGAAGAAAAGGTGAAAGAAAGGGGTGAGCTCAACTAACCCAAAGAAGAAATATTATGACTAAGATAATGCGAGAATAAATTATCATTAGTCTCCAACAATGTTAAACTAATAAAATACAATAGACATCAAGTTTAATCTGCAATGGAATAAGCAATCCATTAAAAGAGTCAGTCAAGATGAATAAAATCTACTATCTTTTATGATTTAAAAATGTTTTTATAACTTTTATCACGATACTCACTTTAATAATTAATCCACATCATCCCCGCACTACTACCAAGGATATTCATTAGGTCACGACCACAAATTCCATGCACTACTGGGCCAAGGATATTTGTGTATTCGCCAATAATCATGATCATGCTAACAACCCATCCAACAATGCACTACGGTCAATGAGGACTTTATCACATCTTTTGTAACATTACGATCATGATTACAATCAATAATCCTCGGTCATAATCATACCAAGTCCATCTATGCACTACAGAGCCCACGTATGACTTTCAAAAAAATATATAAACATGAGGATGATGACGATGATATAAGAATTCAATAAAACAAGTTCACGAATTAATTTATTCAGGAACTAATAACGTCCAAATTGTCAACATGATACTGCTTTGTAGAGTAAAATTCAAGAATGCTCAGAAGAATATTTTCATGAAAATACTGGATGAAGCGCAAATATCAAGAATATTCCACTAATTTCATGGAGTATAGAAGTCAAAATTTTAACCAACTGAGTATAATAACGAATGGAATAACAAAAGAAATCACCACGCATGCGGTACTTGCATGTAGACGAGTTATTCCAATCGAATAATAATAACGGAACCGTGTCGGTGAAATTCACACCGAAGCGGGATGTTCCAACGAGAATAATAAGTGCGGAATAATAAATAATGGAACTAGGTCCCAAGAAAAATGCATGCATGGGATATTCCAACGTAATAATAAAGACGGAATAATAAATAATGGAACCAGTCCTTGTAAAACACACAGACAAGATATTCCAATGTAATAATAAAGACTTTAATAATAAATAATGGAACTCAGTCCGTGTAAAAACACACAGACAAGATATTCCAACAGAATAATAGAAAAATGTCACCAAAGTATAGGGTAGCCCGCGTATACAGGTTATTCCAACAGAACAATAAGAAATAGAATAACAACAATTCTCTTCATGAATACAAAAGAATAATATTCCTTACCATAAAAGAAACTGAATATAAAAGTAGGGAAGTAGCAGAATACTTTTCTATAGTTTCTCTATAATTTTTCTCTCTAGAGTTTCAGTGAATTTGTAAGAAATAATGAACGAATGAGCTTCTATTTATAGGAGAATGGAAGGGCACTATTCAAGTACGTATTATTTCTACAAAATCATTTTTCACTCAACTAACACTTAAGTCAAACAACTAACCAATAACATTACAACAAAAATTAAAATATAATACATATATATAAACACATGTTTTCAACTTATATATACCATTATTATATAAACACCACTTAATTTTTCTCCCCCATAACCAACATCAATCCCCCACCCACCCAATAATCAAATTCACTACACTCTTACACATTATTATCACACTACTACTTTTCCACCATTTCCCACTCACACACACATCACACACCTATCACTTTCACATATCATTTTCTTCAACTATATACTCAAAACACACATATACTTCCATACGTATACTCTCCCATTTTCAAAATCATTTCCCAACACATATGGGCCCCACATGTGGCCCCCACATGTGGGCCCCGCCTTTAAAAATTTTCTACCGATTATTTTGAAAATTGGGTAAATAGGAATCCATAAAATAAGAAGACTTCATAAAAAAATCACCTTAATAATTTTAACAACATTTATCATCTTTATTATAATTCACAATATTAATCGACCAGGTCGTTCCCAAAAAAGAGGGGGCTTTCCAATAAGGATTTCTTCCTATTGGCGCGCAATTAGGTGACCAAACCTCTCCTTGACAGAACTTCTAGACATCGTTAATATTGCAATTTATAATATTAATAACTCTGTCATTTCAATTATTGATTTAATATTATATAAAATATCGACAATAATTGAATCAAATAACGTGAGATACTATGCAACAATTACTATAGCAATAATTAAACAAAACTGAGTGACTTCTCACGTAAGCATTAGTAATCAATACCGTGTGCTACTATGTAACCATGCCAGACATCAGATTTCTTTTACTACCGAAAGTAGTTCAACAAGATAATTCAGAAAACTTCGCCGTTATTTTCAATAAAATATTTTTTGTCGTTTTCTCAATCCAACAATAATTACATTGTGGGGTCCACTAATGATTGTCTTGCCGTCGTTAATATTCCCCGATATGAAGAATATTCCCTGACCAATCGAATATAATACAACAACTTGCATACTTTGCAAAATTTATAAATACTACCCACAACTATAACATTATATCAAATCCACTCCATAATATTCAAAAAAATATTTCGAAAAATTTAAATCTTTATTCATAAAATCTGGGGTCTCACAATCTCCCCTCTTTATGAAATTTCGCCCTCGAAATTTACGTACGTACCTGGTATGTCGAACAGATGAGGACACTTCGTCAGATTCTAACTCATGAGGTATAACCTTTAAGCGTAGGATATATTTCAGGATTTTAACAGGTACATCTTCATACGTTAAATCATCCGCTATCTCATCTAGTTCTAAATTAATAATGTGGTTCGAGTCGTCCACATATTTACGTAATCATCGATACGTGAAAAACGTTATGAACACGCGATATACTTGGCGGTAAAACGAGTCTATAAGCCACAGTTCCTACTCGATCGAGGATTTCAAATGGGCCAATTAAATCGAGGGTTGAGATTTCCTCTCTTCAGCAACTCTTGCTTTTAAAATAACGCCCTCTTGAACCTTCTTCTTCACATTCATCAGCTCCGGGTGTGTAGCTTGAGCGGCTTTAACTTTATCGATTAAAGTCGATTCTACTCGTATATTCGTTATCTTCATGTGGGTTCGTATATTCGCACTTATAACCGCATACGATCTTCTACTCAACGCGTCAGCTACCATGGTCGCTTTTTTTACGGATGGTATTGAATGGTACGATCGTAATCTTCAATAGCTCGAGTCAACGTCTTTGGCGCATGTTACGTTCATTTTAGTTGAAGAAATATTTGAGGGTTTAAGAAATGGGTTTTGTACTGGGGTCAATACAAAATTCGATTTCACGCTCTAGGGATAGGCTAGAAAGTCTTCAAGAATACGTAAGGAAATTTATTAACAATAGAAATATCATTCAAAACTGTGACTCTCATCCATGACTTGGATAGTACGTCACATTGATACCTATCAACTTGCCATCGTCATTCACGACGCGCCGCCTGAGTAAAGTCTGGCTTCGGTGCATTCCACACAAGGAAGTCAACAACGAAAGGATCAAGGCTCTTTACTTATGGCTTGATATAACAATGATTGACTTTAGTAGTTTGATTGCTTGAATTCGCATAACAGGTTGGTTAGGAATATGAAAGCTAAAACCTTACGAAAAACATGATGAGTAGTTAACCAATCGATTTCTAAAATCACATCAAAGGAAAGTATTTTCAAAGAGATAAGATCGACAGGTAACGTAAAAGTGTTGATTTGAATAAAACAAGATTTATAAACAGTGAAGGTAACAAAGGTTTCTACTAATGAAGTTTCAATCAATAAGTCAAAGTCTAACTTCTCTGGGGTCAAATTTAAGCGTTGAACGCAAGCAAGAGAGATAAAAGAATAGGTAGAACTGGTATCTAATAAGGTATAGACTTCGCAATAATTTATAATTAACTAACCCGTGCTAGCATTGTTCGGGTCACTTTCGCTTTTCGAAGTCATGAAAACGCTTCTTCCGAAATCACCGACTTTGTTTTGTCTGGACTGACCTTTGATGCCTCCATCCCACCGGACTTGTCTTCGTTGCGCACGACAAAAAATTCCAAGGTGACCTTCTCTTCCACAATTGTAACATGCTTTGGATGGCATCGCTAGCAGCTTTGACCGATGTGTCCTTTTCCTCCGCATTTGAAGCATATGATAGTGGTGGTCGTTCTCCTTCCTTAACAACGGGTCTTTGATGACGCTCTTTCCATCATTGTTGAATCTCCTCTTCTTGAAATAACCATTCTTATTATTTTGGCCATGATTACCACCGAAGTGGTTACCATTTCGGCATGTTGAATCCTCCACGCTTATCATCACCGCTTCGATGACTGCTATCACTGGTATTATCATTTTTGCCGTACCGCTTCTTTTAGTTGGGTTGAGTCATTATTGCGCTCCAATAACTGAGCCCTATTAACAACATCTAAATACAAATACAGTTTATGAGAGATAAGATATTGACGTATCTCAGGTTTCAAACCTCTTAGAAACATTCGCGTCATTCTCTCCTCATTATTGACCAAATGGGACGCAAACCAGGACAACTCGGTGAACTTGGCTTCGTACTGCGACACGGTCATGTTGTTTTGTTCCAGTTTAATGAACTCTATCTCTTTCATGTGACGAATACTTTCGGAAAAGTACTTGTCGTTGAACAATTCTTGGAACTTCTCCCAAGTCATCTTCAGTGCGGCAGGTTGAGTACGTTTTACAGATTCCTACCAGTAATCTGCCTCTGCACGCAACATGAAGGTGGCAAAGGGAACCTTTTGTTCCTCGGAGCATCCCAAGACATCAAATATCTTGCAGATCTGCTTTATCCATGTCTCCGCTTTAAGTGGTTTTGGCTCTCCAAAAAACTCCGGTGGTCCCAGTTCCTTGAATCGCTTAGCGATGATCGTCCAGAGAGTTGCCAGTGTTTCCACCTGCATTTTAGATAGGAGCCGTTCTTGCCTGATGTTGCATGAATTGCATGAAGCCTCGGAACATTCCATCGTTCATCATTTGATCAGTGTTGTTATTTACCTGAGGATTATTGTCTTCCTGTTGCACATTATCCTGGGTATTAATCGTTGGTGACTCAACGGTTTCCTGTGCTCCATTGATGTTCTCAACATTCTCGGATGTCATTTTCAAAAACTGTCACAAAATAATGGTTAATTAACATATCACATATTATCCCTATACTCTGACCGACCAATTAAATACCAAATAAACTTAGGTAGGTTATATTAGCGAAGGAATTCCCCGTCTCTCCCCTCCTAGTTCTTGTCTCACATCTTAGCCAGGGATCATATCCCTAAGCTTTGATACCAACTGTGATGCCCCCAAAATAGGTATACATCACCCATCTTGAGTCGCCAAATCGTAGTACAAAATTCAAATACAAACTAATAATACAAAGAAATGTAAAAAATACGACAAAATATATCTTTGTGAGTTTAAATACAAATATTGTCTTCTGACAATATTCATTCTCGAAATAAGTTCTCATTACATTTATTGTCACACTATTTAATGTAATAGTGAGGACTACTAGCTAATACTATCATCCCACCATCACTCCATTCCCCGACTCGTCTCAAATTTACGCTCTCATTTCACAAGAGAATAAAGGAAAGAAAGGTGAGCTCAACTAGCCCAAAGAAGAAATATTATGACTAAGATAATGCGAATAAATTATCATTAGTCTCCAACAATGTTAAACTAATAAAATACAATAGACATCAAGTTTAATCTGCGTGATGAATAAACAATCCATTAAAAGAGTCAAGTAGAATAAAATCTACTATCTTTTATGATTTAAAAATATTTTTATAACTTTTATCGCGATACTCGACAATAATTAATCCACATCATCCCCTCACTTACTGACAAGGATATTCATTAGGGTCACGACCACAAATTCCATGCACTACGGGCCAAGGATATTTGTGTATTCGTCAATGGTCATGATCATGCTAACAACTGTCCAACAATGCACTACGGGTCAATGAGGACTTTTATCACATCTTTTGTAACATTACGATCATGATTACACCGAATAATCCCTGGTCATAATCATACCAAGTCCATCTATGCACTACAGGCCACAGATGACTTTCAAAAAAATATATAAACATGAGGATGATGACGATGATATAAGAATTCAATAAAACAAGTTCACGAATTAATTTATTCAGGAACTAATAACGTCCAAATTGTCAACATGATACTGCTTTGTAGAGTAAAATTTAAGAATGCTCAGAAGAATATTTTCATGAAAAATACTGGATGAAGCGCAAATATCAAGAATATTCCACTAATTTCATGGAGTATAGAAGTCAAAATTTTAACCAACTGAGTATAATAACGAATGGAATAACAAAAGAAATCACCATGCATGCGGTACTTCGCATAGACAGGTTATTCCAACCGAATAATAATAACGGAACCAGGTCAGGTGAAATTCACACCGACAGGATGTTCCAACAGAATAATAAGTGCGGAATAATAAATAATGGAACTAGGTCCCATGTAAAATGCACGTGGCATGGTGATATTCCAACAGAATAATAAAGACGGAATAATAAATAATGGAACCAGGTCCGGTGTAAAACACACAGACAAGATATTCCAACAGAATAATAAAGACGGAATAATAAATAATGGAACCTGGTCCGGTGTAAAACACACAGACAGGATATTCCAACAAAATAATAAAGACAGAATAATAGAAGAATGTCACCAAAGTATAGGGTAGGCTTGGCAGTGATATCTGAGTTATTCCAATGAACAATAAGAAATAGAATAACAACAATTCTCTTCATGAATACAAAAGAATAATATTTCTTACCATAAAAGAAACTGAATATAAAAGTAGGGAAGTAGCAGAATACTTTTCTATAGTTTCTCTATAATTTTTCTCTCTAGAGTTTCAAAGAATTTGTAAGAAATAATGAATGAATGAGCTTATTTATAGGAGAATGGAAGGGCAATTGCTCAAAGTCGTATTATTTCTACAAAATCATTTTTCACTCAACTAACACTTAAGTCAAACAACTAACCAATAACATTACAACAAAAATTAAAATATAATACATATATATAAACACATGTTTTCAACTTATATATACCATTATTATATAAACACCACTTAATTTTTCTCCCCATAACCAACATCAATCCCCACCCACCCAATAATCAAATTCACTACACTCTTACATATCACTATCATACTACTACTTTTCCACCATTTCCCACTCACACACACATCACACACCTATCACTTTCACATATCATTTTCTTCCACTATATACTCAAAACACACATATACTTCCATACGTATACTCTTCCATTTCCAAAATCATTTTCCAACACATCGCCTTTAAAAATTTTCTACCGATTATTTTGAAAAATGGGTAAATAGGAATCCATAAAATAAGAAGACTTCATAAAAAAATCACCTTAATAATTTTAACAACATTTATCATCTTTATTATAATTCACAATATTAATCGACCAGGTCGTTCCCAAAAAAGAGGGGGCTTTCCAATAAGGATTTCTTCCTATTGGCGCGCAATTAGGTGACCAAACCTCTCCTTGACAGAACTTCTAGACATCGTTAATATTGCAATTTATAATATTAATAACTCAGTCATTTCAATTATTGATTTAATATTATATAAAATATCGACAATAATTGAATCAAATAACGTGAGATACTATGCAACAATTACTATAGCAATAATTAACAAAACCGAAAGTGACTTCTCACGTAAGCATTAATGAATCAATACCGCTGTCTTTACTATGTAATCATGGCGTATTCATCAGACTTTTACTACCGGTAGTTCAACAAGATAATAGTGAAACTTCCGCCATTATTTTTTATAAAATATTTTTGTCGCTTTTCTCGAATCCGACAATAATTTTGTTGTGGGGTCCACTAATGATTGTCTTGTTGCATCTAATATTCTCCGGCACAAAGAATATTCCCCGACCAATCGAATATAATACAACAACTTGCATATTTTGCAAAATTTATAAATACTACCCACAACTATAACATTATATCAAATCCACTCCATAATATTCAAAAAAATATTTCGAGAAATTTAAATATTTATTCATAAAATCTGGGTCTCACACTTGATCCTCATATATATATATATATATATATATATATATATATATATATATATATATATATATATATATATATATATATATATATATATGATTCCAATTGTATATACTTTAGTTCGGGACGGATCCAAGATCTGTTACGAGCATGGACGAATGTAATTGTTCTGAGTGTCTTAGATAAGTTGTGTATTGTGCTCTTAAAATAATGTAGTTTTGATTGATAAAATTATAAAATTATCAAAATCGCCATTAATAGGACAAAATATAAGAAGTCAATAGAAATATTTTTAAATTTAAAATTAATATAGTTATAAATATTATAAATAATTTTTAAAAATACTATTAATTATATTTATTGGTTTCAAAATTTCACGACAATTTTGAAGTTGAAAAAAACGGGTCAAATTAATTTTTAAATATTAATATTAATCTTGTACTTTGAGAGGAATGAAGTATATAATAATCTTATGTAAATTGTCAGAAAATGTAGAAACAACAGGAGTAATTGCATTCACGTAAATCAGCCTGCCTGCCCATAGTATTAATTCCCCTTTACGAATATCAAAAAAAATAAAAATAGATGAAATTTAATAAATAAAGTTTTAAAAAAAAATTTAGTAGTCTCATGATATTAATAAAGTGATGAGTAATTTTATTTTTATATTAATAGACCCTATTAAATAATATAATTACTCTTTATTTTATATACGTCACAAGATTCATAAAGTAATGAATAATTTTATTTATATTAATAGACCCCACTAAATGATATAATTAACCTTTATTTTATATACTTTATTTTATATTTTTAAAAACAAAATAACTATATATTTAGTCATCATTTTGAGCACACAAAAAGTAGAAAAGTATATATACATTCTAGTAAAAATTTAAAGCCTATTCCCTTGTTGTTCCCTTAGCTAGTTCTTTCACCTCATACTCGGTTCCAAATAATAAATACATCTTTAAGAATTAAGAACAATGACTTTTAGATAATACTTACTTTTTGAATATATGTTAATATTAAACTAGTAGTGACATAATAATATTTAATTTATTTAAATTATAAATATTAAATATTTATATTATTTTTCATCTATAATTTAAAATATATATTTAATTTTAAGACAAATTAAATAAAAATATATTTTAAATTTTAAAATATAGAGTACATAGAATCACATTTAATTAGGGGTGAGCATGGTGCGATTTGGTGCAGTTTGAAGCTCAAATCGCACACGAAACCGCTTAGGTGCGGTTTGAAAAATACAAACCCGCACATGAAACTATTTGTAATTGGTGCGGTACGGTTTTGAACTATGCGGTTCGGTTCCAAAACTAATTAAAATAATAAATCCGTAAAATAGTTAGAAAAATCATTCACGCAAACTTATTACGCAGTGAACACAATCATGGAGCTAATTTAACAAAATAGTTCCAGGTATTAACAATTATATGGTTAATTAATACTATGTTATCATATTTGATTTAGAAAACACCATGTCATTCTTGATTTGCAAACATAATTGATACTATTTATTTTTCATTCAAACTTGCAATATCTATCTTCTAAAATAAAATGAGGAGAATATTTTACAGTAGAGAAATTATATATATTTGTAACAAATTTGAGAAAACATGATGATTATTTGGTGCGATTTCGATTTTATGCGTGCGATTTTGACTAGTAACCAAAATGAAACCATAATTTTGATTTTTTAACCCACCTAAAATCGCCACATACGCCAAAATCGTTGGTGCGATTTTAATTGGTGCGGTTTGTGCTGTTTTTGGTGCGATTTCGATTCTAATTTAGTTCCTTGCTCAGCCCTACATCTAATATAAAAAATGTGCGAGGACCTTTCGTGTAAATACTTTTGGTGAAGCTTTTTGACTTTTTTGAAATTGCTCTTGGACTTTTGAGGTAATTTTTTTTATTCTTTTTTGTATTAATTTTTTTATTTTTCTATTTAGTCTTTTAAATTTTATAATTTTTTTATTTTATTCTGTATAATTTACATACGCAGCCCGTGTATCTCTGACTATATAGATATTTGATAAATGGAACTATAGCCTATATAGCCCATACCCTAAGCCCCATGCCCCATACCCTATGCCCTAAGGCCTATGGGGAGTTTAATGGAAGAGGTATTTCAAACTGAGGAAGTACTACATAATAAGTAGGGTTGCCTAATTAATTTTACTATCATTTAATATATAAAGAAAAAAAGTACGTACGAAATGGAAGAAGAATTAATTACTCCTAACCACAAAAGGCTCTGTATAGCATTATGGGTATTTGCCTCTTCGAACGGAAGCAGTGGGCCATGACAAAGTAAGAGCTACCTATAACTCCAATGTCTCGTTTAATTTGTTTTGAAAAATTAAATGATGTATATTATAAATATTATTTTTTTAATTATCAGTTACGTAAATAAATATTAATGATAATTTTTTAAAAAAGATGTATAATAAATAAAGAAGCTCTCTTATAACTCTTACAAATTCTATATAAATAAACTTCACAATTATAATTCGACCAAAATTTATAATAATTCATAGCATGACTCATTTATTTTTATATTTTAAGTCCGCCTTCTTAACTAATGGATATTCCGCGTATTTAGGGACGGATCCAAAGATCTATTCTCAGCAGTGGCAAATTTTTTTGGATTGAAGTTTAGCAAGCAGGTAAAGAGCGATAATTTGAATACATTATACACAGTGTGTTTAATATTTTTAGAGTAGTAGTTTAAGTTTTTTTTGTCCTTCTAAGTTTAACTTTTTTATAAATTTACCCCTTTAAATTTATTAAATTTTATTTTTGCTCCTCTCATTACACCTATAAAAAAAATTGAGCATAGACAATGCCCCATTTACTTTTCACGTAAATCTACCAGTAGGGCTGAGCAAGTAACTAAATTGGAACTGAAATTGCACTAAAAACCGCACAAACCGCACCAACGGTTCCGGCGTATATAGCGGTTTTATGTGGGTTGAATAACCAAATTTACGGTTCCGGTTTGGTTACTAGCCAAAACCGCACGCATAAAATCGAAACCGCATCATGTATGTGTATGTATGTATTATCTCTAGTAAATTCTAAAATTACTTTTCACTTGAACACGCTCAGAGAAAACTCCACTCTTGCATTGTCATTTTTTCACCAATTGAAAGAAGATGGTTAGAGGTTATAGAGTCAAAAATTAAGCATTTGTGTTTTGAAATTTTAAATTTATTTGATGCGTTATTGAAGGGGCTTATAGCTGAGGGGCCAAATTCGTTGATTCGAGCACTTGATGCATTGGTTAAAGTCCATGCTATAGTAATAATAGTCTAATAAATTATTTTTCAAATTAGGTATAGTTAAGATTATATTCTATAAGTCCTCCCTGCAATATATAAGATAAAATTTCATTCTATCTCCAGTATATACTTTTAATGTTTGGGGAACTAGATAAACCTTCTTGCTTGTTATCGAATATATGGTCTCCGTTGTTTTATATATCGTATGTTTTAGTTTTAAAGCAGCATTCCTTTATTATAAATTAAAACTATTTTACGTATCTCACTATTCTATGATTTGATGGTGAATTTGACATGTTTGGCAGAAGGAACATGTTTGGCAGAATGAACATGTTTGCTCGATGTGAGTTCTATATTAACTTTTATTGAAGGCTTAGATTTTTTTATTATTTCAATTGATTTTGGAATCGAAACCGCACTAATTAAAATCGCACCGAACAGTTTAAAACCGCACCGCACCAATCACAAGCAGGTTCGTGTGCGGTTTTAAATTTGTCAAACTGCACCTAAACGGTTTCGGGTGCGGTTTGAGTTCAAACCGCACCATGCTCACCCCTATCTGCTAGTGTTGATATTGTTAAAATAAAAAGATAATATTATCATAGTGATAAATATTACTTACAATTAAAAAAAATATTAAAACAAGTATAAAATATCATTAAATAAATATTTGTTACGACAATATCGATAACCATCTACTAGTCCTTTAGGTGGTAAAGTTTTGAAATAGGCATGGGTTTCATACTACTCTATTTTCCCACATTAACGTGTATGTTTTTATTTTATATTTATTTATATATTTATTATGTGTTTTAATTTAATAGTAGTGATATGATAATAAAATTACGACAATAGACGTATAGATATTATATATACAACCATCAAAACTATAGTAAAATAAGACTTTATTAAGTACTCGGCAACACCTCCAGATAGAGCAAGGCCAGTCAAAATCCGGCAGGCCGGGACACGGATTTTTTTTAAAAAATTTAAATCAAACGTGTTGGGGCCGAGGATGGAATATACAAAACTCCGCCAACGCCTGGCCCAGTCCCATTGGCATCCTACAAGACACATCCCAACAAGTAAAACATCCAATCACTATAATACCATACCTGAAATTTACTGATGAAATACTTTTCTTCTACTACCTCTCATTTTACTCAATTTACCCATACAAAGGCAATAGCAATACCAGGTGAAATCGGAAGCGTAAATTCTATGAAAGAATAGTTAACTTGATTTGTTCTAACAAGGCAAAACCTGTAGGAAATATCATAGATTTTGTCATATAAACCACAATTTTGTTTACTTTGAAAGCCAATATATTATAAGAAACAACGTACAAGCCGCAATGACAGCAGCTAGTATGAGAGTGTCTCTTGATCGCTTTCTTCTAATAGAACCTGCGATAATCAGGAACAATGTTTATTGGAAAGTGATTCTACGAAAGTGAACTTGAGCAGCAGAGATGGCTTCAGAATGTTACCAATTAGTCCTCGAATGATAGGAAATTTGTCACCAAGTTGCTTCACTTTCCCTTGAACATCACCAAACATGGCCCTTTGAGAGCCCAAAACTGCCCTTGTAGTTTGAGCTTGACTAATAACTTCATCCATCTGTGCACATATTCAATTTGACAATGTTAAGCGGATGATGATAAAGAAACTTCTCCAATGAAGTAGGGAACATCCACAATCAAGAAGTCGTTGATATCATTAGGTCAAGAAAAAATGCAACTTTTTTATAGGTCAAAAAAAAAAAGTAAATTCATGTTCTCCCTTTATCTTTAGAAAACCAAACCCAATTAGGCAATTATACAGAATCAGATCATGCAAAAACAAATTTTGGGTAAGAATGGATCAATAGAAGCAAAATGGAAGTAAGGTAAGGTTGTGTTTGATAAAACTGAATGTTAAGATATGAACAATTTAGACATCTGAATAATGTAAAACATTTGTCTAGAATTGTATTTGAATGAATAAATGTTGTTTGATAATTAATTTTTTCAAAATGTCTGAATAACAGTATTTTACTATTTAACCTTCTGAACAATTATACAAACTAGTCCAAAAGTGCAGCCATTAAACCAAATCAAATCAAAACCTAAACAATTAAGCCATTAAATCATAAATGATTAAGCTATTAAACTAAATCAAAACAAAGATATGATCAAGAAACCGCACTAGCACTAGTCAAATCCATTTGAAATTTATTTGGGTCCGATCGACTTCCATTTTCTCTCTCTTATCACCCCGATCGGTGAAACGAGATCAAGAAAACTAATGGCAATTCCATGGTTCATGATTGTTTCCTCCACGAATAGTTGTCGCACAATGCCATGGTATATTTGAGCCAACATCTCAACATTGAAATAACACGACAATGACTTTTGGGAATATCTAATATTACCAAGAGTACACCTAGCTCCTATTATACTTTTAAGAAGCTCCAGTCAAGAAGCAGTTACTACTGCTAGAGCTGCCCATTGCACAAGGCATATCATGAACTAAGAACTTCACAGTACGATTGCCAAGGAATCGTATATATAGAGACACTCGTGTAGATCAGAGTCGGTTACCAACATCTCTCTAGATGAGATGAAAAATCAGAGGGATCAAAGAAAGGACGAGGGAGGGAGCGGTCACGGTGGTCGGAGTCGGCGAGGGAGGAGATGGAGAGATGGGTCGGCGACAGATGAAGGGATTTGAGTTGGAGGGAGGGAGCGGTCACCCGTTGTTATGGTGATTGTTGGGATTTGAGTTGGAGCAGATGTGGTGACTAAAATGTTGTTGAGATGCAAATTAATTAGGGTTATTGGGGATAAAAGAGGAATTTTGTAATATTAAAGAGGTTATTTTTGTCTAAAAAATAGTCAATTTTATTCGAATGGTCCTCTGAATAGTTTAGATTTAATTTTCTATCTTAACGATTTAGAGATATTCAGAGGGAATTTTTTTTTTTTACCAAACAACTTCATGCCTCTTAGCGAATAAGAGATGCATTAAGATATAATCAAACACCACCTAAATCTGATCTCACAGATTCATCCTTAACATGTATCACTGTGGTCTTTGGAATACAAATTCAGATCATACTGATACTCTTTTGATAGATGATTGAGATTGTGTTTTGGCATCCATTTCCCATCTTATATTAGATACAAACTGCATGTATTCCATCAACGTTTTACACATCTAAGAAAAGAAAAGAATTCCCTGCTAACTAGCTATTTTCTGAAACACACAAAAACTGATAGCTGTGTTAAAAAAATTAAACAGTAAAAAGAAATAGGACTATTTAAGGTTCTTGCACTTATGTTAATATAAGGCCTTAGAGTGTGTACATGCATATGAAGAAAGAAAATTTCACTGGAGGCAGGCAGGGTCCATATTCAAGACTTGCTCAAGTCTCGTCTTTTATTAATTTGTTTTAGAGCAGTTTGCTGGTATCTTTTTGTTTTATTGTTTTTTTATTATTACCTTTCTTTCTTTTTTCTTTGGGAAAGATTGCTAGCTTAGTTTTTATGAATCTTTTGCCAGGTATAGAAGCATAATAATGATTTTAAAAAAGTAACATGGTTAGCCAAAAAGTTTTACTTTGTTAGTACACGGCATTGATGTTGTTTCCGGGACTGTGTGCTGCAACAATAGTCGATAGCAATATCTATGATGCCTAAGGGCCCCTGAGAAATTCAATTTTCTAGGATCTTCTCTACTTTCTTTGAATTTTCAATGTTGACTAGATAATCTTTGACTGCAGTCACAGTAATTCCACAAGGCTTTCGCAACCTCAATCACAATAAGCCACAGGGCTTTTTGACTCTCTACTTCTCTAGACTAGAGCTTAGTTAGGCAACCCTAATCCTTTTCCTATGCAACATGCCTTTGTCAAAACCTAATACACTGTCCAGATATTGTGTCAACATACACCTGAACAACTAATCAATTTGCAGAACTAGTCCAAAACCTTTCCATATGAATTAATTAGCCCCAGGACACAAGTTAAAGAAGCCAGCCCCTAAATACTACTAGTATAGTCCAGCAGAGATATTTGTCTGTAAATTTTTAATTAGACCCGATACATATCTTTACCAAAACATAATCGAAACACAGCATAAGAATTTTGCTAGCTATTAGCTAACAAAGGTTATTACATATGGTGAGACTCCCTAGTTTGGTGCCAGCAAAGAATATTGGTATCTGCTATCGTTTAATGCAAGGAAGACCGGAGAGATGAGTGCAGAGTAAAGTTGGAAGTAAAAAGGATGAGTTCCGGTCAAGAACATATGAAGAAAACACAATGAAAGGCAGGAGAGAGAGAGAGAGATGAGAAAGAAAACGGAAAACTGAAAACAAAAGGCGATTACCAGTTTTGATTGTTCTGATACACAGAGCTAATGAGCTATGTGGATGGAGTGGATCTAAACATAATTAATGACATTACTGCACAAAGTGCCTCAAATTAGGAAGCAAATTCTCATTTGATCTATTTGAGCATAGATTTAACCGGACCAATAAAAGCATATTAAAACTGAAGTTTAGTCTCGAGCGTTTTCAGATTATTTGGTCATATTCCAAGCATCAGCTAAAGCTATAATTTTTCACCCGAGATCATATTCACATTTGCAAATTATCATGTTTCAGTTGTTTTCATCCTTATCCCATTCCAACGGTCTAATCTCGCTGCAAATTAAACCTCATGTATGATTAAGAGGTCCAATCTGAAGTTCAACCGGACAGCTTGATGTCAGTCATCATGTATAAGCGTCAATTATCACAGCAAAGATAAGAAAAGAGAGTGAACAAACAAGAAAAAAGAACTGCAGCATAACCTGAACTGAAAAAACTTTCTTAAGCTTCCCCCAAAAAAAAACACACACACACACACATGCTTTTGGGAACTCAGGGGAGAGAGATGCAAGGCCGCTGCAAGAGTATATGAATTTGGATGTGAAAGGAAGAGCACTCAAGTCTTACATGGGATATGCTTCCATGTATGGCAGCTCTCTCCCGTAGTATCTGTATTCTTGGTGACCCAGATGCCTGCAAAAATGTTGATTAGCTTTTGACATAAGGCAAAGATCTGTTGTTAGAAATATTTATAAAGAACATAAATTACACTTGCGCGCACCTTGTACTCACTAATATCATCTCTAACAGAAGAGAGAAGCTCCGCATGTTCCTTCATCGAGCTTATGTTTCCTTTGATGCGTCTAAATTCCTAAAACATCCATAACAATAGTTCTCTGAGCTTCCGGAGTGTAACTATTTTAGTTTCCAGAGGAATTCGAACATGTAATAGGGTTAGAAATACCTAATGTCTATACATAGCCTTTTAATGCTTCAATTCAATACAGATTTAAGCAAGGAAGAATCTTTCCAGTAATGAATCTTTCTAATGAGTTGTTTGGTGTAATTGCAATCTACATGCAATGCTCGTGCGAATCAAGTATATACTTTGGACTTTCTCCATATTCCTTATCCATTTTAGAGCCTTCAAAATTTTATTAATAATGAAAAGAGCAGCAAAAAAGCCTTCCAAGTCTCGCATACATATTTGAATAACCTTTGTCGAAACCTTAATGTACAAGTCCAAGGACTTCTTCACCAAACCAATACCCTAGAATACCCAAAATGACCAAGAACATGTTCTGCGGCTTTGTTTATTTCACCCTTAGTAGCCCCAAACACCAACTTATGTTTACTCGTACTCCTTTCTGCAAACCCTATAAAAAACTTCCATTTTTTAAAATTGATTTAGTAGACCCTGAGGCCAACTGGTTTCCTAGGGCAATGTAAACCCTGTCCATTTGCATTTGAAGCAAGTGTTTGATGTCAGTCAACTTATTGTGGGCTCCTCATGTAAAAGCCATAAAAAGGTGTACTCAGCTATATTTCAAATTCCAAGCTCGAGGAGGTCCAGGATGCAGACCAACATTATATTAGTTCAGCTTCAGCATGGCTATATCTTGCCAGGTTCAAGGTCAGGGTGGACAGAATAAACTAATCATGAAACCCTCTACCACTAACTGTGAGACAGGTATGTGGGATAAATAGATAAAGTAAACAGCAATTGAAATTCTACATAGCTATCGCGAATAGTTATTGCTAGGTTGGACAAATAGTATCAGCATATTCCTTATTATTCCACTTAAAACATATTAAAATAACATGCAGTAACACAGAAGTAATAAAAAAAAATTGAAGTCTAATAAGCATGCCCATTCCTGATTGACAAAAAATATCAGTTAAAGTCTGTAGACTCTATACCATGTACAGTAATCCCAGTTTCTTAAGCAGTGAGGATTGCAATTGCATCATGTAAATTTTAAGATTGGTTAAATAAGTAAATGAAATTCAATAGAGAAATTAAAATTATAATAATAGATAATTTGCTACAGGGATGTCAATCACTACATCATGAGACATGCAAATTTATAGTATCTACTTGAGAGTTATAGTAATTTGGCGTACCCAATACAGAATTAATACAATGATATAATTTATTTAAATACATGAATCACATGCAAAGAGGAAACCTGGGTGTACTCATGAAGAATGTCCCTATGCCTTGCCAGCTTCTGTGTAACTGAAGTAGTAGGTGCAGCAGATGCAGCACATCGACTCATAGAATCATTGACATCAAGTAACTTCTCAAGCAATGACTGAATCTCCATTTCCATGGATTTCCATGATCCAACAGTAGGTGAAGTAGTATCCACATAACCTGAACCCAAAAATCTAATCATCAGAAATCCTAAAAACTAATCCAAACTAGCCAACATTTGAACCGAAAAACTGCCACTACACATGAATTGTAGTTGAAAAACATAAATCAAACTCAACAGTCAGATTATTAATCTAATTACTTTATAAGTTATTACCATCTGAAAGGCTTTTCTAACATTATTATTCCTTCGGCAAGCAATCAGCCATTTAAAATATATTACTGTTTCATCTTACCTATAAAATATAAGGATTGTCCGTGTATCTTTAGATAACATTAGTAGACAAAAAAAATTTTAACTTTTAAATCAAGTATATCACTATCTAGAAATTGGCATGGTTTAAAAGGGAAAGTTGATCTTGAATATGGCAAATTTTCAGCACATCAATGAAGGCACATCAATGACAAATTCGACCAAGAACTCATAGAATACAAAACAATTGTTACTTTATAGGAGCTAAATAGTAATGCACAGTGCAAAAACTTTAATTGTCAGATCAGTTATTTTTAATGTGAAGAATTTAAAAAAAAAAAAGAATAGATAGGGACTTGCCTAACTGATCTCATTGCTCATCAAGTTTGATGCAAAACTTACCAAACACTATTAACTTACTCCCTCCAACCTAAACAAGAGTTCACTTTCTGTTTTTAGGATGCCACAAAAAGAGATGGACTCCACTTTCAGAATCTATGTATAAATCATATTAATATATCAAAATAACTTCTGATCTTGAAGATTGGTCAAGTTAATCTTAAGTCAAAACTTTTCTTCTTTTAAAAAGTTGACCCCCGTTTTGGGATAAAGAGAGGGAGCTCAATATAATCCACTAAGTAGCAAATTAGATTTAGATAAAACACAGATTTGCTTTCCATTTGAGCTCACATTTCATACTTGGCCCAACATACAATGCAACCACTTAAGTAAAAAAAAAATGTATTTTCAACTTTCAGATCAGCAATTAACAGAAAGAATACAAATTTCCCAGAAATGATCATTGGCCAAATATACAAATCACATTGCATATATCTTAAATTAAGAGTCCAATTTGAAAATCAAGGCAAATCTATTACCAAACCTATTGAGCAAACTAAGCCACCGATGGAATTTGCAAACGTAACTCGTATCAAGATCTAAAATAAAATACACTAGGAGATAGATATATACGTATAAACTGATATATATCCACAATGAGATATATAGAGAGAGAATTGAACCTCCTTGGGAGAATCGAGCACCGAGCTTATTATAGGAATTGAGCTTGACGTCGAGATCCCCTTCGATTTTACGAGCCTCTTTCCTCAATTCCTCCCAACCCGCCTCCTGCAAAATCGGATCCCCCGCCATTACCCAACTTTCTTCGATTCCGTTGATACGGTTGGAATCTGTAGTTTCTTGTATCAAATTTCCCTGTGCTTTCTTATTGATTGACCGGCCTTTGCTGGGTTTTAACAATATGGCGACCGGAGTACTGGCCTTTGAATAATTGATTTTTCCTTTTTTAAGTGAACTGTTTTTTTCTTTTTCTTTTTTGGAAAAGGTAAATCAAGTTTAAATTTAACTTCACTCTACAATTATTTTTACTAAATTATTCGATAATTATAATAATAAAAAGAAAAAATAGGGGTGTACAGCTGTGTAAGTTTTAAATTTACACAATTTACTGTTATAGAGTTAAGTCACTCTACGATCATAGAGTAGTCACTCTACTACCATGTAATGAATTCTTGTATTGTAAAAACTCTACGGTCATAAATTGTATATATTTAGGAGTCTACACAGCTGTGCAGTTCTATTAACCTCATAATAAAAATATCTAATAAAAATAACGATTCATTTTTAGAGATATCAAAGAGCATGAAAACGTATAAGAATTCTTGAATTGCTTGTATTTTATCATTTTAAAATATAAATACATAATGATATGCAAAGGCGTAAAATAACAGAAACATAAAATGTAGAACGTACAAAACAAAAGAGTGTAAAAATTATTAGTCTTAGAACTTGGATCAAAATAAAGATTTAATTTTTCTGTGATATGAGCTTGCCTTTTTTCTCTAAAAGCTTAAAAAAATAAAAAAGAAGGTGAATTTTGTTATTTTATTATATATATATATATATATATATATATATATATATAGAAAGTATCAAGTGTATATTATTTTATTTAACATATCTTACTCACAATCATTAGCGACGGACTGAACCATGACGGACCAGACTACGGTTCGGTCCGTCACGTATATCAGACAATCGTCATCTTAACTTTTAGCTATGCATTGAACCATCACCATAACATATAGATCGTTTATCTGTTTTATAGAGACGGACCAAATCGTTATATCCGGTCACTTGTTAAAGGTGGTGAGCATGGTATGTAAAATAAAGTGGTATGCATAAGTAACGGACTATATATATATATGAAATGATCCATAGCTTTCATTAGCTATGAGCAGTATTCCAACTAACTCATCTTTTGTCGTCCAATGAAAAATCTAAGAGACTGGGTTGAGGTCAATCGCTACTCCCTCTAGCGGTCCCAAATTCTTTTATGTTGACCGCTACTCCTCTAGCGGCACCAAATTCTTTTATGTTGATCAATTACTCCTCTAAGAAAGTCAAAATGACCATTATTTTGATTGGCCAGTAGAGGAGTAGCTACCAACATAAAAAAATTTGGATTAATCGAGGACTTAAAATAGTTATAATTTAAATTAAAAAAATATAGGTAATTAATACTTCACAAATATAAAAAATTATAATAGTAGGCTAATATAAGGAATAATACTTGATTAGGTAATTTGGGAGTAGTAGTTGAATACGTAATTTGTAAGACCCCAACTTTTATGAATAAAGATGAATTTTTTATAGTTATCATTTTTGAATATTATGGAATGAATTTGATATAATGTTATAGTTGTGGGTAATAGTTATAAATTTTATAAAGTGCGCAAGTTGTTATATAATATTCGATTGGTCGAGGAATATTCGTTTTAACAGAGAATATTCGTACGACGGCACAATCATTGGTGGACCCCACAACGAAATTATTGTCGGATTGAGAAAACGACAAAAATATTTTATGAAAATAACGGCGGAAGTTTTATGGTTAATCGTTGAAACACCCTGTTAAAAAATACAGAATACACGGGTTGCATAAGAGCACGGTTGGATTGATTATTGATGCTTACGTGAGAAGTCACTCAGTTTTGTTTAATTATTACTTCAGTAATTGTTGCATAGTATCTCACGTTAATTGATTCAATTATTGTCGATATTTTATATATTATTAAATCAATAATTGAGACGACAAAGTTATTAATATTATTATTTGTAATATTAACGATGTCTAGAAGTTCTGCCAAGGAGAAGTTTGGACACCTAATTGTGCGCCAATAGGAAAAAATCCTTATTAGAAAGCCCCCTCTTTCCTGGGAACGACCTGATCGATTAATAGTGTGAATTATAATAATGATGATGAAGTTTTGTTTTATTAGTATTATTAATGTAATAAAACAGAAAAGTTTTTTATATAAAACATAATAATTTTATAAAGTTATTCGTTTTATTAGACTATAAATAGAATATATTATATTTTATTATGCATAGTGTTTACATAATGGCTGCGTATAAGTTTTCGTATAGTAAAATCTTTTTATATAAAAATGAATACTTTTATAAAGTTATTCGTTTTATTAGATTATAAATAGAATATATTATATTTTATTTAAAAATTTTATTTTATTAGAATATTTTATAGTAAACCAATCTGACCGTCTGCTTAAAAGTAAATCAATCTGGACCGCTCGTAAATTAGTTACTATTCACCATTCTCCTATAAATAAGCTCATTCTTTCATTATTTCTTACAATTCACCGAAACTCAAGAGAAAAACTATAGAGAGAAAAGAAGAAAAGTATTCTCGCTACTTTTTACTACTCCTATATCCAGCTTTGTTCTAAGGTAAGGGGTATTATTTCTTTCGTATTCATGAAGAGAACTTCATTATTTCATTTTTTATTCATTGGAATAACTTTTGTAATGCATGATACCCTATATACTTGGTAAAATTCTTACATTATTCCATTCTTTATCATTATGTTGAAATAATCATACATGCCAAGTCTGCATACATGGTGAAATTCTTCTCATTATTCCGTTATTTATTATTACATTGGAATATCCTCATGCATGCGTTCTGGCATGACACGGTTCCGTTATTTATTATTCTCGTTAGAATAACTTTTCTGCATGGATTACATCGTATGCTCGGTGATTTCTTTTGTTATTCCATTCTTTATTATACTCGGTTGGTTAAAGTTTTGACTTCTATACTCCATGAAATTAGTGGAATATCCTCGATATTTTGCGCTTCATCCAAAGATCTTTACATGAAAATATTCTTCCGAGCATTCTTGAATTTTACTCTACAAAGAAGTATCATGTTGACAATTTGGACGTTATTAGTTCTGGATAAATTAATTCTTGAACTTGTTTTATTGAATTCTTATATCATTGTCATCATCCTCATGTTTATATTATGTTGAAAGTCATCGGGCACATAGTGCGTAGATGGACTTGGTATGATTATGACCGTGGATTAATCGGTATAATCATGGCCGTAATGTTACAAATGATGTGGTAAAAGTCCTCATTGGCCGTAGTGCATTGATGGATGCTTGTTGGCATGATCATGACCATTGATGAATACACACGAATATCCTTGGCCCAGTAGTGCATGGATAATTTATGGTTGTGATACTAATGAATATCCTTGGCCAGTAGTGCGGGGATGATGTGGATTATTTATTAAGATGAGTCCCAATGATAAAAGTGATGAAAACCTTTTAAATCATAAAAGATAGTAGATTTTATTCTCTACTTGACTCTTTTAATGGATTGCTTGTTCACCGCAGCTTAAACTTGATGTTTGTTATATTGTATCGCTTTAACACTATTGAAGGCTAACAATAATTTATTCATATCGCTTTAACACTTTGTTGAAGGCTAACAATAATTTATTCGTATTATCTTAGTCATAATATTTCTTCTTTCGGGCTAGTTGAGCTCACCCTTTTACTTTCATTGTTCTCTTCAGGTAAAATGAGAACGTAGTAGGGACTAGTCGGGGAACGGAGTGACGGTCCAGATAATAGCATTAGTAGTCCTCACTATTCTGTTAAATAGTGTGATAATAAATATAATGAGGACTCAATTGAATGTGAATATTGTCTAGATGACAATATTTGTATTAAAACTCACAGCATATATTTTGTCGTATTTTACATGACTATTATATAATTAAGTTGTATTTTGAATTTTGTACCATGTATTTGGTGACTCAAGATGGGTGATGTATACCTATTTTGGGGGCGTCACAGTTGGTATCAAAGCTTAGGGATATGATCCTCGTTTGAGATGTGAGACAAGAACTAGGAGGAGAGATTTGAGAATTCCTTTCGCTAGTATGACCTACCTAAGTTTATTTGGCATTTAATTGGTCGGTCAGAGTATAGGGATAATATATTGCATGTCAATTAACCTTTGTTTTGTGGCAGTATTTGAAAATGGCATCCGAGAATGTTGAGATTAGCAATGGAGCACAGGAGACCGTTGAGTCTCCAAAGATCAATAATTAGGATAATGTGAGTCAGGAAGGCGATAATTGTAAGACCTCGAATTTTATGAAATAAAAGTATTCAATTTTTCTTATAATTATTATTCAGTAAATGGTTAAATTGATAAAAGTTTAAAGATAAGGGTGATATATATAAAATTTTCAAAATATGCAAGTGGTTATAAAATACTCATTTTTGTCGGGGAATATTCGAATAATATTCTTGTAATATTAAATGCGACGCCGCTACCATTCGTGGGGCCCCATAATAGAATAACCGCTTTAATGAAGAAAATGACAAGTTTGAGTTTTATAAATAATGGCGTAGTTATTACTGAATTAACAATCTGTTGGAATACTTGGTGGTTAAAATACGATGTCTACGCGTTGCACAAAGATGGCATTACATTATTGCATATATTTTTGAATTATTGATTCTTACGTAAGAAGGCACTACTCACTCGATAATTATTACGATAAATTACTATTTCAATATTTTATTTTATTGATTCAATAATTATTGCGTTGATATTTTATATTATTGTTGTTGAAATAATTGTCATTTACATGAAGATTTTCCATTATCGGATCAATAATTCATATTATTTGAATAATATTATTAGATAGCATTATTGGCAATCTCTAGAAAGTTCTGTCAAGGAGAGGTTTGGTCACCTAATTGCGCGCCAGTAAGGAGAAATTCTTATTGAAAAGCCCTCTCTTTCCTGGGAACCAGCTGGTTGTCATAATTGTGATTCTGTAATATTATGTGTGAATTATTAATTATTGATTTATATGATAATGAAATATTTATTTGATGCGGATATAAATGATGAATTTATTTATGTGGTTATAAATGAAGAAATTAATGTTGAGGTGTTTTATCAGTATTTTGTCGGATTAGAGGTATTAAAAGATCAAATTGGTGTTCTTAAAGCTCAATTGTGTGAGTTATAATTTTAATTCGACCGTTAGATTGTTGTGATTTTTTGATATGTTATACATATATAAGTTGAGTATATATCCACAAATTTTGAACCATTGAAAATTAACGCATGATTTGTTATGAATTTTAAAAGGTGTTGAAACTCGTCGTCTGCATTGTGGATTTCGGATATTTTCTGTTTGGAATTTGAAAAAACTCAAAGCTAAAAAGTTGTAGAGAATTCGATTTCATGCAGAATGGACATAAAATTCGTATTTTTCTGATATACGGGCTATTTTCTATGAATTATTGAAGTTTCAAAAATTAAAATATTTTTATTAAATTATGGGTGGGACCCACTATTGTTTTAAACATGTGGGCTGCCAAATTTATTCAAGTGTGGTGGCTGAAGTTGGTCTAGAATGGCTGCATACATAGAAGGATGAATAATAATATTATTATTTTATTATTTAGTCTCCTTTGGCGTTCTAGCATTTTCTTATAAATAGGCGCTTAAGTTAGAATTGAAAAGCACACCAGAAACATAAGTTTTCTCTCTCTATATTGTCGAGCATATTTTTGTGAGTATTTAGATACTTTGAGAGTTGTTATTTAGTGCAAGTTTCCTTCTAACATTACATCCGATTCGATCCAAATCTTTACTTTTTTTTGAGGTAAGGGATTTTTAAGGATTATTATGTTTTTCAATTTCGTACTTTTTTCGGACCTTCAAAAATTCTGGAAAAATTTAAAATGATAATTTGATGAGTTTCCTTGATTGTGTCCAAAAATGGCGATTTTTGGATGTATAGATTAGGAGTTATGGATTTTATGAGAAAAGACTATTTTAAAAGTAAACGCTTATAACTCCTTGTGGTTAACTCCAAAATTAGTGAAATTTTTATTGGGAGTACATCTATATAACATCAGTATATTCTGTAATTTTTGAAATTTTTGGACAAAAGTACAATTTATGATAAATGTCTAAATATTCGACAGTTTTGGCCATGTGAAAAATAGTAAATGAATTTTAAAAATTCCGAAAAAAATATATGTTCAATATGAGACTATATTCTGCTAAGTGCCAGAAAAGAAAATTTTTGGAAAAAGCGATTTGGTATTTTTCATGAAAATAGACTAGTTATGAATAAATAAATTAAATATGTTATGTGAAGTAACAAGATTAAAAAAATAGGATTTTATGGCTTGGGAATCCTATATATGGTATATACAAATTTTTGATGAGGTTGTTGGTTATTGATGATGAAATCTTATGAGTTTGCCATTTTAGTATGATTAAATGAATTAATTTGTAAAGTGTAAATAATTAAAATAAATTGTTTATAAGTTTAAGAAATGATTAAAATATTGTAGTAGTATTAATAATATTAGATTATGAGATTATTAAGTGATTTATAACATTTGGATTAAGGTGTTATGAAATCATTGATTTATGAATCTTATTCTTGAAATTAAATGCAGTTGTTGATCGTATTGTTTTTATTATCATATATACCATTTTTATAATCCCGATGATGAAATTTCTCTTTGACTTAAGTGTAAAAATGGGTAGATTATTGGTATGATCGTGACTATGGGTTCTCTTTGGCCAGTAGTGCAAAGATGAATGGTTGACTAGTATGATCATGACCATTGAATTTACAATTGAATATTTTTAGCTTAAGTGCAAAGGTGAATTGATCAACATGGTTATAATTATGGTTTATATAAATTCTAAAATGATTATGTATTTCTTTGAGATATTAATATCTTTGGCCTATAGTGCAAAGATGAATTATTGATGAATATCTTTGGCCCGTAGTGCAAAGATGACATGTTGTTGAATATCTTTGGCCTGTAGTGCAAAGATGAATTGTTGATCAATATCTTTGGCCGTAGTAGTGCAAAGATGACTGTTTGTTGAATATCTTTGGCCCGTGGTGCAAAGATGACTGTTCTTGAATATCTTTGGCTGTAGTGCAAAGATGAAGCTGTTAATGAATATCTTTGGCATAGTGTAAAAGATGAACCTATTAGTATGATTATGAGCGAGGAACTGTGATTTGGTATAACCGCGATCTTTGATTTTTCGGTAAAAGACATGTGATGAAAAATATCTTCGTCTTGGATGAGAAGAAAATTAGAACTACAATTATGATTATGAGTTATTCATATGACCGTGAATGGGATCTGTTGATTTATGTTACGAGGTTAAATCATTGTTGGTGGACTTTTAACATGGAGAAGATAATAGACTTTATGGTCTATTTGACTCTTCTAATGGATTGCTTTCGTTCACCGCAACTATGTTTGAAAAGTTTTATCATCTACCATATGTTCTAAATCTCCGATTTATTCTTGATGAAGGCTATTGATAATTTAATTATCTTTAGTTATGATATTCTTTATCTAAGTAGTTGTGCTCACCCTTTTTTCTTCACAATTCCTTTCGGTAACAAGAGTGTAAATTTGAAGGGGGGTAGTGAGGAAATAGAATCGGTGGTCTATAGTCATTTGAGGTTCTCCTAAATAGTATTTTAATAATTTTATTGAGAACTTTAGATAAGTGTGTCGTATTGTATACGTCATTTGATATTTAATTTTGGTGAACCGAATAGGGTGAGGCGAACCCAACTTTGGAAGGGTGTTTTGTCATTATCATACAAGATGTCTAATGACATACAATCTCGTGTTATCATAAGAAAGGGTTGTGCACATCCACTTGCTGAGTATATCTACAAGCACTAACTATATGATCTTGGAGTTGGGTTGAAACATAATGTTCAATCGCAGACGGTGGAGATAGTTATATGTCAAGAGAAGACTCACCATTGGAAGGAACACGATAGTAATCTTCTCATTTTTCTTTGGGGTCTATTAGATCAACCAAGGATAATTCTCTGGACATATGATATCTATCATAACTTAGATTCATGGCCTCCTATGTACGAAGGTTTCTTTGAGCACTTCCCAAAGATTTTAATTTCTAAAACAGTTTTAGATTGTACCTTTATGTAAAGTATCACTGTGAGGTGTTGTCCATAGTTGGGACATGAGTCACAGTTGGTATTAAAACTCACAGTATATGTGTTGTTGTATTTTGCACGATAATTGTAGTAATAAAGTTGTAGTTGTTTTCTGTACCATGTATTTGGCGACTCAGAATAGGTTGGATGGATTGGACCTATTTTGGGGGGTCACATTTGGGTATCGAGCTTAGGGATATGATCTTTGGCGGAGATCCCAGATTAGAACTAGGAAGGAGAGACGAGTAATATCCTTCGATAGTGTGTGTCCTACCTAAGCTGAATTTTCTTACTTAAGTTGACAAATTGTGATATGTCAATTAACCTTTGTTTTGAAGCTGTATCCTAGAATGATATCTGAAATACAGGAGATGAACAATGGAGAAATCTTAAGGATAGGGAAGATGGAATCTGAAATGAAAGCAAGGAATTCTCAACTCTTTTAAATACCAGGTACGTAAATTTCGAGGACAAAATTTCATAAGGAGGGGAGATTGTAAGACCCCGAATTTTATGAAAATAAAAGTATTCAATTTTTCTTATAACTATTATTCAGTAAATGGTTAAATTGATAAAAGTTTAAAGTTAAGGGTGATATATATAAAATTTTCAAAATATGCAAGTGGTTATAAAATACTCATTTTTGTCGGGGAATATTCGTTTGGTCGTGGAATATTCTTGTTGTCGGGGAATATTCGTACGACGGCGCAGCCATTCGTGGGTCCCATAATAGAATAACTATCGGATGAAGAAAACGACAAGTTTGAGTTTTTATAAATAATGGCGTAGTTGTTACCGTTAACACTTTTGGAATACTTGGTGGTTAAAATACGATGTCTACACGTGGTTGCAAAGAAGTTACTGGTATTGCACAATATTTTGAATTATTGATTCTTACGTGAAGGCGCTACTCAATAATTATTACGATAATTCTTGCTCAATATTTTATTTTATTGATTCAATAATTATTGCGTTGATATTTTATATTATTGTTGTTGCAATAATTGTCACTGCACAGTATTTCTCATTATCAGATCAATAATTCATATTATTTGAATAATATTATTAGATAGCATTATTGGCAATGTCTAGAAAGTTTTGTTAAGGAGAGTTTTGGTCACCTAATTGCGCGCCAGTAAGAAAAAATCCTTATTGAAAAGCCCTCTCTTTCCTAGGAACCACCTGGTTGTCATAATTGTGATTCTGTAATATTATATGTGAATAATTAATTATTGATTTATATGATAAGAAAATATTTATTTGATGTAAATGATGGATTTATTTATGTGGTTATAAATGAAGAAATTAATGCTGAGGTGTTTTATCAGTATTTTATCGGATTGGAGGTATTAAAAGATCAAATCGGTGCTCTTAAAGCTCTATTGTGTGAGTTATAATTTTAATCCGGCCGTTGGATCGTTGTGATTTTTGGATATGTTATACATATATAAGTTGAGTATATATTCACAAATTTTGAACCGTTGAAAATTAACGCATGATTTGTTATGGATTTTAAAAGGTGTTGAAACGGTGTTGAAAATCGTCCGTTTGTGAATTTCAGATATTTTTTGTTTGAAATTTGGAAAAATTCAAAGCTACAAAGTTGTAGAGAATTCGATTTCATGCGGAATGGACATAAAATTCATATTTTTCTGATATACGGGCTATTTTCTATGAATTTTTGAAGTTTCAAAAAATAAAATATTTTTATTAAATTATGGGCGGGACCCACTATTGTTTTAAACATGTGAGCTGCCAAATTTGTTCAAGTGTGGTGGCTGAAGTTGGTCTAGAATGACTGCATGCGTAGAAGGATGAATAATAATATTATTATTTTATTATTTAGTCTCCTTTGGCGTTCTAGCATTTTCCTATAAATAGGCGCTTAAGTTAGAATTGAAAATCACACCAAAAACATAAATTTTCTCTCTCTATATTGTCGTATATATTTTTATATATATTTAGATACTTTGAGAGTTTTGAGAGTTGTTATTCAAAGCAAGTTTCCTTTGACATTACATCCGATCGTCCAATAAGTCTTGCTTTTTTTTGAGGTAAGGGATTTTTAAGGGTTATTATGTTTTTCAGTTTCGTACTTTTTTCGGACCTTCAAAAATTCTAGAAAAATTTGAAATGATAATTTGAAGAGTTTCTTTGATTGTGTCCAAAAATGACGATTTTTGGATGTATAGATTAAGAGTTATGGATTTTATGAGAAAAGACTATTTTAAAAGTAAACGCTTATAACTCCTTGTGGTTAACTCTAAAATTGGTAAAATTTTTATTGGGAGTACATCTATATAACATCAGTATATTCTGTAAATTTTGGAATTTTTGGACAAAAGTACAATTTATGATAAATGTCTAAATATTCGGCAGTTTTGGCCATGTGAAAAATAGTAAATGAATTTTAAAAATTTCGGAAAAAATATATATTTAATATGGGACTATATTCTGCTAAATCCTAGAAAAGAAAATTTGTTTGTACTGATTTGGTATTTTTCATGAAAATGGACTAGTTATGAATAAATAAATTAAATATGTTATGTGAAGTAACAAGATTGAAAAATAGGATTTTATGGCTTGAGAATCCTATATATGGTATATGCAGTTTTTTGATGAGGTTGTTGGTTATTGGTGATGAAATCTTATGAGTTTGGCATTTTAGTAGGATTAAATGCATTAATTAATAAAGTGTAAACAATTAAAATAAATTGTTTATAAGTTTAAGAAATGATTAAAATATTGTGGTAGTATTAATAATATTAGATTATGAGATTATTAAGTGATTTATAACATTTGGATTAAGGTGTTATGAAATCATTGATTTATGAATCTTACTCTTGAAATTAAATGCAGTTGTTGATCGTATTGTTTTTATTATCATATATAACATTTTTATAATCCCGATGATGAAATTTCTCTTTGACTTAAGTGTAAAGAAGAGTAGATTATTGGTATGATCATGACTATGGGTTCTCTTTGACCAGTAGTGCAAAGATGAATGGTTGACTGGTATGATCATGACCATTGAATTTACAATTGAATATTTTTAGCTTAAGTGCAAAGGTGAATTGATCAACATGGTTATAATTATGGTTTATATAAATTCTGAAATGATTATGTATTTCTTTGAGATATTAATATATTTGGCTTGTAGTGCAAAGATGAATTATTGATGAATATCTTTGGCCCGTAGTGCAAAGATGACATGTTGTTGAATATCTTTGGCCTATATTGCAAAGATGAATTGTTGATGAATATCTTTGGTCCGTAGTGCAAAGATGACCTGTTGCTGAATATCTTTGGCCTGTAGTGCAAAGATGAACTGTTAATGAATATCTTTGGCCCGTATTGCAAAGATGAACCTATTAGTATGATTATGAACAGGAACTGTGATTTGGTATAACCATGATCTTTGATGTTTCAGGTAAAGACATGTGATGAAAAATATCTTCGTCTTGGATGAGAAGAGAAAATTAGAACTACAATTATGATTATGAGTTATTCACATGACTGTGAACAGGATCTGTTGATTTATGTTACAGGGTTAAATCATTGTTGGTGGAATTTTAACATGGAGAAGATAATAGACTTTATGGTCTATTTGACTCTTCTAACGGATTGCTCGTTCCGCTGCAACTATGGTTAAAAAGTTTTATCATCTACCATATGTTCTAAATCTCTGATTTATTACTGATGAAGGCTATTGATAATTTAATTATCTTTAGTTATGATATTCTTTACTGAGCTAGTTGTGCTCACCCTTTTGCTTCACAATTCCTTTTAGGTAACAAGAGTGTAGCTGGGTCGAGCGGGGTAACAGGAAAATAGAACGGTAGTCTATAGCTGTTGAGGTTCTCCCTAAATATTATGGAAATAATTTTATTGAGAACTTTAGATAAGTGTGTCGTATTGTATACGTCATTTGATATTTAATTTTGGTGAACTAAATAGGGTGAGGCGAACCCAACTTTGGAAGGGTGTTTTGTCACTGTCATACAAGATGTCTAATGACATACAATCTCGTGTTATCATAAGAAAGGGTTGTGCACATCCACTTGCTGAGTATATCTACGAGCACTACCTATATGATCTTGGAGTTGGGTTGAAACATAATGTTCAATCGCAGACAGTGGAGATAGTTATATATCAAGAAAAGACTCACCATTGGAAGGAACACGATAGTAATCTTCTCGTTTTTCTTTGGGGTCTATTGGATCAACCAAGGATAATTCTCATATGATATCTATCATAACTTAGATTCATGGCCTCCTATGTATGAAGGTTTCCTTGAGCACTTCCCAAATATTTTAATTTCTAAAACTGTTCTAGATTGTACCTTTATGTAAGGTATCACTGTGAGGTGTTGTCCATAGTTGAGACATGAGTCATAGTTGGTATTAAAACTCACAGTATGTGTTGTTGTATTTTACACGACAATTGTAGTAATAGAGTTGTAGTTGTTTTCTGTACCATGTATTTGGCGACTCAGAATAGGTTGGATGGATTGGGCCTATTTTGGGGGCGTCACAACAATCCTCAGGCAAACAACAACACTGACCAGATAATGAACGATGGAATGTTCAGAGGCATTATGCAATTCATGCAACATCAGGCAAGAGCGACTCCTGTATAAAATGCAGGTGGAAACACTGGCAACTCTCGACTGATCCACCGCTTAAACTGTTTCAAGAACTGGGACCACCAGAGTTTTTTGGAGAGCCAAAACCACTTAAGGCGGAGACGTGGATAAAGCAGATCTGCAAGATATTTGATGTCTTGGGATGCTCCGAGGAATAAAAGGTTCCCTTTGCCACCTTCATGTTATGCGTGCAGAGGCGGATTCTTCGGTGGGAATCAGAAAAGCGACTCAATCTGCCGCGACCAAGATGACTTGGGAGAAGTTCCAAGAATTGTTCAACGACAAGTACTTTCCCGAAAGTATTCGTCACATGAAAGAGGTAGAGTTCATCAAGCTGGAGTAAAACAACATGACCGTGTCGCAGTACGAAGCCAAGTTTGCCGAGTTATCCCGGTTTGCGTCCCATTTGGTTGATAATGAGGAGAGAATGACGTGAATGTTTCTAAGACGTTTGAAACCCGAGATACGTCAATATCTTATCTCTTATAAATTGTGTTTGTATTCAGATGTTGTTAATAGGGCTCAGTTATTGGAGTGCGATAATGAGTCAACCCAACCAAAAGAGAGCAGCCGACAAAATGATAATACTAGTGATAGCAGTCATCGAAGCGGTGACAATAAACGTGGAGAGAATCAACATGCCAGAAATGGTAACCACTTTGGTGGTAATCATGACCAAAACAATAAGAATGGACATTTCAAGAAGAGGAGATTCAACAATGATAGAAAGACGTCAGCACCAGCACCCGTTGTTAAGGAAGGAGAATGACCACCTATCATATGCTTCAAATGCGGAGGGGAGGGACACATCACTCCAAACTACGCGATACCGTCCAAAACATGTTATAATTGTGGAAGAGAAGGTCACCTAGCCCAATTTTGTCGTTCATCGAAGACAAGTTCAGCTAGGATGGAGGCACCAAAGGACGTCCCGTAAAAGTCAAAGTCGATGAGTCTGAGGAGAGCGTTTGTCGTGACCTCCCATAAAGCAAGGAACCTAACGAGGTCATCACGGGTAAAACTTATCATAAACTCTAGAAAGTTTATACCTTATTTGATACCGGTTCTACCCATTCTTTTATTTCTCCTACTTGCGCTCAACGTTTAAATTTGACTCCGGAGAAATTAGACTTTAACTTATCTGTTGAAACTCCATTGGGAGAAACCTTCATTACATCAACTGTTTATAAGTCTTGTTTGGTTCAAATCGGTACCCTCACATTACCTGTCGATCTTATTTCACTGAAAATACTTTCATTTGACGTAATTCTAGGGATTGATTGGTTAACTACTTATCATGCAAAAATTAATTGTTTTCGTAAGGTTGTTAGCTTTCATTTTCCTAACCAACCTATTATGCGAATTCAAGCAACCAAATCATTAAAATCAATCACTGTCATCTCAAGCCATAAAGCTATTCGTTTATTGAAAAATGGATGTCAAGCTTTCTTAGCTCATGTCACGGATCTAAACAAAAATACGTTAGTTTTGAATGATATTTCTATTATTAATAAATTTCCTGACGTATTCCCTGAAGAACTTCCTGGCCTACCCCCAGAACGTGAAATTAAATTTTGTATCGACCTTGAACCCCGGTACAAAACCTATTTCCAAAGCCCCATATCGAATGGCTCCTATTGAACTTCAGGAGTTAAAGACCCAACTGCAGGAATTGTTAGACATCGGTTTCATTCGTCTTAAGACGTCTCTTTGGGGTGCTCCTGTTCTATTCGTGAAGAAAAAAGATGGGAGTATGCGACTTTGTATTGATTATTGAGAGTTGAACCATGTCACTATCAAAAATAGATATCCATTGCCTCGCATTGATGACCTGTTTGACTAGTTGGAAGGCGCCAAATTTTTTTCAAAGATTGATCTTCGTTCCGGATATCACCAATTAAAGATTAGAACTGATGACATTCCAAAGACGGCTTTCAGAACTCGGTACGGGCATTATGAATTTCTAGTCATGTCCTTTGGATTGACTAATGCTCATGCTGCCTTCATGGATATGATGAACCGAGTATTCAAGGAATATTTGGATCACTTTGTGGTCGTTTTTATTGATGACATCCTTATTTATTCCAAAAGCCATGAAGATCATGAGCAACACTTGAGGCTGATACTTCAAAAGCTTCGTGAATATAAGCTTTATGCCAAGTTGAAGAAATGCGAGTTCTGGCTTGAGGAAGTAGCATTCCTTGGGCACGTGGTATCAAGTCATGGAATATCTATTGACCCAACAAAGATTGAAGCTATTCAAAGCTGGGAGCAACCTAAATCAGTGACCGAAATACGTACCTTTCTTGGCTTAGCTGGTTATTATCAGAGATTTGTAGAAGGGTTTTCTCGAATCGCTACTCCCTTAACTCAGATGACTCAGAAAGATATAAAATTCAATTGGAACGAGGAATGTGAGAAGAGTTTTCAATAACTCAAGAAAAGACTCATTTCAGCACCTGTTCTGACAATACCATCTGGCTCAGAGGGATTTGTCATCTACAATGATGCTTCGGGTAAAGGGTTGGGATGTGTTCTTATGCAACATGGGAAAGTCATAGCCTATACCTCACGACAACTTAAAGAATATGAGAGGAATTATCCCAGTCATGATCTAGAGTTGGCAGCAGTCGTTTTTGCACTAAAGATTTGGAGGCATTACATGTATGGGGAGAAAGTGGAGATCTTTACGGATCATAAAATTCTCAAATATTTCTTCACTCAAAAGGAACTCAACACGTGACAACAACGTTGGTTTGAACTGTTGAAAGATTATGATCATACCATCCAATACCATCCTGGAAAAGCGAACGTGGTAGTTGACGTATTGAGTAGAAGATCATATGCGGGTACGAGTGCGATATTGTCAACGCAAAGGCCCATTTTGTGTGACTTGCAAAGGATGGAGATAGAGTCAAAGACTACAGGGACCCATGTGATTATGGTGAATATATGAGTAGAATCGACTTTAATCGATAAA
The DNA here is from genome assembly GCA_020205605.1 of Panax ginseng. NCBI lineage: Eukaryota > Viridiplantae > Streptophyta > Magnoliopsida > Apiales > Araliaceae > Panax > Panax ginseng. The sequence continues at coordinate 147,358,373 of CM035133.1, forward strand.
GTTAAAGCTGCTCAAACTACAGACCTGGAGCTGATGTGTATGAGGAAGAAAGTGCAAGAAAGTGCTATGCTGGAAGCAATAATCGATGAAGAAGGAATACTTCGAGTCAACTCCAGACTTTGTGTTCCTAACGACCCTGATTTAAAGTATAAAATCATGATGGAGGCGCACAACACACCGTTTGTAATCCATCCTGGGAGTACCAAAATGTATCGTGATCTTCATCATACATTTTGGTGGAGCAATATGAAGAGAGAGATAACGTTATTTATCTCAAGGTGTCTAACTTGTCAACGAGTCAAGGCAGAGCATTAAGTACCAAAAGGTCCATTGCAACCACTTAAAATTCCAGAATGGAAGTGGGAGCACATTACCATGGATTTTGTTACTGGTCTTCCCAAGGTTTCTCAAGGCATAGATGCAATTTGGGTCATTGTTGATAGATTGACCAAGTTTGCTTATTTCTTACCAATACGAGAAACTTATACACTTGAACGTCTTGCTCATATGTACATAAACGAGATTGTAAGACTGTATGGTATGCCAGTATCCATAGTTTCTGATCGAGACCCAAGATTCACTTCATGATTTTGGGTTAGTTTACAAAAAGCTATGGGCACGGATTTACGATTTAGTTTGGCATATCATCCTCAGACGGACGGACAATCAGAGAGGACTATTCAAACTCTGAAAGATTTATTAAGACTCTGTGTCCTTAACTTTAAGGGAAGTTGGGACAAGTTCTTACCATTGGTGGAGTTTTCTTACAATAACAGCTTATCAAACAAGTATTGGCATGGCTCCATTCGAGGCGTTGTATGGAAGAACGTGTCGCTTCTCGGTATCTTTGGGATGAGGTGGGTGAAACAATGTTGTTGGGACCGGGAGTTGGTACGTATGACTACTTTAAAAGATTCAAACGATCCGACAACGAGTATAAAAACCTCACAAGACCGAATAAAAGAGTTATCTTGATCATCATCGAAAAAGGACGTCGAATTCAATATTGGAGATCATGTGTTGTTACGTATTGCTTCTATGGAAAGGAGTTACGAGATTTGGAAAGAGAGGAAAGCTCAATCCTCGATTCATTAGCCCATTTTAATCCTCGATCGAGTAGAGACCGTAGCCTATGTACTCGCTTTTCCGCCAAAGTATGTCTCGTGTTCATAACGTTTTTCATATATCCATGTTACGTAAATATGTGAAAGACCCAAACCACATTATTGAGTTAGAACCATACAAAATAGAAAAAGATTTAACGTATGAAAAGGTTCTTGTTCAAATCTTGGATAAGATGGAACATATTCTACGCTCCAAGGTTATACCTCAAGTCAAAGTTTTATGGAGGAACCACGATGTTGAGGAAATGACCTGGGAGTTAGAATCTGAAATGAAATCAAGGTATCCTTACCTCTTCGACATACCAGGTACGTACCCTAATTTCGAGGGTAAAATTTCATAAGAAGGAGAGATTGTAAGACCCCAACTTTTATGAATAAAGATGAATTTTCTATAATTATCATTTTTGAATATTATGAAATGAATTTGATATAATGTTATAGTTGTGGGTAATAGTAATAAATTTTTCAAAGTACGCAAGTTGTTATATAATATTCGATTGGTGGGAATATTCGTTTTAACAGAGAATATTCGCATTTGCAATGGCCGATCGTTAATGGGACCCCACAACGGAATTATTGTCGGATTGAGAAAAACGACAAAAATATTTTATGTAAATAACGGTGAAAAGTTTTATCGTTAACTCGTTGAAACACCCGGTGTTAAAAATACGAGAATACACGTGGTTGCATAAGTAGCACACGGTATTGATTATTGATGCTTACGTGAGAAGTCACTCGCTTTTGTTCAATTATTGCTTCAAAGAATTGTTGCATAAGATCTCACGTTAATTCATTCAATTATTGTCGATATTTTATATATTATTAAATCAATAATTGAGATGACGAAGTTATTAATATTATTATTTGCAATATTAACGATGTCTGAAGTTACGCAAGAGAGGTTTGGTCACCTAATTGCGCTTGCAATAGGAAGAAATCCTTATTGAAAGCCTACTCTTTCTGAGAACGACCTAGTCGATTAATAGTGTGAATTATATTAATGATGATGAAGTTTTGTTTTATTAGTATTATTAATGTAATAAAACAGTAAAAGCTTTTTATATAAAACATAATAATTTTATAAAGTTATTCATTTTATTAGACTATAAATAGAATATATTATATTTTATTATGCATAGTGTTTCAGATAAGGCTCGCGTAGTGTTTTGATAGTAAAATCTTTTTATATAAAATGTAATACTTTTATAAAGTTATTCGTTTTATTAGATTATAAATAGAATATATTATATTTTATTTAAAAGATTTTGTTTTATTAGAATATTTTATAGTAAACCAATCTGACCGTCTCGTTTAAAAGTAAATCAATCTGGACCGCTTCAGAAATTAGTTACTATTCAAATTCATTCTCCTATAAATAAAGCTCATTCCTTCATTATTTCTTACGAATTCACTAAAACTCTAGAGAAACTATAGAGAGAAAGAAGAAAGTGTATTCTGCTACTTCACTACTCTTATATCCAGGTTTGTTCTAAGGTAAAGGGGTATTATTCTTTCGTATTCATGAAGAGAACTTACATTATTCCATTTTTTTATTCTGTTGGAATAACTCAGATACGCTGATCACCCTATACTTGGTGAAATTCTTCCATGACACCCCCAACTTCGGTACTTTCCATTTCCGCAGGATTTGGTGTTCATCAGTACAAATATCATCTATCTATCTACCCATAAATAAAAGCAAACCATGAAATAGATAGAATTAAATAAATAAAATCTCCCTTATGGGGTTACATCATCTCGCATGAAATACAATCCCAGTCATTCTAACCTTAAACATCCGTATGAATCATAAACAATAACAAGTCATAAATAACATCAAGTCTAAATATCATTACATAACCACATGAATAACCAGTCTTCATTACTTGCTAATCTTGCCCTTGTTTTTACTAGTGGAAGGCTCGTCTGATCTTTCATTCTTAACTGCAATGTTATTATTACGCAAGAGTGAGCACGATTGCCCACAAGTATAACAATATAACAAAGAAATAATAACATGCGAATAAATCAAATGCTTCTAAAACATGAAAACTCAGCTTTTGAATCAAGAATGAATAACAAGAAACAAAAGAACTTCTGAGGGTTATAAGACCTTGAACTATGTCCTAGGTTGTCAAGTGTTTATACTTGAAACCTTTAATGATCATAAGACTATGGACTCTTCTTCTCGTATCTTGGGATCATCACTTCAGTACCATCACATCGCTTGCACAATAAATTAACGCTAATGCATAAGTAATCCCCTATATAGGGTTGTTCATCTCAGTTTGACATTAGAGTCCGCACCAAAGGAAGTTTGGTTTGGATAATTTATCAAGGGTTCTGAAATTTTGAACGCTCATCAACTATGAACTAGTCGAATCATTAAGGGTTCACTAGTCTAACAAAGTTCAACAGTAACTGATAATTTAAAATTGAATAGCAATCTCAAAAGGTATACAATAGAATAATTATTGTATAACAGAATCATACTTTGAAAGATTAATACATTTTAATATAATAAAATGGACTTGATCAATAATAACGAGAGTTTGCTCGATGTAACGAGAGTTTGCTCAATTATTGTGGTCTGTATATATTTCACACTTCTCCCTATAGAGATAGTGCCTCCATATTTTCAAAGCAAAAACCATTGCAGCTAACTCCAAGTCATGGGTCGGATACCCCTTCTCATAATCTTTCAGTTGTCGTGATGCATACGCAATGACTCTATCATTCTGCATAAGCACACAACAAAGTCCTTTATGCGATGCATCACTATAAACCACAAAATTTCCTGTGTCATCCGAAAGAGATAACACAGGTGCTGAACTCAAACTCTTCTTTAATTCTTGAAAGCTTTCCTCACACTTCTCCGTCCAAACAAATTTCACCGATTTTCTAGTCAAATTCGTCAACAGAGTTGCGATCTTGTAAAAATCCTGAATGAATCTTCTGTAATAACCTGCCAATCCGAGAAACTTCTTACTTACGGCGACTTGGTTCTACCGATCCCGATTAATCACACCCCGACTTTGGAGGGTCCAATCAAATTACGTCTTATCAATCATATGTCTTAGAAATTGTACTCTTTCAATCTAAAATTCACATTTTGAAAACTTGGTATACAACTTCTCCCTTCTCAATGTCTCTAATGTTACCCTCAAATGCTCTTCATGTTCTTCCTTGGTTTTCGAATATACCAAAATGTCATCTATAAATACCACTACAAATTTGTCTAAAAATGACTTGAACACTCCATTCATTAAGCCCATAAATGCTGCAGGAGCATTTGTTAGACCAAATGACATTACCAAAAATTCGTAGTGACCATATCGTGTTCTGAACGTTGTCTTCGGTACATCCTCTGGTCTCACCTTTAATTGATGATAACCACTCCTCAAATCTATCTTTGAAAAGTATCTTGCTCCCTTTAACTGATCGAACAGGTTGTCGATTCGCGAAATGGATATCTATTCTTAATCGTGACCTTATTCGGGCTTCTATAATCGATCAGAAATGCGTCGTCCCATCCTTCTTCTTCTTACGATTAATTAAACCGCTCTCCCCACGGTGATACGCTTGGTTGGATATACTTCTTGTCCTATAATTCTTGTAGTTGGACCATCAGTTCTTTCATCTCTATCGGTGCCATTCGGTACTGTGCCTTCGATATTGGAGCTATTCCTGGAGCCAAATCGATCACGAATTCAACTGATCTATCTGGAGGAAGTCCTGGCAAATCATCCGAAAATACGTCTGCGAAATCTCTCACTACTGGTATCTCATCTATTTTCGGATTCTCTTTATGACTATCGACTATGTAAGCTAGATATCCCATACAGCCTTGCCTTAACAACCTTCTGGCCTGCATCATTGTCAGACAACTTGCTTGTCTAGGCGACTTGCTACCATAAAACACAACCTTTGACGGAGTCATAAGGTTAATACGCTTCTTTTGGCAGTCAATTACCACCCCATAATTGGATAACCAGTCCATACCCAAAATAACATCGAATTCTCCAAGTAGAATAGGGATAAGATCTATGCTCATGATATTACCCTTAATATCCACTCTACAATTCTTATGCACGTACTTAACAGGGATTATTTCTCTATTCGCAATTTCTATGTTCATGGGGTATTCTAACTCGTCCTTAAATAATTCTAAGTTCTTAGCAAAGTCATCGGATATAAATGAACAAGTAGTACTCGAATCAAATAATACATAAGCATTAACTTTATTGATCGGAATAATACCTGACACTACATCGCGAGATCATCACCGCATCCTCAGATCGTCATGTTGAATGTTCCGCGGTTTGGTCGGTTGATTGCGATTGGTCCTGCGATAGTCGAGGTGCTTCCAATCCACCCATTTTCTCTATTTCCTCCCGAACCCGGCCCCTCCCAGATCCCTTCTTAGGACAATCCTCGCAAGATGATCCTTTGAGCCATAAGTGAAGCAGGCACCCTTCTTTGGGTTAGGACAATTAGGTGTTATGTGGCCTTCCTGACCACAATTGTAGCACACTCGTTTTCCCTTCATGCAAACTCCTAGATGAGTTTTTCCACAGGTTGGGCATGCTTCAATCTACTTCTTCTGCCCTCCTTGTTGACTTTCAGCTGATGAGTTATCAGACCACTTCCTCTTCTGATTATGGCTACCCCCCGTGCTACTCCCACCAGATTTGCTATTTCCTTCATTCTCACTTTTCTTCTTCTTCTGATCCTGATTATACTTAGTTATCGCATCGCTTCCACCTTCAACGAGTATGGATTTCTCTAACACTCTAGCAAAAGTGTTCAATTGGAACATTGACACCTTGCTATACAACAGGCTTGGCTTCTGCCTCGTCAATCGCCTTGCCTTCCTCTCACTCCAGATACACTTGGTATGTGGCGAACCTAGCCAACTCGTTGAACCTTGCCGCATAATCTGATACGGACATACTCCCCTGTTTCAATTCCAGAAACTGAACTTCCATTTGATTTTGCGAATTGGTTGGAAAGTACATCTCGAAAAACATTTTCTTGAATCTCTCCCAGGTTATTACACCTTCTCCTCCCCGTACTTTGTTTACCTGCCACCAATAACTGGCTTCAGACTTCAGCATGAATGTTGCATACGCGGTCTTCTGGTCTTCCCTTACTCTAGCGATATTGAACACCTTCTCCATCTCCATAACCCAGGTCTGAGCTTCGATTGGGTTTATGGAGTCCTTAAACTTTGGCGATCCCACCGCCTTGAAATCCTTGAACGAGGTGTTTGGTGGAGCTTGTGGTTGATTGTTAATTGCTCCAGCTAAAAGGTTCACCAATTGCTGAACAAGGTTAACATTGACGTCATTGTTGTTATTCATTTGTTCTTTTTGTGCTTGTTGACGGTTTTGGCTTCTTCTAGGCGGCATATTTCTGTTAAGAACATACGCTTATTAGGTCTTTATTCAATCCCTTAAACATTTAAGGCTTAACTAAAACATTTAATCATAATCACTTAACACATTATATCAATAAACTCTGATATTTTATTCAATTCAAAAGTTTAAACATCATAAGATAGCATCACTGCTATTTACATCCACTATCCCGAGATAAAGAATCTACAGGATTTAAAACATTAAAATATTCCTTTGTTTATAAACACATCGGAATTTACATCTTAAACTACCAGATAGGTTTCACATAATCAAACTAATTCTATCACTGCCTGTTAAGTCGCTGAATAGCCTTGCCACGTTCCTCTTCCATGATGCGGGACATCGTCCTGCGATCTAGCATATATGATGGTAGACCTTCAAACTGGATTAGATACCTCATAACTCGATCCTAGGCCGCATCCATTGCATTTTGAAGTGTAGAGTACGTTTCCCCAAGCTTAGCCTTCTTCGCACGACAATACTCTTCTGCAAGATCAGTACGACGTGACTCTCTTACCCAGCCCTCCTCTGCTATGGCCAACCTTTCTGAGCTCTCTTTCAGATCTTTCTTCAACTTTTCTATTTCTTCGGTCTTCTCTTCAGTTTGACCCTTCTCGTGAACCAAATCCCACTCCACGTTTCCTAAACGTGTGTGAAGAGTCACAATTTCCCCATCCTTCTGCTCGATGGTACTCTGTTGCATAACGGTCCTCTCCTTCAGCTCCTAAACAGTGTCCTGCAACTCTATGTTACGATCATAAAGCGCATCATACATCTCAGCATCGATACAGTTCGGTGGGAACTCCTCTTCCTCCTCTTCTTCATCAGAATACTCCTCTAGACCCGTCTCAGGCTCATGCTCCTGACCAACAACAGTGATCAAAGGAGATGGCACTCTCTGTACCAACTGTTCCCTGATGACATGAATGTCTCGGGGCTCCTCCTCTGTAGGTACTCGGGGTTCCTCCTCCCCAGCTCGACTAGCTCCTCTAACATCCGACATCTTGACAACAAAATTTTAAGTTTTAGTTACTAATCCGTGCTAGCGAACACATAATTTAACACATAAGCACATAAAGTCTTTTATAATCTTCAATGAATTAAGAAATTCATTTCTTAGAACTCGATAAGAGTTTACCACCACTATGTTCTCGATCTCCTACAAGGCTACTACCTAAGGTTGTTCCCCCACCTAAGGTTCATAACCTCTGACTTTGATACCAACCTGTGACACCCCCAAATCCGGGTACTTCCATTTTCGCAGGATTTGGTGTTCACTGTACAAATATCATCTATCTATCTACCCATAAATAAAAGCAAACCATGCAATAGATAGAATTAAATAAATAAATCTCCCCTTATGAGGTTACATCATCTGCATGAAATACAATCCCAGGTCATTCTAACCTTAAACATCTATGCGGAATCATAAACAATAACAAGTCATAAATAACATCAAGTCTAAATATCATTACATAACCACATGAATAACCAGTCTTCATTACTTGCTAATCTTGCCCTTGCTTTTACTAGTGGAAGGCTCGTCTGATCTTTCGTTCTTAACTGTAATTTATTATTACACAAGAGTGAGCACGATTTCCCACAAGTATAACAATATAACAAAGAAATAATAACATGCGAATAAATCAAAGGCTTCTGAAACATGAAAACTCAGCTTTTGAATCAAGAATGAATAACAAGAAACAAAAGAACTTCTGAGTGTCATAAGACCTTGAACTATGTCCTAGGGTTGTCAAGTGTTTATACTTGAAACCTTTAATACCATAAGACTATGGACTCTTCTTCTCGTACTTGGGGATCGACCCTTAGTACCATCTCAGGTACTAATAGATTAACGCTAATGCATAAGTAATCCCTATCTGAGGTTGTTCATCTCGGTTTGACATTGTGAGTCCGCACCAAAGAAAGTTTGGTTTGGATAATTTATCAAGGGTTCTGAAATTTAGAACGCTCATCAACTATGGACTAGTCGAATCATTAAGGGTTCACTAGTCTAACAAAGTTCAACAGTACTGATAATTTAAAATTGAATAGCAATCTCAAAAGGTATACAATAGAATAATTATTGTATAACAGAATCATACTTTGAAAGATTAATACATTTTAATATAATAAAATGGACTTGATCAATAATAACGAGAGTTTGCTCGATGTAAAGAGACAATTTATAAGCTTATATAAAGATAACGAGTAAGGTTAGGAAACTTGCCTCGTGCGTAGATTACACGTTAATTAAACCCGTTCCTTGATTTAAATCCTACATATCATTTACGTTCACAATACCAGTCAATTATAACGTACTAGTCATCACAAGTTCATTCTTTTTGTCTAACTCAAATTTATGACTATACTTAGTCAAATTATTACACTCATTGTCACCATTAACACTTCATGAACAATAAGCTAACTATGCATTCAATCATTCAATTCACACGTACATGTGTTGTTGACATGCTAATAATTTATTTTAACACCTCATTATATGTCTAACAAGTTTTTATGTTCATTAGATTAAGTTACCAACACATTGCTAGACTTAAACATTTTAAAAACTCATTTCTGGACCATTCTGCTAAGTGGTGACTGACGCCCATGTTATACTAGGTCTTAGCGGCTGCGGGCTTTGGGTATCTGCATCACTGCGGCGAAGTCTTAGGCTTTGAGTTGGCGCCGCGACGCGAAACTCCAGTTTCTGAATTTCCAGTTCGCGAAGAACACAGAAACAAGCGAATTTAACATTACATAGTGAAATTCTTCTGTTATTCCATTCTTTATTATTCTGTTGGACCATCTTGTCTGTGCGTTTACGCATGACCTGGTTCCATTATTTATTATTCTGTTGGAACATCCTGTCGGTGCGAATTTCGCTTGACCTGGTTCCGTTATTTATTATTCTGTTGGAATATCCTATCCGTAAGGCGTTTACGCACGACCGTTCCGTTATTTATTATTCTGCTGGAATAACACATGCGTGCGTCTATCGTATGCCCGTGATTTCTTTTGTTATTCCATTCTTTATTATACTCAATTGGTTAAAGTTTTGACTTCTATACTCCATGAAATTAGTGGAATATCCTCGATATTTAAGCTTCATCCAATATCTTTACATGAAAATATTCTTCTTCGAGCATTCTTGAATTTTACTCTACAAAGAAGTATCATGTTGACAATTTGGACGTTATTAGTTCCTGGATAAATTAATTCTTGAACTTGTTTTATTGAATTCTTATATCATTGTCATTATCCTCATGTTTATATTATGTTAAAAGTCATCCGTGGCCAGTAGTGCATAGATTGACTTGGTATGATTATGACCAGGGATTAATCGGTATAATCATGACCGTAATGTTATAAATGATGTGGTAAAAGTCCTTATTGGCCCGTAGTGCATTGATGGACAGTTGTTGGCATGATCATGACCATTGATGAATACACGAATATCCTTGGCCCGTAGTGTATGGATAATTTGTGGTTGTGGTACTAATGAATATCCTTGGCCGTAGTGCAGGGATGATGTGGATTATTTATTAAGCTGAGTCCCGGCGATAAAAGAGATGAAAAACCTTTTAAATCATAAAAGATAGTAGATTTTATTCTCTACTTGACTCTTTTAATGGATTGTTTGTTCCGCTACAGTTAAACTTGATGTTTGTTATATTGTATCGGTTTAACATCATTAAAAATAACGATAATTTATTCTATATTATCTTAGTCATAATATTTCTTCTTTGGGCTAGTTGAGCTCACCCTTTTACTTTTATTGTTCTTCAGAAATGAGAACGTAGCGAGGGACTAGTCGGGGAACGGAGTGATGGTCCAGATAATAGCATTAGTAGTCCTCACTATTCTGTTAAATAATGTTATAATAAATGTAATGAGGACTCAATTGAGTGTGGATATTGTCTAGATGACAATATTTGTATTAAAACTCACAGCATATGTTTTGTCGTATTTTACACGAATATTGTATAATTAAGTTATATTTTGAATTTTGTACCATGTATTTAGCGACTCAAGATGGGTGATGTATACCTATTTTGAGGGCGTCAAATAATTTATTTGAGTATGAATATAATATAAACTCAATCACTATTTTTTATAAGTCCAAGAGATTAAAACCCCACCCCATCCCTACCCCTACCCCTACCCCTACCCCTACCCCTACTCCGCACCCCCCACCTCGCCCAACCCATCCCATCCCGCCCACCCCACCTCGTCCCCCACCCCAACCCCAAAAAAAAAATATTTCTTGATTATGTATACACCCCACCCCACCTTCACCTCACCCCACCCCCCAAAAAATATTTGCTAATTATGTATACACCCCCACCCTACCTCCACCCACACCCAAACCCAAACCCAAACCCAAACCCAAAAAAATAATATTCAGTGATTATTATACCCCCATCTTAAAAAAATTAATATTCAGTGATTATGTATAAAAAAAAATGCTTAGTGATTATGTATACATGATATATCTAATAATTATTTATTTAATTAGATCATAATAAATGTAAGTTTGAAAATTAAAATATGGGTTGACCTATATTTTAACCATAACTATATTGTTCCAATCCACAAAATCCATATTAAAAATAGTTAATATGGTTTTAGTTCTTGAATGGAACCATAACCATATTTTGTAAACCAAAACCAACCCATAACCATATTTTATCGGGTCTATTCGCAATTGATTGTGATTACGAGGAAGTCGGTGCTGAGGGTGCCAAAGATGAAGGTGATGACGATGATGAGTACTGCTGAGGGAGGTTTGGATTATTGTTTGTTCTAATCCCCTTGTAGTTATCTTTATGTACTGTTTTAGACTTGTGGCTTATGGTAATACTGTGTTACTTGTGCTATCCTATGTTTGTGTTTTATTGAAACATGATGTGCTTGTAATTCTCTTTCGATATCAATATCATTATTTGTATGGATCTCTATATGTTTGTTTTGTGTTGGTATGCATTTTTCAATATTTTTGATAGGTTTTTCTGGCTTTTGATTGTCTATCAGAATGGTGTAAAAAGATTTAACTGATACTTCCTTTAACATAGCCACCAGTTTTTCTCCCAGTTAGCACATTCATCAAGGTGGTCTTTCCAGCACCACTCACACCAACTAATGCTGTTAAAACACCAGGCCAGTTATGGTTTTATTCTTTAGCTGGGCTGGATCATGAAACACATGTTGATCTTAATACAGACAAATTTTCTGCATCTGTATACAGACTTGGTCAGAAGCAGAAAAGTCATCTGGGATTAAAATCACACCCTTGCCACAAAGACCATGCATCCATAACAATTGTTATATGGGTTTCAGGTCAATAAATATTATGATCTTGTTACCAGCTTCTACGAATATGGCCGGGGAGAATCATTCCATTTTACGGGCAGGTGAACTGACCTTTCCCTCTTGGTTAAGTTGTAATATTGAAATCAAGCTGTGTATATTGCTTTTTATCCAATATTAAGTGCCTTGTTACTGCATGCTCTTTAAAACTAACATGAGCATTATATTTGGGCTCACAGATGGAAGGAGGAATCTGTTCGAGAGAGCATTAAGCGCCATGCGCACTTCCTTGCTTTACAAGAGGAAAGGTAAATACTTGTGGATCGAACTGCATCTACATCAGTTGTTGCTACTCTTAGTCGTACAATTTTTCCCGACAAGAACTGCAAATTTCAGTAATTTTTCTGTTAATTAGTACACATACTGTAAGTTGGAAAACTTGGACACAATTCATCCTAATATAGCCTGGATTCTCTTCAAAGGATTAGCCTTTAGTTGAGTATAAAAAGCTCAATTTTCTCTTGGAATTTAAAACATGAATTGCAAATAATGAAAGATATATCTTTACTCTTCTCTACATAGTTGTCGTAGCTAGTTTTCTTACTTTCCTGAGTTCAATCAAATATAGTACAGACACAGTTCAATTTGCTCATTACAGACACTATAGCTGCATGAGCTTAGTAAATAAAAACTTTTATGCACAAATTTCAAGCTGCTTCAGTGCTTCTACAGAATTCCCTAAAATTCTTAACTTTTCTGACACTTCACTTCTACAAATTTCAAGCTGCTTCAGTGCTTCTACTATGAGTACCTTCTTGTTTAAAAATGGCACTACGAGTACCTTATAAGTACTCAGTTTTTTCAGTTCTGTTGTCCTAGTTTCCATGCTTATACTAACAGTACTATTTCAAAGCTAATATCTAGCCCTACGCATCTAAAGGAAATGTTTTCCTTTAACATGGTAATCAACGGAATAGGAAATAGTGTTGCATGCCCAAGTGCCCATAACCATTAGATTAACTCACAACCAGACAGGTATGCATAATCTAAAATACCGTACATTTGCCTGGTTAGAATTGGGAGCTTGCAATTGAGTTCTGAGTTACTGTTGCTCGATTTTGCAACCGAAAAACACGCGCAAGTATACGCGGTCTTAACAAGTAATATAAGAAAGTAAAGTGTCGAACCCACGAGGACAAAGATTTAACGGAAACAAATACTAAGGTAAAGTCGCTACTAAACTTATCTAAACGATTGAAAGTAATGGTTGGTTAAGCTATCTCAATAAGTAAACTAACTAAGAGAAGTTGGTTGCTCTAGGAAGGTAAGATAGGATTACAACTCCCCTAATGCTTCACCTAATCTTCTAACTCTCCGCAATACAAACAAAGCAAGGAATGGTCGACCTAGAACAATAAAAGGCAATACACTTCTGTAGAAGGTAAAATGCACATCCCTAACAAGCTAGAACACCATATATACATGGGTGAAACTAAGCTGGGTCGAGGTCATTAAGCGCGTTTCCAAAAGGTCGCCTGAGGCAAATAAGGATATGTCTATCCTATTGGCACATTAAGCCCACATTCACATGTCGAGGTCTTAACGAGGTGTTCTTTGCATTTAAAGACAAACAATAATATCCATTTATCAATTTCCATTCTTATCGAGAACCAATTTCTTTATCAAAATCGAACATAAAAGCAAAATCTGACAACCCATTCAAAAATGCTTCGTTATATAAAAGCGAGAGAAATTTGATTAAGGTATTCAAAGGTTACATTGCAGATCCTAAAAAGGAGTTGAGTTCGCAACTATGGGACTAACACAGATTTCTCTTGCCTTATCCATTGTCGAGACAAATCTGATAAATAGAATATTTGAAATAAGAAAAACCCACAGAAAGAAGTTATCTTACGCGAACATTCTCTTCAGCGCGATCGGAAAAATGTGGAAGCGATTGATATTTCCACCTTGACTTCTACATACTCCTCTCTCTCTATTTTACGGTATGTATGTTATATCTTGTTTTAAGCGACCTCTCTCTTTTCTCTTTATAACAAGATTTTCCCTTTTTGAGGCTAGGTCGAAACAAAGTCCTTATGCTGCACTTTGGGAGCAGGAGGTGGCCAGGCTGCAGGCCACAGATATTGAAAGGAGGAGTGGCGCCAGACGAGGACTGTATTAGAGTGGCTGACTTGACCACATTAGAATACTAGGACACGGCTACGCTTGCTGCGGCCTTGAAGAAAGGAGGAGGTAGTGGCGCCCAGGCAGGACTTTGTTTGACCTAGCAAAAAGAAAAATCTTGTTATAAAAAATTTTGCGGTACTTATTGAGATAAATTTAAGAAAGCTTAACCAACCATTACTTTCAATCGCTTAGATAAGTTTAGTAGCGAAATTTACCTTAATATTTGTTTCCGCTAAATCTTTGTCCTCGTGGGTTTGACACTCTACTTTCTTATATTACTTTATTTAAGACCGCTGAAATGACCACAGATATTTATGCTGTGTTTTTCTCGGTTAAAAAATTGAGCAACAAGTTTTTGGCGCCGTTGTTTGGGACTTAGAATTAATTGCTTTACAATATTGAAACTAAGTTAATACGATCCTTACTTTAAACTGATTTTTTCTGTTTATTTCTCTTTTCAGGTAGTCTCCATTGTTTATGCCACCTCGGAAGGAACGCAATATAATACCTTTTGATCCCGAGGTTGATAGAACATTCCTACGACTGTGGAGAGAGAAATCCATAGACGCACTCGAGGACATTCCTGTTCCTATCATAATGGCTGAGGAACTTCAGAAATCTCTAAGGGAGTATGCTATGCCTCGTATTGATGATCTCCAGGCGAACATTCAAAGGCCCGCCATCCAAGCCAACAATTTTGAGATCAAGCCGGGCACCATTCAAATGTGCACCAACATCCAGTTTGGGGGACTGCCGAATGATGACCCCAATGATCACTTGATAAATTTTGTGGAGATCTGTGACACTTTCAAATGCAACGGAGTGTCTGACGAAGCCATCAGACTCTGTTTGTTTCCATTCACATTAAGGGACAAAGCCAAGAGCTGGCTTCATTCACTTCCGTCTTGTTCCATTACTACATGGACCGACTTGGCACAGAAATTTGTGGCAAAATTCTTTCCGCCCGCCAAAATAGCTAGGCTCAGGCATGACATCACGTCCTTTGTTCAGTTTGAATCCTAATCCTTGTACGACTAGTGGGAGCGTTTTAAGGATCTGCTGAGGAAATTCCCACACCACGGACTGCCCGAGTGGCTCCCTATCTAGACCTTTTACAATGGTTTGTCCGGGTCTACTTGATCGAGTATTGATGCCGCATCTGGAGGGGCATTCATGGCCAAACATCACGCAGCGGGGTATGAACTGGTGGAGACAATGGCTACCAACAATTATCAATGGCCTAATGATAGGCAAGCCCCAAGAAGAGCAGCGAGGGTTTATGAAGTAGACTCTTTCACATCGTTAGCGGCTCAGATAGCAGCGCTAACAAAAAGGCTAGACACCCTAGGACCTTCAGTGGTTCAAAACGTGCAGAGTGTCGTGGTTCAATGTGAATTATGTCAAGGGAGCCACCCAACCGAGCAGTGTACGATAAGCCCTGAATCGGTTCAATTTGTTTCTAACTACGGGCGGCAGCAAAATACCAGTCTTTCTACTCATTACCACCCGGGGTTAAGAAACCATCCCAACTTCTCATGGGGCAACAATTCCAACAACAACAGCAACAACCCCAATCCACAACAACCTCCATCAACCATACCAAATTATGCTAATCCTCCTGGATTCCAACCTCAGACTCAGTTCAACCCACATCCACAGAGCAATCAGAATCAGTTTAACCATCCTCCACCACAACAGGAAAGGAAGCCCAGTTTAGAAGATCTTCTGTCGAGGTATATAGCCCAGAACGAAACCAGAAGTAACAATCAAGAAGCCTTCATTAGGAATCTTGAAGTACAGATGGGTCAGTTGGCTACTGCCTTGAATAGTCGACCACCAGGCGCATTGCCAAGTGACACTGATGTCAACCGAAAACAGGAAGGCAAGGAGCAGTGTAAAGCAGTAACCCTACGAAGTGGGAGAACCACTAATGTGTAAGGTGGAGAGGGTATTCCTGTGGGAGATGAGACAGTGTTTGATGAGGAACTTTCTGTGAAGGAGAATGTTGAGACAAGTGGGGTTGAAGAAAGTGGTAAAGATAGCCCTTCAACACCATCTCCTCCAACGACTGTGGTCATTCAACCTCTCCCTCAGTTACAGTTCCCCCAGAGGGTGCAGAAACAAAAGTTGGATAAGCAGTTTTCCAAATTCTTAGAGGTGTTCAAAAGACTGCACATCAATATACCGTTTGCAGAGGCATTGGAGGGAATGCCTAGTTATGTCAAGTTCATGAAGGACATCCTGTCCAAGAAACGAAAAAAATGGGGGACTATGAGACGGTGGCATACCGACGGAAAGAGTGTAGTGCCTTCCTTCAAAACAAGCTTCCGCCGAAGCTAAAAGACCCGGGAAGTTTTACAATCCCATGCACCATTGGGGACCAATTTATTGGGAAGGCTCTCTCCTGTGATTTAGGGGCGACATCAACTTGATGCCCTCTCCATTTATAAAAAGTCATTTAAATGAAGCCAAGCCAACAAGTGTCACCCTTTAATTAATCGATGAGATCTCGACATACCCGAAAGGAATTGTAGAGGATGTCTTTAGTGAAAGTCGACAAGTTCATTTTTTCTATGGTTTCATAGTCCTTGATTTTGAGGAGGATAGGGAAATCCCAATAATATTGGGAAGGCCGTTCTTGGCAACTGGGAGGACCTTCATCGATGTCCAAAAGGGGGAGTTGACAATGAGAGTTAATGATCAGGAAGTGACGTTCAATGTCTTCCGATCCATGAAATATCCTAATACCCCTGAGGTTTGCTTCCAGATTAATACTATTGATAAATTAGTGGAGGGGGTATTCTCAGAAACTTGCATTCTAGACCCTTTGGAAGCTTCATTAACTGGGGCTAGTACTACAGAAGATCCTTCGCATGTGGAATGTGTCATGTGGCTCGATGAACCTCAAAGATCAAAGCAATTCCACCGATAGTTCGAATATCTGAATGATAATAAGGCCTCTACATCCAAAGCTCAGCCATCTATCATCGAACCTCCTGTCCTTGAGCTCAAACCTTTGCCTACTCACCTGAGGTATGCTTATTTAGGAATTTCATTTACATTACCTATAATAATTTCTGCTTCTCTAACCAAGTGTCAGGAAGAAAAGCTGCTGCTTGTGCTCAAGAAGTATAAAACGGCCTTAGGATGGTCTATCGCTGATATAAAAGGGATCAGTCCAACTCTATGCATGTACAAAATTCTTTTGGAGGAAGGCTCGAAGCCATCTATAGAGCATCAGAGGTGGCTAAATCCTATTATGAAAGAGGTCGTCCGGAAAGAAATCATTAAGTTACTAGATGCGGGCATTATCTACCCCATCTTGGATAGTCCTTGGGTTAGTCCAATCCAATGTGTGCCAAAGAAGGGAGGGATGACAGTGGTGTCCAACAAAAATAACGAACTGATTCCCACCAAGACAGTGACCGGGTGGAGAGTGTGCATGGATTACAGGAAGCTAAACAAATCAACCTGTAAGGATCACTTTCTCCTTCCTTTCATTGATCAAATGCTGGACCGGTTGGCTGGGCACGAATACTATTGTTTGCTTGATGGGTATTCGGGGTACAATCAGATTTCTATTGCTCCGGAAGATCAGGAGAAGACGACATTTATATGTCCTTATGGGACCTTTGCCTTCTGAAAAATGTCCTTCGGGTTATGTAATGCTCCCGCCACATTTCAGCGGTGTATGACGTCAATCTTCTCTGACATGGTTGAGAAGACCTTGAAGGTCTTCATGGACGACTTCTCAGTCTTTGGGAGCTCATTCGATAATTGCTTGACTAATCTGACGGCAGTTCTCCATCGATGTGTTGAAACCAACTTGGTGTTGAATTGGGAGAAGTGTCATTTCATGGTCGAAGAAGGCATTATTCTAGGTCATCGGGTATCTGTAGGCGGAATTGAGGTTGATAAGGCAAAGATCGATGTGATCAATAACCTTCCACCACTCACCTCAGTCAAAGGGGTGAGGAGTTTCCTCGGGCACGCCGGTTTTTACAGAAGGTTTATTCAGGACTTCTCTCGGATCACCAAACCGTTGTACACTCTTCTGGAGAAGGACATGCCTTTCCAGTTCAATGTCGCCTGCATGAGCGCTTTTGAGTTATTAAAGAAAAGGCTTGTCTCGGCGCCTATCGTGGTAGCTCCAGACTGGGCCTACCCCTTTGAGCTGATGTGTGACGCCAGTGACTATGCTATAGGGGCAGTGTTGGGCTAGAGAAGGGAGAAGGTCTTCCATACCATTTATTATGCCAATAAGACATTGACCGATGCTCAGTTAAATTACACCACCACTGAGAAGGAGTTCTCGGCGATGATGTATGCTTTTGACAAGTTTCGCTTCTACCTCATCGGACGAAGGTGATCGCTTACACCGATCACTCAACGATCAAGTATTTGATCGAAAAGAAGGATGCTTAAGCAAGATTGATCTGATTGGGTTCTCGCTTCTACGAAATTTGACTTAGAAATCGAGAGAAAGAAGGGAACCGAGAATCGAGTTGCTTGACCATTTAAGTAGATTGGAAAACACCACATCTTGACGAAGGCCAAGCAAAGCTATAAATGATTTTTTTCCGATTTAATGCTCTTTGTGGTAAATGACAAGGTCCCGTGGTATGCGGGCTTCCATGAAATTACGCCGCTTGCGAAGTTATCCCTCGAGGCCCGAAGTTTCCAACAAAGGAAGAAATTCTCAAAGATGCCAAGCAATATCTATGGGATGAGCCCTTCTTATTCAAACAATGCTGTTCGATCGATTTTTGCGTAGATGTTTACTGAAGAAGAAATGGAAGGCGTGTTGCATCATTGCCATTCGCCTAATTATGGAGGTCATTTTGAGGCCGAATAACTTTGCTAAAGTGCTACTGATCAGATTTTATTGGTCCACCCTTTTTAAAGATGCTCATGCATATGTGATGCACTTGTGATGATGCCAACGGTGGGCACTATTTCAAATGCGGCATGAGCTACTGCTGCAGAATATTTTGGAAGTAGAGTTATTTGATGTCTGGGGCTTGATTTCATGGGACCATTCCCGTCCTCGTTCAACAATCTCTACATCCTTGTGGCAGTGGACTATGTCTCAAAGTGGGTGGAAGCAGTTGCCTTGCCGACAAATGATGCTAAGGTGGTGCTTGAGCCTCAAAAGAATATTTTCACCGGTTTGGCACACCTCGGGCCATAATTAGCGATGAAGGGTCGCGCCGCAATAAGTATCTTGAAGCCCTTCTAGCCAAGTATGGGGTAACTTATAAAATAGCCATCGCTACCACCCTCGCACTAACGGCCAAGTGAAAAATTTCAACCAGAGAGGTGAAACGAATCTTGAAAAGATTGTTAACCCAACCCGTAAGGATTGGTCGAAGAAGCTTGATGATGCCTTATGGGCCTACAAGACATCTTATAAAACGCCCATCTAATGTCTCCATACAAAGTTAGTTTATGGTAAAGCTTGTCATCTCCCGGGCCGAATCGGAGACAACGCCTTCTCGGGCGATTTAAAAGCTTAACTTTGATCTTGAGGCAGCCAGTGAAAAGCGGCTGTTACAACTGAATGAAACAAATGATTTTCGTCTGCAGGCGTATAAAAATGTCAAGTTGTACAAGGAGAAGACCAAGAGATGGCATGACAAAAAAATCCTTGAGCGGTATTTTGAACCGGGCCAGAAGGTTCTTTTGTTTAATTCCCGGCTGAAGTTATTTCTGAGGAAGCTAAAGTCTCGATGGTCAGGCTCTTTCACTATTGCTAAGGTTTATCCGCACGGAGCAATAGAGGTTGAAGACCCCAATTCGAATTCAACATTCAAGGTCAATGGGCAGAGGTTAAAGCATTACTGGGGCCGCGAGGTCGACCGGCAGAATACCTCCATTACACTTGGAGACCCGGTCTAAGTCGGGATGATAGTCAAGCCGACGACTTTAAAACAAGCGCTTGATGGGGAGGCACCCCATCTCGGTATAAATTTTATATGTTTTTTTTTTTCACTCATTTCTAGTTTACTTAGAGACTGTTCGTTTTATTAAATAGCATAGCTGATAGATTTTATGTTTTGTGTCTATCATTTACGGGCAACATGTTTCGTATGATAATCTGCATCTACTAATAGTGTTTACTGTGTTTTTAACAGTGTATGTTTGCTTGTGTAGTGTAGTTGTTGTACTTGTTTTGGTATGTGCAGAGAACATATGAAAAACTTCGAGTTCAAAGATTTCATGTTGCGGCTTAAATCTACTTTTCTTTCGCGTCATGGCGCCACCATTCTATCTTGCCCATCGTTAACTTTCATTGGCATATTTTCATCCAACAAATAGGCTCTCATATGCTATACCACTTGAAATACCCGACTTACATTAACTTTCATGCCAAATACGAGTAATGAACAAACACTCACATGGCATGCCAGATTAAGCGTGTTTTTGAATTCCAATTGCAGTTATAATCAGGCAATTCGGCTAAGACTCCTCATTTCTCGCATTTCTCTCAACAATCTCAGCCCTCTCTCTCGGCAACCTAAAAGCATACAGCCCATCATAAGGATTTTTAAGGTTTTTTTCATTCGATCAGAGATTTTGTTGGTTTAATTGCTTTTCTGTGTTCTTCTTCTTGTGTGATTTGGGGTGATTTCCATTACTGGAAATCTGGTCAGAGAAGCAACAAGTTTTTGGCGCCGTTGCCGAGGAATTATTATTCTAATATTGTCCAATATTGATTTCAATCAATGTAGTCTTAATTTGAACTTATATTTATCTTTTATTTGTTTGATCTTTATTTGCGCGTGTTTTCCGATTGCGATAAATAGGCTGACAAGACTGTATGTAAATGCAGCTCTTGTGCAAGACTTGGCATAAGCTGGGGCCTTACAGTTCTATTTATTATTATCGTTTGTGAGATTGGATTGACAAGATTGTAAGTAAATGCATTTCTCTTGTGCAAGACTCAGCGTAACTGTTGGATCCTTACAGTCTGATTTTGCATGACACATTTTTATTAAACTTGTTTTTTCTGTTTAAATAAAGTCGGGCCAAAGACTATAAACCAAGCGCTTGTTGGGAGGCAACCCAAAGTGTAAAGTTTTGTGTTTCTTTCAGGTACCGAGTATCGCGCAACAAGTTTGGCACTCCCGACTTGGAGGAAGATGTCGATGACGATTAACATATTCTCAGGGAAGTCCTCTAGTTTTAATTTTATCTATCTTTACATTGAGGACAATGTTCTTCTTAAGTTTGGGGGTACTCGTGATATTCTTGGTACTTGAGTTGGTATTATATTATTATGTCAGTTATTTGGATGTTTTTATGTTTAGTAGTGCATATCAGTTAAAATTTTGAAAATTTTCCATTTTATGTTATATCTTAGCAAATAGTAGACGTCGGTTGCGGAAGGCGACAACTGATAAATGATCACGGAAGTTCTTTGCATTGAATTCTTTTATTGCGTTTAGTAAGGACATTGTCAGTTTCAAGTTTGGGGGTCTTCTACGTTTTGTTTTGATATATTTTATTTTATTTTATTTTGTGGGCTTAATTGCATTTCTAGTATAGGTTATCTCTTGAGCATTGATTTAATTTGAATTGAGCTATAATATATGATCAGGTAAATGATTGTTAAGGTTATAACTCATGAAAAATGGATAAATGTTGCTTAGTTTAGGTGATTGACTTATTGTTGGTTATTGCTTTGCTTATGACTCCTACTTTTGAGCACTCATCCATTTGTAATGAACTAGTTGTATACTTAGAGAAGGCTTATATGACCGAATGCTTATGAGAGATATCAATAAACTCTAGAACTCGTTTAAACATCACTCGAAGCAATATAAGTAGGTTTGATTAATTGGTCATGTGGTGGGTTGAGATGGAGCGTAAAACGCACTCACTCATAAACACATACTTAAGGGAGATAGAGCGTAAAACGCACTCACCTATGAAAAAATAAAAATAAATAAAAATATATCGAAAATCTTGTGGTGGGTTGAGATGGAGCGTAAAATGCACTCACCCATAAAAGCGGACTTAGGGTGAGATGGCACTCGCCCATAAAAGCGGACTTAGGGTGAGATGGAGCGTAAAACGCACTCGCCCATAAAAGCGGACTTAGGGTAAGATGGAGCATAAAATGCACTCACCTAAGAGTCATTTGATCTCAAATTTTTGGAATGTTTGATTTGTCTACAATTGCGATGAGTGATGTGTTAAGCATGTAGTTTTTGAAGTTTATTTCTTTCATAAGGTAATATGGTTGTATAAGCTAATCCGAGCTATAATTGGTTTAGTGCAAATGGATACACACACACACAGAAAGGATCTAAAGTAAGGTATGACTAACAAGCAAGTTGAAATCCTAGACGTTCTGACATTTTGAAAGTTTTCTAGAGTTATCATGTTTTGACATCTTTAAGGCCATTGTTCAAACTTATTGATTCATTGCTCAAGTGGTTGATTGTTAGAATTTATTTTTATAGTTTTTGTTCTTAGTGTTTTGCTTGAGGACAAACAAAGATTCAAGTTTGGGGGTATTTGATGAGTGTGTTTTATATACACAAACTAGGTACTTTTGAGTTTGATAATTTGTAAATCCTAAGCTAGTTTGTTTGCTTTTTATGTGTTTTCATTGTATTGTTGTGTAATATAGTTTTATATTGCTTTTATGTATATTTGTATTAGTTTTATGTGTTTTTACTTTGTTTTGTAGGAATTGGATGGAATGTCATTTGGGTCGATGGTTGGAATCGCCAAATTCGCCTTTTCGGTTTGCCATTGACATAGCAGTCCCGTAAAGCCCAATTTTTTGCATGATCCGGCCATTATCTGCCCAAACTTCAAGAATGGAAGTTGTAGATCAACGTCTCTTCTTTTCGGATCATCTTGAATCGCCTCAATCGGAGTTCGGATACGAGATTTATGGCCATTTTCCCAACGGGTGTCAAATCTGGAAACTACCAATTGCTATTTGCATAGCAGTCACTTTAAGGCCAATTTGAACATTGCTCTAGCCATTATTTCGAAGAACTCAAAGAATGAAAGTTGTATATCTACTTCTCCTCTTTCCGGATCATCTTGAATCGCCTCAATCTGAGTTCGTATGAAGAAGTTATGGCCATTTTCCCAACAGATGTCCAAGCAGAAAATGGCCCGGCGCTGCAGCGCGACTTGCTAGTGATTTTGCAACCGATAAACACGCGCAATTATACGCGATCAACAAGTAATATAATGATAAGAGAGTTGTCGAACCCACGAGGAATTATCACTAATGATTAACCAAGTACTAACTTTATATCGCCTCAGTCTTATTTAAACATTTAATTGAAACGATAAATTATGATTATAATTAATCAAAATAACAGAAAAACACAACATAGATAGATAGATAAAGAGCTAAGAACACAATATCCACACAAGCATTTTGTCAAACACTCGGCGTGCATCACTTTGTTCAAATCTCTTAACTCTCTTTATGATCATGGCGGCCACTATGAATTGGCAATACATAAATTATGCATATACATAATCACATAAAGAACCAATTCGCATGACACCAATCAAAAAGAAAGCAAATTAGAAGTTTAATTCATAACAAATAAATCAAACTATTCCAAATATTAGGTAATCATCCAATGGATCATACAAGTATCAAAGAAAAGCTAGAAGTTTAATTCAATTCCTTGCCTCCATAGGTGTTACAAATGTTTGCACTAGATCCCCAAGAATGAGTTCTAGCAACTAGAGGAAAAAGGAAGAAAGAAAGGATGGCTTCCCTTAGTTGTTGGTTGAAGCTCCTCCATTGATGTTGTTGAAGCTCCCACCATTGATGCTCCTTGAAGTTTGAAGAACCATGGCCAAGAGCCATGGCCTCCCTCTTCTCCAAGCCGCCACCTCTCTCTTTTTCTCCTCTAGGTTGCAAGTAGAAGTGAAGGATTATTGTTTTGGGTCATTAGGTTGAGCATTTAATAGCTGAAATCTGTCCAAAATTGTGGTTCAAGCGTTCTGCGACGCCATGATTTGCTTGAACGGGCGCTGCGGCCGCGGAAAAGGGGTCGAGCTATCGCTAAGTGGCTGCTGCTTGCTAATAAATACACTAACAAGTCAGTCATGACAGCAATACCAGGCCATTTTCTGCTTGGACATCTGTTGGGAAAATGGCCATAACTTCTTCATACGAACTCAGATTGAGGCGATTCAAGATGATCCGGAAAGAGGAGAAGTAGATATACAACTTTCATTCTTTGAGTTCTTCGAAATAATGGCTAGAGCAATGTTCAAATTGGCCTTAAAGTGACTGCTATGCAAATAGCAATTGGTAGTTTCCAGATTTGACACCCGTTGGGAAAATGGCCATAAATCTCGTATCCGAACTCCGATTGAGGCGATTCAAGATGATCCGGAAAGAAGAGTCCATTCTTGAAGTTTGGGCAGATAATGGCCGGATCATGGAAAAAATTGGGGTTTACGGGACTGCTATGTCAATGACAAACCGAAAATGCGAATTTGGCGATTCCAACCATCGACCCAAATGACATTCCATCCAATTCCTACAAAACAAAGTAAAAACACATAAAACTAATACAAATATACATAAAAGCAATATAAAACTATATTACACAACAATACAATGAAAACACATAAAAAGCAAACAAACTAGCTTAGGATTTACAAATTATTAAACTCAAAAGTACCTAATTTGTGTATATAAAACACACTCATCAGTTACTGCAAGACACGTGTACGAATGCCCCATGAACACATATTTACACATACTTACACACATATCCCTGCTGGCTGAACACATGAATAAATGCTCTCCCTGAACACATATTTACACATTATTAGAAAAATATATATGGACCTGAAGTTCATCAAATGGAAAACAAATATAAATTCTTAAACAACAAGCAGACCTTAACTCAGGTGCTTAATGACAATTAAAGATCATATATTCATCAAATGGAAAACAAATATATATTCTTACACAATGATAAGCCATTTAAAATATCATGTATGAGATCAACAAGGGAATATACAAGAATGCAGAACATGATAAGCGACCAGATTCGAATAGACCCATCCTCTGCCCCACATAAATCAAAATAGGCTGATCCTTGGAATATAGTAAACAAGAAACAACCCACACATTTGAACATTTATAAAATATTTGCCTAAATGGAAGAAATCAGCAACTTTGGCTTTGGGAGTTCTTTTAACTGGGTATTTGCTCCAATTCAACTTTGACGATCGGCAGTCAATTGCAAAGTAGGAAGAAATCGCAGCTGGGTTCCAATTCCAAATAAAATTTTAGCAGCACCAGGGAGAAATTACTTTTTTATCCCGTCCGCTAGTTCTTCTAGCGGACGACAAATTTGGTTTTTTTATCCCAGCCCTTATTAAATGTAATGAAATTGTTTAGTTTTGATCCATTATATATATATATGTGTGTGTGCGCGCACATGCGTAAGAGCAAAATAATCAAATTAAATAAATTGATTGAATAAATTATGGAGATAGGCATTGACTGTACGTAGTGTTAACAATTAAAAAAAATGTTTTTTTCTTCCAGGGTAGTTGCCAGTAAATATCATTAGTCATTAACTCATTATTAAGCATTAAGTAATGAAAGCAAATAGTAGCTGCTACTTGATAGCCCTATAGTATATAAAATATCAAAATCCCTTTTATGGTTTGTTATATTCTAATTTATAGCTGACTTTGTCAACAGAATGATAGGCTTTGATTTTTCAGATCAAATCCTCTTGGAGATTGAATGTATATGGTTTCAAAATTAGTATAGATATATATTGACGATTACATATATAGTTTTATAATTAAAAGTTGATATAAATTTATTTAAGTTTTGAATGCAATAAATTAATATAGTATTTTTTAGTAAGTTATTTATTAAACTAAATTAAATAAATTTGTATTAATTTAAAATTTCAGAATTTTATAAATTGATTTCAAAACATCTAGATGTGTGTTAGTACAATGGAGGGAACAGTATGTGTTATCCTTGTTATTCGAGTTCACATGTTAATTCTCCTTCAAATGAGAGTTTTGGGAATTGTTTATTTAGGATTGAATACATTTGAGTAGTTGAAGAGCTGGATCGGTCAGCCATTAAATGTATTTGTTTTGGGAAAAAATCGTCTAAATAACTGAATCGGTCAGATGCTGTTTGTTTACATCTGATTGCCTCTTAATGGATTGCCTCTTATTCGCTAAGAGGCATGATGATGTTTGTTTTTTTTTTTTGTTACCTCTGAATGCCTCTTAATCGGTAAGACAAGAAATGAAATCTTAATAATTAAGAGGTACCTCTTAATGAATTTTTTTTGATAATTTTTTTTTATATAAATATATTCAACAATATTATGCACTCATTTTTATTAAATTGAATATTTAAAATTATTATATAAAATTTTACCCTTTAAAATGATAAAATAGTGTCATTAAGAGACAAATTACTTTTTAGTTATCAAACAATTTTTTAGATTCAGACCTCATAACCATTCAGATGATCTAATTTATTAAGACATCATAATCATTCAGATCTTAATTCTCAGGTTTATCAAACACAACTTAATTCATATTTTTTTGGTTGAATGAGCAGCTGAATAAAGTAAAAAAAATTAAAAATTAAAAAATAATATTAAATAAATTTACAACAACTTTGAATTTTTTCAAAGAGGTAAAATAATAAAATTTTGTCATTCAGATGTTTCAGATAAATTAATTATCAAATAATTTTTTTCATTCAAATTCATACTCATTTATTTTTTATCAAACACTCTCTTATTTGAAAAAGAGTTAAAATATGATACATTAATAATATATATACCAGAGGTGTTGGGATCACAAAATTCATTAAAATAAGAATAATAATATGGCTATATCAACTCACATTACCAAGTTATATTAATTCGCTAATGATGTAAGACTATTCCTTCTTAAAATTCGCATACTCTCCATATATAAATGCAATCGAGTCTTGTTCGTTTTATTTTTTTCTTTACTTATGTTTATTGTTACTTAGAAAAATTATTATGTGGTGTTTTGATAAAATTGAGTAATTAAGATTTGAATGGTTAATATATCTTAATAAATTAGATTATTTGAATGAAATAACATCAAAACTTAAAAAGTTATTTGGTAACTAAAAAGTGTAAAAACATCTAATAAAATGATTTTTAAATTTAAAAATTAATAACGATCTTAAAATTTAGAATGGAGGGAGTACAATATTTATTGAGACTCCATATATTTAAATTTTTCGTTAAGAGGCAATTTTTAATAGTTTGGATTTATATTTTTCGCTTACCGATTAAAAGACGAATAAAATTTTACCAAACAACTTTATCATCTGATCACCGAATCAAATTTAAAACTCTTAACAGATATTAAAAAATAAACAAACATCATCTTAATCTTATTTCATGTACTTCTTGTGGTTGTTAAACATTGTGGAGTATTTTATTTATTTTTGAAAAACTCAACAAGTCAACAATTGCATGTTCTACTACAGTACCCGCAATATATATTTAAATTTGTCATTAACGCAAATGAACCAATACGCAAAATTGGAAAAAGAAAAACGACAGGTTAATTTATGAAAGGAGAAACTATGACCATCCATTTTCGTAGAAAATATATGAGTTGACAATGAAAGAAATAGTTTTTATATATACACATGCATGCATGTGTATATCAGGATCGTTAAGAATTAAAAGTGTACAATTTTTAAGTCCATGTTACGTGAGAAAGATTGAATATTAATAATTGTTATAACAAGCGGGAGATTATTATATATTACATCTTATTTTATATTTATTGTTTGTCATATTTGAGTTTAGTAAAATTTATTTGTGAACGTAATTTAAGTAAGTATAAAAAATATAAATTAATTTTTTATATGTGAAGAATGAGAGTAATTCATTTGGTTCAAATTGAAATCATATGACTTGTGTAATTCATTTGGTTCAAGTAGGAATTATTTGAATTTGACAACTAGTTAATCTTTGAGTGTGACTCTCCATTTTTCTATTTAAATTATATTATTATTAATAATTTATAACTTACACATCATTATGACTAATGTGTAACTTACAACATTATATCTATAATAATGTGTAATTAAAATAGATAATAGTTGTTACTATTATATATGTATACAAATATATCTATATGTGTAGATATATGAAGAGATATACATATATGAGGAATGAAATATACTTACATGAGAAGAAGAAAACTTGCACATGAAATTCTCTCTTCTTTCAGTTAATTTTTTCTATGAACATATAATTATCACAAAGAAATTTTCGACTGGAACATTTGTGAATTGCTATCACAATATTGTTCAATTCCGAAACTTGGCATATATATATCCTGGAAGTATATCGCTTATAACTCATAGCAAACCATTCGTGGTGAGGGTGATAAAGACCTTAAGAACAGGGATTACCCATGTCATGTTTTTTGATTATTTTTTCGATTATGACTCTGCAAAGCTACTGTTCTAACAATAATAATAAAATAAGATATATATATATATATATACAGGGGCGGATCCAGGAATTTTATTCAGCGGGTGCGGATTTTAACTGATTTTTTTGTTAAAGTTAAATAAAGAAAATTTGAACTAATCATAATATTAACTAATCATAATAATGTTTTCAAATTACAATGCTATCCTCCTAGACCCCATAGCTTGAAAATGTTCTAAGATAGCTTCATTATCAATAGTTTTAAATACATCATTTTCAATGTAAGGAACCAAACAATCACTCAACCATTTATCGCCCATTTGGTTTCGGAGAGTGGTTTTAATAATATTCATCGCTGAAAATATCCTCTCCACCGTGGCAGTAGCAACCGGCAAAATCAAAACCAATTTCAACAAGTAAACTCGAGGATACACAACGACATTAAGAAGAAAAACGCTAAGGTGCCAATTTGGTATATCGATAATCCATGAAACCCCCAATTTAAAAAATCCCCAATTTCAAGTGAGATGAAAAATTAAAAATTAAATCCATCAATCAGTGACCAAAATAGCTCAGATTATAAGTAGATTTAAACCCCTAAAATCCACAAATCTTATCACTAACATTAGAACTTAGAAGTATTAACTATTAACTATTAAGTATAACATATTAATATTAATCTTAGAGAATAAAGTATCATACATTCATACTCACCTATGGCACTTTATATGCAGACTTTGCGAGAGAGAAAAGATTTATGAAGCTTGTTCACTAGAAATTTATGAAGTCTGTAGTTTGTAGAGAGAGAAAGATTTGTGAAGCTTGTTCACTTGAGAATTTTATGAAGCCTGTAGTCTGTACTTTGTAGAGAGAAAAAGATTTACGAAACTTGTTCCTTTGACTGTGGGTTGTGGAGGTGCCGACTGGCTATTTAAAATTTTAAGTTTTAACTTCAATTTTTTTTATATATTCTGCTCCCAAATTTATGAAATTCTATTTTTTCGCCTATAACTATATAAGGAAGAAAAAAAATTTCTAGCGGAGGCAGGTGCCTCCCCTGCTATATATATATATATATATATATATATATATATATTTATTGACTCACCATATTTACCAAGTATTCTACGCCAGTACTAAAAAGTCCAAACGCAATTACGCATATAGCCCTCTCGATCTCCCTACTTAAATTTAAAGATTCTTTGGAAGTTCACTTAGATCGAGGGCAATGGAGTACATTGTTTTTTCAAGAGGAGGGGTTGGCGAGTAGTTGAACCCTAGCTAATGCTATGGTTGGTCATGATTCACCACGTCCGAGCTAAATATGGAAGTACAATCTTGTTTTTTCTGAATTTTTCATCTTGAGCAATTTTTTAAGAGCCATTCTGAGTGTATATAGATTGGTTCAATAAATATATTGTACTACCTTTTTACCAAAAAGGTTAACCTATTAAGTTGAGATTCCACCATACTTATTAACTCATCTATACTCTTGAATTTATCTGATGTGAAATTCATATAAAATATTCCAACAGAATTAATTAATTTCCACTCTCGTTAAACACTAACCATACACCTTAATTACCTAAACTTAATTAGAGTTCCCTCATGAATTAATCTTTGATTAAACCGTATTATCAACCAAAAACTGAATAATACGAATGCTAATTATTTCATCTAAAATTTTTGATGGATGTTTAATTATTGACAAGATATGATATATGTAGGATCAATATCAAAGAAAAACCTGAGCTTAAAATATGATGCAACTAGTAATTATATATTAACTTCGACCGTATTTTCAATAATGGAGAGGAATTAATCATGCATATCCAGTTTTTGTTTTTTTAGGGTATGTATACATGATATTAAAGTCTATATTGTGGATAAAGTACTCTGGTCTCATAAGCATGACTTTTCCTAGAATGCAACTCACTTATCCCTAATGCATCAAAACTTGAGTCTTATCATTCTATAATCAAATGATTTTTAAGATTCTTCAAATTTTGTCCTTATATATATCCCAAATTGAATTTTAATCAAGGTTAACAATTCATTTGGTTAACTGATCACCAATATATATATATATATTAGTTTATATGATGTTAATATTAAGAAAACTGATAAATCCACAATAAAAAATAATATTTTCACATGAACACCGTCACTATAGATCCTATAACGACTATTTTTACTGTTGTTATATATTTATAACGACAGTTTTCATGTGAAAATATTAAAAAATATTATGAGTTAATATTAATTTCCTAATATTAACTTACAATAAGATCACAACATTCTTGCTTAGTAATAAGCCCAACTTTAAGGGTTGTCACACCCAATTTTTATTTTGACGGAGAATAAATATTCCAAACAGAAAACTAACGAAATTATTATGCCCCAAGAGTAACAAAATCTATAAAAGCTCTACTTTTACATAAATATAGAATAATATATATATATATATATATATATATATATATATATATATATATATATATAGTATATTTTAGTTGCATGGATACATTCATTTGTACATATGAATGAATAGAATATTTATATATTTTAAATATCGAAGATGTGAATGAAATCATGAAATCCATATTCAGATAACCCACAGTCTCATATCATAACATGTGAAATATTCAGATAATTAGATGTGTATATAATTATGAATCAAACTGTTATATTAATATCTTCAATTATTATCTTTTGAGTGAATTTATAGTATTATTTAAAAGGATATTATTGAGAGATTTTTCAAAGTTGGGATGATAAATTTTGATTCTTCGTAATCATGTTTTCTATCTGATTCAATGCTTTTTTTTTTATACTACCTAATTAAGAGGATATATATATATATATATATATATATATATATATATATATATATATGAGATTGGGTCAAAAAAGAAAAAAAAGATGGATACTCCACTAGAAACTATGACTCATATGGAAAGAAACCGCCCGGCCCACCACTTGACGAAATACACTACTGTATTATCACGTACCTTCTTCATGTACGAACGTGGCATAGTCCCACAAACAGTCAAAATAATTGGCTGAGTGGGTCCCACATTAATAGTCATAAAAAGTATTGACCGTAGATTATGTACACCTGGTGTACGGAATCCTTTTGGGCTAGTACAATGTCAATGTTAGTCACTAGTTGAGAATCGAGAAATAGGCCAAACAATAAACTAATTAAAACACCAACACTAACGATGTAAAATAAACAAATAGTTCGGATTCGATTTGTACTCGTTCGATTAAAAATTTAATTTGAACTGAACTCAAAATATAAATAAGTCAAATATAAGTAAATTTTAAAATTCAATAAATTACTCGAATCTCCTCAAATTGTAATTTTCTATTAATACCCGGATCATATTCATTTGAAAATTTCAAACTGCTCGGGATCGATTCAGAATCGTGCTCGACTCGATAGTTAAATGAGTCTCAATCAAACCTTATTTTATACTCGATAAATTTTATAAACTAAATCTGAGCAACTCAATACTCGGATCGACTCGATTTATTTACACCCTTAAACCTACACTAGTTTTTAAGAGAAAAAGTTTTGTTAAGATATATTTAAATTGAGCAATACAGTGCTTATACGCAGAGACGATCAATTACATAATAAATTGGTCGATTGACCAATACAGTGCTCACATGTATAGACGATCATCTCTCTGTCTGCGCGTCGACACTGTATTAGTCGATTGACCAAAGTTAACTTCATGCTAACTACTCTCTTGTAAAACGTAACTCAACTATTGTAAGACCCCAGCTTTTTGAATAATATGATTTTTTTATAAATGTCATTTTTAAATATTAAGGTATGAATTTGAAATAATATTATAGTTGTGGGTAATATTTATAAATTCTGCAAAGTATGCAAGTTGTTATATTATATTCGATTGGTTGGGGAATATTCGGTTTAGCGAGAGAATATTCAGATAACTACCAATCATTGGTGGACCCACAACAAAATTATTGTTTGATTGAAAAACGACAAAAATATTTTATTAAAATAACGATGGAAGTTTTACTGAATAATCTTTGTTGAACTACTCTTAGTAAAAGTACATGTCTGGCGTGGTTGCATAGTAGTAATACCTGTATTGATTGATTATTAATGCTTACGTGAGAAGTCACCAATTTTGTTCAATTATTGTTATAGTAATTGTTGCATAGTATCTCACGTTATTTGATTCAATTATTCTCGATATTTTATATATTATTAAATCAATAATTGAAATGACAGAGTTATTAATATTATAAATTACAATATTAACGATGTCTAAAAGTTCTGCCAAGGAGAGGTTTGGTCACCTAATTGCGCGCCAATAGAGAGAAATCCTTATTGGAAAGCCCCTCTTTCTTGGGAATGACCTGGTCGATTAATATTGTGAATTGTAATAAAATAAATTTTGTTAAAATTATTAAGGTGATTTTTTATGAAGTCTGCTTATTTTATGGATTCCTATTTACCCATTTTGAAAATTATCGGTGGAAAGTTATCTTAATTTTGTTATATATATATATATATATATATATATAAGTATTATATATTTACATATTTAGATATGTATACGTATTAGTCAAAGTGGGTGGGGGAAAGGGGGGGAATCAAATTGTTACATGGAGTATTATTTCATTATTATTTGTTAGTGGGTTTTGGTGGGGAATGATGTTGTCAAATGGTATGTGGTGTGTGTTGTGTAGTAGGGAACATGTGTTATATATATATATATATATATATATATATATATATATATATATATACTTACTGCGTTGAAAAAATTGTCAGAAGAATTAAATTATTGAGTACTGTGATTGTCATTATTATTATATATATTATATTTTATTTAAAAGATTTTTCTTTAAATATGAACCGTCAGATTAAAGTAAATCAATTTGGATTGTTCATGAGTTATTTACTATGCAGTCCATTTTTTTATAAATAGAAGCTCATTCCTTCATTATTTTCTTACGAATTCACTGAAACTCTAGAGAGATAAACTGTAGAGAGAAAGAAGAAAAATATTTTTGCTACTTAACTACTCTTATATCCAGTTCTTTTATGGTAAGGGGTATTATTTTTTTTATTCATGAAGAGAACTTCTGTTATTCTAGTCTTTATTATTCTATTGGAATAACCTGTATACGCGGACTACCTTATACTTGGTGATTTCTGTTGTTATTCTATTCGTTATTATTCTGTTGGAACATTCTCATGCATGCGTTATACGTCTGGACTGATTCCGCCTTTTATTATTACTGTTGGAATATCCTCGTGCGTAAGCGTTCTGCGGGACCTAGTTCCATTATTTATTATTCCGCTTTATTATTCTCGTCGAATATCCTATCTCGTGCGCTTCTGTTTTGACCGTTCCATTATTTATTATTCATTTGGAATATCCTATCGGTCATAATTTCACCGACACGGTTCATTATTTATTATTACATTGGAATAACATGTCTATGCGAATTATCGCATGCATGGTGATTTCTTTTATTATTCCATTCTTTATTATACTCACTTGGTTAAAGTTTTGACTTCTATACTCCATGAAATTAGTGGAATATCCTTGATATTTGCGTTTCATCCAGTATCTTTCATGGAAATATTCTTCTGAGCATTCTTGAATTTTACTCTACAAAGTAGTATCATGTTGACAATTTGGACGTTATTAGTTCCTGAATAAATTAATTCGTGAACTTGTTTTATTGAATTCTTATATCATTGTCATCATCCTCATGTTTATATTTTTTTTTGAAAGTCATTTGTGGCCCGTATTGCATAGATTGACTTGGTATGATTATGACCAGGGATTATTCGGTGTAATCATGACCGTAATGTTACAAATGATGTGATAAAAGTCCTCATTGGCCCGTAGTGCATTGACGGACAGTTGTTGGCATGATCATAACCATTGATGAATACACAAATATCTTTGGCCCAGTAGTGCATGGAATTTGTGGTCGTGACCTAATGAATATCCTTGGCGTAGTGCGAGGATGATGTGGATTAATTATTAAGGTGAGTCTCAAATGATAAAAGTGATGAAAAACTTTTTAAATCATAAAGGATAGTAGATTTTATTCTCTACTTGACTCTTTTAATGGATTGCTTGATCCATTGCAGTTAAACTTGATGTCTATTGTATTTTATCAGTTTAACATTGTTGAAGGCTAATGATAATTTATTCTGCATTATCTTAGTCATAATATTTCTTCTTTGGGCTAGTTGAGCTCACCCTTTTCTTCATCACCGTTCTCTTCAGAAATGAAAACATAAATTAAAACTAGTCGGGGGACGGAGTAATGATCCGAGATGGTGTCTTAGTAGTCCTCACTATTCTATAAATAGTGTGATAATAAATGTAATGAGGACTTTTCTGAGAGTGGATATTTTTTAGAAGACAATATTTGTATTAAAACTCACAGCATGTATTTTGTCGTACTTTACATGACTGTTGTATAATTAAGTTGTATTTGAATTTTGTATCATGTATTTGGCGACTCGAGATGGGTGATGTATACCTATTTTGGGGGCATCACAGTTGGTATCAAAGCTTAGGGATATGATCCCTGGCTAAGATGTGAGACAAGAACTAGGAGGGGAGAGACGGAAAATTCTTTCGCTAGTATGACCTACCTAAGTTTATTTGTTATTTAATTGGTTGGTCAGAGTATAGGGATAATATGTGATATGTTAATTAACCCTTGTTTTGTGGCAGTATTTGAAAATGGCATCCGAGAATGTTGAAAACATCAATGGAGCACAGGAGACCGTTAAGTCTCCATAGATCACTAATCAGGATAATGTGCATCAGGAAGGAGACATTCCTCAGGCAAACAACAACACTGACCAAATGATGAACGATGGAATGTTCAGAACCTTTATGCAATTCATGCAACATCGGTAGAGGCGGTTCTGCCCAAAATGCAGTGGAAACACCGGCACCTCTCGACGGTCCACCGCGAAAAGCTTTAAGGAACTAGGACCACCGGAGTTTTTTGGAGAGCCAAAACCACTTAAGGTGGAGACGTGGATTAAGCAGATCAACAAGATATTTGATGTCTTGGGATGTTCCGAGGAGCAAAAGATTCCCTTTGCCACCTTCATGTTGCGGCGAGGCGATTCTTGGTGGGAATCAGAAGCGTACTCAACCTGCCGCACTGAAGATATCTTGGGAGAAGTTCCAAGAACTGTTCAACGACAAGTACTTTCTCGAAAGTATTCATCACATGAAAGAGGTAGAGTTCATCAAGCTGGAACAAAACAACATGACCATATCGCAGTACGAAGCCAAGTTTTCCGAGTTGTCCCGGTTTGCGTCCCATTTGGTTGATAATGAGGAAAGAATGACGCGAATGTTTTTAAGAGGTTTGAAACCTGAGATACGTCAATATCTTATCTCTCATAAACTATGTTTGTATTCAGATGTTGTTAATAGGGCTCAGTTATTGGAGCGTGATAATGAGTCAACCCAACCAAAAGAGAGTAGCCGGCAAAATGATAATACCAGTGATAACAGTCATCGAAACGGTGACAATAAACGTGGAGGGAATCAACATGCCAGAAATGGTAACCACTTCGGTGGTAATCATGGCCAAAATAATAAGAACGGACATTTCAAGAAGAGAGATTCAACAATGATGGAAAGACGTCGGATCGCTGACTGTCGTTAAGGAAGGAGAACGACGTCCTATCATATTCTTCAAGTGTGGAGGAGAGGGACACATCAGTCCCAACTGTGCGATGTCATCCAAGGCATGTTATAACTGTGGAAGAGAAGGCCACTTGGCCCGATTTTGTCGTGCACCGAAGACAAGTCCAGCTGGAAGGGAGGCACCAAAGGCCGTCCCAGAAAAGTCAAAGCCGGTAGTACAAGGAAGAGCGTTTGTTGTGACCTCCTAGAAAGCAAGAAACCCGAACGAGGTCATCACGGGTCTAATCATAAACTCTAGCGAAGTTTATACTTTATTTGATACTAGTTCTACCCACTCTTTCATTTCTCCTACTTGCGCTCAACGTTTAAATTTGACTCCGGAGAAATTGGACTTTGACTTATCTGTTGAAATTCCGTTGGGAGAAACCTTCATTACATCCACGGTTTATAAGTCTTGTTTAATTCAAATTGGTAACCGCACATTACCTGTCGATCTTATTTCTTTGAAAATACTTGCATTTGATGTGATTCTAGGGATTGATTGGTTAACTACTCATCATGCAAAAATTGATTATTTTCGTAAGGTTGTTAGATTTCATATTCCTAACCAACCTATTATGCGAATTCAAGCAACCAAACCATTAAAATCAATCACCGCTCATCTCAAGCCATAAAGCTATTCGTTTATTGAAAAATGGATGTCAAGCTTTCTTAGCTCATGTCACGATCTAAACAAAAATACGCCGGTTTTGAATGATATTTCTATTGTTAATGAATTTCCCGACGTATTCCCTCAAGAACTTCCCCCTACCCCAGGCGTGAAATTGAATTTTGTATCGACCTTGAACCCGGTGACAAAGTCCATTTCTAAAGCCCCATATCGAATAGCTCTATTGAACTTCGTGAGTTAAAGACCCAACCGCAGAATTGTTAGACATCGGCTTTATTCGTCCTAGTACTTCTCCTTGGGTGCTCCTGCTTTATTCGTGAAGAAGAAAGATGGGAGTATGCGACTTTGTATTGATTATCGGAGTCAATCATGTCACCATCAAAATAGGTACCCATTGCCACGTATTGATGACCTGTTTGACCATTACAAGGAGCCAAATTCTTTTCAAAGATTGATCTTCGTCTTGGATATCACCAAATTGAAGATTAGAACCGATGACATTCCAAAGACGGCTTTTAGAACTCGGTACGGGCATTATGAATTCCTAGTCATGTCTTTTGGATTGACTAATGCTCCTGCTTCCTTTATGGATATGATGAACCGAGTATTCAAGGAATATTTGGATCACTTTGTGGTCGTCTTTATTGATGACATCCTCATATATTCCAAAACCCGTGAAGATCATGAGAAACACTTGAGGTTGATACTCCAAAAGCTTCGTGAATATAAGCTTTATGCCAAGTTGAAGAAATGCGAGTTTTGGCTTGAGGAAGTAGCACTCCTTGGACACGTGGTATCAAGTCATGGAATATCTGTTGACCCAACAAAGATTGAAGCTATTCAAAGCTGGGAGCAACCTAAATCAGTGACCGAAGTACGTAGCTTTCTTGGTTTAGATGGTTATTATCGAGAGATTCGTAGAAGGTTTTCTCGAATCGCTACTCCATTAACTCAAATTGACTCGGAAGATACAAAGTTCGGTTGAACGAGAATGTGAGAAGATTTTCAAGAACTCAAGAGGAGACTCATTTCAAAGACTGCTCGACAATACCATCCGGTTCGGAGGATTTGTCATCTACGGTGATGTTGAGCAAAGGGTTAGGATGTGTTCTCATGCAACATGGGAAAAGTCATAGCTTTATGCCTCACGACAACTCAAAGAATATGAGAGGAATTATCCTACTCATGATCTAGAGTTGGCATTTGTTGTCTTCGTTTTAAAGATATGGAGGCATTACTTGTATGGGAGAAAGTAGAGATCTTTACGGATCATAAAAGCCTCAAATATTTCTTCACTCAAAAGGAACTCAACATGCGACAACGACGTTGGCTTGAACTGTTGAAATATTATGATCATACCATCCAATACCATCCTGGAAAAGCAAACGTGATAGCTGACGCATTGAGTAGAAGATCATATGCGGGTACGAGTGCGATATTGTCAACGCAAAGGCCCATTTTGTGTGACTTACAAAGGATAGAGATAGAGATAAAGACTCCAGGGACCCACGTGATGATGGCGAATATACGAGTAGAACCGACTTTAATTGATAAAGTTAAAGCTGCTCAAACTACAGACCTGGAGCTGATGCGTATGAGGAAGAAAGTGCAAGAAGGTGTTATGCCGGAAGCAAGAATCGATGATGAAGGAATACTTCGAGTCAACTCCAGACTTTGTGTTCCTTAACGATCCTGAGTTAAAGTATAAAATCATGATGGAGGCGCACAACACACCATTTACAATCCATCCTGGGAGTACCAAAATGTATCGTGATCTTCGTCATACATTTTGGTGGAGCAATATGAAGAGAGATAAAATTTGTTTTATGTCAAGGTGTCTAACTTGTCAACGAGTCAAGGCGGAGCATCAAGTACCCAAAGGTCCATTGCAACCACTTGAAATTCTAGAATGGAAGTGGGAGCAGATTACCATGGATTTCGTTACTGATCTTCCCAAGGTTTCTCAAGGCATTGATGTAGGGATGATGTGGATTAAT
Organism: Panax ginseng; assembly: GCA_020205605.1. Classification (NCBI taxonomy): domain Eukaryota; kingdom Viridiplantae; phylum Streptophyta; class Magnoliopsida; order Apiales; family Araliaceae; genus Panax; species Panax ginseng. Next base: position 147,397,252 of record CM035133.1, read on the forward strand.
TATTAAGCTGAGTCTCAACGATAAAAGTGATGAAATTTTTTTTAAATCATAAAAGATAGTAGATTTTATTCTCTAATTGACTCTTTTAATGGATTGTTTGATCCACTGCAGTTAAACTTGATGTCTATTGTATTTTATCAGTTTAACATTGTTGAAGGCTAATGATAATTTATTTTGCATTATCTTAGTCATAATATTTCTTCTTTGGGCTAGTTTGAGCTCACCCTTTTCTTTCACCGTTTCTCTGAAATGAAAACGTAGCCGGAACTAGTCGGGGGACGGAGTAATGGTCCGAGATGGTGTCTTAATAGTCCTCACTATTCTATAAATAGTGTGATAATAAATGTAATGAAGATTTTTTTTCTGAGAGTGGATATTTTCTAGAAGACAATATTTGTATTAAAACTCACAGTATGTATTTTGTTGTACTTTACACGACTGTTGTATAATTAAGTTGTATTTGAATTTTGTACCATGTATTTGGCGACTCGAGATGGGTGATGTATACCTATTTTGGGGGCGTCACAGTTGGTATCAAAGCTTAGGGATATGATCCTTGGCTAAGATGTAAGACAAGAACTAGGAGGGGAGAGACGGGGAATTCTTTCTCTAGTATGACCTACCTAAGTTTATTTGTTATTTAATTGGTTGGTCAGAGTATAGGGATAATATGTGATATGTTAATTAACCCTTGTTTTGTGGCGATTTTGAAATGACATCCGAGAATGTTGAGAACATTAATGGAGCACACGAGACCGCTGAGTCTCCACAGATCAATAATCAGGATAATGTGCATCAGGAAGGAGACATTCCTCAGGCAAACAACAACACTGACCAAGTGATGAACGATGGAATGTTCGGAGGCTTTATGCAATTCATGCGATATCAAGGTGATGCGGCTCGCATCCAAAATGCAGTGGAACACTTGGCAACTCTCTGACGGTCCCATGATGCGCTTTAAGGAACCCAGGACCACCGTAGTTTTTGAGAGAGCCAAAACCATTTATGGCGGAGACGTGGATTAAGCAGATGTATAATTAAGTTGTATTTAAATTTTGTATCATGTATTTGGCGACTCGAGATGGGTGATGTATACCTATTTTGGGGGCGTCACAACTATGCTCCCTCTCTTATTAAAAAAAATTCAACTAGACAAACGGGTATTAAAACTGATTGACACGTGACAAAAATAAAATTTAATATAAAAAAATATATTTTTTCTCTTCAAGTTCAAGTGGTTGATTATTTTATCCAGTGGCACTAATAACTATTTTATTATATAATTATATAAAATTTGGAAAATCAAAGGAGATGGAGACAGAAGGGAAAAAAGAGAGAACGAATGGGATACCAGCACTAATAAAGTAAAATTCTAAAATTTTTATTAATATATACCGATATCTCTTAACATTTTATTATTGTTTTTATTTAAAATGCAAATCATTTGTCATGCAACCACCGGATTAAAGTGAATAGTTTTATGATCGATGGTTGTGATAATAATAACGAGTTTAATATTTAGTTTATTGATTAAATAGTGAAATTAAACAATGAATTTGAAACCTAAATTTATAATTAATCATATTTAAGAATAAATTTTTTTGAAAGCCACACTATGAATACAATATAATTTCATAATCAAGTATATCATCACTAATACAATATCAAGAATTAATATATCCAATAAAAAAGAAAAAAATAAACTCACAAACAAGACTCGCATAAAGAGAAAATACGCTCTACAATATCAAAAACCAATAGCTCTATTAAAGATGAAAGAAATAAACTCACAAACAAATATCAGATAAGGAGAAAACAAACTTCACCAAAGGAAAAAAGAATAAACTCACAAACAATCCCAAGAAACTCAACTCAACTCAAGGAGGAAGGGATAAACTCAAAAACAAACCCGGCCACATAAAAGAAGAAATAAACTCATTCAAGTAAAAATCAAATCTGAGACCCAGGCCCACATAAAAGATGAAATAAATAAATTCATAAACAAGTCTCGTATAAAGTATAAAGAGAAAATAAGCTCTACAATATCAAGAACCAATAGCTCCACTAAAGGAGAAAAAAATCAACTCACAAACAAATCTCACATAAAGCGGAAACAAATTCTACCAAAAGAAGAAAAAATAAACTCACAAACAAACCCAACAAGCTCCATTAAAGAAGGAATGGACAAACTCAAACAAACACCACGTGAAAGAAAAAATAAACTCATTCGAAGTGAAAATCAAGTACTTGAGCCCTGCCCCACATAAAGGAAGAAATAAATTCGTGCGAAGTGAAAATCAAATTAAACTAAAACCCAACCCCACATAAAAAAGAGATAATTAAACTCACCCGAAATAAGAATCGAACCTAAAACTTAAAATCGAGCTACACATAAAATAATGTTACACCACTATATATTGAAATTTTTTGTATAGTAATAATCATGATTTTAAGAGTTGTAAAGAAGGTAGAATACAAATAGTATATACTACCAAATATGCAATTCATTTTCAAGTTATCTCATACCGAAAGAACCGGCCGGCCGGCCGACCCCTTAAAAAATGCACCAACATTTAGTCCCTACAAAGTATTGGACCTAGATCGATTATGTACCATAGTAGTACGGAAGATTTATTATTAGTATTACAAAGTCAATGTTGGACACTAGTTGAGAATGCAGGGTGGAAAGACCAAAGGCCTAACAACAAACTAAAACAATAATTCTTTTAGAAAAACAAAATAAAATAAAACTAACTAAAGATCAATGAAATTGTGACAACAAAAATAAAAACAATGCCATTTTATGGATTATGATACTTTTTTTGCTGATTTTTTTTAGAAAATAAGTTATTTTTTTGTTGTGATAAAACGATTTATATTTAATTAAATTTTCTTTTTAATAATTGTACGATAAAACTCCCATAAAAAACATTTGTGAAAAATCAAGTGAACATACACTAAATTTCATGCTAAAATTTATTAATTTAATTTTAAAATATTTTTGATAAAGAAATTGGGAGGAAATTAATAGAGAACTTCAATTACTATCAACGGCCATCAACTCACTCATTACAATCAAGACATGAGAGACTCACTTAAAAATTCACGATTAAATATATAATTGACAATAGTTTTAAAAATTTGTAAACATTAAATTTTAACGTGAAACTGAAATATTATAAATAGAGTGAAAAATCATCACACAAGTCTTGACGACCTCTGACAAAAAAAAATGCTAGTTTTTACTCATATTTCAAACTAACTATTCCTAAAATATTATATTGTGAGTGCATGGATAAAGACTTAACTATTAGGAATTAGGAATTGTGGATGTAGATAGATTACTAAAATTATGAAACACCAATTAATATTCACATAATAACACACTATATCCATATGCATGCATGCATGAATGCATGGTAATAAAATCTACAAGGGAAATTCATCATTCACAATTATGTTATAAATAATGTTATTATCACGTAAAAAAAATTCACATAATTTTTACGTACACATATGGATCCTACCTGTCAGGCGGAGGCTCAAAATATGCATGTGTGTATGTAATTATTTTTTATGTGTTAGTAGGATGGTTGAAGTTTCACGTACTCTCTTTCTCTCTCTCTCTCTCTCTCTCTATATATATATATATATTGTGTACGTACTCTCCTTTCTATCGCGTGCATGCCGACCTATTTCCTCCGCTTTACCTTCACCTTCTTCTTTATTTCTCTCTATATATAATATATACATATAAACAACAGATCATAACCAATAACGCTCCTACTACTTTTACACATCCTCATCTCTTCGCCGCCGTACACAGCCGCCGCTGGTACTGGCTACTTTTACCCCTAATTAAAAAAATACGTTTCGAATGAAACTCTTCAACATTACAGGACATGTCAAACATACCCACATCTCTCTCTGATTTTTGTCTCTCTCTATTCCGCTTAGCCATGTCCGTTGCCGATCCTTGGCCGTTTTCTTTCCATTAGATCGAAAAATTAAAATAAAGGGTCAGAAACTCCACTTGAAACGTTTCTCTTATCATTCTCTCTCTCCTCAACTCTTTTTTTCTGAGCATATGAAAAAGATTCGTGGGTTCTTGCTTAAACACCGTGTCGGTACCCTTTTCCGGCGCTTTCTCCGGAAAAACCGATTGCCGGAAAGGTACCACCTGCTGAACCCGGTTCCATTTTTCGACTCCAAACCCATCTCAAAGCTCTGCAGCTGGGGTAATCGCCTGAAAACCAAAGCAAAGGCCATTTGTGCCAAGGCTCCGGGTCATGGTTACGTACCCATGGGTGAAGACCCGTTTCAGGAGAAACCCACGGCGGTGCCTAAAGGTCACTTGGCGGTTTACGTGGGTCAAAAGGACGGAGACTTTAGGAGGGTTTTGGTGCCTGTGATTTACTTTAATCACCCACTTTTTGGTCAGCTATTGAGGGAAGCTGAGGAGGAATTCGGGTACAATCACCAGGGTGGAATCACCATCCCTTGTCGGATCTCCGAATTCGAGAATGTCAAGACCCGGATCGCCGCCGGAAAATGCTGACGTGGAAGTGACTAAGTTGATGTTTGATCCGGTCCACGATGATACGACCAAAAAAAACCACCAATTATGATTGTGATGGGTTTAGATTTTTGTTTAGATAGTGTTTTTTTTTTTGGTCATGTTTTTATTTTTAATAATAATGTTTTTTAGTTTTATAGGTTCATCATATATATATATATATATATATATATATATATATATATATATATATATATATATAGTTTGGTGTAATAAAATATATATGCTGTATAAATCAGTACAACAGATATATGGTTGGATTTCAATTCTTTTAATTAGCCAAACGGTAAATAGCAGGTCTTATAAATTATGAAACTATAAATTTTACAATGTGTAATTTTTTTTAAATAGTTTACAATATATTTATTATTGACTAAAATTAAAAATATTCATATTAATTTTGAGTATAAAAATATCATACGTTTCCTTCAAAAGTTAAGTCTTATGTATTGCGATTTTTTTTAACCAAATTACAGTTGCGACATATGTGCATAGAATTGGTAGGGATTAATAAAGAAAATAATATCTTATGACTATAGTTACGCGGATAATTATAGTTGATGATTGGTGATAATTTTAGATAATTTATAATATTTATTATTATAAAAAATTAAATAACTTTATTTTAATTTTGAATTTAAAATTATATATATAATTAATTTTTAAAAATTAATAATAATCTTATATTTTAAAAATAAAAAAAAATTATAATCAAATTGATCATCATCAACATAGGTGTCCTAGTCAAGATTTTAGTGGGAATCTATAAGAGAGTATTTTCTTAAAGCAAGAATCCATAAATAATAGTCCCCACATCCACTTGGGTGGGCAAAATCATTTTGTACATTATTAGTGTGATAATTTGTGTCAATGGTTAGGCCACATTACAAGTTATTGGAAATGGTCCATTACTATGGAATTGACACATGAAAAAATGTGCCCTTATTTTTAGGGTTTGAATAAATATTATTCAATGTCCTAATCTTACTCTATAGTTTAGTTGAATTTGGGCACTTGAGTCACATCAAATCTAGCCTCTTATATATGATTGCTTGAATTATGTTTATTTATTTTCCAAAAATCTCTCATTTAAAATTAAAAAAAAAACTTAAAACTCAATCACAAACTATATTATATATTTGACATTTTAATTAAAATGAATTAATTTAGTTTTTTGAATAAAATTTTAATGTATTTAAATTAATTTATAAACTATATTATGTTGTGCTTATATACTTGCAATAAGAGTTGATATATTTTTTTATTGCAACATATAGAAAAACTGTTAATTTCATCACACTATGTTGGGATATTATTTCATGTAATTTAGCTTTCTTATACAAAATCTTTACTCATAGTGGAAGAATATGAAAATATATTCTTTTATTGATCTTTTCTCCTTCTAGAGATATAGCATATATTTGTTATGGATCATTATAGGATATATACTATTTATACTATTACAAATAAGAAAGAACGGTCATCATTATAAATTGAAAATCGACATCGACTACTATTAATAGTGGACGGTAAAAAAAAACCTATCATCATTTATTAATATTACAGACGCTAATCAGGAACAAGAATTTGATTTGACCAATAAATTTTTAGAATTTAAAATTTATTAATTAGAGTTTAGAATTTATAAACTAGGGTTTATGGTTTATTAACTTTTCAATTTTGTTTTAGTTCAACCAATAGTATGTGCAAGTTGTTGATGAGAAAGAAGAAAAAAAAACAAATGAGAATAGGAAGTGTTTAAGAATTAAGATTCAAACAGGCTGTAACTTCATGTTCACCACACCATGGGAGAAGGATTAGATCTTTAGGCCCTGTTTGGATTTAGAATTTTTTTTAAAAAATAGTTTTGGAAATGATATATGTTTCGACTTTATATGTTGACTTTTTAATTGCGAGTTACGTGAGTAATTATAGTTGGTAATATTTTAATGACGTATCTATATAGTGAATCAATTTTGTAATCCTACATAATTTCATGTATTGATATACGTCGAAACCGTAATTCGGCAAAAAATTCTCGCAATACATAACATGACTCAATATTTTTGGGGAAACTTTTGTGAAATGGTTTTCATCTTGCACATCACTGGGCTACAAGGCCAAGGGAATAATATGGGCTTTGAACAAATTAAATTTGGGATCAATTACATTTTATAGTACATTTGAAAACATAATTACAAGAAAAATGTATTTATTAAATATTTACACAATTAATATCTTTAAAATTTTATTTTTATTATTAGTACATATTTATGCTTCCTTTAATTATGGGATGTGTTTTAATTTTCTGATGACATGGTAATTCAGTTTTTTTTTTTTAAAAAAATTGATTTCGCGTTTTTTTGGGGATTGTGTTCATTTTAAATTTTTTTTCTTCCGTATGTCGCTCTCTTTTCTTTTTGGAAACCCTTTTGGTGTTTTGTTTACTTTCTAAGCAAACCCTTATTCTTCTTCTTTTCTGTGTTTCTGTCGATTTCTCGGGGTAGATTTTTGTTGTCGGCGTTTGATTTTTACTTCGTGCTTGTCGTATTTTGCTTCAGATCGTGTTATTCTCAAGTTTTTTGGGTTGTTCCTATTTATCGGTACCACATTTTCTGACTTCTTTCTCTCTTTTTTCCGTGATGGTCTCCACGAGGAAGAGCATGGAGGGAATGGGGGTTAAGAAAGCTGATAGGAAGAGGAAAAGAGTTTCAGAAGATAATTATTTGGAGGATTCGAAGTTATCTGTAATGGTGAAGGATAGTAGTCCAAAGTCTTCTAAACAGGGGAAGAGGTTATTGTTGAAATCAGATGTTGATGATAAGAATATTGGGAGACATTCGAGGAAGAAGGCGAAATCACTGGTGTATATTGATTCCGATTTTGAAGGTTCTGCTGAAAAAGTTGTCAAAGAAGATAAAGTTGAGGCTCATAGCCGGAAAATGGTTCCACGGCAGAAACATTTGAAGGTTTGTTAATTGTTTTTTAAGAATTATATTTTTTAGTTGTTTTTGGTTTTTTGTGTTTTTATTTTATGCATGGTGGTGTTTTGGTTTGTATTGTTGTTTTTTTTGTTGTTCAGTAGTATTATGGATGTTGAATTTGTTGTTTGATAAAATCATTGTTTCCATTCGAGTGTATTTTCTCTCAAACACATTATATTATGTTTTAAGTTTTGTTCAATTTGTTGTTGTTAAAAAAATTTTTATTTTCATTCATATTTTAGTGTCCGTCAAGTATATTTTCTATTGGTCCTTAAAGTTTCTTTTTTGTGATCATACTGAGTTGTTATTTGTTGTAGTTACACGATAATTGTTATTTGGTTACCTTCCTTTATATGTTTGAAAGTCGATTTTTGTAATAGTTGTGAAAATGTATAATATTTCATTAGAGTTTGTGTTGTTTTAAGGATTGTTCAAATTGTTATTGTTTAAATCAATTGCTTTCATTCTATATTAAGATCGATACTATTAGATTTATTTTTGGTTACTACATTACATTTTTGTTATTATTTAGATTTATAATATCTTTGGTAACTTGCTTATTTTATTTTTTGTTACCAATATTGAAATGATTGAAACTCACGATACTATACTTGTTAACATGTATTTTGTTCGCAATAAAGTAACATAATAATTGTTATTTGGTTACCTTCCTTTGTATGTTTGAAACCCATTTTTGTAATAGTTGTTAAATTGTATAATATTTCATTAGAGTTTGTGTTATTTTAAGGATTGTTCAAATTGTTCTTGTTTAAATCACTGTTTTCATTCTATTTGAGTCTCAGATACTATTAGATTTTTTTTGGTTACTACATTATATTTTTTTTATTATTTAGATTTATAATATCTTTGGTAACTTGATATTATTCAAATTGTTCTTGTTTAAATCACTGTTTTCATTCTGTTTTCAAGTTGTTGATGAGAAAGAAGAAAAAAAAAACAAATGAGAATAGGAAGTGTTTAAGAATTAAGATTCAAACAGTCAGAATTTCATGTTCACCACACCATGGGAGAAGGATTAGATCTTTAGGCCTGCTTGGATTTAGAATTTTTTTAAAAATAGTTTTGGAAATGATATATGTTTCGACTTTATATGTTGACTTTTTAATCATGAAATTACGTGAGTAATTATAGTTGGTAATATTTTAATGACGTATCTATATAGTGAATCAATTTTGTAATCCTACATAATTTCATGTATTGATATCGTCGAAACAAGTAATTCAAAAAAAATTCTCGCAATACATAACATGACTCAATATTTTTGGGGAAACTTTTGTGAAATGGTTTTCATCTTGCACATCACTGGGCTACAAGGCCAAGGGAATAATATGGGCTTTGAACAAATTAAATTTGGGATCAATTACATTTTATAGTACATTTGAAAACATAATTACAAGAAAAATGTATTTATTAAATATTTACACAATTAATATCTTTAAAATTTTATTTTTATTATTAGTACATATTTATGCTTCCTTTAATTATGGGATGTGTTTTAATTTTCTGATGACATGGTAATTCAGTTTTTTTTTTTTAAAAAAATTGATTTCGCGTTTTTTTGGGGATTGTGTTCATTTTAAATTTTTTTTCTTCCGTATGTCGTCTCTTTTCTTTTTGGAAACCCTTTTGGTGTTTTGTTTACTTTCTAAGCAAACCCTTATTCTTCTTCTTTTCTGTGTTTCTGTCGATTTCTCGGGGTAGATTTTTGTTGTCGGCGTTTGATTTTTACTTCGTGCTTGTCGTATTTTGCTTCAGATCGTGTTATTCTCAAGTTTTTTGGGTTGTTCCTATTTATCGGTACCACATTTTCTGACTTCTTTCTCTCTTTTTTCCGTGATGGTCTCCACGAGGAAGAGCATGGAGGGAATGGGGGTTAAGAAAGCTGATAGGAAGAGGAAAAGAGTTTCGTAAGATAATTATTTGGAGGATTGAAGTTATCTCAGAATGGTGAAGGATAGTAGTCCAAAGTCTTCTAAACAGGGAAGAGGTTATTGTTGAAATCGATGTTGATGATAAGAATATTGGGAGACATTCGAGGAAAGAAGGCGAAATCAACGGTGTATATTGATTCCGATTTTGAAGGTTCTGCTGAAAAAGTTGTCAAAGAAGATAAAGTTGAGGCTCATAGCCGGAAAATGGTTCCACGGCAGAAACATTTGAAGGTTTGTTAATTGTTTTTTAAGAATTATATTTTTTAGTTGTTTTTGGTTTTTTGTGTTTTTATTTTATGCATGGTGGTGTTTTGGTTTGTATTGTTGTTTTTTTTTGTTGTTCAGTAGTATTATGGATGTTGAATTTGTTGTTTGATAAAATCATTGTTTCCATTCGAGTGTATTTTCTGAAACACATTATATTATGTTTTAAGTTTTGTTCAATTTGTTGTTGTTAAAATTTTTATTTTCATTCATATTTTAGTGTCTGATACAAGTATATTTTCGGTTGGTCCTTAAAGTTTCTTTTTTGTGATCATACAGGTTGTTATTTGTTGTAGTTACCTGATAATTGTTATTTGGTTACCTTCCTTTATATGTTTGAAAGCTGATTTTTGTAATAGTTGTGAAAATGTATAATATTTCATTAGAGTTTGTGTTGTTTTAAGGATTGTTCAAATTGTTATTGTTTAAATCACTGTTTTCATTCTATATTAGTATCAGATACTATTAGATTTATTTTTGGTTACTACATTACATTTTTGTTATTATTTAGATTTATAATATGCTGGTAACTTGCTATTTTATTTTTTGTTACCAATATTGAAATGATTGGAAACTGCTGATACTATACTTGTTAACATGTATTTTGTTGCAATAGAAGTAACATAATAATTGTTATTTGGTTACCTTCCTTTGTATGTTTGGAAACTGATTTTTGTAATAGTTGTTAAATTGTATAATATTTCATTAGAGTTTGTGTTATTTTAAGGATTGTTCAAATTGTTCTTGTTTAAATCACTGTTTTCATTCTATTTGAGTCTCAGATACTATTAGATTTTTTTTGGTTACTACATTATATTTTTTTTATTATTTAGATTTATAATATGCTGGTAACTTGATATTTTATTTTTTGTTACCAATATTGAAATGATTGAAAACTGCTGATACTATAATTGTTAACATGTATTTTGTTTCAGTAGAAGTAACCTGCTAATTGTTATTTGGTTACCTTCCTTTATATGTTTGGAAACTGATTTTTGTAATAGTTGTTAAAATGTATAATATTTCATTAGAGTTTATGTTGTTTTAAGGATTTTTTTCAAAATGTTATTGTTTAAATCATTGTTTTCATTCTATTTGAGTATCAATTACTATTAGATTTATTTTTGGTAAATACTTTAGATTATTGTTAATATTTAGATTTATATTATGTATGTAACTTGTTATTTTATTTTTTGTTACCAACATGCAAATGATTGGAAATTGCTGATATCATTCTTGTTAACATGTATTTTATTCCAATAGACTTGGAGATTGATGATTGTTGATGGTTTTTTTTCTAAAAATTATAATTAATTTTGGTTATGATCAACTGCTGAAATTATTTTGGTTATCATTGATATTGTTCATTTAAAAGTTTTTGGTTTAAAGTTTTAATGTAGTTTTTTAATTTGGTTAATGTGTTTTTAATGTAAGTTTTTGCATTTTTAGATTTGGGATCTATTCTATGAGGAGAATAACCGAAATTTTTCAGCAAAAATAATTTATTGGTGTGATATGGATGTTCCTAATATTATCAAGAACAAATTGTCTGAGGTACAATTGAATAAGTTTAGGTTGACATGTTTTGGAAAATTTTTAGAGTTTGGGCAGCCACAAATGTTTTCACAGATTATTCATCAGGCTTTGATTAGGGAAGTTTATCAAAGGGATGATGGGGAGTTGTGGTTTCTATTTGGTGAGAGACGGGTAAGGTTTGGATTGCCCGAATTTTGTTTGATTTCTGGCTTGCATTGGCAAGGAAATGAAAATATTGATGGTTTTAAGGGGATTCAAAATCTGTTGGTGGAGAAGTTTTTTGGTGATGAGGTTGTCACCCGTTCTACTATTGGGAGGATATATAGGAGCGTTGTTTTTTATGATGATGATGATGAGGCAATTAGGATGTCCATTATTTTATTGGTTTTTAATTTCATTCTAGCTTCTGTTTCCGACAATTATCTTGATCAAACTTTGTTTAACTTTTTGTGTTATGGGGATATTGAAAGTTATCCATGGGGTAAATTTGCTTTTCAATGTATTAAAGAATTCTTTATCCATTGCAGTCAAGGGTCATGTAAGGAAGGATAAGCATGGTGGGGTGATTTACAATTTTTATAAGGATGGTTATTGTAAATCTTACAAACTTAATGGATTACCTTATGTGTTTCAAGTTTTTTTGTTTGAAACAATACCTACTTTGAAAGTCAGAGGATTTTGTGTTGATGACCATGCTGCAGAGTTGAGATTATTTAGATGGAGGGAGTTAGGAAAGCCTCCCAAGAATGAGAAATTGAATGACCTTGTTTTTGGATCTGGTCAGGTATGTTGGTTTCCATTTGCTTTATATTTGGTTTCCTTTTATATTTATATTGGTTACTGTATTTTTTTTGTACTGTTTTGCTTATGTTTTATATTTACTGTTTTTGACATTGTATATTTGTTGTTATTATTATGTTTCAGTTGATCATTCAGAATATTGTTCCTACGGAGGATGAAAAGGTTCGGTTGGGGTTGGGGGGTTTTCATTTTTTTAATGAAAATGATAGTGGAGTCAAAATTTCTGATTTTAAAGTTGAATCATCGAGGAATTTTACTGATATTGGATTTTCTATTTCTGATCTTGAAAAAGTTATCGATGCACGGGTTAAACCTTTGGAAAGTAAGGTGATGGAGGTGAAAAAAGAGATTGAGAATTTGGGTGTTGAGTTAAAAGACCAACTGCAAGTGTTTGAAATTCAAATTTGCAGGGATGTAAAGAAGATGATCAGAAAATATTTATATGGTCAGTCTGGTTATAGCAAACATAGAAATGTTACTGTTGATGATGATGATGATGATGATGACGATGGTGATGATGATGATGGTGCTGCTCCTGATGGTGATGCTGCTGCTGCTGATGATGATGGTGATGGTGTTGATGATGCTGATAATGATGATGATGATGATGGTTCTGCTGCTGATGATGAAGATGATGAGTTGGGTGAGAACGTTGATGGTGGTAATGTTAAAGGGAGTGTTGATCCTCCTGTTGGTGGTGTAGTTGGAAATCAGTTTGAGGAAGAGGATGCAAAGGTTTACATTTATTTTACTTTTTCATTTTATTTTTCGTGGTTATTAAGTAAATGCTTACTTTTTTCTCGCTTTTTTATTAATGATTGAGAAGCAAGAATGTCGCTTTAAATTCTTCTGGGAAGGAGATTATTGTTTATACGCCTAGAAGAGGGGTTCAAATTCATTTTAAAGATGAAAAGGTTAAACATTTTTTTTAAAAATGTTATTTTTTTAAAGTGTTATATTTATAAATTGTATTTTTTTTTTATAAAATGAGAAGATGAATGATGTTCCTAGCTTTGATATTTTAAGTCAATCCAGTGGAAAGAAAATTGTTGTTTTTACCCCAATTGAGGTTTGTTATTTTTTTTATAAGCAGTTTCCTTCGTTTGTTGTATTAGTTAGTTTGCCATAGTGTTTATGTTTATATTGATCAAAAGTTTTGTATTTTTAATTTGCTATTGACCTTGTTTTTTGTGTCATGTATTGTAAAACATTATAGGGTAATAAATTTGAAGGATCAGACATGTCTATTCTTGATGAGTTGGTGTTAACAACTCAGGATTTAATTCAATATGCTGAAGTTGAAAAATCTGCGAAGAAACCAATTAAGGCGCCCGCTCGTTCGCACAGGCCATAAGAGTCTTTTTTTGAAGAGTCCTTTCACTTCAAAGTTTGGTTTAGCTGGTTCTACCTCTTCAGATGTGGATGTTCGTCAATTACATGTGATTGTCAAGACTTCCGGATATCCGTATGGGTATTCCTTCGAAAGTCAAGATGTTCTTTTTTGAAAGGTGGTTTAAGATTGGATTAAATAACGTAAAAATGTATGTATATTGAGTTTAATATATTTGCATTATGTTTTTATTAGGATATAAATTCATTACTTTTAAATTTCCAATATGTTACTGTTTTGAAGGATTGACAAATTTTCGGGTAACAATGACAAAATTGAGCCTTCATTCAGATTTGGGTCTGTGTCAATAGACTCAAAAATGTGGTTTTACAAGCTTAAGACCCTAGGGCAGTGGCTTGATGATGATGTGAGTTTTCTTATTACCTTTGAATATATGTTTGTTAGTTTCGGCTACCTTATATAATGATATTGGTTACTATATGTGTATGTATTGGTTACTATTATGTTACAGTATTTTTTATTTTCCTTTGTTTATCTCTGATTGTTATTTTGTTTTTAATTTTTGTTCAGCACATCAACATCTGCATGTATTACATTCGTAAAATGGCTAAGCATTCGAACACAATCCAAATAAGGGTTACAACAACATATTGTTGGTTTCATATCAAGTTGACCAATTTATATGGGAAATATTGTAATATAAATTGTGATAAGAATCTGTTGTTGGCCTCTGGTGATATAGCTGAGTACATTCATGGGTTTCTGAGGGAACTCAACACACCGTGGGTTAATGTCGATTTTGTCATATTTTCCATTCATATGTCAGCTCTTGGTCATTGGTTTCTGTTGGTGTTTGATGTGTATCGCAGAGTATTAGTGGTTTATAATTCTCTACAACAGGATAGAAATGTAATGCGTACAAATATTATGGATGTGTGCGAGCCGTACATCTTTATTCTTCCCATAATTTTGTCTAGTTGCATGATTTTGAAAGAATAAAGTGATATTGATTTCAATAGTGTTCCATACCGCAACAAAGGAGAACATGATATCATTGATCTCGAATTTGCCGAGGGTCTTCCGGAACAAATTGAAGGGTAAGTTTCCAATTACTTTTATTTGTTCAGTTTTGTATATATAATGAAGTCTGTTTTGATTTGTGTTATATATTTATTATTTTTTCAGTGATTGCGGAATGTTTACAATCTGTTTTGCGGTACATTTCATTCATCAGATGATTTCTGAAATGCCAAAACCATTTTCGATCCTTCAATACCGTAGGAAGCTATGTGTCAACTTGTTTAATCATGCGAGAAACAAACATTTAGGTGGATATGAATCTGACTCAAAATATCCAGGAAGATTGGCTACTGAAGACTAGTATGCTTATGCATCTTGTTATTTTTATTTTTTTGTCTATTTGATACTAATTGATATGGTTATTGTTTGTGGAAATTCGTTGTAATTATTCTGAATTGATGTGGTTATTGGTTGTGGAATGTTTTGTAAGTATTATGATGGTGAATGATGTATTAATATTTACTAGTGGAAGTATGAGTATGTTTTGTTGGCTCTCATTATTGTTATTTGTTTTGTATTTAATTTTCGTAATTATTACTGTTAACATTTTTATTTATGGTACTGTTGGTTTCTAAATTTTAATATTACGGTATATATTTGAATTGGTATTGGTATCCAATTAGTATTAATAATATTTTGTAAAAAAACATGTAAAAATTAATAATGTTGTTTCCTGTTTTAATCATCAGTTTTGTTGGGTAATCAAATAGTTGTACTTATGTACAAATTTAAAATTCAATTTGTTAGATTTTTTTGCATTTGTGGGTGTGTTAATAGTTGTATCTATGTACAAATTTAAATTTCAAATAGATATAATTTGTTGCCGTATATGTTTACACCTTTTATTATTTTTTTTAGTTAGTTATAGTTGTGTTGGTTCATAAACAATCGAACCATGTTAAACAACTATCTGCTTACAAAATTAATTAATAGATTATTTTTAAATTAATATAATCGTTTTGATAAACCTCAAATCATTTATTATAAACAATATATATTGTTTGTGAACCATCACAACCATAACAAAAAAAAATATAATATCATGTGTAAAATGTGATATATTTTCTTGTTATTTGATTCCACATTTTTTGAAATATTTTTATTCTAATTAATATCTTTTACAAAACAAGTAGTTCTAACTACAAATAAAATAATATGTAATGATATATTTATGAATATTTTGGTTACTACCAAAAATCAAACTAGTTACTTGTAAATGCAATTTTGGCTACCAAGTGAACTACGAAAAAAATATGCAATTACAAAAATTTTAATTAACAGATTAATCTTTAATTAATATAAAAATTTGGTAGAATTATTTGTTTTTTTAAAAAAAATTAATGAAATTAAACACATTTCAAAACAGTGAATCAGCCATAACAGGAAAATATATCACATTTTACACATTATATTATGTTTTTTTTGTTATGGTTGTGTTGGTTCACAAACAACATATAGTGTTTACAATAAACAGTATTTGTGGTTTACCAAATAGTTATAAAATTTGATTTATTTAATATATAAAATGATTACAATATGAATGTATATTGAGCAACCTCAGTAAGCATCAAAGAGCCTATTACAAATTCTTTTTTTAAGAATGAAATATATTACAACGTTTTTGGCTTCAAAATTGGTGGATTATTGCATGTTTTTTTGTTGTGTCCTTTTTGTTGGCATCGCTACGCATTTATTCGAATCGGTATTTTCGGACACATCGCCATTGTACTCCGATCTTTGGTCGTCCAAATTTGTCTTGTACTTGGTGGTTTGACACATATGTTTTTAATCTCGTCTGAAACATCCCAATTCTCTTTTTGTCGTCCAATGGCATGATGGAAGCTGAATATGTGTCCACCAAAGTTTTTTTTGAATAGTATTTTGAGCAAAAATCATAACAGCTCATATTCCGTTTGCTAATAACAACAACAGCGTGTGAACAAGACATTTCATGGTATTGAAATTTACAGCATGTGTATGTCTTTTTTTCCCATATCCACGATAAATTGTTTGGTGACATCATAAACAGTAAAAATCACTAGATTCGATGTCTCAACCTACAACACAAATTAATAGTTTAGTTAGTATGTATAATAATTACTTTTTTTTTTAAAAATATATATAAATAATTTAATTCATATGTATTGTCTTTAGAATTCTACAGGTTTATATTGGTAACCAAAATTCATATTGTGGTTTCATATAAATGTTAATGCTATTTTTCAAAAAAATGCAATAACAGTATATGGGTTTTATGACTGACCTTAAGTTTCTTTGAATCGTTGATATTATCTTGCAATCTTCTCTCAGCTGTTGTGGATAGATTTGTGAACGTTGATATTGCTGACTGTTTATTTGTGAAATACCACCTTTGAACCATACAACGTAGGCATTCAATCATCGACGCAACTGGAAGGTCTCTAATTCCCTTGATTGCATGGTTAATAGATTCAGCGGTGTTTGAAGTCATTGTTGAATACCGCCATAGCCCATGGAGCCTCGTGCACTTTTCTAGCTTAACTTCTTCCTCCGGATATGTTCTTATTCTAGTATCAATTGCATCAAGTTCAAATGTGTATGTTGAATTCTTCTATAATGTAAGCCCTACAAACCAAGTTGTATGCTTTTTTATCTCTTCTCCTTTCTTTTTGAATCTGCTTTTTAATATTTTTCGTAATATGGTATGTATATGAACCGTGTATGACATCGTGAAACACACAGCTTAAGTCCTTAATAATTTCTTAATGTCTATCTAAAACGATGCATTGTCCTTCTTCTAACACCACAAGCATTTCTCAAATTGATGAAAACCATCTCCATGATGATTCATTTTCATCACAACAATCGCAAAAGCAATCCAGATGATGTTCCTGTTTGCATCTTGCGCTTCTTGCTATGAAAGCGATGGTACCCCGTAGTTTAACTGTATGAATGTGCCATCAACTACAATGATTGGGAAACAATGTTGCCATGCTTCGATGGATGCTCCTATTGCGAAGAAGAGATATTTGAAGCGACCATTTTTTTCCAACTCCAATGATGTGATGGATCCTGAAATGAATTTTAAAGTAAGGTTAATATAATTATATGTAATAAATATTGTCCAGATTTGTAGTTAGGATTTCTATGTGTATTACGTTTGCTATATAGTAACTTATATTTTAATGCTTTAGATAGTATCTAAAATGTTATTTAATAGTTTCATTTCACGTATATATTTGTCTACTGCAAAAATCAGATTTAGTTATATTTAAGTAAAATAAGTAGTAGCCATACATGTATTTGTAAGTAACTAAATTACTTAATTTAGTAACCAAAATAATTTAAACATTTATTAAATAATTTTAAATTGTTACTGGATTTGTTTTTTACAACATGTGCAACCAAGAGAGACTGATCGAGTGTAGTCGTGTGGATTTTCTCTTACTTTTTGCATTGCTTTTTCCTTTGATCTCCATGCTTTTTGGTAGGAGATGGACACATTATACTCCGTCATCATGTCTTCCACAATGTCAGTTGGTGTGTAAATTTTCTTGAAGTTAGTTAGTTTATGCTTAATGCACTCCTTTAACCATCTCACCGCTTTGTTTGTTCGTGATCTCCAAACAAAGATGTTTGACGAACAAGTGTGTATATCATTAAATTCTCTTACCTTGAACATAGTTTTTTTTCGAAACTTTGATGTTCTTAGTTTCCATTTGAAATTTCCATTGTCTATGCATACCAGAACAAAATCTTGACCACTTGTTCTTTCAACCTTGTGTTGTCTGTTTTGCCTTATGGAATGTAGCCTTATTGCTTGTGAAAGAATTTTCTTGTTTATGTATGTTTGATGTAGTTTGACTTCAAAATTATTTGGATCTGAAATTACCTCATCACATTGTACTGCAATGTTTGCTATGTTCTGCTTTCTGACTGTTTCTTTGTCAATTACTTCAATTGCCAGCTGCTCAACATATTGTGATTCATTTTGGTCTTCTTGTGTTGCCAACGAACCAAATTCATAATTCCACTGTGTCAATCTCATTGGCGCTTCTTTTTTATATATTCTTCTTCATTTATCACGCTATGTAAGCTCAGTAGTCCTCCAATGACTTGTTCATAATCTATAATTAGTGGAAACTTTCCATTTTCATCCGATCTTCTACCGGCTTCCATATAGAATCTTAAGGTTGCTTCATTTGTCACCTTGATTGAGGAATGTTGCTTTAATAATCAAATTTGATTGCCAATTCAGTTGTGTTGTAGTCCGTGATTTAATGCAAGATATATCATGTTGTGCATTTTTGTGAATGAACAGTTTGAAGGTGCTAGTAGGCCGGTAACTTCGAAATTTGTATATTGGCTACTGTCGGTCCATGTTCCGTTGAAGTAAATTACAATTGGAAGCATATCCATGGTCCGAATACTGAAACTGTAACATTCACACAATAATGTAATTAGTATCCAAATCTTTACATGAATATTTCCAAATCTTTGTACGCTTAAGAAAATATGATTGTTACTGTTTCACAAACTAATTTGTAACTGATATAATTTAAATGTACTGTTTAGATACTAAAGCAACTTTATTAAGTAACTAAAGTAGACGTATTTAGTATCAATTATTATGCATCAAAGTGCTTTCAGTTTGTTTATAAACAAATCACAAATTAAAATGACCTGAAGATGAAATACTATATATTAAACACTAAAAACAGGGAATCCAAATATAATTATATGAATTTTGCCAAATTTTGATATAAATGCTTCAAAAATATGCATTTGTAACAAATAGTAGTTGGTTATTGAAATTACAAAATCAATTTAATTGGTTACCAAATTAAAACAATTCAGTAACCAAAATATACGTTATTGGTATCTCTGTTACTGGAAAGTGATGTTTTCATTCATTTCATATCCAAAACATAAATTATAATGTACCTGAAAATGAAATACTAAATATTAAACACTTAAAACAAGGAATCCAAATATTATTATATGAATGTTGCCTAATTTTTATATAAATGCTTCCAAAATTGGCATTAGTAACCAATAATATTTGGTTATTAAGATTTCAAAAGCTATTTATTTGGTTACCAAATTAACACTATTCAGTAACCAAAATATACGTTATTGGTATATCTGTTTCTATAAAGTAATGTTTTCATTCCTGCCATAAACAAAACACAAATTATAATGTCCCTGAAAATGAAATACTAAATATTAAAAACTAAAAACAAGGAATCCAACTATTTTTATATGAATGTTGCCAACTTTTTATATAAATGCTCCAAAATTTGGCATTAGTAACCAATAGTATTTGGTTGATGAAATTACAAAAAACTATTTAATTGGTTACCAAAATAACATTATACAGTAACCAAAATATAAGTTATTGGTTTCTTTTGTAATGTAAAGTAATGTTTTCATTGCTTCCATATCCAAAACACAAATTATAATGTGCCTGAAAATGAAATACCAAATATTAAACACTAAAAACAAGGAATCTAAATATTTTTATATGAATGTGGCCAAATTGTAATACAAATGACTCCAAAATTGGCATTTATAACCAATAGTTTTTGGCTACTGAAATTAAAAAAAAACTATTTAATTGATTACCAAACTAACATTATTCAGTAACCAAAATATAAGTTATTGGTTTCTTTTGTAATGTAAAGTAATGTTTTCATTGCTTCCATATCCAAAACACAAATTATAATGTCCCTGAAAATGAAATACCAACTATTAATCACTAAAAATAAGGAATCTAAATATTTTTATATGAATGTGGCCAAATTGTTATATAAATGACTCCAAAATTGGCATTTGTAACCAATAGTATTTGGATACTGATATTACAAAAGTTATCTACTTCGATTTACCAATTTAACATTATTCAAGAACCAAAATATAAGTTATTGGTATTTTGTTATTTGTAAATTAATGTTTTAATTACTTCCACGAGCAAAACACAAATTATAATGTCCCTCAAAATGAAATAATAAATATTAAACACTAAAAACAAGGAATCCAAATATTTATAATAATGTTGCCAAAGTTTTATATAAATGTTTCCAAAATTGGCATTTATAACCAATAGTATTTGGCTATTGAAATTACAAAATACTATTTAATTGGTTACCAAACTTACATTATTCAGTAACCAAATTATAAGATATTGGTATCTTTTTTACTATAAATTAATGTTTTCATTGCTTCCATATCCAAAACACAAATTATAATGTCGTATATTTTGAACACTTAAAACAAGGTAAACAAATCTTTATATGAATGTCCCCAAAACTTTGTATGCGTATCAAAATTGTAGTGAACAACAAATATTTTTTGTTATAAATATTTCCCCTGAAGTTGAATTCGTAGGTAACAAAACATGATTTCAATTTTTATATATTAACTGATTCGTACCTTTGTATTCAGTATCCAGATTCGGTTTTCAATCTTTGTTTATATATCTTCTTTCAGTTTCGGAAACCTCTGATCGATTTTGTGCATGTCGATTTTTGATACTCTGTTTTCGCTTTTTCGTGCTTTTGAATTAGGATTCTTCTGTATGAATGCTTCTGTTTCTTATCGATTGATCTTATCTTAAAGATGATCAATTAGTTGAAGATGATGATTATCTGTAGAAGCTTTCAGATTTGGTCTAAAATGGAGCATTCGTTTTTTTTTCGTTGATTTTTGAATTTTTTTTAGTAGGTAACTGACGTGAATAGTGGAGTAGTTTTCTCCTTAAATTAAGGTGTTTGTATTTCAGTTGATTTGGTTTATATGACGTGGATTGCACTACTATTGATATTAATTTATATTATTGCACTATTACTATAATTAGTTAATTGGTGCACTATTATTGTAATATCTTTTTAATACTTGTATACTTATGTAAAGGACCCTTAAATTTGGAGTTATTGGGCTCTTCAAATTAAAGTTGGCAGATCTATAGAAAAACCCATCACAAAATCTTAACAATGGTTTCGGCCCATATTCAAGATGGGTTCAAGTACATTTTGCTTTGCCATGGTATCAGTGAGATGGACAAGTCTTAAACTATAGATCTTATAGTGACGGTTTTCACCGTTATTATTAATTTATAGCGATATTTTTATTATGAAAATATTAATTTCTTATATAAATTGTATTTAAAGTTATTCAATAAAATCCTAAATAATATTCTATCCATATTAAAATTACTAGAGCTTGACTTCTAAAATAAACTTGTAAACTTTCAATAATTCATAATAGATATGAATTTATTTAGTTTTATTACAAACAACTACAACTTTTAAATTAATTAAAAGATACTACTACTTACCATACCATGATTTGAAAATTTAAGTAAATTCATATCATTTCGAATTTCTAAGTTGAACTAAAATAATCAAAATATTTTTACAGATTAGGATCCCCTCCGCTGTGCTAACTTCTGATTTCTCTAAAATGGTTCCTTTAAAATACATATCTTTCATTTTTTCAAATATAAATTTAGCGTCACAAATATAAAATTTAGTGATATAATAAAATTCGTCTCAAATATTTAGTGAAACAATAAAATAAAATGTAAATAATTGTGTGGTTGGTACCATCACTAAATTTATTTGTGTCGTTAAATGAACATTTAGAAAAATTAGAGGATAAGTAAGTGTACACATTCAATGACATAAATATTATTTAATGACATGATAAATTCGGTGAGACAATAAAATTTATCGTAAATAATTGTGTCGCTTATATTACAAAATAGTAATTATTATATCAATAATATATATTTTAAAAAAAAATTAAAAGATAGATATAATGGCGGGATCTTACTCCTTCGATGGAGTCCATCACCTTCAAAAGGGCTGCTGATTCCATTCAATCATTCTGTCCATTATTTAAATTACCAACTTTTTTTTGTTGGATTATTTTACTTATTATTTTATCACAGATGTAGCTCGATAAGGTCTAATTAAATAGGACAGGCTGATTATCTCTTCGTTAAATATATATTATATCTTATCTTGATTCTCATTATATGCAAGGGTTAGTCCAATAATTTATTTAATTAGATATTTTACCTTCATTACACTTATATTTTAATTTCTTCCAAAACTACCAGAAAATCGGACATCTGAGACGCACAATTCCGTCTCAAAATATCAAAAATTGGTTTCAAATTTAGAATTGAGACGGATTTTGACAATCTCAAAACCCGTCTCTAAATAAGAAGGTCGCTAAATTTGAGACCGCCTTATTATCCGTCTCTAAAATAACAGACCCATTTTTCCATCTCTAATTCTATAGATCATAATTACTTGTTTGAAACGAATTATATCCCGTCACTAAATTTTGAAGGCTTTCTTTGGCATTAAAAAATATCTTTGAAACGATATGTAACAGTCTCTAATCCGTCTCAAAATTACACTGTTATTTATATTTTGCATAATTTTGTACTTTTTGAATGTTACACCCAAAGAAATTTTATAAACAAAAAGTTTTATTTAAAGAAAAATAATAATATTAAAACACAATAATGATACTAAAAATATCATTTTAAAACATTAATTAATATATACAATCTGTCTTGAAATATAAAAATTAGTTGAAACTCAAACATATACATCACTATCTACATTCTCACCGCCCGGCCCCTAGCCAATTGCCATCTATCCTGCACCCATTATCATCGTTCCTATCACCATCTCAAATAAGGTGATTGCATACACCACTTTGAATGAAGTAAAGATTGAGGTAGAGTACTGGAACTCATTCGCTACCATATATAAGAGCTGTGTCAGGGTCTTCCTTTCTTCCCACAGTAAAACTTCGAGTCACCATGCTTTCTTCCTGGCCTGCTTGAAATCCATATCATAATTAACGTACAACAATTCGTTTGTTCTTTTTTTTTTAATATATATTTTCAGAAGCTGGCATGTATGTAAAAAAAAAATGATTATCTTACTAGGTATGCAAGTAGTCTTCCTAGTAATCTTGCAATCCTGGCCAGAGGTGGTCACATCCTTATAATAGCAAGACATATATTACTAGGTATGCTTAGGCAAGTGCTTCGTGATCTCAACCTAGATTGAACTTGTGGCTCATAATTGAGAAACTCTCAAAAAAAACCAAGTGCGGAGCGAAGTAGAGCTGAGTCCATTTCACTCCACGATGGAAGCGGAGCGACCGAACGGAACTGAATGGTTATGTATTACAGTATGGTACAATGTTATAAGTGCATTATGAGTATTTAGACTATAATGTAAATTAGGATTGAGATAGAAGTAGTAGTTATATATACTCTCTATTGTAAAACCTTATGCACCAAGATCATAAATAAAACAACTTCTCTTGCCTCTCCCGGGGAACGTACTTAAATTGGGAAATCACGTAAATTTCTGTGTTGATTCTTTATTATTGTGTATGTGCGTGTGTGCATGTGTGTGATCCGATTCTAACACAACCACTCTCCTCGCATCCTCAACATCCACCCTACTCCTCAGCTTCTTTATCAATATTGATTTGCAGGCAAAAACTTCCTCCCGAATACATCACCCCAAATTTGCCACGACCCAGTTAATCTCCCAGCTTGTATATATGTCTGCTCAATTTCATAACCTGTGGGATTCTCCAATTATATGGAACATGTAACTGAAAAAGGTTAAAGCTCCAACTGGTGTTGCATTTCTGTCGTATAATTTAGATAGAATGGCATGGTGGAATATATGCACACTAGTAATAAAGAAACTTGACTGAAGGAATATATAAATTAAAGTTGAGAAAAACTAAAATCATCTGTTTGACAACTGGGGTGTGTTACACTAGTGTTAGGGAATCAGATCAAACCCATTTCAGTTTGTACCGGTGAAAAAGATCTTCAGTTCGTACATTCTTGAATGTGCTGCAGACTACAAAATTTAAGCCCGAACGTAGAAAATAGAGAATCAATATTACCTAGAAACACCCATTAGTACCACCCTTACTTGTAGAAAAAACATGAATTTCCTAGACATTGAGAGAATTCAAACAAAACCCACATGCATTTATATGAATATAAAAAAAACACATTAATTCAAGGACTACCATAGCATGGGGTTTGGAAAAAAAAATTAACTACAAGTTAGGCAACACACCCCCATGGCCGGTCCCTTCAACATTTTGTTTACTGATTCAAAACGTGGTCCTAGCTAGTTTGGAGTTTTGGAAATGTCCATCCTCCCCTCCTGATATAGTGATATTAGGGCAAAGCAGAAACACGTGTAAGCAAATAAGCCATAAGCAAAATCAAATAGGTCAAATCATAAGGCAAACAGTACAGTTAGTTTTCAATTAATCAATACATACTACAAAATGAAATGAACCCAAATTTGGTTCAAATATATAACATTCAGCAGTAAATTTCAAAAACTTGTAAACCCTAACTAACAATTTCGCTTTTATATAAGGAAATTCAAGCACATTTGGCCTTTTTTCGTTATTATATCAAAGATATATAGTTCACTTGGGAAATTAGGGCATGGATTCTCTGTTTTTACATTCTCAGTGTCAACCTTACACACACAAATTCGGTTTCAAACTCCGTCTCAAAATTGAATAATTTGAGACAGAATGTTTCTAAATTTCCGTTTCAGATACTCAATTTTATGGTAGTGTTTAAGACCAAATATTTGAGGATATAGAATGATTCATTCAAGCTGGAATGTAATGAATCGCTCCGGCCTCTTCATTGTATTCCATTCTCTATTTCATTCATTCACTAATTTCATTCCTTCAATTCAAGCGTAGCATTAATATGTAAAGATCAGTGTACATTAATTGTGATCACCAATCATTTATTAATAATACTTTTTTAATTCACAAATAAATTTATCCTCAACAAATAACATCAATATTATCATATTAATTATTGAAAGCATCATTTAAATAAATTTATACAAAATTTGAACCAGCTTTTTCAAAGTTTCAGATGGCTGTCAAGATTTATTCAATTTTCCAAGAATTAGTCTTATAATGAGTTAACATTTATAGATATATGGTGTAGAATAATAATATACAATGCACACTTCATTTTAATGAGCAATTAAGCTAACAAAATTACTAGAACATAATGGTAGTAAAAAATAATAATCTCTCTCTCTCTCCCCAACCTTTCTGATCAGTTTGTCAAACATGTGTAGCCATCCCAATTAACTGTAAAAATTAAATTAGGGTATACCAATTCCTTAGGGACAAAATTATGATCAGACTATGATCTATTATGATCCCTAAGCTGATACAACCAAAACTCCCTCAATTTTAAACTATAAAATTATTATTAACTTTTGAAAGTGAACTTAAAATATAAATATTAATTTTTATTATCTTAAGTTGACTTTCAAAATTCAATAATAATTTTATATTTTTAAAACAGAGAGTATTAGATTAAAAAAATAGTGTAATAAAAATGAAACAAATTATTATTTATATATATTCATCATTTTCAATATGAAAATTGATATTTTCACAATACTTTTTGATATTTCGAGATAAAAAGTGCCGCTATAGATGTATAGCGATGATGAAAACTATAAGATTTATAGCGACAGTTTTCATATGAAAATATCATTTTCTATTGTGAATTTATCAATTTTCTTTCAATATTATTCCTGTCATGGTGCATATCTCCCAAAATAATAATTGACCCCTCTATTACATAAAAGTATTAAACAATACAACATTATATATTAACAGTTAGATAATCAAATAAATTAACACCACACATTTCAACAATTTACAAGAAATAATTTAATTAACCAAATTTCATTAAAAATAATCAAAGGTCAGAAATGAAAGGCACATTGGTGGCCGGCAACCATGAATTTACCCACAATAAAATTCCCGACGGTGAATTTAGCCACATCCGTCGCTCTAGTGATAACCCGGCATAAAACAAAGTGTTTAGGGCAAAATTACCCCTCCAAGAAAAGCTTTCATAAATTCATCAAGAACAGCTTTCATAAAAACGGTTTACCATTATTCTTTTCAAGGCCTTTCGAGATGAGTTTTGACTGAACTCTGAACCGATCGGAGCCGGACCGGAGCGCAACGCCTGGTGGTTCACTTCTCACCGCTAGCGGTGTTTCTGAAGGTGATTCCCCGACCAATAAATCCGTCGCCAACAACAGCTGCAATCAATAATTAAAGATGAATTACTACGTACTACGTCAAAATTATTAGAATTTTTGTTTTAAATTGAAACCATGATTAGGATTACACATTTAATTAATTTATTAAGTAAATAATTAGTTGCATAGCAAAAGAGTTGCAAAATTTCATATATTGTGAGTATATACAGACAACCGATATTAAAATCCTGACACATTATTAATAATAAATTACTTAGGTTGAATATTATTATTATTATGTTGATTTTAATACCGTTTGTATATAAAATATTAGTTTATTATATTTTAATTCTTTTTATAAATCATGGGAGTTATTATCGGGGTGTGTGTATAAATTATTATAAGTAATTATATAAACATATATGTAGATAAGGATAAGGATATATATCGGGGTACTCTTGACTCTTGAGCACGACTAACTGTCAAGGTCGTTAGTATATAAATTACAATTATTTCTGATTTATTGCAATTGACTAAGCCTATAGGCAACCTTCAAATAGCTTAGGACCATCAGCTAGAGCTACTTCCACATAAACTTAGTCAAGAAAAGACAGACATATTTAAATTACAATTATGTCTTTTATTGAAAATTGACTAAACCTATAGGCTATAGGCTATAGGCTTCCTTCAACTAGCTAGTAGTACCAATTAACCATGATCTCCTTCAAAATTTAGCTTAAATACACTTTACACCTTTTAATAATTTTATAATTTTTATAAATTAAATTTTAATATTTTAACTTTAAGATGTTGAACCTTAATGTCTTAAAATTTTTATAAACTAAACATTATGGTCACTAACGAGTAATAATGGATCCGAATGAGTATTTTGGGTAATTTTACTTGAAAACATATTTGAAAACACAAAAAATGTAGGCACGTGATTAGTGTGCGATAATGAAAAAAATAGAAAAAAATTAATCCAATATAAAAGATATATACAATTAAAAGACTTAATTTCCTAAATTGATAGATCTTAAATACCTTTAAAAGCACATAAAATTTTAGTCACATGATTAATGTGTGATGAAAGAGAAAATATAGAAAAATCAAAAATAATATAAATGATATATATTGACCTTTAAAAGACTTAATTTCCCTTTATTTTGAGTTATATGACTTATTTCCGTAAAAAATACTTAATTCAGTAGTCCAAAAAATTTTATTTATAAAAATATAGAAACATTATGGTTCAATGTTATTATTAAAGATTAGTACCAAGTGAAACTTACAATTCTCTTCCACCTACCCTCTCATACTATTATTTTTCTATTAGAGTAATATATGTGTCAAATCTTTTGTCAAAGAAGGGATTAACCTGCAGTAATCAACATCAAAATGAAAAAAATAAAATAAATTTAGTATCACTTGAACATATATAACTTTTCAGTAACAATAATTTAATCTTAAAAAGTAGCCTATTACATGCAATTTTTTACATACTACATATAAAATGAGACATATATATATATATATAGAGGATCAAGTGCATACCCTTATCTTACTCACCCGTGCATACCCTTATCTTACTCATCCGTGCTTACCTCTCTTTAGCGACGGATCCGGCGACGGTTTCGGTTATACAATTATCGTCTATACTTTTAGCGACGGACACCATATAGCGTCGCTAAAAGTATAGACGATAGTTGTATGATCGAACCGTCTCCGAATCCGTCGCTAAAGGGGGGTGAGCACGGGTGAGTAAGATAAGGGGTATGAACTTGATCCGGACCGTATATATATATATATATATATATATATATATAGAGTCCGGATCTTAAGCTCACCCCTTATTCAACTCACCCAAGCTCACCCCTCTTTAGCGACGGACCCGAAGATAGTTCGGTCATACAATCGTCGTCTATATTTTTAACGACGCTATATGTTGTCCGTCGCTAAAAATAAACCGTCGTCGGGTCCGTCGCTAAAGGGGGGGTGAGTTCGGGTGAGTTGGATAAGGGGTGAGCTTAAGATCCGGACCGTATATATATATATATATATATATATATATATATATATATATATGTATGTATTTAAGTACTTTTATGACATGTATTTATGGCGATAAAATTAACAAACAGTTTGGGCTCGATTTGTATTCATTCGACTAAAAATTAGATTCGAGCTCGACTCAAAATATAAATGATTTAAATATGAGCACATTTTAAAATTCGATAAATTTTCCAAATCTCCTCAAATTATAATTTTCTATTGATACTCTAATCATATTCGTTCGAAAAGTTCAAACTGCTCGAACTCAATTCAAATTGTACTTGACTCGACTCGATAGTTAAACAAACTTCAATCAAACCTTATTTTATATTCTATGAATTTTGTAAACTAAATATGAGCAATTTAATTATTTACATGCTTATCTTTACTAATCAACAATAAGCAGACATGTGCAATACACATGCAAGCGTAATAATTACTACTAGTAAGTTGCGGTACCATTTACTTGACCACGACAATGAATAGAGCTATAATTTCAAGCCTTTATAACGAATTTATTGTTTTATATACTCAATATCGTGGCTGATTTTAAGTTGCACAAATGCTGACTCTTAATATGGGGCAAAGGGATTATATTTTCAGTTTTGCCGCGGCGGACACGGTGGCTGCCACCGTCTTATAATCCCCAGAACCGTCCTACGCCACCACAATATTAGCCCTGGCACGGGGAGACGAAGCGTGCAAGAGCCTCCGGTCACCGGGAGAAATCCAAGTTGGGAACTTACCCTTACAAGCTTCCGGTCTCCTTGTAGTGACCAACCCCTAGGTCAAGGAAGCCGGCTCGACACGTCTCGAGATTCGTGAGAGCCGCGCTGAGCAACGTTCGAGCCTCGACTTGGGCCACTTGGCTACACTTATTTGTACGGATCAAAGGACGTTTTGTTGAGTTTGTCTATTGTGTATTCATAGAGGTGTAGACAATCATCTCATGCAGCCATTTTGCGCTTATTGCGACACTTTGAGCCGAGGCTGTTTGTGTTGAAGTCGCCGTGCATGGCTCAATCTTTCGCGAGTTTTAGCGACACTTTTAGAAAATCGTTGTCATTGCCTATCGGACTGTAATTAGGATTATTGCTCAAGAAATACTCACAAGGTTTTTCCGAGAATTAGTCTTATAATGAATTAACATTTATATATTGTGTAAAATAATAAGCTAGCCATATCCAAATATTGGATTAAAAAAGCATTGAAATAAAAATGAAACAAAGCATGAATTATTTTCATCATTTTCAATTCCCATAATAATAACTCCTTTATTACATTAATTAAATAAATGTAACATTATTTAATTATTAACAATTAGATAATCAAATAAATTAACACTGCACATTTCAACATTTTACAACAAATAATTAATTAACCAAATTACATTAAAACAATTAAATCAAAGGCCAGAAGTGAAAGGCACATTGGTGGCAGGCAACCACGAATTTCCCGCAATAAAATTCCCGACGGTGAATTTAGCCGCATCCGTCGCGCTAGTGATAACCTGGTATCCACGCCATTTGACCCGATTAGATGTTGATGCACCGGGGCCCGTATTCGAATACTCAGCATAAAACAAGGTATTCAAGGCAAAGTTACCGCTCCACGGCATCCAACCTTCAGGTCGGATAAATCCATCAAGAAAAGTTTTCATAAAAACAGTTCTCGAATATTCTTTCCAAGGCCTTCCAAGATATGTCTTGACTGAACTCTGAACCGGTTTGAGCTCATCCGCGGGTGTGACCCGACAATTGTGGATAACAATTCCGGTATTTTCATTCGGGTCGGTTCGGCCTTGAGCAGTTATGGTGTTGGTACCATTTGGAGGTTTTCGGGGTTTTATGTTACAATTTTGGAGGACAACAGCGGCATTTCCAAAAATGAAATCTACAGTTCCGTAAATGTCGCAATCTCTATAGAATTGTCTTTGGGAATGGACATAGAGGGTGTCTTGGTACCCTTCAAAGCTGCATTGGTAAAATACTGAGAGATCGGAGCCGGACCGGAGAGCCACCGCCTGGTGGTTCTGACCTCCAGCGGTGTTTCTAAAGGTGATTCCCCGACCAATAAATCCGTCGCCAACAACCGCTGCCATAAGTACATTAAAGATTAATTACTACTATTTCAAAATTATTTGAATTTTTGTTTAAATCAAAACCATGATTAGGATATAACACTTTTTAATAAATCGTGCAAGTTGCATGTAAGCATGTAGGTAATCATATAAGCATGTAGATAAGGATGTGGACAAAAAAAAAGTGGGGGTGGGGGGGGGGGGGGGGGGAGGGGGTACTCTTGAGCACAACTAACTGTCAAGGTGGTTAGAGGTATATAAATTACAATTATTTCTCTTTTATTGCAAATTGACTAAACCAATAGGCTACCTTCAAGTAGCCAAGGACCATCAGAGCTACTTCCATATAAACTTTGTCAAGAAAAGACAAACCAGTGCTTTGATTAGCAGTACTAATTAACCATTATCTCCTTCAAAATGTCATTAACTACTATTAATTAATGAGTTTTGACTAGATAAATTTAATATAATTGGCCAAGTGAAAATTATTACTATTTTCTTCCACCATGCAACAAATATTCTACCCTCTAAAAGTCAATCTATCATTTCTCTATTAGAGAATAATATCTGTCAAATCTTTCGCCATTTAACTTATTAAAAAAGTTATCACTATTATTAATATAATTGTGAAAAAAATTAAGCTTTTGTCAAATATTATAAGAATAAAAAAATATTGACTTTTTGCATGTACGATTCATTCATAAAAACAATATTGTTAGAAGAAGAAATGTCCTTTAAGTTGTTAGCCGGCATTAAAAACTAATCTAAAATTGTGACTATTTAATGTATTCTAATTCTAAGTTAACTTTTAGTGTGACTAAAGTATTCTGCCAACATTTTTTTTACTTGAAAAAAATATTTTTCTAAGATAGTTATATATTTGAAATTTTAGAATATTACTTACCAACGGTGGCTGATTTGAAGGTGGTGGAGCCTCCATCTACACTTCTACTTCCGGTGATTATAGTCTTTCCAATACCATCACCCACAAGCATAATATTCTTCATCTTTGTACCTATCTCCACATTCTCCTTATATGTACCTGCCTTCACATATATCACAAATCTTCCACTTCCGCTCCGTTTTCCCGCGGCGGCTACAGCGGCTGCCACCGTCTTGTAATTCCCGGAGCCGTCCTGCGCCACCACGATATTTGCCCCGGCACCAGGAGACGAAGCCTGCAAGAGCTTCCGGTCACCGGGAGAGACCCAAGTTGGGAACTTACCCTTATAAGTTGGCTTAGTATATGTCCCTTTATTCATGGCCAAGGTGTTGCTAATTAACAATGAGACATTATTGTTCATTAAGGGCAAAATGTAGTCACTGACCCCTAGCTCAAGGAAGCCAGCTCGGCATGTCTCGAGATTCGTGAGAGCCGCGCTGAGCCACGTTTGAGCCTCGACTTGGCTGCACTTCTTGAACGGATCAACTGTTTGTTGAGTTTGTTGATTGTGTACTCGTAGAGCTCTAGACAATCGTCCCATGCAGCCTTTTCGAGCTTATTGCGACACTTTGAGCCGAGGCTCTTTGTGTTGACGTTGGCGTGCAAGGCACGGTCTAGGGCTAGTTTTAGCGACACTTTTAGAAAATCGTTGTCATTGCCTATGGGGCCGTAATTAGGGTTATTGCTCAAGAAATACTCGCAAGGTTTAGGGTGGGGTGTTTTGCTACACATTGACTTTATCTGATCAGATGAGTAGCCAGAAATTATGGGACTAAGAAAAAGGGACACAAATGCTAAACTTAGGAATAAACGAAATGCCATTTTTTCTAGCATATTAAAATGCAGGCAAGAGAAAAATTAAATGGTGATATTATTTCTCTAGGGTTTTGTGAGGGTTTGAATGAAGTTTATGGCTTCAATTAGTTACTTTATATAGAAGTTTTGAAACAAAGAACGGTCTAATACACGAGCTAGTGATGGTGATGCTCCACCTTCACTTTTTTTTAATATATTTTTTAATTATTTATTTTGAGTTGGTTGTCTATCAAAAGTTGAGAAATAAAATTAGTTAAGCTATATATTTTATTATTTTGATAGTTGATTAAAGAAAATTCTTATAATTTTGAGAAACTTTTTATATATGTTGACTTGATATCAAGGAAGTTAGGTTATGCACGAAACGCGTATACAACAATTTATGTATGTATATATGCATGTGCCTAATTAATAAATGTTTCAAACTATTTGTATAAATCTTGTTGGAAATAATTATGAAGCCTATACTTTGTATATATAATTGGCTGCATAATATTCCTTAAGTTTATTTAGAGGAGAATTAGTATTAAAGACGGCATTTTATTAATTGCAAGTTGTCTACTTTTGGTGAGGCCTGCTGGCTGAAAAAACAACTAGTACTTTAGAATAATTATAATATTAAGATTTAATTCTAATTAGGCAAAAAAAAATGAATGAGCTTCTGATTTATGCAATTAAACAGATTTCCAATTTATGCATGTATTATTTTTTATAGAGGTATAAGAACAAATTTAATAAAAAATGGAGGTGAGAAATACCACATATAATTGAATGAACTATTGCACAAAAACAACGTCGTTTTGTCATTTGTATAATTAAATACACTCGTTTATTTTGAAATTTTTCAAAACAATGTTATTTTGGAGACATCTCGCACTCACCTCCAGTTGCCTAAAATTTTTTTAATAAGAAACTAATATGTAGTTTCAATAGTTGAAAGTTATTTTTTTAGGCTGTTAATACTGTCCATCAGAATATATATATATATATATATATATATATATATATATATATATATATGATATTTTATAATTGTTCTAACAATTAATACACACTTTTAAATTATACTTCTTGCTTTAAATTACATCACTTTTCTGGAACTTTAATTATACCCCACGTTCCAATACAAAAATAATTATTTCATCCGTTTCTTAATATAAGTCGTTTTAAAATTATGCATAAGTATTAAAAGAAATGATTGTATAACTTTAAATATAATATTAATTATCTATATTGCCCTTATATTAAAAAAAATGAGTATTATTTATTAGGCAAAAAATAATGAGAGAACCAAAGTTATACTTATTACTTAGGATAATATTAGAAACTAAACAATTAATATTTATTTGAAATTTTCAAACAATTTATATTATTAAGGAACAAATTATTGCTTATTGATGATTATCTGTAGGGAAAAAGCCGAAAAGGGTAGTAATAAAGCTATTTTATCATATTGACATAAATAGACTTTAAACCCCAATAGGATTGAAGTTTTCAATGGTTGGAATTTGTAAGGAGTATTAATTTGACTACTATATATACAGTCCGTAAACCAATTGCTAAATGAACTTTGACTCTAAAAGTTACACGTACAGTTAGAGACTCGCACACAGAAATATTTTACGTATTTGCATGCATCATGCAGGACTATTTTAAAATTTTAGATAAGATAATAATAAGTATCTAAAAATATCTTAAAACGAAAAATCATTTAAAAATCAAATCCAATCATCCTCCAACATATATAGTTTTGTTGGACGAGGCTTGCACAACACATTTAATCCAATTTCTTCCATAAATATTAATTTAATGATATTATATTAACGATACAATATCTTTTGTCATCCCTAAATGTAACCGTGTGAACTGTACAAGTACTTAAAAATTAGATTTTTTTTGGATAATTGGGAGTTGACGACTATTTGGCCAGCAATTTTGGAATATTCTGGTAACTACCTAAATTATATGTAGCGTTTATAGGTGATGTGGGTAAAAATAACTCATCAATAAGGAGTTGTTACATGTTATTTGTAAATTTATATTAATGAAAAATAATATAATAATATAATAACATGCAATCCATTAAAAGAGTCAAGTAAAAAATAAAATTTACTATCTTTTATGATTTAAAAAGGTTTTTTATCACTTTTATCGCTGAGACTCAGCTTAATAAATAATTCACATCATTCCTACACTACGGCCAAGGATATTCATTAGGGTCACGACCATAAATTATCCATGCACTACGGGCCAAGGATATTTGTGTATTTATCAATGGTCATGATCATGCCAACAATTATCCATCAATGCACTTCGGCCAATGAGGACTTTTATCACATCATTTGTAACATTACTACCATGATTACAATCAATAATTCTCGGTCATAATCATGCCAAGTCCATCTATGCACTACAGGCCACATATGACTTTCAAAAATAATATAAACACGAGGATGATGATAATGATATAAGAATTCAATAAAACAAGTTCAAAAATTAATTTATTCAGGAACTAATAACGTCCAAATTGTCAACATGATACTTCTTTGTAAAGTAAAATTCAAGAATGCTCAGAAGAATATTTTCATGAAAAGATACTGGATGAAGCGCAAATATCAAGAATATTCCACTAATTTCATGGAGTGTAGAAGTCAAAACTTTAACCAACTGAGTATAATAAAGAATAGAATAACAAAAGAAATCGTCATGCATGCGGTACTTGATGTAGGCGGGTTATTCCATCGTAATAATAAATAATCGAAACTAGGTCAAAGTAATACGCGACCGGCGTGATATTCCAAATGTAATAAAGAATGGAATACAATGTAAATCACCATGCATGTGGAACTTCGCATGTATTAGTTATTTCAATGAGAATACTAAATGACGGAACCAGTCGGTGTGAAATTCACACCAACAGATGTTCCAATAGAATAATAAAGATGTAACCGTGTCCCACAGAAAGCATGCATGTGGATATTCCAATGAATAATAAAGACGAAATCAGTCCGTAGTAAAAGCCACAGATACGATATTCCAATGTAATAATAAAGAATGGAATACGTAAAGAATTTCACCAAGTATAGGGTAGCTCGTGATATCTGAGTTATTCCAATGTAATAATAAGTATGGAATAATAGAAGTTCTCTTCATGAATACAAAAGAAATAATACTCCTTACCGTAAAAGAAAATTGATATCGAGATGAGTGAAGTAAGCAGATAATACTTTTCTTCTTTCTCTCTATAGTTTCCTTCTCTAGAGTTTCAATGAATTCGTAAGAAATAATGAAGGAATGAGCTTCTATTTATAGAAGAATGGAATGAATAGTAACCAATTCATGAACGGTCCAGATTGATTTACTTTAATCGGACTGTCCATATTTAAAGCAAAATCTTTTAAATAAAATATAATATATTCTATTTATAATATAATAAAACGAATAACTTTTAAAAAGATTTTACTATGCAAACACTATGCAAAAACTATGCATAATAAAATATAATATATTCTAATTATTGTCTAATAAAACAGATAACTTTATAAAAGTATTCTGTTTTATATGAAAATATTTTACTATTAGCCTAATAAAACGAATAACTTTATAAAAGTATTATGTTTTATATAAAAAGTTTTTCTGCTTTTATTACGTTAATAATACTGAATAAAACAAAACGTCATCATCATTATTATTATTCACACTATTAATCGACCGTGTCGCTCCTGGGAAAGAGGGGGCTTTCAATAAGGATTTCTCCCTATCATGCCGCAATTAGGTGACCAAACCTCTTCTTGGCGGAACTTTTAGACATCGTTAATAATGCAAATAATAATATTAACAACTTCGTTATCTCAATTATTGATTTAATAACATATAAAATATCGACAATAATTGAATCAAACTGAGTGACTTCTCACATAAGCATTAATAATCAATACTGTGTGCTACTTATGCAACCAACGTATTACTGTACCTTTTACTACCGAGTAGTTCAACAAGATCAACGTAAAACTTCCGCCGGATTTTCATAAAAAATATTTTTGTCGTTTTTTCAATCCGATAATAATTATGTTATGGGTCCACCAATGATTGTGTCGTCGTCATTTAATATTCCCATCCCCAATCGAATATTATATAACAACTTGCGTACTTTGTAAAATTTATAAATATTACCCACAACTATAACATTATATCAAATTTATTCCATAATATTCAAAATGATATTTATAGAAAATTCATTTTATTCATAAAAGTTAGGGTCTTACAATCTCTCCTTCTTATGAAATTTCGCCTCGAAATTAAGGTATGCACTGTATGTCAAGAGGTAAGGATACCTTGATTTCATTTGATTCTAACTCCTGTGTCATTTCCTCAACATCGTGGTTCCTCCATCACACTTTGACTTGAGGTATAACATTGGAGCGTAGAATATGTTCCTTTTTATCCAAGATTTGAACATGAACCTCTTCATACATTAAATCTTCCGCTATTTCGTCCGGTTCTAACTCAATAATATGGTTCGAGTCTTTCACATATTTACGTAACATGGATATATGAAAAACGTTATGAACACGAGACATACTTGGCGGTAAAACAAGTCTATAGGATACAGTCCCTACTCGATCGAGGATTAAAAATGGGCTAATGAATCGAGGATTGAGCTTTCCTCTCTTTCCAAATCTCGTAACTCCTTTTCATGGAGCAACACGTAACAACACATGATCTCCAATATCGAATTCCACGTCCTTTCGATGAAGATCAGCATAACTCTTTTGTCAGTCTTGTGAGGTTTTTTATACGTTGTCGGATCGTTTAAATCTTTTCCGTAGTCATACGTACCAACTCCGGTCCCAACAACGTTGCTTCACCCACATCATCCCAGCATACTGGAGAACGACACTTTCTTCCATACAACGCCTCGAATGAAGTCATGCCAATACTTGCTTGATAACTGTTGTTGTAGGAAAAGTCCACCAATGGTAAAAACTTGTCCCAACTTCCCTTAAAGTCAAGGACGCAGAGTCTTAATAAATCTTCAAGAGTTTAAATAGTCCTCTCTGATTGTCCGTCCATCTGAGGATGATAAGCCGAACTAAATCGTAAATCTATGCCCATAGCTTTTTACAAACTAACCCAAAATCGTGAAGTGAATCTTGGGTCTCGATCAGAAACTATGGATACTGGCATACCACGTAGTCTTACAATCTCGTTTATGTACATACGAGCAAGACGTTCAAGTGTATAAGTTTCTCGTATTGGTAAGAAATTAGAAGACTTTGTGACGCCCCCAAAATAGGTATACATTACCCATCTTGAGTCGCCAAATACATGGTACTAAATTCAAATACAACTTGATTATACAACAATCGTGTAAAATATGACAAAATACATGCTGTGAGTTTTAATACAAATATTGTCATCTAGACAATATCCACACTCAATTTAGTCATCATTATATTTATTATCACACTATTTAATGTAATAGTGAGGACTACTAAGACACCATCTCGGACCATCACTCCGCTCCCCGACTAAGACTAATTTACGCTTCTCATTTCCTCAAGAGAACGGTGAAAGAAAGGTGAGCTCAACTAGCCCAAAGAAGAAATATTATGACTAAGATAATGCGAGAATAAATTATCATTAGTCCTCAACAATGGTTAAACCGATAAAATACAATAGACATCAAGTTTAATCTAGCAATGAACATGCAATCCATCAAAAGAGTCAAGTAGAGAATAAAATCTACTATCTTTTATGATTTAAAAGGTTTTTCATTACTTTTATCACGAGACTCAAATTTTAATAAATAATCCACATCATCCCCACACTTACTGCCAAGGATATTCATTAGGGTCACGACCACAAATTATCCATGCACTACGGGCCAAGGATATTTGTGTATTCATCAATGGTCATGATCATGCCAACAATCGTCCATCAATGCACTTCGGCCAACGAGGACTTTTACCACATCATTTGTAATATTACTACCATGATTACAATCGAATAATCCTCGGTCATAATCATACCAAGTCCATCTATGCACTACAAAGCCACATATGACTTTCAAAAATAATATAAACATGAGGATGATGACAATGATATAAGAATTCAATAAAACAAGTTCAAGAATTAATTTATTCAGAACTAATAACGTCCAAATTGTCAACATGATACTTCTTTGTAAAGTAAAATTCAAGAATGCTCGTAAGAATATTTTCATGAAAAGATACTTTGGATGAAGCGCAAAATATCAAGAATATTCCACTAATTTCATGGAGTGTAGAAGTCAAAACTTTAACCAACCGAGTATAATAAAGAATGGAATAACAAAAGAAATCGCCACGCACGTGGTACTTCAGATGATGCAGTTATTCCATCGAATAATAAATAACGGAACTGGTCGTCAAAGTGTGTATACGCACCGATGGATATTCCAACGTAATAATAAAGAATGGAATACAACAGAAATCACCATGCATGCGGTACTTCACATAGATGTTATTCCAATGTAATACTAAATGACCGAACCAGTGTCGTGAAATTCACACCAACAGGATGTTCCAACAATAATAAAGAAGACGGAACCGTCCTACAAAAAAGATGATGTGATATTCCAATGCGAAATAAAAAGAAAGAAACGGTGTCCGCCAGTAAAGCACAGAATGTGATATTTCAATGTAATAATAAAGAATGGAATACGTAAGAATTTCACCAAGTATAGGGTAGCACAGATACAAAAGTTATTCCAATGTAATAATAAAGATGGAATAATAGAAGTTCTCTTCATGAATACAAAAGAAATAATACCCCTTACCGTAAAAAAAAACTTGATATCGGAGTAGTGAAGTAGCAAAATACTTTTCTTTTTTCTCTCTATAGTTTCTCTCTCTAGAGTTTCAGTGAATTCGTAAGAAATAATGAAGGAATGAGCTTCTATTTATAGAAGAATGGAATGAATAGTAACCAATCCATGAACGGTCCAGATTGATTTACTTTAATCGGACGGTCCATATTTAAAGCAAAATCTTTTAAATAAAATATAATATATTCTATTTATAATCTAATAAAACGAATAACTTTTAAAAAAAATTTACTATGCAAATACTATGCATAATAAAATATAATATATTCTAATTATTTTCTAAT
Organism: Panax ginseng; assembly: GCA_020205605.1. Taxonomy (NCBI): domain Eukaryota; kingdom Viridiplantae; phylum Streptophyta; class Magnoliopsida; order Apiales; family Araliaceae; genus Panax; species Panax ginseng. The sequence continues at coordinate 147,436,922 of CM035133.1, forward strand.
AAAATAGATAACTTTATAAAAGTATTCTGTTTTACACAAAAAGTTTTTCTATTTTATTACGTTAATAATACGAATAAAACAAAACGTCACATCATTATTATTATTCACACTATTAATCGACCAGGTCGTTCTCAGGAAAGAAGGGGCTTTCCAATAAATATTTCTCCCTATTGGCGCACAATTAGGTGACCAAACCTCTCATTGACAGAACTTCTAGACATCGTTAATAATGCAAATAATAATATTAACAACTTCGTCAACTCAATTATTGATTTAATAACATATAAAATATTGACAATAATTGAATCAAACCGAAGTGACTTCTCACATAAGCATTAATAATCAATATCGTGTGCTACTATGCAACCACGCCAGACATCAGATTTTTTACTACCGAGTAGTTCAACAGTATCAACGGTAAAACTTCCGCCGTTATTTTCATAAAAATATTTTTGTCGTTTTCTCGATCCGACAATAATTCTGTTGTGGGGTCCACCAATGATTGTGCCGTCGTACGAATATTCCCTGACCAATCGAATATTATATAACATGCGTACTTTGCAAAATTTATAAATATTACCACAACTATAACATTATATCAAATTTATTCCATAATATTCAAAAATGATATTTATAAAAAATTCATTTTTATTCATAAAAGTTGGGGTCTTACATAAGTATCGATCGGAGAGTCTTCTCGGAGTCCCCCCCCCCTAACTCTGGTGGACTTTTTGCAGGATTTTCGGTGAGATCAAAACGGTCAATCGGTGGTCAAAAGTCAAAATTCAAATGTTGACCAAAACCTTAATTTGGAGTTGCTGATTGACACATTCGATTGACGTCATTTGTGAGAAATGAACACAAGTCATATTCTCTTTGTCACAATTCAAAAAATTATGGTGAATACTCGCACTTCAGCACCAAATCAATTTACCACTATGATCATTTTTTTGGTTGTGAAAACTCTTTTCCTCATATAACATAATCCTTAGTAGAATTTGGCTTAATAAATTTAAAGTTATCCCCTCTACGTATTATATGAAATTAAAGTTTCCAACAACAAATTGAATAGAGGAAGTCAACTATGATCAAAAAGTGGTTGGGGGAAATGTTTTGGTTATTGACTCTTTAAATGTGAGATAGGAAGATGAAGAGCAAATATGAGAACATGTAGAGAAACTACTCCCAATTTTATTGGAAGATGTACACCCGTAAAGGAGACCCATAATACAAAAAAAAGAAGAGTTTTGTATCGAAAAGATATTAGGTCATCAATAAAGAAGTGGGGAAGTTGTTTGAAACCATAATTACCATGAATATCCAAAATTAAAGCTTTGGAGTCCGGAATTAAGACCATGAAGGCCTATAATTAAGGTCATGGATGCTAGAATCAAGGTTATGTAGTCCAGAATTAAGGCTCAATGTCATGAAGTCCATAATCAAGGTCATGAAGGCCTATAATCAAGACCATGGAGATCTAGAGTTAAGCCCATAGAGGCCAAGAATTAAGGCCATAAAGACCCGAAATTAATGCCATTGGTGCAAAGAATTAAGGTCATAGAGACCAGAAGTAAGGCTATACATTCCCATAATTAAAGTCATGTGGCCCAAAATTAAGGTCATGAAACCCCGAATCAAGGCCATGGAGGCCATAAGTAAGGTCGTAGAGGCCTAGAATCAAGACCATGAAGGCCTAAAATTAAGGCCTTGAAGCCTAGAATCAAGGTCATGAATGCTAGGAATTAATGTTATTGGCCCAAGAATTACGGTCATAGAGCCCAGAATTAACTCCATGGGCGCTAGGAATTAAGTTCATGAATCCCAAAATTATAAAGTCATCGAGACCAAGAATTTGCATCATGAACGCAAAAAATTAGCGCAAAAAACTATTATTATTCAATTACTCCTTTAAAGGAGTAACGGGCAAATGATGTAAGTAAAAATAACCCACCAATGACGAGTTGTCACGTGTTATTTGTTGATCAATCTCTATTAATGAAAGGTCAATATAGTAATCTTGCTCGTTGAGTATTCTAGAAGTATATTAAATCTAATAAATGATAGAAATTTCATGAAGTTTAATCAACTAAGGATTGACAACTTGAAAGGTCTTTAAGGCCAATTAGTATTTCTCATGCTATATATATTAAGGAATGTTCTAACACATTCAAGGTACACAATCTGAAATCGCATAATAATTCTCTTTTTTCATATCAATGTTTTGACTTAAGCATTAGAGAATCCTACTGAAACCCCTCAACTCCGGGGGACTTTTTGCAGGATTTTGAAGGTGGTCAAGCGATGATCAAAATCAAAGTTTTGTGAGTTAACCTAAACCCTAATTTGGAGCTGCGCAATGACACATCAACACGATTAAACAAATTTAGCTACTCTTTAAAAACATTACTTTAATCATATATCACTCTTTAAAATACTTAAGATCACTCGGGTCCACTAATATGATTTATTTTCATTAATATATGAAGATATATTAATATAGAGTTTGAGAGTTTGATTCTTGTTAACAGCATGGTAATAAGGATATGTCCACAAAAATTGAAGACAATAAATTATTGTAATATAGATTAGAACTTTCAAAAAAAAAATGCGTTAAATGCAACAATTAAGATAAATAATTTTTTGTATACTTAAATTAAGATAACTAAAAATAAAATTGAACAAAATCTGACAAAACTAAACGAAAAATGGATAAATTAATTTAGCATATATCACTTCTAGAATTTAAATTAATTAATTCAAACATAATTCTTGTTTTATTTTGCATCTATAAACTAGTACTCCCTTTGTTCCTAAATAACTTGTGTTTAAGAATGTTGCACACAGATTAAGAAAATATTTAATATTTTAAAATATTCCTAATATACCCTTAATTAATATCCTATTAAATTATTTATCTCCACCATTACTCTACACACTTTTCAATTTCATCAAATGTTACTCCATTAAAAATTATTTTCCACCAAAAATAGATCTAAATGTGAATTTAACACCTTCTGAAATTGACAATGGAGATGAACAGCAAGAGGAAGCAGAAATTCATTTTTCAGATGTTAATGTTGATGCAGAAGATTTTGGTTTTAATCTTAATCAATTGAGATATCTTCATCAGATATCAACTTCATTTTCTTCCATTTTCTTTCTTAGAGGCAACTTTTTTTTTCTTTCTAACGCGTGAAATTTTTTTCAGCTTTAAAACAAATTTCTTGAAGTAATATTAAATGGAGTAATATAGTTTAAAGAATATAAAACATCAACTTTGAAAAAGAAAGTGTGAAAAATAATTAAGGTGAGTATTAATGAAGTTAATAATGACAAGGGCAAAATTGAAAAAAAAGTAATAAAAACATATTTATTTCTTAAAACATTAAAAATTTTGGAACAAAACTATTATTCTAAAATATCAGTTACTCCCTCCGTTACTAAAAGATTGTCGTTTTAAAAGAAAAAATTTGTTCCAAAATAGTTGTCGTTTACAATTTTCGAGAAGAATAAATTATTTACTTTCAATTCCTTTATTACCCCTACCTTCTCTCATTGTCCTAAGAAATTCTCTCCCGTGTATTAATAATTTTCAACTTCCCATAAAGGAGTAGTGACGGAATTTCAAACAAATTTTATTTGATAAGAATAGATATAATTTTACTATTTTACCCTTAATTAATATTACACTCTATCTTCTTCTTCATCTATTCAGAGCGTCTTTTCTTCTTCATCTCTTCAGCCACCTCCTTTGCCGCCACCATGACCGGCACTCCTTCCACCACCACCGCCCCATTATAACCCCCTCCACCGCCATCGTTATAACCCCCTCCGCTACCATACCCACCCCCACCGCGACCTCCACCTTCGCCGTCGTCGCCGCTGCTGCGGGTGCTCTTCAGGTCCGGTGACATCAACAGCCATCGTCGAACAAATAGATCTGATAGATCTGACCTCTTCACTGAACCATCATGAACCATCATGAAGTAGTAATATGCCCATCGTCGGATATGTGTTATCATCGTGAAGTAGTTATCAGATCTATCAATGATGAAGTAGTAAACTGAACCATCGTCGAATATGCCGTGTTCTTCGGAGCCATCGTCGGCGTGATGAATCCAAACCACCCTTTGGTCAGAAGTAGAAGAAAGCGAATTATCAGGAAGGGTAAAGAAGAATTATCAAGAAGGGTAAAGAAGGGTAAAGATAGAAAACAAATGCCAAAATATTCTTGGGATTGTAGAACGTCACATATTTTGGGAAGAAAAAAATAGCCTAAAACGTCCGATATAATGGGATGGAGGGAGTACTTTCTTAATCCATGTGTAAAAACATTACTCCCTTCGTTCTTATTTAAATGACATTTTAGAGATGGATACAAACATTAAGATAATGATTGAAAAGTATTAAATATAGTATTCAATTGTCTATAATATCCTTAAATCTTTTGTTGGGATAAGGAGAGTTTTGTTGGGACAAAAAGAGTTTTGTTGGGATAAGGAGAGAGAAAGAGAGAAAGAGTTTAAAATATCAAAAAAGTAAGAAGAATAATGAGGGGTAATTTTGAAAAAATTGTCATTAATTCTCTTAAATTTGAATAAACGTCAAATAATTAGGGACAAATAAAAAATTCTAAAACGGTATTTAAATAGAGACGAAAGGAGTAAACGATAATTTTTTAAGAACAGATATAGTATTTAGAAACAGAGGGAGTATTATCTAGTAACAAAGATATTTAAATATGTCAATTCTAGTTAGTTAAATAGAAGGCAGACTAATATTGGTGAGCTGCTAGCTGCTAGCTGCTAGCTGCTGACTGCTGAAATTCTTTATTTACCTAACAGTTTAAACGATCGACAATTATTGACATTATCTTTAACGGATAACAAGACACTTGCTTGCATTACAAGTTACAAACTTGATTTCCACAAAACTTGAAAATTTAACAATTTGAATATATAATTTATTTAAGATTAGTTGCTAGCTAAATTATTTATTTATTCTTCATTCTTATACTACTAGTACTATTTTTGCATTAAAAAAAATTACCTCTTTTCTTTTTCAATACAAATTAAGTCATTGAATAACACTCATTTTTTAAAATTATGTCGTTTTAAAGATTCTTTTAAAAATAAGTGGGGTCGCAGATGACATTTTTATAAATAAAAAGAAAGCAAGTGGGACCACTCTCTTTTAAAAACTTTCAAAACGACGTAGTTTTAATAAAAGAGTGTTATTTAAGGAAAAATACTAGATAAGAAAAATATTTTTGATCCTTGCTCTCTCTCTCTCTCTCTCTCTCTCTCTATATATATATATATATATATATATATATATAGTCCCGATCACATGCTTACCCCTTAAAAAGCTTACCCAGCTTACCTATAAAAGACCGTCTCTTAATCATTTTCTCTCTCTCGCTTTCAAACAACAAAGCGCCTACTTTTTTTCTCCCCTTCTATTTCTCTCAACTGAAGACGCGAACTAGGGTTCTTCTTCATCCGGAAAATCCAGCATACCTCGATTGACTGGACCCCGACCCTTAGATCCTGGTACAGCGCAAAATCATTTAGGGCTTCCAAAACGAGCCCTAAATCCTGGTATGTCTCCAAGACTGTTTCAGTTTTTTATGGGTATTCCAAAACAAAAAGCCAAACCCCATTCCCCCATCCGATTCGGTCGAAAGGAACGAATTTGTGTTCGATTTCTTATGGGTTTTTATTTTTATTTTAACTATATACAGTTCTGACATTTGGGAGGAAAATTTACTGAAAGTTTTATATATAATCATGCTTTTATCTGTGTGCTTGAATTTGGTGTACTAGTATATGTTATTCTTTCTTTCTATTCCTCTTATGAGAATCCAGTCTCTGCATTATTCAAAAAATGAGAGTGTCATTTTGAAAACGTAAACAGAGCAATTTTTTTGTCACAATTTGTTGTATATTTGTTTTGATAAGCTCATGGTAGTGGATTGATTTTCTTCATTGATTTTGTTTATTGAGCTTATTTAATTGTAGTTGAATTTGGTATTGCCAGTCTCAATTATTTTGTTTATTATATATTCCCAAGTTGTTTTCACTTATACTTTGAGAAAATGAGTAGTATGAGTGTATGGATTATATGAATTTATGAATGTCTAGTAGCTTTGAATTTTAAATTTTAAAATGTTTCAAATTGATTGTTTAAAAGGTATAATTATTAAGTAGTCATTCAACCCATGTCTCCTTCATGTTCACAATGTATATTCACAGTTTGCAGACAAAAATTCTCGCATATGCCTCATGACATCTACTGCAGAAAACCTTAGAAATGGGCAAGGGATAATACCTTTCTCAAGTGTTTTTTTTTTGTTACTTCCACTTGTTTTAGGGTGAGCGTCTTTGTCCCCTTCTACTAATACTTTATTTATTCTTCATATAAAATTTCTTCTTAATCATTATATACATCATATATATAATTATGAGTGGATCCATCAAGTCTTTTATCTACCCTCAAATAAAGCCATTTTAACAAAGAAATCTTCCTCCTTCCAACAAATAAACACAAAGAAACTTTGAAAGAAATCCGGACCTTTAGTTTGTGGTTCCCATCCTCTATAACCATCATTCATGTTTGCCTTTCTTTCCTTGATTATTAACACAGACCTTTCTTATCTAGTCAAGTAGTATTCCATGTTTATCCAAGGACAATAAGCTAATTGACAATCACTCAAGAAGTTTTATTTTAGAATTACGTTTGGGTAATGTCATTGAAGCATTCTCTTAAAAAATTAGAACAGTAGTATTTTTAGTGAATACTTGATATTACCATTTTATAGAATCTCATTGATCAAGATTCTAGATTTTTTAATGATAGATAAGCAAGTTGTGTAAACAGGATTGCTTAACGTGGAGCTTTTATCATGTGTGGACAGGATATCAGTAATTATATTCGTGTTTGAGAAAAACTTTCTAACTTAAGCAGCTATGAACGCACATTGTGATTGTGAGAGGCGACCTCAACTTAAAACATCATGGACCGATTCAAACCCAGGAAGAAGGTTTTTATCATATCCGAATTATGGAAAAGTAAGTGTGTTAGGGTTTTAATTATTTTTAATATCTCTTCCATTCTATTTACTTTCAAACCTTCTTTGTTTACAGAGAAATGCTTGTCAATTTTTTGTTTGGTATGATCCTCCAATGTGTGATAGATCAAGACAAATAATCCCCGGATTGCTTTGAAAGATTAACGTAATGGAGGAAGAGATGGAGAAAATGTGTGCACTAGGAAAAATGCGAAGAAACAAATTTATTGCTGGACTTGTTATTTCTTGGTTATTTATTTTTATCATGTTATTGTAATATCAGTAATTGAATTTTGTCATGTTCATTAAGGGTTGGTGGCATGTTCATTGAATTTTGTCATGTTCATTAAGAATTTTAATCATGTTATTGTAATATCGATGTCGGTTTGTCATGTTCATTAACGGTTGTTATTGTAAAATCATGGTGAGTTGGTGGCAGAAATTTTGTTGATGCAGCTAACATAGTATCTAACATCGATTAATATGTAAATTGAAGTAAGTATGACTTGTCATCTTTTATCGCCACACCATTATCATCAATTACACTTATTGATTTTGTTATCTTTGTCCATCTCGATAAAATGTATTTTGTAGGCAACTTGTCAAGATCATGATACTTATTCAAGTAAGCTAGTACATGTCGACATAAGATTCTCAAACTCTCAAATTTTTTGCAAGTGCATGTAGCATAATCCCAAGATTTGTCATAATGAATTTCTCTTACATTACACTTGTTGACATTCCTTCTACAAATCTTATATACATGGCAGTTGACATCCTCTTTCATAAGTTCAAACTTATAATTCAAAGACTCACACAACTCGTCTTCAAATTTGTAATACATAGAATATGTATAAATGTCCACCATTTGACTTAAGAAGTGATTGGCAATTTTCATTCTCGGTCTCTCAATCAAATCTTTGTTATCTGATTCCAACTCTACATGTCGTTGATGTTGAAGGCCCCGACCAAATTGAATCATAAAATCCACTAATGAATTTTCTTTAGAAATAAATCTTTTAAAAAACGCATGAGAACTCTCCGCTCGTTGGCTACTTGACATGCCAGCTGAGAAAACATGATTCACATGTGCGGGTGCCCATCTACAACGGATGTCATACATTGATTGTAGCCATTTATTAGTAGCCAACCCACTTTTTTCCAACAACTCCACCCAAGTAGAGTCAAATTTTTCCACAGTCTCTGAATTCCAAATGCAATCTGCAAACTCTTTATAATAAGCACTATATTTTGCTGAGTCAATCTTCTCTAAAAATTTGGTTAAAATGTGCCAACTACAATACCTATGAAATGTCTTAGGAAGGATATGTGAAATGGCGTTTGTCATAGCCGGATCCTGATCAGTGATAATCATCTTAGGTGCATCACCTGGCATTGCATCCAAAAAACACTTAAAAAGCCAAACAAAAGTATCTATGGTTTCATCACTTAAGAAAGCACAACCAAATACAATAGTTTGACTATGGTTATTAACCCCCATTAGTGGTGCAAATATCATTCCGTAACGATTAGTGTTGTACGTGGTATCAAAAATGACAACATCGCCATAAAATCTATAAGCCCGTCTCGAAGTCAGATCGTACCAAAAAACAACGAGTAATCCTTTTTCATCGCTCTCAGTATCAATTGTAAAGGTGAATGCAGGATTCTTCTGTTGTTCTAACTTCAAGTACTCATTCAACATATCTCCATCTTGTCCCTTCAGTTCATTATGATTGTCTCTTTCAAAGTTATATAAATCTCGTTGCGTGCAACCGATATTTTCAATCCCCCCTGCCTGTACTGCAAGAAAGTTGTATTGTTGGCATTGTGGTATATTTACCATGCCAAGTTGTTGACTCAAACATTTTTGGGCAGCTGACACATTATGGTGCGATCATAACAGATGCCTCTTATGTGGGGTTGACAATGGGTGACAATGACCCTCTTCAATTATGGTAACTACGTACAAGTTATTTCTTTTAACCACCACAATTCTTGCACTACAACCTTCTTTACGAGATCCACGTTTTCTTTTTGCATCCACATTGGCTAATAGTTTGCCTTTTCCTTGCTTATAACAGACATACTCCTTCCTCATAATCTCACCGCTTCCCTCCTTTTTTTTCTCAGTATGCTTTCGCACACTAAAACCAGCATGTACTGCATACATATTGTAAAAAGTTTGAACGTCCTCTAATGTTTGAAATTCTTGACCTAGCTTAGGCGTAAATTCATCGGCTACTTGAGGATAGTAGACAACAGATTTATCATTGTTCACATCTAACCCCTCTTCAATCAAGTCATCACTCTCCATCTCCATTTCAAAATTATAAATGCAATCTAAATTCATTTCTACATTATCCCCACAACTATCAACTTCATGGTTCATAGAATCCATAATAAACAACAGTTCCCTGAGAATAAATTTAAAAGAACGATTTAACCACAACAATTTAAAGAACGTTGAAAACTGCAAACTGCATAACAAATTGCATAATTAAACAAACTGCATAAGAAAACAAACTGTTCAAAAAACAAATCAGATAAGCAAATCAGCATAAAGAACTCGGCAATCGCATAAAAACAAACAAACAAATTATCTAATTAAGCAAATCAAGACATAGCATACTTGTTCAAAAACAAATTACCTAATTAAGCATATATTGCAAGAAAAATGTTGATTCGACTATGCTTTGAGGGTAGATAAAAGACTTGATGGATCCACTCATAATTATATATATGATGTATATAATGATTAAGAAGAAATTTTATATGAAGAATAAATAAAGTATTAGCGAGAAGGGGACAAGGACGCCACCCTAAAACAAGTGGAAGTAACAAAAATACACTTGAGAAAGGTATTATCCTTGCCCATTTCTAAGGTTTTCTGCGATAGAGATGTCATGAGGCATATCGCGAATTTTTGTCTCAGAACTGTGAATATACATTGTGAACATGAAGGAGACATGGGTTGAATGACTACTTAATAATTATACCTTTTAAACAATCAATTTGAAACATTTTAAAATTTAAAATTCAAAGCTACTAGACATTCATAAATTCATATAATCCATACACTCATACTACTCATTTTCTCAAAGTATAAGTGAAAACAACTTGGGAATATATAATAAACAAAATAATTGAGACTGGCAATACCAAATTCAACTACAATTAAATAAGCTCAATAAACAAAATCAATGAAGAAAATCAATCCACTACCACAGTTATCAAAACAAATATACAACAAATTGTGACCAAAAAATTGCTCTGTTTACGTTTTCAAAATGACACTCTCATTTTTTTTGAATAATGCAGAGATCGGATTCTCATAAGAGGAATAGAAAAAGAATAACATATACTAGTACACCAAATTCAAGCACACGATAAAAGCATGATTATATATAAAACTTTCAAAGAATTTTCCTCCCAAATGTCGTAATCGTATATAGTTAAAATAAAAATAAAACCCCATAAGAAATCGAACACAAATTGCCTTTTCATTTGAATCGGATGAGGAATGGGGTTTGGCTTTTTGTTTTGGAATACCCATAAAAAACTGAAACAGTCTTGGAGACATACCAGGATTTAGGGCTCGTTTTGGAAGCCTTAAATGATTTTCTTACTGCACTGTGATCTCGAGGGACGAAGGTCGAGTCAATCGAGGTATGCTGGATTTTCCGGATGAAGAAGAACCCTAGTTCGCGTCTTCAGTTGAGAGAAATAGAAGGGGAGAAAAAAAATAGACGCCTGTTGTTTGAGCGAGGAGAGAGAAAATGATTAAGAGACGGTCTTTTATAGGTAAGTTGGGTAAGCTTTTTAAGGGGTAAGCATGTGATCGGGACTGATATATATATATATATATATATATATATATATATATATATATAACTAAGAAGGGAGAAAATGCTAGTAATTAATTTCTAGATTGTCATGAGACCGACTAGTCACTTTCACTTCTTCTATCTTAATTACTCCCTCCTTTCCTTAATATAGGTCGTTTTAAATATGTGCATAAGAATTAAGAAAATAATTGAAAAGCATTAACTATACTATCAATTGTCTATAATACCCTTTACCTCACTTATCTTATACTCTCTCTCTAATAACAGATTAACAATTTCCTATAATTTTACTCCTAAAAAATATCAATAGTCTCATTTACTTTTATTTTCTTTCTCTTTCTTTCTTTTCATAAAACACTTTAATTATCAGATTTTTAAAGAAAAAAGATGAAAAAATTTTGTTGGAAGGAGAGAGAGGCTTAAGAGTAGAGGAGATCATAAATATAGATCAAAAAATTAGGTAGAGTAATAAGGGGTAATTTGGGAAAAATAGTGATCAATTCTCTTAGATAATCACAAACGACAAATAATTAGAAATAACAAAAAGAGTCTAAAACGACTTACATATAAGAATTGAGGGAGTATTTTGTTTATAATAAGGTTATGATCACATCTATTTTAATTACAAAAATTATAATTAATTCATTTTTAAATTCATCTCTCTCTTTTTTTTGTCGAATCATCCAAGTTCCAACTCAAATATTGAATTAATCCACAACTTGTTGGCTCATTGGATTATTTGTAAGCTGACAAATTAGGTCAAATGCTAAGGATTATTTTCGTTGCTCGTATTGATAAAAATACTATAAGATATTATCCATTAATAATTTTGGGAATTGATATTTTTATATGAAAAAAATAATATTTTTATATTATCTATTTTACATGAATAATGAGTAAGTTCCACATTCATGTGAGAGAATTTCGTATAAAAATATTAATTTTCTTAATTTTAACTGCTTAAGTATATAATACTCTGATTATTTTATTTTATTTTATTTTATTTTCTTACCAAAACTTGTGATAAAAAAATCTTAACATTTGACATTTAACTCAACTCGAAGCAATTAGGTTTTAATCATTCATAACACGTTACATACCTTTATGTGGGAAATTTTGAATAAAATTAAAGAAGAATGAATACACAACTAGGAAACGAATACAAATTTCTGTAAAGAAGACATTAAAATGACAGGTGGAGTGACTTGTACATGCGGGCTACTTTTTAATACTCCACTATATGATGAACCCATTAAAATGACGGGTGGAATCAACTTGTACATGCGTGCTACTTTTCAATGATACCTTAGCGTTAAAAGCCTATAGAAATATTGCTACGTCATAAGCAATGTTTTTAGATTTGAATAGTTATAATATTATTAAAAGTGATTATTTTTAATATTAAAAAAAATTAATATAAAAAAATAAAAAATCAATTATCAATTTTTTGAATCAACTTAATCAATTTTATCGATTCTAATTCAATTTGAGTTTTGACCATATCGGTTCAACTGATTCAATTCAAATTGAACATAGAATTGATTCCCAATTCAATCCGCCGATTCGGATCAAGTTTCAAAATAGTGGTTAGAAGAATAAGCCTATATACACTTGTGTTGTTATTTTCAAAACCAATTAAGCACTTGCACTCGTATACAAAAAGCACTCTTAAATCTTAATTATAACTTTTTAAATATATTATTTCTTTTAATCGAACAAATAAATACAATATTAATGCAGGAGGCTAGTCAAAGATGAGTTGTAAACGAGTCGAATGGGTCGGGTTTGAATTGGAGTTGACTCGTGAGAAATTTGAACGGGGTTCGTATATTATACGAGTCGATTTTGATAAGATTTTATGATTCGACATCTCAAACGAGCCGGATGTGAGAGACCTTATACTCTACTTGTTTTCTTCATGAGTAGCTCGATATATTTCGAATCATTCGCCATTATCTACTTCCTTCAATATTTGAGAAGCGTAAGAGACAACTTTAACATTTAATTTTTGTCTAGAAAATAATAATTTATTAATTTTTTTATCATTTATTTTATAGATAATCTAGATAATTTGAGAGAATTCAAAAAAATATGTAGGACATGACTTCAATTGGTCGTAAGTTATCGGTCCCCAAATTCATCTATATAATCAATTTTTAAAAGATAAGCTCACACAATCAAAAGTTTTCAGCTGAATATATAGACCGTCGCCATAACCCAGAACTGTCGATGTAGCTCGATCCTATGGCAACGGCTATAGTAAGCTATATATATATGTATATATATACATAAAAATTTAATCAGGATGGACCAATTCCTTAGGATCAAAATTATGAACTACCTCCAGCCAAATATTAGATTAAAAAATCATTGAAGTAAAAGTCATTGAAACAAAGTATAGTTTATATTCATCATTTGCAATATTTTTGGTACATATTTCCGAAAATAATAATCCGTCTATTACATAAAACAGTACAACATTATATATTAACGTGTAGATAATCAAATAATTAATCAATTAACCAAATTACATTAAAGTTAAATCAAAGGCCAGAAGTGAAAGGCACATTAGTGGCTGGCAACCACGAATTTCCAGCAATAAAATTCCCGACGGTGAATTTAGCCGCCTCCGTAGTGCTAGTGATAACTCGGTATCCGCCCCACTTGACCCGATTAGATGTTGATGCACCGGGGCCCGTATTTGAATACTCAGCATAAAATAAAGTATTTAGAGCAAAATTACCGCTCCAAGGCATCCAACCTTCGGGTCGGATAAACCCGTCGAGAAAAGTTTTCATAAAAACGGTTCTCGAATATTGTTTCCAAGGCCTTCCAAGATAAGTCTTGACTGAACCCTGAACCGATTTAAGCTCATCAGCGGGTGTAACCCGACAATTGTGGACAATAATTCCGGTATTTTCATTCGGGTCGGTTCGTCCTTGTGCAGTTATGGTGTTGGTACCATTTGGGGGTTTTCGGGGTTTTATGTTACAGTTTTGGAGGACAACAGCGGCATTTCCAAAAATGAAATCGACAGTTCCGTAAATGTCGCAATCTCTATAGAATTGTCTTTGGGAATGGACATAGAGAGTGTCTTGGTACCCTTCAAAGCTGCATTGGTAAAATACTGAGAGATCGGAGCCGGATCGGAGCGCCACCGCCTGATGGTTCTCACCGCCCGCGGTGTTTCTGAATGTGATTCCCCGACCAATAAATCCGTCGCCAACAACCGCTGCAAATACATAAAGATATATTAATTTCTACCATGTCAAAATTATTAGAATTTTTGTTTAAATTGAAACCATAGTTAGGATTAAACATTTAATAAATTTATTAGGTAAATAAGTTGCATAGTAAATAGAGTTGCAACTCCACGTAAGATATTTATATATGACATGTAGCTTATATGTATAAGAATTAAAATTTCATACATTTGGATCAAGACACCTCATTAATAAAATGCTTATGTTGAATTTTTTTATTTATTTTAATGACGTGTCATGAAAATAAATAAATTTATTAAATTTTAACTTTTTTTATAATTAAATCGTGCTAGTTTTTATATGTAGGTAATCATATAGGCATGTAGATAATATATATGAGAAAAAATTGTGGTGTGGTGTGGTGTGGTGTGGTATGGTGGGGGCGGGTGGGGTGGGGGGGGGGGGGGTTATTACTCTTGAGCACTACTAACTGTCAAGGTCGTTCGTATATAAATTACAATTATTTACATTTTATTGCAAATTGACTAAACCTATAAGCAACCTTTTACTAATTAACCATTCTCTTTAAAAATTTCGACCATTACTATTAATTAATGCATGTGAGTTTTGCACTAGATGAACATAAAGAATATTATGTTTTTCATAACTTATTAATTGGCCAAGTGAAAATTATTACTACTATTTTCTTCCACCATGCAACAAATATTCTACCCTCTAAAAGTCAAAAGTATTATTTGAATTATATCTTTGTGTCAAATCCTTCGTCAATGAATGGATTAACCTGCAGGTCTCAACATCAAAGAAAAAAACAACTCATATGATTATTTGATTTGTCCAAATTATGTATCCCATGCAAATTTTTTAACATATATATATATATATATATATATATATATATATATATATATATATATATATATATATATATATATATATATATATATATATATATATATAATGAGACTTTCATTCAAGGACAAAATGAGCTAGCTAGTACTAGTCTGCATACGGCATTCTTCGAGTTTGCAGTACCATATACTTGACAACTACAATGAATACCGATTTTATTGTTTTATATACTCAATAGTCAATAACATGGCTGATTATGTTGCACAAATGCGGACTATTAATATGGGACAATGGAAATATTTTCTTCTAAAATGCAAAATTGTCATCTGTATGTGTTTAATTACGTGATGTTTCAGTCCATAATTATGATTATTATGTTAAAATTATATATATATATATATATATATATATATATATATATATATATATCTTTTAAGTTATAATTAGTGCAACAAAACTAACTCAAAATATATTTTTTTAATTCCCCTACTAATTGTACCCATGAAGGGGAGTTTGAATAATACCTCAATTTATAGGCGAAAGCGTCACATGAAGTGGAGTTTTGCAGTTTAGTCTTTCTTCTTGGCATTTCATTTTATCCATAATTTTTAAGGTCTTGCATTTACTAGCTATTCATACATAATTATATAATTGAAATTTTAGAATATAACTTACCAACGGTTGCTGATTTGAAGGTGGTGGAGCCTCCATCTACACTTCTACTTCCGGTGATTACAGTCTTTCCAATACCATCACCCACAAGCATAATATTCTTCAACTTTGTACCTATCTCCACATTCTCATTATACGTACCTGCCTTCACATATATCACAAATCTTCCACTTCCGCTCCGTTGTCCCGCGGCCGCAACGGCGGCTGCCACCGTCTTGTAATTCCCGGAGCCGTCCTGCGCCACCACGATATTTGCCCCGGTACCAGGAGACGAAGCCTGCAAGAGCTTCCGGTCACCGGGGGAGACCCAAGTTGGGAACTTACCCTTATAAGTTGGCTTAGTATATGTCCCTTTATTCATAGCCAAAGTGTTGCTAATTAACAATGAGACATTATTGTTCATTAAGGGCAAAATGTAGTCACTAACCCCTAGCTCAAGGAAGCCAGCTCGGCATGTCTCGAGATTCGTGAGAGCCGCGCTGAGCCACGTTTGAGCCTCGACTTGGCTGCACTTCTTGAACGGATCAACGGTTTTGTTGAGTTTGTTGATTGTGTACTCGTAGAGCTCTAGACAATCGTCCCATGCAGCCTTTTCGAGCTTATTGCGACACTTAGAGCCGAGGCTCTTTGTGTTGACGTCGGCGTGCAAGGCACGGTCTAGGGCTAGTTTTAGCGACACTTTTAGAAAATCGTTGTCATTGCCTATGGGGCCGTAATTAGGGTTATTGCTCAGGAAATACTCGCAAGGTTTAGGGTGGGGTGTTTTGCTACACATTGATTTTATCTGATCAGATGAGTAACCAGAAATTGTGGGACTTAGAAAAAGGGACACAAATGCTAAACTTAGGAATAAACGGAATGCCATATTTTCTAGCATATTAAAATGCAGGCAAGAGAAAAATTAAATGGTGATATTATTTCTCTAGGGTTTTGTGAGGGTTTGAATGAAGTTTATGGCTTGCATTAGTTGCTTTATATAGAAGTTTTGAAACAAAGAACGGTCTAATACCAGAGCAAGTGATGGTGATGCCCACCTTCATTTTTTTGTTTTTCTATTTTGATTTGATTACCTATTCAAAGTTGAGCAATAAACTTAGTTGAGTTATATTAATTTTAGGCTTTATCTAGTTATTACATTTTTTTATTTTTGATAATTGAATAAAGAAAATTCTTATAAAGTTAGATAACTACTTTTTGAGAAACTTATATATATATATATATATATATATATATATATATATATATATATATGTTGACTTGATATCAAGGAAGATAGGTTATGCACGAAACGCGTATACAACAATTTATATATCTATTTATGTGTGTAATAAATGTTCCAAACTATTTGTATAAATCTTGATGAATATTACGCTGGATCCTGTTGGAAATTAATAATTATAAAGTCTATGTTTTGTATATGCTTGACATGATCAAGGAATTTCAGAGTTAGGTTGCATGATAATTATGGGATAAAATTTGTCAAATGATTGGCTGCTTAATATTCCTTATATATGTTTATCATTAACCATCCTAAATACATATTTAATCTAGAGGAGAATTAGTGTTAAAACGGCAGTTTATTAATTGCAAGTTGTTTACTTTTGTTAATATTGTCTGCTGGTTGAAATTGCTTAATATTGCTTGCTGGTATAAAAAAAACTTCTTCTGAATAATTATAATTAATATTTAATTCATTAATAGCTGTGAGAATTTTTCTTTGTTTTTCTTCTAATTAGGAGTAGGAAGTTTCCTATATTTAACATATAAGACTAAAAAAAGAATGGTGCTCTCAACATGCTTCTGATTTATTTGCAATTATACAGATTTACCAATTTATGCATGTATTTATTTTAATAGAGGTTAAACGATACATATTAGCCGATCAAAAAGGGAAGTACAATAAATCTATTCGATCATATTAATATAATTAGTTTACACCTAGATAGGATTGAAATTTTCAATGGTTGGAATTTGTAAGGAGTATTAATTTGACTTCCATACAGTTCGTAAACGAATTGCTAAATTAATTTTGACTGCCAATTAAGTATAAAGAGAGTTTTGATGGTTTGTTAAAGCCAGCGATCGACTCCAATTGTCAATTATACAGATTACTTACCAATTTACAAAGTTTGAGACTCCCGCGCAGATATATTTTACGTATTTGCATGCATCACGCATGCAGGAGACCAGACCATAATATCCTCCATCTGTACGTCCACCAAATATATATATATATATATATATATATATAACACATTTAATCCAATTTCTTCCATATATATATATTTAACAAAGATATTATATGTATTAACGATAGAATAATATATAATTGTGTCCCATTTGTCATCTTTAAATGTAATCTTGTGTCACTAAATATTATTTGGAGATATTTTTCATTGAAAATTAAGTGGTGAATGGAGAGCATTCTAATCCAAATTTATACTTGATCCTTGATCTCGTTCTACAATAAAAGTCTCATTTATTAATAATTAAATAAGTCATTCTTTTTCGGAATGATAATATATATAAGATAATATATATTTTGTGTATATTATCATAAATTTATTATTATATCATCAATAATAAATATAATATTAAATAAATTTGGAGATAAGGAAAAGCTCGCCTTCTTGTTATAAGCTATAAATTGTGTTCTTATTTGTGTTGTATCAAAAATTATCACACCTATCCTAAATTCCTTTTGGTGTAGGTGACGTAGAATATAATTGAGAGTTGACTATTTGGCCCGCAATATAATTTTGGAATATTCTGGTAACTACTTAAATTAAATTATATATTAAAAATCATTATTTTGATCATCATCCTTTAAAAATTGCATGTTGTTTGCAATTATATATCTCCCTCTACAAAAGCTTCCTGCAGGCCCTACACACATTTTGTTTCTTAATTAATTTATACACACACGTAATATATTATCGATCTACATACGGTGCGTTCCATGCAACAATTAATTACGATAAATTATTTTTTGTATACCTAAATTAAATATATCTCCAAAAGGAATTAAGATGGATAAATTAATAAGTTAGTATATCACTTCTAGAATTGCAACTAATAATTAATTCAAGCATAATATAATTCTTGTTTTATTTTGCATCTATAAACTAATGTCTTTTATTAAATATTTAAATGTGTCAATTCTAGTTAGTTAGAGGAGGCAGACTAATTGGAGAGCTGCTAGCCGGTCAAATTCTTTATATACTACCGAACAGCTGCAACGACAATATTATTGACATTATCCTTAACTAAATAAATAAATAATTGAAGCTTGATTGCAGTACAAGTTATAAAAATAAATACTTGATATTTTAAATGATATTTTTTTACAATTTTAATTTTTTTTTTAAATATTATCGATATTTTAAACGATACTTATTCATAGTTTAAAATTATATAATCTCATTTCACAGTTCAAAAAATAAATACTCGATACGAATTTTGAAATAGAAAAAAAAAAATATATATATATATATATATATATAAAATTAAAAACTTAATTAAAAACTAAAAAAAAATCTACACATTTATCTCGTACCATCCATGGTCTGAAAATGGTTATCAACTAGCACGTACTATCCGTAGTTGTTAGGTAAGCTCACAGAATTAGACTTCATAATTTATTATAGCTAGCTGGCTTCTAAGGCATGCAAAATCTTTGCATGTTTTAATTTTATATCGTGTTATTTATTTAAAAATTAAGATGCTAATTTGAAGGACATAACAGAAAGATTTTTAATTTTTTTTAAATTGAAAAAAAAAAAGTTGACACCAAATCGGTGAACATATCATCTTTCTTAAGAACAACTGAGATATAGAGAAGTAATTGAAAAATTAGATCAAATGGGGGATCGAATTAAAATTGTTTTAAGTAGAAGTTTGTCATTATCAATGACATTAATTATGTGTTTACCTTTGTTATCGAGGTCAATCATGTCAAACTCGTAGAGCAAATTGACTTTAAGCAAGAAAATAATAATAATAATAATAATAATAATAATAATAATAATAATAATAATAATAATAATAATAATAATAATATAACTAAAGAAGGGAGAAAATTAAATTATACTAATTTCTAGATTGTCATGAGACTAGTCGTTTTTATTTATTAAGTGCCATAATATTACTACTTAAAAATCTTATTCAAGAAAATATTGTTTAAAAGTAATGTAATATTTATTTAAGAAAATTATAATATCTTTTTAAATTTTCTTTTCTTTTCTTTTCTTTTCTTTTCTTTATCAGAGCTCCAAATTAACACATGCAAAAGGTTTGAATTCACAATTTTTTCCATGGAGCTATATATTATTGTTGTTATAATCTAACTCATTAATGACTTAATTATTAATTAGCTGGCAAATTAGTCAAATTAAATGCTAAGAATCATTATGGTTGCTTGTATTGATGAAACACAATAAGATATACATGCACCAATAATAATTTTAATTGCCTAGCTCTGACTATTTTATTTTATTTTAAATTAAATTACTCTTTTACCTAAATTTGAGATATATATATATATATATATATATATATATATATATATATATATATTTTTATCTTTCTCTATTTTTTTTTTCTTAGGAGATATCGTGATAATAAAATCTTAATCACATTTGACATTTAACTCAAGTTAAAATAATTAGGTTTTGATCATTCATAACACGTTACATATATTTATCATGTGGGAAATTGAGAATAAAATTAAAGAAGAATTGACCGTATAATACATATGCATCTCAATTTAATGTGTTATACAACTAGGACACCAATATATAGTTTTATGTAAAGAAGCCATTAAAATGACCGGTGGAATCGACTTATACATGCATGCGTGCTACTTTTCAATGATAGCATAACCAAGTGTTATTCCTTCTTCTTTTTGTGTCATTATTACATTAGAGGAAACTAATATTTTCGTATGATTTAAATATGAGTAAATTTTTAAATTTAATAAATTACTCAAATTTTTTCAAATTATAATTTTTTATTAATATTCGGATCATATTCGTTCGAAATATTCAAATTACTGCTCGGGTTCGATTCGAGGTCGTACTCGATTCAGTAGCTAAACAATCCTTGATCAAACTTTATTTTATACTCAATAAATTTTGTGAACCAAATCTGAGCAACTCAATACTCGGTTCGAATCGGTTCATTTACACACTTATTCACATGAGAAAAAAGTAGAATCACACCTTCATATAAGATAGCACAAATATCAAAAACAAATAAATACAATATTAATTTGATGATTTTGGTTATTCCTTTTGGAGTCACCATGCTATGAAAATCTACTACATATATTTACTCAAACTATTATAAAAATATAATATATGTTACTTTAGTATAAATATTTAAATGTCTATATATTAGAAGGAAATTGAAAAGTGATAGCCTAATAGTAGATGTCTCAACCTTTACTGTACAATGTGTAAAAAAATTAAGCCGCTCTTTTACTGTATAAGTTCAACCCTATCTTTAAGCAAGAAATCAAAAAAACTTAGCAAGTGTTTCACAAGATTAAAAAGTACGTCTTTTTCTTAAATTTAATTCCTCTTAATTTTCCTCAATGTATCCTTAATATTACTACATTGTTATAAGATTTTATAATGTGTATAAATATATATATATATATATATATATATAGAGCAAGGATCAAGAGCATTCCTCTTAAATAGTATTTCTCTTTAAATAGCACTCCTTTATTAAAACTACATCGTTTTGGAACTTTTAAAAGAGAATGGTCCTACTTGCTTTTCTTTTATTTACAAAAATGTCACCCACGACCCCACTTGTTTTTTAAAAAAAGACTCAAAAATATTTAATTTTAATAAAGGAGTGATATTTAAGGAGGATTGTTATTTAAGGGAATGTTTTGATCCTTACTCTATATATATATATATATATATATATATATATATATATATATATATATATATATATATATATCCCACACCTTATCCTAAACTTATAGGATTTAAAAATCAGGTATTTATGATTGATTAAATTGTCACACTCAGATCTAGACTTATGCATGCTAATATGTGAGAGCTGGTTTTAGTACTTTGCTTGATTCGTCATTATGTGGGGCACGTATATAATTTGAGCTGTAATCAGACAATTATAAGAGATGCATTTATGTAATTGCTGCAGGCCCGACTAAACACAGCTCAAGCTTTGTGCCAAATAGTATTTCCACAAGACCAATAAATTTGGGCCTACCTATCGACTTTTAGTAAATTATGAAGTTTATGGGCTCACCCAAGCCCATTGTGGCTTAATCCGTTTTTGACCCATAAATCTAATTTTGATACACTTTTTTCCTTTCCTCATTTCCAACTAACTAACTTAATACTCCCTCCGTCCCATAATTATAGGCTGATTTTCTATTTTAAAATGTCTCAATATATAGGCTACTTACTATTTATAAAATTTAGTTAGTTCATTATTTTACTTTTATGTCCTTATAATAAATATTCAACCATTATTTTTTTTTGAAGAAACAACCTTCAATGTCATTATTTTTATCACCACATTTAATGTTGTTGTATTTTCAATAAAAGAATTCAACTTTTTAGGCTTTACTAGTTAAACATATTTTGTGTATAAAAGACAATTGTACCAACAATCAATGAAGTTAAGAGTTCCAATATGATAAGTAAGGAGTAATTAATTTATTAATTAATTCCATATTAAGGGGTATATGTGGAAAATTTTGTTAAAAATTGTCATTTAAACTGATTTTCTTAAACTATGTGCCAAAAGAAATCAGCTTATAACTATGGGACGGAGGGAGTAGGTAGTTGGGTGCAGTGGAAAGCTCCACATAGGGGTTTTAAACTTGAGAGATTTGTATATTACAATTTTTTTTAAAAGAATTAAAATTAATATTTATCCACGTAATTTGTAATCAAAAAATCGACATAAACAATAATAAAAAGACAGTGTTTAGTGTATGTTTATTTAATTAAAATAATTTTTTAATTAAATAATTATTAAATGAGTTAAGCTTAAACGAGCCGGACTCGAGCTGAGCCTAAATGAGTCGGGCTCAAGTCGAATAATATATTATGCGTGTTCGACTCGCTTAATTAAACAGGCCAAAAGTCTTGTTCGAACTCAGCACGTTAACGAGCTTGAACCCGATTTAGTCAAAAAGATCATCATTGAAAGTATTAATGATAGCAACTTGACTTTTTATATATACATCTAAATATTCCATATGTAACTAGGGTGTTACAAAACTCCCCCGCATAAATATATGACATATAGTCACACAAGGCTCATAATTTTTGCTGTCAAATCTAGAGTTTAAATCAAATCATAGCATAATAAACCTCCTAAGATATCTCAATAATCTCTTATTAGATCATCTTACTCCACCACAGACTCACCAAAAAGATCATGACTAAATGAATTAATGATAGCAACTTGAGTTCTTAGACACACATCTAAGTCTTCCACGTATTACAATGTGAGATTGAGGTGTTATAAATGTGAGCGCTATAAATAATATATAAAATAAAATATAGATGATATCCATCCAACCCAATGGATGATCTAGTTAAGTTGGGGTTGTAATATGATTTTCCAACTATATTCCCGCCTCTTCTAATGACCATTTGTGCGGAATTTTTTTCTCTTTTCCATAACATGTGCTCATGTGCGGGAAATCTCTACGGAGTTCTTGCTTTGATATTGTGTCACCTTCGCTTTGAGGGCTCCACAACACCTCAATATCCTGTACAAAAACAAATCAAATTTAGTCAAAAGTCGGGCCTAGCTCAAACTAGTTTAAGTCGAGCCGGAGCCGACCCAAGACGAGTCGGACTGTAAAGTTTACAGCTCTATCCAGGAGAGGAGTATAAATAAATAGTGGTAAATAAGAATCATTTTCATGTGAAACAGATTGACTACCTCTATTAGCTCAATTGGAATGGAATGCAAAGATTTCAAGACGCTACCGACCGTAACCGTATACGAAATAGGAATAGCGTATCCACCTCTAGCAAGCACCAAAACTGTTACCTGGATGGATATATAAAAAAAAAATAAAGGAAATACCAAATAAAAAATGTGTCAAAATTAATAATTTACCTAAAACAGTATAGATTTATACTTGATACTGTTGGATATTTATGTGCATGGGAATTAATTCATACTACATGTACAGATAGATTATTACGAGTTCAACAAAATATACTTGGTTACAGTGAAAAAAGTGGTGATGCTTAGCAAGCACCAAGCATATAAGGCCAAGCTAGGGGTATAAGTAGTTATTAACTTATAATAAGCTGAAACTGCAAAAACAAGTAATAAAATGTAGTTGTAGCAACCACAAAATTAACCTAGTGTACGTAGCTGAAAGAAGCATGCAAGAAATATTATGTACTCTGTGCTAAACTGAGATGCAAATTTGAAAACTTAGAATATAGAAAATATTACCACCGAATACTCGTTGTCAATGCTATTAACTTCAATAGCAGATGGCCTTCCCAATTTTACACCATCTACATTCATGAATGTCTCCCTGTCATATCTTTTACGTTCTTTAATTTTGAGTCCCCGGTAGAAGGGCATTAATGAATTCCACATAGAGTGATTACATTCCTCCTGCAACAATTTGGGAATTCCAATTGCATAATTATGTCTATGAACATAGATTGCATAATTATATGTTTATGTGGGCAGTATAGTTATGTTTCCTTCATTCACTGTCAAATTTTTCAGGACTCAACAACTATTGACAAATCAGTGTCAATTAAGTATTAATGCAACAAGGATTCTAAAGAGACATACATGCCAAATATTCACGACAAGATATTGACTTACCAAATAATAGACAAAGTGGCAAGAATCATGATGTTGAAGCAGTGCATCTGACACTTCTGCAGAGAAAAATAAAAAAGGAGGGGGGGCTAAAATCATAATTCCAGAAACAATTGACCATAAATGAATGAACTCACTTAATATGTTGCATAGCATGCATGTAAGAGCAGTTAAACTAGAAACAAGACGTGTCAAGGATTGCTCTAACATATACTAAAAAAATTCAATTCTAGAATAAGTTCAAAAACAGGAGTATAATTATAAATGCAAGAAATATCAATCGATAAATGAAGTAAAGGTACACCTACTACAAATTCCTCTCCAATGGCTACAAGATATAAGGAATATAGTATGGTGTTTGATCGTCATTCTATATATAGAGGTATACCTTCCACTTGGCAGAGATTATAAGATTGTACAACAGTCTCCAAATCCCAATGGCATCATCATTTGTAAAAGAGGACTGTTATGAAATATTTGAGTAGGATGATATTTGGTAATCCAACGGCGGAGATCAAATCATTAGTCTTAAAAAATAAAGGGATTAGATGTAATCTTCATATTCTGTAGTAGAGTCCAAGTATAAAAGGACTATTTTTGTATCTGATGAAGGCTATCAAATATATAAAATCAATTTCAATCTCTCTCTAAATTCTTCTCCTCTCAATCTAAGGACTATCAAAACTGCTACAAGGACCTAACATAACGATTGAAATAACCCGGGTCAAATCCCGAATCTGGAACAAATCTTGGGTCAAATTCCAAGTCCGAATTGAATCAAATCCAAACAAGACTTTAAACCATTAGTTCAATATAGTAGGTACAAATTTTTCTCATATCTTTCTATGGGTGGGCTGGGGTGTTATAACAATCTTGGAGACTAGTGTCCAAGTCTTAATTTTTAGTACTGTACTTGTTTTACTACTCAGCTAAACTAAGAACAAAAATAACAAATCTAAAAAGAAGTGTACCTTCCAATAATTGGCTTAAACCCTGAGAGGTAGATGTATCAGCACTTTCAGCAATTGTATTAAGCTTCCTTTGCAATACTCGTTTCTTGTCCAAAATTCCAACCTGAGTAAGTTAAAAAAAAATTTTACAACATATCCACATGAACATGAGTATATGGAAAAAACGCATGCAATTTGTACCCAACCAACCTGAAGCATGAGAACACTTCTTCCGCTTAATCTTTTAAATTATATACTATCAAATATATATATATAAATAATATAAATAAAAGCAGCACATTTTTTACTACAGCCGATTCAGGCGCCTTAGCCGCCTCAAACGCCTCAGCCGCCTTAGCCGCCTCAGCCGCCTTATGGCAACAACACGAAGAAGATGAACCAGAATATGAAGATGAACTAGAACCAGAATATGAACTAGAAGGAGAAGGAGAAGACGAGCGTGAGATACTTCCGCCCATTCGACCGTTAGAAGCTGCAAATGCCGAATCTGCCAAAGCCATGGTCATCGTCATCAACAGCAGCCCAGCCAATAATTTTCTGGAAACCAACATCACCATCTCCAAAAAGATTGTTACTTGAACAAACCAAATTCTTCAAATCATCTCCAAAAAGATTGTTACTTGAACAAACCAATTTCTTCAAATCATGTAAATTAGAAGAACCTGTTAGTCAAAAAGGTGTCCTCACTCACTCCCACTCATTATCAATTCCACTCACTCCCACTCATTATGTTTCCTCACCCACCCACTCCACCTTCTACTTTCCTACCTACCTCATAATTTAGCCAACCTCTCTCCTCCTCATTTGGCTATAAAAGGAGGCTAAGGAAGAAGGATGAGATACACCAACAAAAATCAGCATACTCCATCCAAGAGTTTAAGGAGAGAAGGAGAGAAGGAGAGAAAGAAAAGCTTGCTTTAGAAAATAGAGAGAGAGAAAGATAGTTCAAATAGAAGGGTGTTTTATTTGGGTTCCATCACATAGTTATTGTGGTGAAGTAATTTGAGTTTGTACTCAAATTAAGATATCTTTGTATTCTCTGATATTATTCTAGTGGATTTTTCGGAGATCATCCCGTGGTTTTTACCTCTTAGTTTTAGAGGGTTTTCCACGTAAAATTCTTGGTGTCTCGTGGTTTGATAATCTTGGTGTCTCGTGGTTTGATAATTTTGGTGTCTCTTTGTTTGTTTTTCTTACTTATTATTCATTTAATTTATCAACAACAACAGACTTTGGGAGGTGTTTTTCTCAACAACTGGTATCAGAGCTAAGGTTATTTGCTCGGTTGTTTTTGATAAATTTTATGGAGGAATCAGTCGGAGCCATGATTAAATTGACCTCTTCAAATTTTTCGATCTGGAAGCCCAGAATGGAGGATATCCTTTATTGCAAGGATTTATACGATCCGTTGGAGCTCGAGAGAAAGAAGCCAGCGGATAAATCTGAGGCTGATTGGAATAAAATGAATAGGAAAACTATTGGTCACATCCGGCAATGGATTGATCAAAGTGTGTTCCATCATGTTTCGCAGGAGACGGATGCTCACAATTTATGGACAACACTAGAGTCTATGATTTGTAGAAGAATGCACAAAATAAAACTTTTGTCATTCAAAATTGTGAATCTAAAGTACAAGGACGGAAGCGTGTGTGTGAAAGTATATGAGTGAGTTCCAAGGTTTGGTGAACCAAATATCCACCATGAAGTTGAATCTTGATGATGAGATTCGTGCTCTTTGCTTCTCATTCGTTGCCAAACAATTTGGGAGACTTTGGTGGTGTCTCTAAGTAATTCACTCCGTAAGGAAAAAAAATGACTATCACAGATGGTCAAGGATAGTCTTCATAATGAGGAGACAAGCGAAAAGGAAGCAAGGCGTAAATTTTGAGACTCATGCTCTTGTCACGCAGAAGCAAAGAAACAATTTTAGAGGATCTCACAAAGGAGATACAAGTCGCAAAGAAAAGCAAAAAGCTACGAGGAGCAAGTCAAAGACCGAGGTAAGGTGAAACGTGATAGATGCTTCCATTGTAATAAGGAAGGTCATTACAAAAAGAAATTGCAGAATCTGGTTAGACATGCTAGAAAAAATGGTGAAGCGAGGAAAGGTTGAGGAGAGAAGAACACCGCACCCACGATTCCATCAAGATGTTGTTATTCTTTCATTTGGGGAAGAAGAATGCTTTTGCGTTGATGATCGAAGTTGATTGGGTGGTTGATCTTTGGTGCCTCGTATCATGCTACACCTAAGAGAGAATTTTCCACAACTTACAAAGTTTGGAGACTTTGGGTACATGAGAATGGGAAATCTTGATCGCCCAAGATTATTGAAATTGGTGATGTTTGCATTCGAGACGGTGTTGGTTCACCGTTACCTTGAGGGATGTTAGACACGTTCAGATTTAAGGTCTCAACTTGATTTCCGGTATGGCCTTGGGCGACAGAGAAGGCTATGAGAATCACTTTGGCGAAGGGAAAGTGGAAGTTTACCAAGGGCTCTATGGTAATTGCAAGAGGAGTTGCTTGTTGTTCGTTGTCAAGACTCATGTGAAGATGTGTTCTAGTGAGTTGAATGCACGATTGAGGATGACTCTTCACCAAACTTGTGGCATAAGAGGCTTCGCCACACGAGTGAGAAAGGGTTGCGCTTATTAGCAAAAAAGGTCACTCATTCCTTCCGCTAAAGGTACTATTTTAAGCCCTTGTGATTATTGTTTGTTTGGGAAACAACATAGAGTCTCTTTTAGTAGTTCAAATTTAAAAAGAAAATCGTAACTACTAGAGAGAGAGTATATTCCGATGTATGTGGACTCATTGAGGTTGAGTCTTTGGGTGGAAATAGTACTTCGTTACCTTTATTGATGATGCTTCATGGAAGGTGTGGGTATTTTGTTGAGAACAAAAGACCGTGTATTCCAAAGATTTTCGAGTCTTCATGCTATGGTTGAAAGGAGACTGGAAAATCATTAAAGTGTCTTCTTAAATGGCGACAACGGAGGAATACACTTCAAAGGAGTTTGCTGAATACTGTAGTAAACATGGCATTCGACATGAGCAGACTGTTCCTGGTACCCCACAGCATAATGGTGTGGCTGAGAGAATGAACCGCACTATTATTGAGAGAGTGCGATGCATGTTGAGAATGGCTAAACTTGGCCTAAGTCATTCGGGGTGAAGCTGTTTTCGTCTTCTTTGTTCCACGATTAATAGACTCCATCAGCACCGTTGGATTTTCAGATTCCAGAAAAGATTTGGAGTGGTAAGGATTTGTCTTATTCTTATTTGAGGGTATTTGGGTGCAAGGCTTTTGCACATATCCCCAAGGAACAAAGATCGAAACTTGATGACAAATCTACTCCATGTGTATTTGTTGGCTATGGAGATGCAGAGTTTGGATACCGGTTATGGGATCCAGTGCAGAGAAAATTATTCAGGAGCAGAGATGTGGTGTTTCATGAGCACCAGAATTATGAGCATTCTGATAATGCTACACAGCCCAGAGATAATAGAGTTCCAGACCTCAGCGAAGTTCCTCCTCCAGTACAGAATGCCACAGTTGGAGAAGGAGGTCAGAATGAAGATATGACTGATACAGACTTGCACGATGGTGATGGGTCAGATGCAGAGAGTGTTGATGATGGGAGCAACTGATATTGAAGAACCTCAAATTTGAAGATCCACTAGAGAACGTGTGCCATCAGTCAGATATCCTTCATCTGAATATCTTTTAGTTGCTGAAGAAGGGGAGCCAGAGGATTTTCAGGAAGTCAAGACTCATAAGGAAAAGGGCAATTGGTTGAGAGCTATGTAAGATGAGATAGATTCTTTGCACAAGAATCACACCTATGAGTTGACTACACTTCCGAAGGGCAAGAAAACATTGAAGAACAAATGGGTGTTTAAGCTTAAGAAGGATGGCGGAAAACTAGTGAAGTACAAGGCTCGACTAGTTGTCAAGGGTTTGCTTTCAAAAGCAAGGTATTGACTTCGATGAGATTTTTTCTCCAATTGTGAAGATGACTTCTATTCGAGTAAAGGCCGGGATTAGTTCTTAGTATGGATCTTGAGCTTGAAAGCGGTTGGATGTTAAGACCGCTTTTCTTCATGGTGATTTGAAGGAAGAAATCTACATGGAATGACCAGGAGGATTTGAAGTTAAAGGAAAGAACACTTGGTCCGCAAGTTGAAGAAAAGTTTAGACGGCTGAAAACAAGCTCCAAGGCGTTGGTACATGAAATTTGATTCATTTATGGTGGATCAAGGTTATAGTAGAACAATTGCAGATCACCAGATGTATGTCAAGAGGTTCCCGATGGTAACTTCGTTATTTTATTGCTATATGTAGATGATATGTTGATAGTTGGGCGGGATCTTTGATATGATTTGCAGCTCAAGGTGAGTTGTTCAAGTCCTTTGATATGAAGGACTTAGGTCCAAATAAATGTATTTTGGGTATGAAGATTGTTCGTGATAGGAAAGCCAAGAGGTTGTGGTTGTCACAAGAGAAGTATGTTGAAAGGGTGCTTGCAAGATTCAACATGAGTGATGCTAAACCAGCTAAGCACACCAACCGGGCTAGTTATATTAAGTTGACAAAGTGCATGTGTCCTTCTACCAAGAAGAGAGATGATATAGAAGCGGTTCCTCTACTCCTCCTGCTGTAGGGAGTCTTATGTATGCAATGGTTTGTCAGCGGCGGATATTGCTCATGCAATTGGCGTTGTGGCGGTATTTGTCAAATTCGCGCAGAACATTGGGAAGCGATTAAGTGGATTCTCGATACTTGAAAGCTACTTTCGCTTTATGTTTGGTTTTTGGTAGTCTGAGTCCAAATTTGGAGGGTTTTACTGAGATCACGATATGGCGTGTTCAAGAGAGAAGAAGTCTACTTTGGGGTATTTGTTTACTTTTACAGGGGAGCAGATCATCGCAAAATTCAAGTTGCAAAAGTGTGTTGCTTTGTCTACAACTGAGTCAGAATACATCGCCGCTACTGAAGCAGGCAAGGAGATGTTGTGGTTAAAATGGTTTCTCCAAGAGTTGGGTTTAAAACAAGATGAGTACGTGGTTTATTGTGATAGTCAGAGTGCAATTGACTTGACCAAGAATGCCACGTATCATAATCGGACCAAGCATATTGATGTTCGTTATCACTAGCTTCGAGAAGTGATGGAAAAGGAATTGATGAAAGTGAAGAAAGTTCATACTGACGAGAATCCCTCAGACATGTTAACAAAAGTTGTTACTCGTGACAAGCTGGAATTTTGCAAGGAATTGGTCGGATGGACTCCAAGTGATCGGGGTCACGGAGATTGGGTTCTTGAGGGGAGAGATTGTTAGTCAAAAGGTGTCCTCACCCACTCCCACTCATTATCAATTCCACCCACTCCCACTCATTATGTTTCCTCACCCACCCACTCCACCTTCTACTTTCCTACCTACCTCATAATTTAGCCAACCTCTCTCCTCCTCATTTGGCTATAAAAGGAGGCTAAGGAAGAAGGATGAGATACACCAACAAAAATCAAAGATACTCCATCCAAGAGTTTAAGGAGAGAAGGAGAGAAGGAGAGAAAGAAAAGCTTCTGTGAAGCTTTAGAAAATAGAGAGAGAGAAAGATAGTTCAAATAGAAGGGTGTTTTATTTGGGTTCCATCACATAGTTATTGTGGTGAAGTAATTTGAGTTTGTACTCAAATTAAGATATCTTTGTATTCTCTCATATTATTCTAGTGGATTTTTCTAGGAGATCGTCCGTGGGTTTTTACCTCTTAGTTTTAGAGGGTTTTCCACGTAAAATTCTTGGTGTCTCGTGGTTTGATAATCTTGGTGTCTCGTGGTTTGATAATTTTGGTGTCTCTTTGTTTGTTTTTCTTACTTATTATTCATTTAATTTATAAACAACAACAGACTTTGGGAGGTGTTTTTTCCAACAGAACCAGCTTTGCTGTAATTTCTACTCAACTCGGATCTTAAATTACTACTTGAAACCCTAACGAGTTGTAATTCGGTACGATTTCGTAGATTCAAACGGTCGAATTTCATTTTCAGTGAGAAGAAATTATTGTTGGACGAAATTTGCCTTGAACAAAACTAACTGTTGATGATGTTTCCACGACATAAATACGGGACCTGCCTTGAGCAGCGAAACAGTTGTTGCCATGATCACATTCACCTATACGGCTATACCTCCTCCTTTCCACAAAACAATATTAGTAGGGTTTTAATTTATTAGTATTTTAGGTGATTTTGGGAATCTTTATAACCAAAAATTACTCCTTTCCAAAACCCAATTCAGGAACGGATTCTTTAGTGTATATATATAATTATATATATATATGAAAAGAGAGAGAGAGGGGAGGAGATCTTTTTCCAACGAATCATATACCACGGACTATTGACGAACTTTTAAATAAAAGACAGGCGGGGAAATTTGGTCGGGTGGGGTGTGAAAGATGGGTCAGGCATATTAACCAAAAAAACCCATTCGTAACTCATAGTCCCTTGGTTACATATTAAGTGTCGTTATTATATAAAACACACGTATTAAATATATTATTCTTTTGTACTCTTTTGATTCCTATATAACTGACGTTTTAGAGAAAAAAATTAATTCCTAAATAATTGACGTTTCCATATTTCTAGTAGGTTTTTTCTCTTATTCCCTAAAACATCTCATCTTTCCTTATCCAAGACTCCTATTTAATTTCAACCTTTTCTTTTACTCCCAATACGTGTGTTCCCAATTTATTCTCTTTCTCAGAATTCTAAACGTCCCTCAATATGGTTCCAATTTTTCATACATTCTCTTCTTCATCTATGTATTCTCTCATGGATTCTTTATATCTGCTCTCTTTTCATCTATATTTTCTACAAAAATTGTATGGAAAATCATTTACAACTCTATGGCGTTATTGAGAAAAATAAATTTTCTTTTGATTTAAACGAGGAACCAATCCATGAGTGTGAGAAGATTGTACGAGATATTGATTTGAATTTGCCGGTGGATACTGTTACTCTAGATATATAGCACTATTACTCTCTTTTTTATTCATGGTTTAGGCCATTGTCACAAGACCATGGAAATCTTCTCTCTTGTTTTGGGAAGATTAACATGGCTCAATTGTTTTAAATTAGTCGTGTAGAATTTTGATATATTAATTGTTTTCACAAATTAGTTGTTTGATGATCAGTCCATCCATTTTTGAAGGAAAATTAAGGAGGTTTTATTTATTTATTTACAATTCTCAGTTTATGAAGTAATTGGGATTTGCCCAAGTTGGTTTCTGATCTGGCAAAAGATCAGAAATTGGATCCAGTTTCAGTTTCAGTTTTCTCAATATATATACAAAAGGAAAAGGTAGAAAGCCCTTTTTTCAAAGCTATTGTTAGCATGGTGAAATGAGTTTTATAACTGAGGTTGAGTAATGCAAGGTTCAATTATTTCTCTTGCCTAAGTTAAAGCTCTTCTCCCGATTCGATTCAATTAATAGCACAGTAAATCCCATGGTTCCATGATTTGACAAAATATTGTGTGCTTTGTTCATATTGCAAATCAGATCACTTCTCTAGATTTAAGTGGGAAAATTATCTTTGAAAATTTTGGTTTCATAGTCTATAGAAAAGTAGCCCTTTACTATGGTTTTATTTATTTGATTAGAATTTGATCAGATTTGCTGTAAATATTCCCTGATTAGGCTGGTTGGAATAACATAATAAAACACTGACTTTGAATTTTTAGAAAGCTCTTAGTTGGATGAGACTATTTTAAAGCAGGCCTTTAGAAGCTCTATTTCTCTAAAATTTACTTTGCACAGTACTTGTTCTTTGGAGTTTAAAAGAATTTTTTTCGTTTATAGTAAAACACTCCCGGCAATGAAGGTGCAACAATGTTTTCAAGTTCAGGGGATGACAGTCATACTTCCAAAGGTTTGCTTAAAACTCACATGACATAAATTTGTTCGGACAAAGGTTGAAAAATGCCCCTAATCTTTTCCCCGAATGTTCATTTATACCCTAAATTAATTTTTTATCCAAAAATACACCTAACGTTACAAAACGTAGCACAAATATATCCTTCCGTTAAAAAAATATCAATTAAACAAACAGATGTTAATTTTTTGATATAGCTGACATGTGTCAAAGATAAAAGTTTATAATAATAATAATAATAAATTTATTTTCTCTTCTTCCTCTTTTCTTTCTCTCTCTCATATCCTTCCTCCATTTTTTTTCATCTCGCCATATGATTCTCTCTTCTTTTTAACCCTTCCTAAGTCGCTTTCATCCTCCAACATCCTTCAATCATCGCCGCTTTTTGGTAGGAAGATGAAGCTTCTCCGATCCGAATATGGGTCCTAGATATTTCTCCAAAGGGCATGAAGTCGGTGGTGGATTAGGCGAATCGGCGGAATTAATGATACTGGTCGAGTTTATGCGAGAAAACTCTAATCTCATCAAGTTTCCTCGGCGACCTGCGCTCAATTGTGGAGGCTTGGATAAACCGACAGAGATCCAAAGGATCCTATGATTGTGGAGGTTTGGGATGTTGGTTGTAATTTGTAAACTACAAATTCTCACCAACCGTGGTCGTAATAATGAAGGATTTGGGACCTTTAGTCTCTTACTCCACCGTAGAATGTCTCAATCTTATTGTTGAGGTAATCGCTTTAAGCTTCATTTTCCTCTCTTTCGCCTCTTTTCCTCTTCTAGCTAGCTTTCTTGGCGTTATAATATCTTTGTTGGCATCTGTTCTTTTATTATATATAGGGTGGAAACCAAGAAAAAAGCCAATTTTCAACTTTGGCACCTTTCAAGAGTGGAGTCTACTCAATCAATTTAATCCATCAATCTCTTTGTTGCAGTATTCTTCATTTCTGCAGCATTTCTAACTAGTCGAATTTGATGATGATGATGAAGATGCTTCCAAAGATTCATCTTGTATTGGAGTCGTAAATTTGGGGATTTTATAGGTTTTCTCTGTCTTTCTTTTGTTGCATTGAGGTTTGTTGAGGATTTTTGGATGCAATTGGTGATTTTGGAGCCCAAGATCAACCCGATTCCTCTGCATTCATTTTGAAATTGTGAAATAGAGTTTACCATCTTTAGTTATGCAGAGTATTTCCACAATCCAAGGTCTTGTGTGGCGCTTTGTTACTATCAAACTTATTGGAGCAGGGAAGAAGAAAGGAGAGAGAAAAAAGAGGGAGAAGAAATTAAGAGAGGGAGAAAAGGGAGAATGGGATAATCTTTCTTTTCACTTATCTTGTAATGACCTAGAGTCTCCACCAGTTTGATGTTCTGCAGAACTTGGCAAGATGAAGTGGTGATGATATTGAAATCTTTGTATTGAGAAAACATTTGTGAGCAATTACCGCTTTTATGAAATTGAAATTTATTACATTTTCGTGTCAAATTCTACACTAAATGAAAGCAAATTTGTGGGTGTTGATTTGGGTTTATGTGGCTTCGATTTGTATAAAAATCTTAATTTGTGGGTTTTGATTTGAGTTTATTTTGATCATGGAGTTCCATATGGCAGAAGAAAAAAATGGAGGAAGGAGATGAGAGAGAGAAAGAAAAGAGGAAGAAGGAAAACAAATTTATTATTATTATTATAAACTTTTATCTTTGACACGTGTCAGCTATATCAAAAAAAATTAACACATGTTTGTCTAGTTGGCATTTTTTTAACGGGAAGGGTATATTTGTGCTACGTTTTGTAACGTTAGGTGTATTTTTGGACAAAAAATTAGTTTAGGGTGTAAGTGGGACATCGAGAAAAACGTCAAGGGTATTTTTTGACCTTTGCCCTAAATTTGTTCTAAGGGTATTTTTTGACCTTTGCCCTAAATTTGTTCTATCTTTACTAGTTTTATGCACTATTTTCATAAAACTAGTTTGATAAACCCAAAATAAAATAAATCTTTGCTAGAAAATGAATATAGTTGTATTTCCCTGCTTGTAATCAATCTCATAAATTTGTTCTATCTTTTTGTTTTAGATTGCAATGAAGGAATTGCAACAACGGAAGATACCCTTCGCCATTCGCCATTCGCCATTCGCCTTTACCTGCCTGATGGAAGGTTAGGCTGTTTTATAAGTTCCTAATCCATAACTTCTATTTCTTCATTCTTCCCTCTCTCAGTCCTGAAACTTTTTTTTTATGTTGGTTATATGTCACTTCTGCAGCTATGAAGACTGAGGAATAGATGAATTGATTGTGGAAGATTCTTGGAAGAGACAAGTTGGGGGTGATTAATGTGGATTTGCCTGTTCTTTGAAATGGTGCATTAAAGGAATATCTATTGTAAGTTTGGGTAGATCTGATACTGAAGATGTCAATGGTGTACTGTAACCATTAACATGATAATCAATTGATCTTAGGTTGTATATGTTGTGTTTTGATTACTTCTGTTCTTGTTAAAAAGTCCAATCTTCTTAATGTTTTCCATTTCGAGTCTACTGAAAAAGGGAAAGGCTAAAACACGAATACCTAATTCAAAATACAATTACAACAGATTTAATAATAACATTAACAACATCAAATTATGACAAATCGCACGATTAGTTACAATTGACGCATTTCAAGTTGCACTCTCGCTAATTTGCCGGAGTTGTTATCATTCGTTGGATGAGTTGTTACATTTAAACGTTCGGATGTGTCTCCATTTGTAATCTCCTTTGATTTTACAACGCTCGAACATATTCATCACACCAACTGATGAAGTTATCACATTACACAATATATATATATATATATATATATATATGTAAAAATATTTCAACCGATAAATTACAAAGGGTTACTTAGAAATATAAATGAGGTCAATAAGAAAAACACCCTGCTCGAAATTCATGTCATTAAATTAAATATGTTTACTATTGAACTTTATTTCTAACCCAAAGTTCATACAATTCCTTAAATTAATGCAAAATAATCAAAATACCTTAAAATATTAGAATTACTGTCGAAATGTTTTTTTTAAATGAAAGTATTAAAACATTTTAGCATCTAATTAATACAAACAGGATTGTATAAAATTTGAATTTAGTATAATAGAGAAATTTCATTACTTTAATTTTTAAAAGATTAACTATATAATAGAGAAATTTCATTACTTTTAAAAGATTAATTTTTAAAAGATTAATTATATTACCTAAAAATTTAATATTTTTTTTTTAAAAAAAAAGAGAGTCATAAACCAGTAGTAATAATCCATGGTTTTTGACTTTTGACTGGTTATATTAGACCACCGCGGCGCCGCCCATTATTCTCACCTTTCTCTTCCCTCTCGGTCTCTTTCTGCAACCCTATTTTTCTCTCTCCTCTCAGTCAATTCATTTCAGTTCGATTAAAGGTCTGTACTTTACTCCTCATCCCAACTTCAATTACAATTTATACAATTGCTAGATAAATTTTAGTACTAAATCGATAAATTTTGCAGTTAAGGAAGCTCATTTCAATGTCCGGTGGATCAGATATGGCCGAGAGCGCCTTGTCCTGTGTTCGATGTGGCAAACCTGCAAATCTTCAGTATGTAATCTTTGTTTGTATGTATATCGTGTATATTTAAATTCATTTGCTAATATATTATAAGAATGTTGGTGTTCACAAATTGCTAATTAATGAAGCTTCCATTGTTAAATGACTGAAGTTTTAGAAATTTGATCACTCCAGCTAAGGAATTCAGCTTCTTAATAGTGTAAATTGTATTAAAAAGAATTGGGGAAAATAAAGTCTTTTACTAGACAGATTGTCAGCGAACATAGAAAAATGTGCATTGGTATGATTTTTAATAAATTGAACTTGTGTTTTATGTATTTATTATTCTTTTAAATTATATTTTAAAAAATGATGGACCAATGCATATATCTTTCTTTTCATCTACTCAATACTATTATTATTTGCTTTTACCCTCTCAATTTGCAGGTGCCCCAAGTGTGTGGAACTAAAGCTTCCTCGTGAAGGTGCTGCTTTCTGGTTTGTAGACTTGCCCAGTATCGTACTCTGTTTTTTACTTTAAAATGGCGGTTAGCGATTTCTTCCCTAGCAATCGGGCTTGATTACTTTTGCCAAGTATAAATCTCTTGTGATCCGTATTTGAGATAGATATATATGTTTTTGCCTTGCTCACTTTATAACATTTGAAAATTTTGAATATTTGTTTGATTATATTTGAATGAAGAGTTGTATGTAAGCAATTATGGTTTGCGAAATGATATAAAATGGAGCTCAAATACTATAAGAAAGGGGCAACATAAATAACAATTTAGCATTGGGAGGGAGCATTTAATTTAAATATGACCTTGCAATTTTATTTTCTGATTCAAACATATAGAACTTGAATGTGCCCCTAATTCTGGCTTGTTGAATATCTCTTTATGGTTTTTTAAGACTACCTTTCTCTAGTTTTGTTCCTGATACTTAATTGTGAGTGTATTGATGAAGTTGCCTCTTTTAACAGCACTCAAGACTGTTTTAAGGCATCCTGGAGTTCTCATAAATCTGTTCACTTGAAGGCGAAGTTGTCCTCACTTGGATCCAATATTACTAATGAACAAAATTCAGCCTCACCAAATGATGATTGGCTATATTGCATAAGAAAAGGGAAGTCTCGAACACCAAAACTTCCCAACTTTGATTGGACAGGGTACTTCTTTTGAACTATGATTATTTATTAAGTAAAGCACATTTGGTAAGTGAAAAGGGACCATTGTGTTAGTACAATAGGATCCATTGTGCAAGTAAAGCACACAATGAAAATTAGCTTAAAACTTGGCAGTGTTCGAAAAGCGACTAGGTCGGGGTCGGAGCCTCAACGAGTCGACTGGGGTCGCTGGCCGACTTAGTCCGGCTCCAGTCGACGACTAGTCGATAAAGTCACTAAGTCGGTAAAGTCGCCCAATCGGAGTAAATCAAAAAATCGGAACAAGTCGGGGGAAAATCGAAAAAAATGGGAGCGTGAGGTCCTTCTACCTGGAAGAAGTGGTAAAAATGTGTGAGAACTAGATGAAGACGAGTTTGTGTCGGAAGATGATGACAACGAAGAGGAAGATGAGAATTATGAGTTTGAGTCCGATGGAGAGCAAGTATTGGAGGGATATGGAGGAGGATTATTGATTTTGTGCTACTTAGTTTCATTTGGTTAATTAGTTTTGAACTTAGAGCGTCAAACTATTTGGTTTTACTTAGTTTCCATGTTTTTATTTGATAATTTGTGTTACTTATGTCATTTACTTACTCAAAACTTATGAAGGAGGAAGGAGAATATATATTTAAAAAAAATTGTAAATTCGACTAGCCGATTAATCCCCGACTAATCCCTAGTCTCTAACTGACATGGGACCGACTAGCGACTTTTAGAACATTGAAACTTGGGAACAAAAATTTACCTTATTAATGTGTGAAATAACCAAAACTATCCTGTGTGAAATGGAGGGGGTACTATATAAGAATAATATATTTTCAATTAAAGTAGGATAACAAAAATCCCACTTAAGTGACACTCCATTAACCCTTCTTATAATCCATTGAAGATTAAAAATCCCACTACTGAACATAACATCAAACATAACATGAATAAATGAATTTCACATTGTACCATTATTGCAGATTTCATAAAACTCAAAAAGTCATAATTTCAGATAACATAAAACAATCTGCCAGAAAAGCCATAATTCGACCAGGATTATTTGTTCCTTGAAACTTTATGGCTTCATATTGGCTCTTATGGAGTGAAGAAGTTCCTTTTCCCTTAAATTTCCAATTCTTCAATGCATGTGCAGGACTTTGAAGCCATATCCCATTTCAAAAACTCATGAAGTACCTTCTCACATTGATCAACCTGACTGGGCAATTGATGTGAGTTGTTTGATTGAATATGTAGTTCATAATCATATCTTTATTGCTAACTTCGTTGTGTAGGTAGTTACTTGGGGGAAATGTTCTTTTGTCTATTGTAAGGGATTTAATATCTTCTGTTACTGTCAACTTCCTGAAATGATATACTTCAGTGAATTGCTTCTATTACTGTCTATACACATTCCTATTCTTGTGATTCGGAATGCCTCATATGTTATATGATTTTCTTAATTTTCTTTGTAAATCTACTTCGTAGGGTATCCCTAAAGTTGAGCCTAATAGCGATCTCCAACATGTTGTCGAGGTATTTCCATTTCAGATGATATTTCCTCCACTGAGATATACCCACTTAGTTATATTCGGAAAATTTGTTCAATAGAAGATTTGTTTTTCCGAAACCTAATTATTCTTTTCTTTT
Source organism: Panax ginseng (assembly GCA_020205605.1). Classification (NCBI taxonomy): domain Eukaryota; kingdom Viridiplantae; phylum Streptophyta; class Magnoliopsida; order Apiales; family Araliaceae; genus Panax; species Panax ginseng. Next base: position 147,476,689 of record CM035133.1, read on the forward strand.
GTCATTTACAATTTCTTGAAGATCAAAACTCCAGAGCAAATTGAGAGAATGAGAGAAACTTGCCGAGTAAGTTGTTATTCCATTTTAAAATTTTCAATATTTTGTGTGAAGAAAACTTGTCTTCTTGCAAAATTTCTTCATAAATTGTTTTTCATCTCATCCAGACTCTTCTTCGAAATGCATGGATTGATGTGTTTGTGCACTTGTTTGAGTGCATACATGTGCATGTTAATTGATCAAATAATCAAGATTTTGCAAGAGGTAAACGATGTTACAATTCACAAAACGTGACCTCTGATCTCTCTAACATCTAGTTGTTTTTTGATAACTGAAAATAGAAAATGATTAAGTGTTATAATAGAGATGTTGGCTGCAAAACCTCTGGATGCATTATTAATAGTAGCAAGTAGTCTATCTGAAGAGACATCAGATAAGTTTGTGTGGGGAAAGGAATAGTGAAACAAGTATAACATACAAACTAATGACCAGAATTGAACAACACACCCACCCGTCAATCCCACCCTCAAAGAAAAATAGAAAATGAAAACTGAAAATTTTACAATAGCAACCATCAACATCTTGAATAAATAGGCAGTTTCCTTGTAGAGATTAGTGTGGTCAGCAGTTCAAGAAGGGAGAGAATCGCAACCAACCTATCTCGCGTGTTCTTTAATATAGATCTTGAAGTATTTTGTTTATAAATAATGCATTTTCAGATTGCTAGAGAAGTTTTGGATGCCGCTGCTCGTGTTATTCGACCGGGCGTGACTACTGATGAAATTGATTCTGTGGTTCACGGAGCAACGATTGCTGCTGGTATGTTGACTACTTAACTCTGTTAGGTAACCCTCAAAATGATACTCCCTCCATTCCACAAAAGAGTCCCATTTGACAATTTTTTTGTTCTACAAAATGAGTCCACTTCTTGGTGATAGTAGTATACAATGACACCATATCCTCAAGTTTATTATCATAATTTCATTATCAAACCACACTACTAAGCTAACAACTTATTATTTTGAGGGGCATATATGGAACAAAAATATATCCTTAATATTGGCAAATTCTGTAAATTACTTTTTGTGAAATAGAGGGAGTATATCTTTTGCGTATTGGAATATTTGATATCTAGTTGTGATAATTGTGTAGCTGCATCAAATGTCATTAAAAATTCTATATTGTTTTACCAGACGACATTTATCAAGTATCTGGATTTATGATATTATTGTGGCTTTAACTAATTAAATCTTTTTAAAGACATTTATATCTTAGACATCCAAGTTAAATAACAAAAATAAATCTCACACATCATCATGTTAAAGTCAGAGAGTTAAGCGTTACTTCCTTGTCACATAGTTGATGTTGCACATATTCTTCAAATTCCATCTTTTAAGTTCCACCAAATAAGAAACAAATTCTGATTTGCTGACTGTGAGTTAATTTGAGTTGTTAATCTATTTATGAAGCTAATAATTTTGAGATACGTATATAAATTGCGTAAAGAGCAACGGTACTTGCGTCAATTATATAGACTTTTATTTTGCTTATCCTTGTATGAATCTAATAGTGACTATCTTTCTAGAGTACTCTTATTTTTGTGGCATAGATTTTTATTTTTATTTTCATGAACAGCATTGGTTTTTGTCTAGAACTTGCGCGCATATAACACCATGATTTGAGGAAATGCCATACTTAACCAGGAGCGATCTCTCTTAGTTGCCACTGGTTATTAAAATGATGACTATGATTGTATTTGGTAATGTGAGTGACAATCTTTTGCAGGCGGTGTGGAAGTTGATTACTTTTCAGTTTTCAGTTATATGCTACTTAAAAATATTTCATTTGAATTAGCTTTCATGTTAAATGCTGGAATGACAATCCATAGGGAAGATTGATTGTTTTGTGTTTAGGTATCTTGCACCTTTGGAGTTCATTCTTACCAGTCTATTATGCTATTTTTCATCTTATATGTATAATAATTGTTTCTTTACTTCTTCTTTGGATTCTATCTTCTGCAGGAGGATATCCATCTCCATTGAATTATAATTTCTTTCCTAAATCCTGCTGCACGTAGGTACTTCTCTCTTTGTATGTATATTCAGTCTGAATTATAGCCTACATTATTATTATAAATTCTACTGTCCATTTATTACAGGTCAATCAATGAAGTAATTTGCCATGGAATTCTGATGCTAGGTATGTTTTATATTTCAACCCAGGGACACTGATCTCCCTTTCTAACTTTAGTTCGGTACAATCTCAAATATTTTTAATTTTTCAAGCATGCTTTCTTGAATCCGTGTTAAAAGAAAATAGTAAATCATTTTTGATACTATGATAGCTGTTATGCGTGTTTGACATGTGTATGTGTATTTCTGAGGTGGAAAAAATGAACTTTCTCAAAGTTTTTGATAGCTTGAACAAAAGTATTTGAATTATTACATTGCTGCTGGTAAAAACAATGTCAAACACGCATTGAGAAAGTTCAATGTGTAAAGGTTGAATTTATTTTGAGATTAGTTAAGCAGAGATGACTCTCATTGTTTCTTCTAGAATATTAGCTTCTTCTTTTTTTAGCTGTTAAGTTTTATGGGTGTTTTTTCATGTGCTTGCCTTTGTTTACTCAAATTCAAAAAAATACATTAGAATCGCCAAAGGGCAGGACCCATCCTCATGGTATCCAAAGGCATTATAAAACTTAGTATGGGCTTTAACAAGAACTCCACAGGGAAGCTCTTGTGGTAGCGATTAGTGGGATATATTATAATTGCAAGTAAATTGGTTTTAGACCCTTATTTAATGTGTATTTTCCCTCTATTTTTACGACCAACTCTCCGACTGTTAACTACCAAAAAAAACAGAGGTTGCAGAATTTCAGAGTTTAGTATTTCTGGTTATCCTTGTGCACAACCGTGGGACTGAATTTTTACCTAAAATATGATTACAAGGATAAGGGGGGAAATTGTTGAATCTATAGTGTCACTAGGCATCCTTGCAAGGTTAACTACATAACCACAAGCCCAATTTTTTGCAAATTAAGTCCATTGACATAAAGATTGTACAAGTTTCATTGGATTCCATGTTCACCAACTTGATATGGGGGAAGGCCTTGAAATGCAGTAAAGAAGAGAGTAGACTCTTTAAATATTTCAATATAACGAAATAAAATATATTATATATGATACAAAATGAAAAACCACTGTAAAATTTCCATGTCCACTACACGGGAGAAATTCGAAGGTGCCCACGTAGTTTGAAACTCCACAAAACATAACAAATTCACAATAGCACATCATTGATATCTAATACTCTCTCCTTTCCAAAATTTATTTATTTAAAGTCAATATGAAATACTCCTAAATTCAAAACTGATGTGGTTCATTTTACTTTCGAAAACAATATATATTGTAATTCGTAATACTTTTTACATAGTTTACAATTTTTATAACTGATTGATCTAAAATTAAAAGAATTCATATCAATTTTGAATTTGAAAATATACTAAATTGACGTAGAAAAGAGTCAATGTTGATCCTAGAACGGAGGGAGTATAAAATAATTTTAAAAAAAAAGAATAATCCCTTGATTTTGAATAACGAGCAAAAGAATGATAAAATTATCTCTACTTTTATTAGTGGTAGCTCCTTTAAATAAGTTGAATTCTTAAGCTCTTGTAAAGGTGGATCCTGATTGAAAATTTACATATTGTTTCAGGAAATTAGAGGATGGTGACATTGTAAATGTTGATGTGACGGTGTACTTTAAAGGTGTTCATGGTAAGAAGCATATTGTCAATGGTCTTAAAATATTACTCCAGGTAACTAACTATGTATGGCTCTATTTCATTTTTCCTGTTGGCTGCAGGTGATCTCAATGAAACATTCTTTGTGGGAAATATTGACGAGGCATCTCGACAGTTGGTTCAATGTACTTACGAATGTTTGGAGAAAGCAATATCAATTGGTAGGTGTTGCTCTTGTATGTTCAGACGGGGTCTAGGTTATATACTGAAGTTTTGGTGTTCATCCCCGAACAACCCATTTACAACGTTGGAAATCCATACCACTCGTTCCTCTTCCTCACCCTCTCCCTTAAAGAAAAATACATTACCACTATAATATTCCTCCAATGCCTTAGGGATGCATATCACCCAAATCTAATTCTGATTTATTTAATTTATTTTTTCGATAATGTTTCTTAAAAAATGCTAGTTGGTCTTGGTATCCTAACTTAAAAATAATTTATTTTTAACTTGAAAATGGACAAAGGTGAAGTTTCTTGAACCAGAATACTTCCTGATAGCTTATGGTTGCAAATATCATGAGCTCAGTGCTTGTGATTTGGAATCTCTATTCACAAAATGCACTTTCTAATGGCTAGTCATTAACATGGAACCAATAAATACTTATATACTTACTTTTGGATTCTTTCAACTGTAATAACTATATACTTAAAATTTATGCATAACTAGTGCCTCTTTGTAATTTGTACTTTGAAGTTAGTGCTTGTTTTGGACAAGTTAGGATATTTATCTAGGTAATTTTTCATTAGAAATAGGTTACTTGTACCACTGAGTTTTATTGTTATCCATGCCTGGTTATTGATCCTTGTAATTTATCTTGAGGATTCTTTTTTGCAGAAATATGGCAATTCTTTGGTTGTATATGATACAGTTAGACTTTTAAATAATGAACTTTGCAGATTTCTATTGTTGCTTGATGTGAACCAGCAGTTATCATTTGGAGTCTTCTTCCTGCTTGTTTAATTTCTTAAGATAGGCCTTCAACCTTGTGTAATTCTAATGCTTACATCTACTATTTCCAGTTAAACCTGGGATACGATTTCGAGAAGTTGGAGAAGTCATTAATCGCCATGTTTTAATGTCAGGGTTTTCTGTGGTAACAATACAATCTCTCTCTCTCTCTCTCTCTCTCTCTCTCTCTCTCTCTCTCTCTATGAAGATCAGAGCTTCTTAACATTATTTATTGTCATGCTACAATAGGTTAAATCATATTGTGGCCATGGTATTGGAGAGCTCTTCCATTGTGCACCAAATATTCCTCATTACGCAAGTATCCTTGTGAAGCAGCTTTCATGTCCCAACATATTTTCTAATTTGAATTTTTTCCCCACTATAATTCATGCCAAATTGCCCAATACAGAGTATATACTGAACCAAATACCTTTTTTCTGTGACATTACAAATTGAATCTTTTATCACAGCTGGTTATTTTCTTTAGGTCATTCCTGTATTGACCTTAACTTAAGCAGGAAATAAAACAGTGGGTATAATGAAGGCTGGGCAGACCTTTACCATTGAACCTATGATCAATGCAGGTAACACTTGTATGGTTTATTGAACAACTATTTGTTCCTTCTATTTACAACTAAAAGAAATTCTGGTTATAGGTGTTTGGCGTGATTGGATGTGGCCTGATGGCTGGACCGCTGTTACTGCAGATGGCAAACGCAGTGCTCAGTTTGAGCACACACTTCTGGTAAAACACTTATCAAACTTGCATGATCTATTTTTGCACATAGAATTTGGGAGAGCGGGCAAACACATCAACACTTCATAATCTATTTTTGCACAATAGAATTTGGGAGATTGGGCAGTTTTCCAGTTTTGCATGATGACAGTTTCTCTATATTTTGGGTTTTAACTGTTGTAGCATACATCCTTCATTGTATGCAATATGATTGGTAGTTTTTTTTATTGCATAAACTTGATCGAATCAGTGATACTACTGTGGAATCTTTGGGTTCCAGTCTAACTTCTGCCATTGAGTTTTACATTGAAGTGTATTAGCTTTTTTGTTGACCTTAAAATAGTTGTGATTTTTGATTCGTCATAGTCATTTGCATTTTATTCCATTGTTCTAACAAATATGGTGTATTGTAGGTAACTGATACCGGAGTCGAAGTCCTAACAGCACGCCTACCTACGTCCCCTAACATGTTTCCATGGCTAAAATCATAAGTGTCTTTTGGGAGTCAAATTTGACAGGCAGAATTCAAGCCCGAATGACACATTAATTAGAAGTATAATTTTTCGGGAGGATTGATTTTTGAACTTATTTGTTGGATTAGTTTGTTTATTAGTAACGCTGTAGATGATATATTGTCATAAGTTTTGAGGACCAAAGATTATCTCTATATAAGTTAAGAGTTAATAATGGGCTATTATGAAGCCATTGGTATTCCTATCCTATCCTATCCTATCCTATCCTATCCTTTTATTTGCTCTTAAACACAGGCTTGTCCTTCTCTGTTGGAAATGAACAACCAACATATGTATACTCCTGAAAAACATATTATATATACACCTGATGATGTGTACTTTAAATATTTTATACTTTATATACTAATATGTATATTGCATATAAATTTGACATTATTGTTAAAATTTTTTATTTATTTTAACTGCAGTCGGATTAGGTCAGTCTTTTCGTTGGGGCATTTCTTCTTGTATTCCCCTGCCCTGAAAAATTAAATAAATAAACCAAAAAATAAGCCGTTTTAGCAATTTGTGTTCTTGAGAAAACAAGGGTTCTTCTTCCTCAGAGTGCAATACATGGCTACACTTACAAAACTACATTATCTTTTATCCCAAACTAATTGAGAAGTCGAAAGTTAACATTTCATTGTTTTGATACTTGAAAGTTTACAAATCTGAGGTCTTGTTACAGTACAACAAAATGGTAAGCACTTAAATAGGATTGTTAAAACCCAGCTGAACCTACTAACGACGAGTATGTTGCATTTTCATCAGTAGCTGCTGCCTTCTGTACGCCGTCCTTGTTTAAAGTCCCATGTTTACTCTTAACGAGTTGCCCGCTCTCCACATTGGCTGTATGACACAGTTCTAATCTTCGCTGCTTTGCTTCTTCCATGTCACCTTCCCAGCAAGTTTCTGATATAATTTCAAGTGCCTTCTCTAGTTTGTCCTCGAAACAAGATCCCCATTTTGCAGAAGTACAAGGTATACTTGTTCAGCACAAGCCTTTCGAATCTGCGGTGAAGAAAGTAGTAAACAACACAGAAAGGTCCATGATTACTTCTCAGTAGTTTTTTATTTGGTTGCTTAACCAACATCTGTTCGTAGAAAAATAACAAGCAAAACATGTATAACTCATTATTTACCCAAGACAAAAAAAGTGGATGTGCAACAAACCTTTGGGTACCGATGGGTAAGGAATGTCAGAAGTTGAGAGAAGGCCTCAATGTTGATAGGCTCCGTGATTGAAGCAATGTATCCAAGTATTCCGATGCCAGCATATAACTTAGAGAAGTCCTTCGATCCCTTCAATTCGATAGCAAGAGATTCCAAAACTCCAGCACAAAATATTGGAGTATGTGCCTAAAAATCGTAAAGAATCAAATTAACAAAGAAATGTGTGTGGGGGTGTAACCATGCTTTCAAGCGGACATATTAGATGATGACCACCACCCTAAAAACAAGGAAAGAAGATCCTGATCTAATTTACTATATCTAAATGTTTTAAACATACAAGTTATTCAATCCATAAATATCAAGTCAAGTGCATTTAAGCATAAGCCCACATAATGCCTACAGAAAGGAAGTTAGATTCATGGATTAAATTGCTATTTCTTGGCAAGTCATTGGAAGGTAGTAAACTGTCAAGTATAATATGCAATAATTTCATGATGCATGCATCAACTTTTCACCTCATAATGTAGCCATCACAGTTATCTAGTTAGCAAATAATAACATTACTACATCTCTCGTACACTTCTTTCCCTTCTAGCCTTCTAGGTACAAGTAAGAAAACTATATTTCACCATTTTCTGAGGCTTAACACTTTTTTGGGGCATCATTCCCTGAAATGTAGCCTTGGAGCCTAAACTGAATCTCCAGCATTAGTGAGTATGACTCCATGCATGCCAATTGGGTTAAGAAAACAAGGTCAAAATGCCAGTAACAGAGTCGATCAATAATTCAATTTGCTGCAAAGATTAGACCGGGTACAGACTAATCTCCATGTGAAAAACAAAATGGGGTGACAAACATATGTAAAATCAATGTAATGGAACTCCACAAATAAAAGCAGGGCAACAGTAAAAGAAAAAGAAATGACTAACCTCCATGTTAAGGAATACCCTTTTACTGAATAGAATCTCAATGGTCTGAAATATAGAAGTATAATTGTCAAGGTTATTAACATGCAACAAAGCCTAGTAAACTTGGCAGAATATAATCTCCCAAAAGAGAAACATGCACTGAGAGGTTTGAGAAAAGACATAATATGCATAAATATTTGCAAGACTCATCAAACATTTTTATGCAGCAGTATGCCTATATATACAGGAAGCAGTTTAGACTTTGCAACATAGTTATGCTACCTTGATATACTGATTTTAGAGTCACTGTGAAGAGCATCAGGTTTAGTACCTTTCTAATTTTCTGTTGAGGAGTATTCTGCAGATATTACAAGTTAGGTCTGCACAAGAAGCTGAGCTTCTTTTATTGTGTCATTACATTCTCCACCTTTTAGAACTGTTGCTCTGTCAGGATTGAGTTGAATTAGTGTTTCAAGTCATTTCAAAATGTTTTTTAACACTGCTAGGAGAGTCAGAAACAAGCCAAACTAAGCCTTCCCTAATAGTAGATTTCTAGCATCTCCAATTCTTTTCCTTTTTTCTTTCCCTTGCTTGTATGGGGAATTCTTTCCAGTCAATTTCTTTTTTATTTCTTACTCTTCCTCGAGTAATACATTCTTTTTGTATCATTCTTCCTTTCGAACTCTAGAATTTTAGTGAAATCAAGAAAGATAAAATAAAATAAAAACGTGTGATTGAAGTAGCATAAAATGTCATCCTCCTATTAAGGAAGTTACAATTTTATGCCCCCAAAACAGTTGGAATAGTGTAAGCATGTTGTTGTTACTAGAAAATACAAACGATTTGTAGTCATTCTACTCGAATAAAAAGCAGTAATATATGAAATTTTAATGGCAAGAAAGCTCTAGACTGAAGGTACCTTCAAGGTGGGTATGATGACTCTGTCACTTCTTTTGTACTTTTGGAGTACCCAGATGATGTCTTCACATAAACTGAACTCTCTTGACATTCTTCCACATTTGTCCTTCTCTTCAGTGGCTTGAAGGTGCTTCAGTAAAGCATCGAGTGATGTCTTCCTCAAAGATTCTTGTAAGCCACCAATAGAAATAACTAACCCAGACAGCACATGTTTACTATAACAATTAAGCTTAAGTAACTTAACGAAACAGCGATAGGAGAAAGTGGGAACCTGCAGGCAAGTAAAATATAGTTTCTTTGTCAATAATATACATATATACATATAATATTCAAATTAAAGTTGAACTGACTCATCTATACTCACTGCCCACTTTACATCTTCTTCATTGAGAACAACTTCTTCAAGAATTTCTCTATGAGGTAAGAAGGGACAAAATTGTTTCATTGTACAAAATCCTTTGGAGAACCTTTGCAGCTATTTCTCTAATCTTATCCATCTTCTCAACTGCTTGCTTTGACAATGCCTCCAACTAAAGTTTCAGCAAGATTTGCATCAAACAATGATTGCATCTGGTCATTCTCGAGTACATATCCCTTATTCTGCTCCCCAGATTCAATGCCTTGTGATTTACTCTGTAAGACTGAAGAATCTCTCTTACATAGAATATAAGTACATCTTTCAAGTCCAATCATTGCAGCCTCACGGATCCAAGAACCTACATCGCCTCTGTTATCCACAGAGTAATCTTCAAGAGCTCTGAATAGACTCTGCATCACTTCATTCTTGATCATAAGATATAGAGATGTGCTATCTCCATCAGAATGCAGTTCAGAACATTCTTTGGTCTTAGATAAAGTTTACATTACACTGAGATTAGTCCTTTTAAAGCATTCACCCGGGCTTCAGCATCCCTTTCTTCAGGGTTGTCCTGTTATCCAAAACTTGTCCAGTCATGCAATTAATTCTTCCATTAAATTCCTTAAAAAATGAATGTTTTTTTGGCTTAAATTTGTTAGATGATCCACTACGACCACGGAGAGAAGGGTAACAAACTAAATCTACAGGCACAAACTGTTCAGAATGCACCACAAAACCTGAACTTTAAGAAAATAGCATCGGAAGACTAAAAAAGCAATAAGCCATTGTAGGCCTCCAAAAGAAGAAATATTGGTTGTGCCCCTTTGGTTCATTGACTTCATTCTTTAATATATTTCATTTATGAAGAGGCAGAAAAGTTCTATATATGTATTTATGTTTGTGTAGAATTCTATATGTGGGTGTCTGTTTTTTATAGTTTATTTCCATATTTTTAATTCTTTTCCTTATATCTCTTACTCCCTCCGTTCCCAAAATATAGGAATAGGACCAATTTTGAATTTATGAAGTCGATTCAAATTTGATATGAATTCATTTAGTTTTAGATGATACAATTATGAAAATTGTAAACTAATCTAAAAAGCACGGCTAATTACAAGATTTATTGTTTTCAAAAGTTAAACGTATCACATCAATTTTGAATTTGGAATACTTTTAATATCGACTCTAAGAAGTCAAAATTGATCTTATATTTTGGAATGGCGGGAGTATTAATTTATTTCCAAAATTTTATATTCTTTTCCTTATATATTTTATTTACTTATTTTGTTCTTTTATTATTTTTATCTGTTTAATCTTTTATTTTTTCTCCTTCCATCTCTACTTTTACTCTTATGGATTCATTTTTCAGCCTACCTCAACTAGTGTAGAATAATAGATGTTTTTGAGTTCCGTTGAGGAAGAGCCAGGTGAGAGTCCTAACAAGGAGGAGGTCTACCTCAACTGCACAAGCACTGCAAAGCTTTGGAAGCACAAACTTCCACTTTGTGGCAAGAAACTCAAACGGCAAAGAACCTATTGCCAATGCAGACCCTCTTCTTACAGCTACATTGGCATCAGTCAGCTGTTGCAGGTATTTCAAAGTGATATCGTCAACACCTTTATCAGTTATCTTGCTAAGGTGCGGAACAAAGTGTTTCAAGGCTTCAACAGCCACATTCTGCAAACCAAAGAAAAAATCATTAAGGTTTAAGACACCATAAAAAAATACTTTAAAGGTAAGTACCCAAAGAGTTCACAAACTAATGGAGAAAGACCTGGATATGACTATTAGGATGTCTCAAATTCTCATTCAGGGTATCAAGCAGACTTCTTTTTATTTTTTCTGTCAAAGATATTTGAGCTATAGATATACATTCAATGAAGCGAGAAACAGCAGAACGCATTATCTCTCCACCTTCCCACGGTACAACCGTGCTTTGTCAATAGCAGGTACTACACCAGCGATCTGTTTCTGCTTGTCTGCAAGTAGACGTTTAGAAAAAGGAAAAACACAATTCCATCGAGTGAAGCCATGAACAAACTCAAATGTATAATTTTAAATAATAGACTCTGAAAAGCACAATTAATGAAAAAGCTTTGACTACCTAAAGCAACTTAACAAGGAAAACTAAAATGTGACTATATTAAAAGCTCCTTATATCTCAAGGGGCTTGGTTCCCCAACCCACATGCAAACATAGGCATAATCACCAACAAATAGAGCTATAATCACCAACAAATATAAGAGGCAATTATCTTCAATAAATGAAATGATCAGATGCTAGTAGAATAATTTCATTCAAAATACATCTCTTTCAGGATATAAATTAAATATGAGCATCAAAGCTTGAAATTAATAAATATGTGGATAGAAAGCTGTCTGAATATGCTGTTGAAATGGTAAATTGACAAGATCCACATGGGATGAGATATGCAACAAGCATTTAGTCAGACAAATATAATTGAGTGAAGATGTAACAGTTTGATGGAATTATTATCAAATTTCTAAACACGAATTATTTTGATAAGAGTGGTTATAATAGAAACAGCCTGAAAGGTAAGGAGGTGGGGTGATAGCCATGTATGCACTATGTATATAAAAGGTAGAAATAGGTGGGACAAGGATTAGCACATAATAAAACACAAAAATCAGCCCATCCCAAGCAAAACCCGTTCCCCAACTTTATATGTAATATTGTAGATTTATTCAGAAAATTAAACTGTATTTGCTACAGAGCCATTAACTTTCATGTAGCTTACGATGATATAACTGAATCACAATTGTTGCTACCTGGTAATAGGGAAATGTGGTATTTTACAATAGAACTAAGCAAAAAGACTGGTGTCAGTTCCCTAGCAATAAATCTAAGGTATCACACCCCATTTAACATAAATGAAATGGTAAGCTCAACCTCCTGATCTCTAGTCACAAGCTCAAAAAAATATATATATAAATAAAGATAAACTTAAATTTTACTTTCATAAATTCTGGTTTGTTTAGAAGAATAAGTAATAGTTTCTACCTGTCGAAAGAGCATAACTACACTTGTGTAAAGCTAAAACAAGTTCTCCAGTAGCTAAGGTTGCACCATGACGCATACACAAATCAGATGAGAGAGTGCAAGGAATTAATTTCTCCAAAATAAAATTTGCAGAATATTCGGGATCATATTTGACAAGAACAGAAAGTGCATTGGAAGCAAGTTCTCTCAAGCCTTTATCCTGAAAAGCAAACCATGAGTAGGTTATGTGATCACAAGGTGGTAAGCCAATAACTAAATAAAAACACACCTGAACAACAGTAGCTAATGTTAAAGAGAAGTTTAACTGTTTAAGAGAAGAACCCCACAGCCAAATGTCCAAGCAAATAAAGAAAGCTATCAAAAAGTAGCTTACTAGATGCTTTACTCTAAATTGATTACGATCCACTCATAATTTCTTGGAAAATAGATAAGGAAATCGATAAAAAAAAAACGGAACATCTATTACTAACAATGGGAAGAGAAAAAAAATCATGTGCAATTCAGAGAAATTATCACTAAACTTGTGGTCTTTATAAGATAACAATAGGCACCTAATCCATCTTTTCCACTTCTATTAATGTACAGCGGACACCATCATTGGCCTATCCTCATTTACACATTCTGGGAAGTTTTGGCTCCTTTCTTCCAACTAGTTTTTTTATGTACTGTAAGATTACTGTTTTTATATTCAGGAAATCAGATAACACGCTGTCCACTAGGACAGGAAAGTGGGGCGGCAGGACTTGGCATCAAAAGATGGAAGAAAAGGATAAAGACCACCCTTATCCAGTTAAAAACATACAACCAACCTCAAAGAAATTAAAGAAAAGGGAAAACAAGTTAATGTAAAGTTGAAACATACCCAGTGACAAATTTTGTTGTAAAGCAGTTCCTCCATGAATGGATAGAGGTAACCATCATATTGAGCAATACTGGCAGCAACATGAAGATAAGCATTTACTCGTGAGGATAGTGCAAAATAATCAGCTGTATTCACTATGTCAATGCCATGAGGATAATTCCCTTGTCTGCCAACATTCTCCTGAAAAGCGGCTGCAGCTGCTCTTCTACAATTCACCTAATCATCAAATGGAAAAGCTTAAGCATAGTAACAACAAATAATCACATAAGCTTTTAAGAATTAGTGAACCATATAGAGAAAAACAAAGAACTTAATATATAAATTTATTAATAAGCACCTCACGGTCATAGCATGCAACAGTTAGTAGGTGAGGGGCAAGCTGTCCCAGTATGTTTTTCATATCAGTGTGAGAATAAGCACGACCAAAAGCCCAACAAACATAAGCTGCAGCATCACGGACATGAGACCCAACACTATGTGGACCCCTTCGAATATCATAATGCAAAGCCTGTTTCGAGAACAGAATTATACTTCATTAGTGCCAGTGAGGTATTCTCTCTGTGGCAAATGAGACAGGTATATTAAATTTCAACTTCAAAAATTTTGTATTACTGCGTCCTAACTCTCAAACATATTAACTTACTACCAACAGATTGATAAAGCAAGGGAAGATAAATAGAAGCCCTGATTGAGCTAAAGATGGGTAAGAGCACCATACCTTTATGACAACAGGTAATACTTTCGGAAGACTGATGGGTAAGAGCAATCCTCTACGTGCTAGTTCAGCCAATGCCAAACATCCTCCATGCCATGAACCATCTCCCTATACGATTACAACAAATCATCATAAGTTGAATACAAAATTCAAGACATACCTTAACCATGTGAACGTATGTCCCCAGGCACATCTAAGACATAAATTTATTTATTTTTGGTTTATGAACAAAACTCCAAGTTTCTTTTGAAATTTAACGATTGTATTAAAGATGAACCTGTAACGAAAAAGACAAAATAAAAAATTGCTTCAGCATACCTCACCAGGTGAAAATAGCTCCAGCACAGCCGAAAGGACTTCATCAGAGAGGGTATAAGTCAGACGTGAAGTGATGCGACCAATACCTTTTGCAGCAGACCAGCGCACAACAGTATCCTAAATTATAAATAATTATGTCACTAATGACTAATCAGCAGCAATTGTGTCTAGATACGCAAACAACAAGAATGAAGATTGCCTCAAGTCACTTGCAACCTAAAAATCAATCAACCTCTAACTTTTAATACAAAATTAAACTATGGATCAAGGGTCCAAAGCTTACGGAGATTGCCTCCAAGCCATGTCATCAGAACATAATAGGAAGTTCATGCAAGAGATAACATCCCATTTTACAGAGCTTGCATTTAAGAGTTATGAATCCATCTACATCGGTCCCTGCTAGGTATTACAAAAACACAGTAAGTAACAAAGAAAACTGTAATGATCGTAGAAAATTTTGAGGTTGCATACTGTTGATCTTAATGATCATGACCTAAATGCATGAGTGGCAAAAGCATTTAAAATCTTAGAAAATTTCTTAAGTAAATATAACCATTTGTATCTATAGGCTATAGCAGTGATGAAAGCTATCTTTCTTGCCAAATGCCACGATCTTCAAATAGTAAGATAAGATATCAAAGGCATGATCATGAAAGGAGAAAAGGATAGTCATTTAGTCAGCATCACAAATTATATTGGTTCTTGAAGGTGAAAACATAAAACATAAAAACTGTAGGCTGGAATAAATACAATTAATGTTTCTATAGGAGGGAATTTGAAATACATAAGAATATGATAAGAACTATTACAGAATATTAGAATTTCACCCTGTAAACATACCGTATCTCTCAGTCCTGATAACAATAACTCGATTATCTCTTCTACAATTTCTGGAATATCCATTTCTTCCTCTTGCAGGCACTCCTCAAGGATTGAATTTGAGGACTCCAAATCCACAACGTTGCCAGTTTTACTGGACATATTTAATGGACTGTTCTCCCCAAGTATGCTAAATTTACTCTGCATGAAACATGAGTAAGGCAAAGCATACTACAGAGATGTGTTTATTAACACTATGAAATTTAACAATAAAAATATATTTAAAAGCATTTACCAGAAAATAAAAACACTACCGGACCAAAGGATCAAAATGCTTTCAAGCATGATGGGTGGAGAGGGATTACGATGCAGCACATATAAAGTTCAAAGAAACTTCAATCAAAGAAGGATAAAATATTCAAGATTTGGCCGAGTTCAATGCTTGATTAGGTCGTTGATACAAACATACATAGGAAGCAAGCAAAAAAATATAGATGTAATATAGAGTAAGTTCTAACCACATAACGCCAGGACGTTGAACGATGAGGGAGGCAAATAAACCCAATCCGTTGAGCTAGCTTTACCAAATATTTTCGAAGCAAGGGACTCCGAGCTGCACCAGTAGACTTGATTAAAACAGATGAATCATTCCAAACAGCAGGAACCACATAAAGTAACAATTTCCTGCTGCCAGCCTGTGAATTTAAAGAGACAAGTCTTATTGGTCCAAACACTAGTTTAAGGCAAATGGCAAATTAATAGTATGTTAGCAGCAAAAAATCCACGGTGTTGGAATTTAATGATTCTAATTCTCCCTTGTGCAGTATTTTGCATTTCATTTTCCTTCTTTTCTTTCTGTTCTTTAATAGTTATTACTTAGCGTAAAACAACAGCCTATGAGGTCACGATGCCCTCAACATGTTTATTTTTCAAGTCACGGTTAACTATTAGTTTTTAAATAGAGGAGAAAATTCTTGCTTCCTGAGAGGGGCCAGAAGACTCCAAGGAAGCCAATCGTATGCAATCTTTGAACTCGTGGGTTGTCACTGGATGGTCACGTTGGTCATACAATTGCTAACCACTAAAATCTACAGAACCAAGGCTATAAAAGAGGCAGTAGCCACGCATATAACTCTTGAGACACTGACACCACTTCCTATAGAATCACAATCCAACATTGTTCAAAGAAAGCCGTAGACAACGAATCTGGTTTTAAATCCTCGATGATTTGTTAAGAAGTAACCACCTCCTCTTTTGAAAAGAGACTCTTACACTTACTTTTTGCTTGTTAATCTAATTACAGAAAAGAAAGTGGAAACAAAAAATAACCAACATTTCAACAAAAGTAATGTACTGATTCACATGATCTCAGTTCTCACATTATGACAGACCATTTCTACCACCAAACACCCATTCTTGTTATTATCTGAGCACAACGGCAATATTTCCCTTCATCCCAAATTCCAATAGAATTATTACGTTGAACAGCCATTCAAAATGCCCTGTTCTTCAAAATAAAGCATTTTATCCATTCATCTAACTCACACTCAAATTAACCACCAAGCCTCAGTAGAATCAATCAAGAAGCCAGAACTCCCTTCATAGTCCATTTCTTTCATATAGCATCACTATATAATTTCATTTCAATATCCTTCCGAAAAATACTCAATATTTCTCTTGCATATTTTCATATTTGACCCACAATTCAGAGTTCATTCTGCATAACATGGTGCTATATCTGCTATTTCTAATTTAGAGAGGCCATTGTTCGGTTCCTTACATTCAATAGTACTCTACACTTCATCTTAAACAAAAGGCCAAGAAAAGTATCAAATACAACAATACTTTAAGCCCCAACTAACAATATTGTCTAGGATGATGACAGCAGATCCAACTCAGAATATCACTTGAGAAGACTCCAATGGAACAGTTAAACATGCTCCATAGGACCATAACTCCCTCTTTTAAAGAAATCACGAAGTAACAATGATTCATAAAAATCAAGTACAATAAAATTTGTGTCAGCAAAGGAGGGCCATGTTACATAGAAAAACCACTTTTGGGAATAGTCAATTCCCAAGTCATCCCATCTCTAAGATGTACCAACAGAAACCATCATGCATAATAACATGATTACTTGGGTAAATCAAAAAACAGACCTTAAAAATAGCAGCCAGTGCTTCAACAGCACCAAGTAACTGGAAATGATGCATAGCACCTTCTTTGACAGAAGATAGAACTTCATGTGTCCACTCAATAAAGCTGAAAAAAAGAGAGTAAAGAATCTAAAGCTCAAGCAGCACCATGGATGAGCAATAACTTGAAGAAAAATCAAAAGAAAATATAAGAACAGCATTGATCTTATCCTCTCAGTCCAGAGACTGGCACTTCCAGCACAACAGATATACAATCTGCAAGTTAAATTATATTCCTTCCACACTCCCACAAATTTCTTAATAGAGACCACTGCACAAGATCAGGTCTCATAATCTATCTTAAATTCTAGTGCTTGGGTAGAGCTCAACTCGTCAGCTCCATTCTGACAACAAAAGATGCTAATCATCGCATTACTACATTTTATACAAATTCTTGGTGCAAATATTATGCAACCAAAACTAAAAAAAATTCTTAGCATACAGTAACTGTGACATTACAAAAGGACGTAATTATAAATATATATAGAGATAGTAATATTGCTGTTCTTGTTCACATATATAACTCTTATTTGCTTGTAATGATCTTTTTAACTTATAAAAGACACACACACACACACACATATATATATATATGTATATATATTAAAGGCATTTTTTATTTTATAGGTTCACGATTATAACTTATCACGTGTTTTACAGAATTGCAAGCCAGCTACGAAACCATGGACGGTTGGTTGGAAGGATTGACACTCTGGCTCTAGCTCTCTTCTTTAGTCACTTAGGAGCAACATCATAAACACTCAAATGCTTTAGCAATTGATATTCTGGATCTTTGTTACGTATGCTCCTTAATTACTTAAGGTACCCAGCATGGAACAATCAAAGTTTACAACAATCAACAGTGTTTAGAAGTAAGTATCACATTATAGTTGTAAAGTATGACTTTATTGTTTAAGGCTGATTGCTTAAATTTACAGTAACTCCCCAGAATCCACTTTGTCAAGTTGTCGACCTTTTTCGAAACATTAACCTACCAAAATTGTATTGCATGAAGAAAAAGTAAACTCCTCTATTTCTAATGAGATAAAACCTGGTGAAAGCCTTCAACATATCTGGGCGGGTTAAAAGCCTTGAAAGCAGCAATCCAGCTATGGTGCGCATAGGACCAGCATTTGAGAGGTAATCCTTAGAGAAACCTATTATCCTCATTACCAAAGGGGGTGAATCATCTCCACCAAGATAATTGATATTTGCCATACTTGTGTCCACGGAGGAGATATCAAAAGGAACCAACACAAGTATGTAAAGCCACAATAGTATAACACATTTTGTCTCCATCTCCCCTGTACTTTCTTGCCGCAGAGATGTAACTACATTAGTGTCGTGGTGGCATTTGTCCAAAAGAACTACAGCAAGTTCTAAATCAGAAACCTGGTGAGGGAAGAACCTTATAACAGCCTTGTACCCACAAACTGTAACCAATGAATAAATTATAATGCACAAAGGCTTAATGACTTCAAGAACTTCAATGGAGGCTACACCTAATTCAATTGTTTTAGAACGGACAAGGAACATTAGGGGAGAAATTATGCTCTCCAGGTATGGCTCAAGAAGTTCACCCTGTTCCTGATACTTGTCCATCTGCAGACAAAAAAAAACAAGTAAAAATTATCAAGACCTCAAGAAAATAATCTCCTCAAAACAAATTAGAAAAAATGGTTCAAGCGAAAATACAAGTACAAGAAAAAAAAATTATAAAATAAATAAATCAGCCAAAAGTTTCCTACAACATATCATTAAATTTGCTCTAAATGGTAACAATTCATCCATGTGGTAATCTCTGCAAGAATCACTACTTAAGGTGGCCATAGCCAGATAGTTATAAATTATGACTATGATTTGTTGCACCTTAGCCATCAATGCCTGAATGCAGCAGTATGCTAATACTTGCACAGACTATGGTCTGGGCAATGCATTCATCAGCTTGGCAAGGAAATTTGGAGTCATGGTACAGGATCCCTTACATGTAAGGCCTATTGCTCATGCAATTTGGGATCCTCATTTTGGTCAACCGCTGTTGAAGCTTTTACTCGAAGGGGTGCGCTTGGACCAGTGAATATAGCTTATTTTGGTGCTTATCAATTGTGGTATACAATAGGTTTATGCACTAATGAAGATCTTTATAGTTTATACTAGAGCTCTTTTTCTACTAGGGGAAAAACTTTGAAACATAGAAAATGTGGTGAAGTACTTCCACATACAGTTCTTTTGAAACACATGACTGGACAAAAATAAACTACATAATATCGTATACATGTATCATGAATATGGGTGCTGCCCCCTTATTGGATCTTCCGCATTCCAAAATATCACTCCATTAATGTCGTAAGTCTCAAACTTGGTGTAAAAAAAGATGATCTCAAGTAGCGTATACAAGGAAAGAGTGTAACTTAAATTGGGACAAAAGAAGTAAATTTAACACTAAACTACAAAAACCCGGTAAAAATTATGCACTAACCAATAGCATTATTCACTTTTTATTAACATTCTGAAGATTAATGGATTCAAAATGTTAAGCTGCAAATTTAACATTTTAATTGAATCCGGAGTAAATATTCAAAAATCTAATGATAATGAAGAAGAATATGATTAATTGGTAACAGAAGTGGAGAGAGAAAAGTTACAATGGATCGGATCTTGTGAACAGAAGATAGATCGGAGATGCGGGGAGTGGAAATGATTTCGTCGAGAAGAGACTTGACAAGTTTCCATTCCTGAAGGAAGAATTTCTGAAGAACAACCTCTTTTGAATCCTGTTCGTTGATTTCTTCATCTCCTATTACTACAACCATTCTCGATTCCTCCATTTTTGCACTACCTTCTTCTAATTCTCTGCCCGCCATTTCAATTAATTTCAACACGGTACAGTATAAACCTCACCTCACTCTGCTTGATTTACTACTTTGCTAACTCCTAAACCCTCCTTCCCCCCCCCACCCCGCCCCCCACCCCCACCCCACCCCACCCTACCCCACCCCTCTACCCTACGCTACTACCCTACCCTCGCCCCCAAACGCCAATTTTGAGTTTTATTTTAAAATATAGGCCCAATCTTCATTTAGGAGAAAAAATTATTTGATAATTGAGATGTTTGAATTTAAAATTATTATAAATTTATTTAATATAATTATTAATATCGTAAAAATAAAATTATTCAGCCGTTATTCAACCCATTTATTCAAAAAATAGGACGAAGTGTTTGATAATCTGAATCTAAATGAGTAATCTGAATTTGAATGAAAAAAATTATTTGATAATTGACATGTCTAAAATATTTGAATAACATATTTTTATTATTTCCTCTTATATAAAAATTTAAAAAATTATTGTAAATTTATTTAATATAATAGTTAATATTGTAAAAAAAATATTTAGTTGCTCATTCAACCATTCAGCCAAAAAAAATTGGACTAAATCATTCAGTTCAAAACCGTCTGAATGGTTGATCGATTCAGCCTTTCAAACGATTTTTTTTTCAAAACAAACGCAACCATTCAGCTGCAATTAAACAGTCCCTTAGCCATTCAACCTAAATTGTACGAAGCCATTCAAACGATCTCCAAACAAACGCACTAAATAGTTGAATCGGTCAACTATTCAGTGCTAATCAAACAATCTGTTTATTTAGAATTGAATTTAATGGGTAAGTCATTCACAGACTGAATAGTTGAATCAATCAGATTTTTTGGTTGAATAGCAAATATAATTTTGTTGATTGAATGAGCTAAATGAACTATTATATTAAGTAATATTAAATTTAATTTTTGTTATAATATTAACTATTATATTAAATAAATTTATAATAATTTTGAAATTTTTCAAAAGGGTTCAATAATAAAAATCTGTTATTTAAATGTTTTAGATATATCAATTATTAAACAATTTTTTTTATTTAGTATTCAAAATTTTATTTCATTTATCTCATTTAAATTACTTAAACATTGAGAACTATTTCATTCAATTTTATGAAACACTTGCCCTTACATTAATTGGGTTTGGGCTGATGGTAAGTATAGAAAGTGGTTAGCATGAAGTTTATTTTTGAATAAATTGATCAATTTATCAATAGAGTGAGTGTTGACATGCAAACAAAACTCTTTATGTGTCAGTATTCTATTTACCGATTAACAAATTTATCCAACAATGAACTTCATACTAACCAGATTATATAGTTTGGAGTGAAATGAAGATGTCATTGGGAAAAGTGAAGCCTTTGGCAGAGAGCCCTCGATACCATAATTAATTATTCACATAATATTGCATTGGGAAATAAAATATATTATGAATTTATGTATCAACTTTTCTATTATCAGTTACTCCCTCGTTTAAGGTAAAAAAAAAAATATTCTTAAAATAATGGTTTAAGGTACAAGTAAATATGTTTTCTAGTGAGATTAATTAGTATAACATATTAAAAGGGCATATCTCTCTATGTAATCACTAAAGATAAATTTAAAAAAAAAAATTAATTACTCTTTCCTCTTGCAATACATGACTTTTTAACAATTGACAGAGAACCCTTTGATATCTTCGATTAATATATATATATATATATATATGCAAGAATCAAAAACATTGTCTTTAAAAAGTTTTTTTTTTTTAAATAGCATTCTTTTATTAAAACTACATCGTTTTAGAGTCTTTTAAAAGAGAGTGGTCCCACTTATTTTTCTTTTATTTACAAAAATGCTACCGCGGTCACTCCAAAATGACGTAATTTTAATAAAAAAATGCTATTTAAGAAGGAATGTTTTTTTAAAAAAATGCTCTTGATCTTTGCTCATATATATATATATATATACAACCCCGATCTGGTCCTAACGCCTTTAACCAGAGCCAAAATACGAACTTTCAATGTTAACCATTAAATGAATCCAACGGACAGAAAGGCTAAGCTTACAGACATTGGGAAAAAAAAAGACTAAGCTATTCTCCTTTTCATCTCAAACAAAAGGCTAAGCTTTCTCTCTCGAAAATCTCTTTGATCTCACGGACGAAAATCCAACACTCATTCTCTCTCTCGAAAATCACTACATACAAATTTTGACGCCTTGGGAAGAATTCGAATAAAAGGACCGACAATAACTTTCTCTCTCCTCGAAAATCTGCTACATCTCGCCGGACGAAATCTGCCAAGGTATTTTCTAACGATCTAACTCGAATTAATGAAATCTAGGGTATGTTGGATTCGCCCCTACCCAGATGGGTTAACCATTTCAGTTCCTGTATAAAGTTTCTTCCTGTAATTTTGGATGCCTAGCCTTCTTCCTGTGTCAAGTTTGCAGTTAACCCTTTTATGTAATTCGGTGTTTCAATAGTCCTTCAAAAAAGAAAAAAAGAAGAAGCAGTGTTTCAAGTCTAGAGCCTTCAATTAACTGTTACAATGAAAATTAAACTTCAATTAAGTATTTGGTATTGGAATTCCAGCTGAAGGACTATGTGTTTTACAGTTTTGGAAGCCTAGCCTTATTTTGATTATAAGTTGTATACTTGTTGTGTTTGCAGAATGCAACATTTTGTAGAAGAGATAGAAATGGTGAGTTCTGGTAATTCTTCTCAACAATTTTATACTCCGCAAGTTAAAAACGAGTTGATACCGAAAATTGGGCAACATTTTCACAACTTAGGCGATGTTCATGACTTTTATAACAACTATGGTAGAGAAGGTGGATTTGGAACGCGGTTAAATTCTAGTAAGAAGAGTCCTAACGGTGAAATAATTAGAAAGGAATTTGTTTGTTATAAAGAAGGGTTGAGGAGAATTGTGCCCAACAAAACTCAAAGAGATTATACTGAAAACTGGGCCTAACTAGAGCCGTCAGTGGTGCGAAGCGAAAGTGGTAGTTGTGAAAGATCTGACCGTCTGGGGGTTTGTTATTAGACAATTTGTTGAGGGTCATAACCATCCTCTTACGACCCCAAGAAAAGTACATTTATTGCACTCTCATCGTGTAGTGACACTTGCTAAAAGAAATTTAACAGAACAACTATCAAAAGCTAATGTGCCAACATGGCAACAAATGAGTATTTTAGAGATGGAAGCTGGAGGTCTTGAAAATGTTGGATGTACAACACGAGATCTTTATAATGCTGAAAGAGATAGGAGGAGGGCTTTAAAGGGACATGATGCTAATCTGTTGTTCGAGTATTTTAAGGATGAGAAAAAAAAGAATCCCGGTTTTACTTTTACATTCGAGCAAGAGGAGGGTGTCATGATTCATTGTTTTTGGGCGGATGCAACATGTAGAAAGTCATACAAAAGTTTTGGAGACGTTGTTGTGTTTGATACAACTTACAATACGAATCGCTACAATTTGGTTTTCGCACCTATAGTAGGGGTTAATCACCATGGATAGACAACTCTTTTAGGGTGTGCATTATTAAGTGGTGAAAAGATTGATGCTTTTGATTGGTTTTTCAAGGAATGGTTGAAAGCGATGCCGGGTAGCCCGCCCAAAATGATAATAACTGATCAAGATCCGGCCATGAGAAATTCAATTCAGTCTATGCTTCCAAATACTTTTCATAGGTATTGCATTTGGCATATTTTGAAAAAGTTTTCTGAAAAATTAGGTCCAATTGCCTACAAAGAACATTATGGCGAGTTGAGTTGTTGTATATGGAAATCTGAGAGCCCAGACGATTTTGAAAGAAGATGGGCGGAGGTTGTAGGGAAAGCTACATTTGACACGAATGATTGGTTACAGGAGATGTACGAAATCCGCGAGCGTTGGGTTCCGGCATTTTCACGACATATATTTTCTGCTCACATGACTAGTAGCCAAAGAGTTGAAGGGGCTCATGCCTTTTTCAAGAAGTATGTGTCTCCTCAAAACTCAATGTTGGATTTTGTGACGCGGTTTAATAGGGGACTTGCAAAAATGCGACATAATGAACTAGATTTCGATCATAAGGATGTCAATGAAAAGACACAAACAGTAACTGGCAGGGTAATGGAATACCAGATGAGTGAGTTGTACACACGAACTATTTTTTACAAGTTTCAAGAGCAACTGCTTGAAAGTGGCAAGTATGTGGTAACACGTACATTTAAAGATGACAACAACTGTATGTACAATGTTCAGAATGTAAAGGAGGGTGATTCTAATGACCGTAAACTTTCGTTTGACAAGTCATCAAACTTTGTTAAATGTAGTTGTCAGATGTTTGAGAGTGATGGAATTCCATGTAGGCATATGTTGGCATATTTCACAAAAAAACAGGTTATGGAATTACCTAATCAGTACATCTTGCGAAGGTGGACAAAATCTGCAAAATGTGGCAGAGTTATGGATGACTTGGGTGGGAGTGTGAGTGAAATATGTGATACTTCGTATTCTCGAGGCGTAGTAGTCTCTTCCAAATTAAGCTCTAATGTTATTGATGAAGTCGCATTAAGTGAAGATAACACAAAAGAGTTGAAAGAATTGTTGTTATCAACTCAAAGGAGGTTTGCCGCCATGAATCATGGTAGCATGGATGTGGAAAGGAGTATCAACATGCCCGTTTCTATTGAGAGCCAACATGATATAAGTCTCAAAGAACCATCTTCGGTAAGGACAAAGGGTTGTGGTAAACGACTTAAGGGAGGAAAAGAGAAGGCTATCAAGAAGGCTAGGAAATGCAATGGATGTGGGATTGTTGGAGTGTCGCATGACAAAAGAAATTGTCCAAAACTTGTTGGAGTGTACGATGAGGAGGACGCGGACATTAACGATGATTATAAGTCTTTGTTTGCTTGGCATTTTGTCTCCTTATTGCAATTTTGTCTTTTTAAATTAGTTGACATTGATGATATTTTTTTGTTTCAGGATGGGAGTCTTTGTGGCAGGGGCTGCTTTAATTAGTTTCTTTGGTGCTTGTTTAGGAATTTAAAAGTTTTATGTATTTTGATTAGTTTCTTTGATGTTTGTTTAGGAATTTGAAAGCTTTCTGTATTTTAATTAGTTTCTTTGGTGCTTGTTTAGGAATTTAAAAGTTTTATGTATTTTAATTAGTTTCTTTGATGTTTGTTTAGGAATTTGATAGTGGATCTATGATGTATCAAATACTGCTGCTATAAGCTATTATTGCACTGATTGTTAGAGTATTTTTGTTCCTTTTGTTTGTTGCAACCTAGGCAGATTTTGTTATCACATTGATAAAATAAACATTATATAACAGTAAATAAACAACTCCACTTGATTGATTAAATTATGAAGTGGGTATAGAATCACAACTTACATGTTATTCAAGCAAATACTGGATTCAGGTTTCCCTTAGTGTTGAACCATCTCTTAACAATACATGAAAAGGTTAGTGTGAAAACAAAGACCGTTAAAGAAAAATATTTCCAGTTGCTACTCTGCAACCAAAGTTGCACTGCTTGTTAGATGAACTGTTACAATTTAGACAGTAATTTAGTGTAATATAAGATATCAAGCCAAATAAAGCTTTAGATGAATCTGCTACAATTTGGTAATCCATATATATTGTATTGTCAAGTACATTCCCCTAAATTACTTGTGCAAAGAAATTACTGTACACACTTAACATCCATATTACAACAATGAAAACAGTGGACAACAATATTACAGTGCATTGCATATCACTTGACAAGTGCCATGACCGACACTACCAAGGCTAGCCCACAAAAGAACACCAAGATATTGATGATATGTTTAAGATTTGCCACATTGATTTCAATGACTCCAAGTCGAGCATCATCATTATTGCGCAGCTGCACGTGTGGTTCATCAGCGGAGTTGGTTTCGCCATACCCAATTGGATTGCACCAAATCCCAAAACTTACATTTTCCTTTGTCCTTCTCCCTTGATGTACCATAATAGAGCTTTCAGAGATTCTTTTCCGATTCGGATATTCGCACAAAGCAGCTTCTCGGCGCGATAATAACATGTCTGGTTTCAAATCGAATTCCCCGAGTTTGAATCCTCATATTGCTTGGCGTAGACATGCCTTTTTTTGAACCTTATCTGCCAAATCCAATAGATTATTAATTAAGTAGTGTCTTTGGAGTAGTAGTATCATTGTTGATTAAATGCACCAACAAGTTATTTGGATTCATCAATTATAAAAGACAGACGAAAAGAGACATGCTCTCTTGAATTAAATTAATCCCATCTTGTATTTATGCATGCATTAAGGTTACATTTGTAACAAATAAAGCAGTGCAAGTTGGTTTCTTTCAACCAAAATACGTCTGAGTAAAGGGTTTTGGAATTCAAGGTGCTCCGGACTCTTTTTATGTGGGCGCTTACATGGAGAGCTTGGTCTTCTTGGATGGAGAAAGTGCGATCTTAGGAGTCGATGCTATCATCTGCGATGGAGAGATGAGCATGAAGATGTTCCTCAATGGCCAAGAGTCGAGAAAGCGGCAAGAGCTATCAATCACCCATAACTTCATGTGTTTTTACACTTGTACTCATTTGATCAACATTTACGTTTTTCTAGGATACATTCATAAATATACACGAACCTTTATCACTAAACTTGCCTTTTCATATCTTTCATTTTCAAAGCTAACTTCTTTGCAGTAGGATTAATTTAATTCAAGAGCATGCTTTATAGATCACTATAACATATTTTTCCATAAGTGAACTCTTCAAAATCTGTGCAGTACACTACTTAATTAATTAACAATGATACTACTACTCCAGAGTATCTTTCTGTCCAGTAGCCAGAGCAAGGGACCACATCAATTACAAAAATATGGACAGAAAGAGACAGAGTAAGGGAATTATAAAAAAGCACATGAAAATAAAATCAGGGGCATCAAAAAGCTCCCCCAATGGACTATCAGAATTTGCCCGTCTTGCTTGCTTACCATCAACGGCATAAAAATTACAAAAGAGCCAAATATAAGGCTAGGCTTCCAAAATACCCTACATTTCAAAATTACAGAAGAGCCCAAAATATGTCTAGGCTTCCAAAATACCCTAGATTTCAAAATTACAGAAGAACACAGGAAGAAGGCTAGGCATCCAAAATTACAGGAAGAAACTTTATACAGGAACTGAAATGGTTAACCCATCTGGGTAGGGGCGAATCCAACATACCCTAGATTTCATTAATTCGAGTTAGATCGTTAGAAAATACCTTGGCAGATTTCGTCCGGGGAGATGTAGCAGATTTTCGAGGAGAGAGAAAGCTACTGTCGGTCCTTTTGTTCGAATTCTTCCGGCGTCCGGCAGCTGTATGTAGCAGATTTTCAAGGAGAGAGAATGAGTGTTGGATTTCGTCCGGCGAGATGCAGCAGATTTTCGAGGAGAGAGAAAGCTTAGCCTTTTGTTTGAGATGAAAAGGAGAATAGCTTAGCCTTTTTTTTTTTCCCAATGTCTGTAAGCTTAGCCTTTCTGTCCGTTGGATTCATTTAATGGTTAACATTGAAAGTTCGTATTTTGGCTCACAATCCTGGGCTTGGACCAGATCGAGGTTATATATATATATATATATATATATATATATATATATATATATATACTTCATCGTTTCAAAATATAAATTTACTTTATCGTTAATTTGATATATTTTTAAACTCAAATGTGACATATATATATGACCCAAACCGAATCAAACCATAATAGTGGAGAGATAGTGTATATATGACCCAAACCGAATCAACCATTTAACGGTTTGGGTTGAATTATTAGGTAACTTTTGTTAGACAATGCTAATTTTTTATTTTAATATAATATTAGTGGAACTATTTATTTATTATTCGTAATCGCAATGCTAATTTGATGTTTTCATCGGAAGAAAGAGGTGCACCAAGAACAAGAAAAGAAGCTTCTAAGTAAGATTATAAAATAAATAAATAATTCAGACTGAATTCATACTCAATCAATTAAAAGTTGGATTCGAGTTCAATTCGAAATATATTAATTCGTTTGAAAAATTCAAACTGTTCGTGCTCGATTCGAGGTCATGCATGATCAGCCCAATAACTAAATAAATTTCAATCAAACTTTATTTTATACTCGATAAATTTTATAAACTAAATATAAATAATTCAATACTTAATTTAACTCGATTAATTTACCCCCTTCTAAGGTCATGCATGTACGTACCCACACTACACTATGCAGATTCAATCAGAGAACTTGGCAAAGGAGGACATGCATGTATTAATTAAAATTCGTATATATATATATATATATATATATACTGTTCAATGTCATCCATATATACTAGTATTATTTATACTCAAATTATAATATCACTCGCCACAACACACTTTTAAGTTAAATTATTTATAATTTTATATATTGATCCGTGTCTTAAGGGGATTAGGGTTGGCAATATATAATCTAAAACTTACTGGAACTTAACACCCTGGCAAAACTCAACCTTATTGTCCAAGTATATAATATAATCTGAATATATATACTTACTTGTACTATAATCGGTCATTATATTATGCATTCTTATCAAAAACATATAAAAAAAATACATATATTATGTTTTTTTATCAAAATAAATAAAAATATCCATATATACACCGCAAATTGCAAGAAACCAATAAGCAAATACTATCAACAATACATAATATATCAAGTTAACTGCATCACTAGTCAAAAAACCATTCCCCCCCCAAAAAAAGTAGAGTAGTTGTGTGGAAGAATATAGTGTCGACATTACTTAAAACTACCCCGGCCGGGGAGGAAGGCAAATATTAATCATAAAAAGAAATATAGCAATCATAGAAGAAGCTAGCAAAACTGGAGTAATGCAGACTGATTAACCTGATCAAGAGTTTCACTGATAAGGTGGTGATATCTCCGATCCCAGGGGAAAAGACTCGCCTTATGGTTTTCATGAGGTCTGAGGGTTTGATCTTTGGTGGCACCAAAGGAGTGTGTGTGGGTGTGGTGTGTGTTAATATAGCAAAAAGAAAAAAAAAACAGTAAAATTTGGCAGTGAGAGGTCACCAAATATTCATGTTTTGGAACCTTAAATAATTTCTTTCAGTGGATCTTCCTGTTTCTCCCAGGTGGCATTGTAACTGAATGTCTTCCCAAAGTATGGGGCTTTTCGATCCTTCTTAACGCTGTCTTAATTCAACCTTCCTTTTCCATTAAGCTCAAAAGGTGCCTTCTTATGGAAAGACTGTAGTATAATATCTGCATTAACTTGATTTTGGGTTAATTTATTCCATGGGTGGGGATATCTGCATGTAAAATAGGGGTTGTTCAAGTTCACGAGATGCGCCAACAGCTGGAATATTGCACAAGGAAAATCACTGATCAGTTACAATACCATTGGCCAAAATCATTTCGAGGATGGGAAGAAGGATTCTTTCAAAGGTCGATACAAGAGAATTGGGTTCTTCTCACATGCCCGCCTGATAAGAACAGTCAGCTCCTCAAAGAGACGGTACTGATATTTTTGGGGTTCTTGCAAAATCGATTAAGAACAGAAGTCAGCCCACTAATGCAGGGTGAAGCAACCTCAGCAGAAATGTCCGCAACTCCAAGAACCAGCATGATACACTTCATTATATATTAATTGGTTCTCCAGCTCAGACTCTGGCTTCCATATCAACTCAGGTATATATATTTGGACCAAAGTCTGCTGAAGTATATCTTGACGTACGTGTTGCACCATCATCCTCGACCAGGAGTTTCTCAACACAGTACCACGTTTGATTCTGAAGTAAGAAATCTAACCACATCAGGCAACAACAGAGTCGATGCAACAGGCTTCAAGATCTGATTCCTACACACATTGAGTCCAGCCTTCAACGTAGGGAACCCATTAACATCTTGGCTTCGTTCTGGTACAACAACGGATTCAAAAAAGTTTTCAACATGTGGCAAGGGAGACAACCAAATAAATGGCACATGCATTACTGGTTTTGGGTTTTGATAGCTTGAAATTTTTCTAGAAACCATATTGTTTCCGTTTACATGCAAAGCTCCTCCTCATATCAAGAAGATCACTGCCTTCCATGTCTCTCCATATATGAACTCGAGATGATTCGTCTCAAACAACTCTTCGTGATCCTCAACTCTCAGTACGTAGTACTATTTATTACATTCGGTAGAAAATTACTCTGACAAATCTTCTCCAAAATATCGTCTCTTGAGAAGAAAGGGTGGGATATGGGGGATAAGCTCTGCCTAAAAACTTGACAGATGTAATTAGGTTAGTGTGTCCCGTACGTGTAGGGGAAGCGGAAGCCGCCACAAACAGGAATTAGGATAAATGAATTGGAGATTCTCCATTTCATGGTTCATATTTAAAATGCGTAGAAGAAAGAGATGATAATGGAGAATATACAAAGAATAAGATGTCCAAGTATTTCTTAAAAAACTAATGGTACAGCATGAATTACTTAAAACATCACACACAGCTGCCCGCAACCCATCAACAAGCTCTACCCCGTCAGCACCTCCATCATCTTCAAGGGCCAAATATATACTTCAGTCAGATAATTTTTGAATTCAGACATCCACTTATCATTAACACCGGAAATCGTATCACTAGATAGGAAACTATCAAAGAATAAAAATCCTACAACACAACCTTCCATAAGTGGCCCTGGGGTATCAGCCTGTCTAGCTATCACTAGAACTAATCAACTCAATTTGCTGTCCGTTCAAAATTTTGGCACAGTGCATCGACAAACAGTAACGTAAATCCACAAGCAGTTTTTCTTCTGAATCATCCATAAACAACTCGATCTTCTGGAACAACATTTACCAACAACCCTTTTAAAAACAAATTTCACAAACAACTCTTTTGAAGGCATAAAATTTCTCCATGCAATCCTAAATTTCTTGAATAGAGAGTTTACCATAGCCAAAATAGCATGAACAGATGCATAATCAGTTATTGGTAGCCTATTCGAGACCACTACGGAGTTCAGGCAGCAAAGCAGGCGACAACTTACCGAATCCATGATTTTTTTTCCCTATGATTATTAAGATCGCCTCGTGTAATTGGGATTGGATTCTTCGGGAAGAAGAAAGCATAGCAGGGACGATTAGGGTTTTAATTTGTTCCTTTTCGGAGTCTGGAATAGGAAGGTCGGATGAACAGAAGGCCAACGCCTGAATTTGATATGTTTTTTGAAGTGAACGGTGGCGGATTCGATGATGGCCTCGTCGACTGCGATTTCATCCACGAACTGCGCAACCAGAAGGTGGAAGACGGCGAAGCCATAGTTTGGGAGATCAGCGGCGGCCAACAGGTTGGATTCTGCCGTCCGAAGAGATTCAGGGAGAGGTGATTCGGCGTCAATGAAGGCTTGGAAAAGATTCAGTAGGGCTTGTAAGTCCATTCCAATTTTTTTGGACAATTTGCAGACGGTTAATTAGGGTTCGTCTATTACGCGTTGAGACCCGTAAAATGAAATCACGATGTCTTTATACATTTATATTGGATTAGTGTAGAGTTAACTACATAAACTGATTCCAAATTCTACAAAACTCTTCCAATCCCAAAGGTATACATATTAAATATTAAAAATTTTCTTTTTAGTTTTATTCTTATAAATATTAAATTTTTGAATAATGCTATACATATAAATTATACACAAATAATTAAAAAAAATGTAGTTAGATCTACTATTAAATATTTTACATATTATCAGTGTTATATATATGAGTCTTACCCTTGGTGCATAATTTTGTGCTCTAACGTGCATAAGTTTATGCATACATGCGTACATATACATATGTAGCAATGCAAATTTATCTTATGTATAATTATTTGTTGATCCGATGCACCACTGTTCAGCAAAATATTTCAATACGATAATCAAGTTTATAATTTATTTCTGTACCAAAAATATATAGATCAAATTAATATCAATGCAATTAAAATCCAACCAATTCAATTCATGGATTTTAATTCCATTTCAGTTCAAGTTGTCATATACATGACATTACTGAAGAATATATAAATCAGAAGGATACGTATATATATGCATATATATGATATATATATCTTCCGAATATTAAATAAAACTGATCATGAGTACCACAAAAACTAGAAAAAGGAATAACCAAAATCAAAGACATAATCACATGTCGCAATTAATTATCCACTTTATTTTAAAACAATATAATAAACCAATCCACACAAGATAGTTTAATTATTAGTTTCCAAATCGCAAAAACAAACAAACAACTAAAATGCAATTAAAAATTGCATTACAAACAATGTAGTTCATGCATGCATGCAACAGCAGACAATAATTTCCCTAATTAATTGATTCCTGCCCCAGATCCTCTGGGGGAGGGGACTTATTCAAATCCAGAAGCAATGGCCTTTCCTTATTCGACACCTGCACCGGCGTCACACTCACCTCCGTTCCCTCGGAAAACGCATCCTCTGCCGCCGGAATATTCACTCCAATATTTTCTTCCTCCGGCACAGCATTATTATTTTCCTTTTCAACTTCATCATCGTCAACATATTCGGTTGAGTCTTGGATATTCGCGCCCGGTGGCGGATTCATGCCCCGCCACCCACGGTTGCGGTGGGCGTTCATGTGCCCACATAAAGCGCGGTGACTAGGGAACTCTAACCGACAAAGTGGACACGATACGAGATCTGGATCTACTACTACAAGTTCATTCCCCATAACATTAATAGTCCGCGGTTCAGCCCGCGGTCTGATCACCCGCCGCGGACTCCGAGACCTCTCCCTGATGACGGCGGCGGCTCCACCAGTAACGGCGGCAACGTGGTCGTGTGGACCCGTTTCCCGATGGGCCATTGTCCGAATTAGGGGAGAATAATTAATTATTTGTGAACAGGGGGAATTAAGTAAAGAGGGAATGTGAGCGCGGGAAAACAGACTTCATTGGGGGCGGTTATATATAGTGGGGAGGTAAAACAGTTATTTTCAGTTTAGATACGAAAAATAACGGCTGTTCATTTTGGACCGTCCACGTGGATTATGAGTTCGTATGTAAGGTATGGATTGGCGATTCGGTGCATCGGTTGGAGGCGGGAAACTAACCGTTATTTTAAAACTTGGTACTGGATCGAAAACCTGACTGACAGTTAATTATACTTCTAATTTTCAACCCTTACCTTGTAAATAAGTTAATACGTAGCCATATAATAAAAAATAATTATAATTATATTTCTCAACCGTTAAATTAATTGAGATTATCTCTAGTTATTCTTTTCATTTGACAAAAAAGTTACTATTTGTTTATTTTTTTTTTTCATTAAAAAAATTAATTTAATTTTTAATGATGGTACGTGTACAGTATAATTTAATTTCTACCATTCAAAACAGTAACACAATATTTTTAAATTTGTCATCATTATTATTATTAACATATAATATGCTACTAAACTTACATTTTTTTTAGGGTATACATAAAATAAAACTATATCCTTAATATAAAAAGTCGTCAATACATATGTTACATCTGTTCTACATGTTCAGTTATGTTTGGGATCTAAAATTTAATGTCTGATCTTAATAAAATAATCTCTCTGTTTTAAAATTAAAAATATAATTTAATTTTTGAGATCAAACGATAGCACATATATTAAATTTTAAATTGATGTGATTTTATTTAATTTTAGTTGATACAATTATTATAATTATATATTATATAACAAAATTTATTTCATTCTAAACTTTGGTGAGTCATACCAATTTTGAAGTTTAATATATATATATATATATATATACATGCCGCCGTTTAATCTCAAAAATCAAATTATATCTCTAATTTAAAATATAAATAATATGTTTTTGTATTATTTTATTATATGAGCATCATACTTAATGTAATTATTATTATATGATGATTCTATATGATATATGTTAGTACTCACTTTGTTTCATACTTCTACTATATGTAGTTTAATTGATTGATGTAATATATAGAATAAGTTTTGTGTTTATACCAAATATAAAAAATTCAAACAACTAGTTTTAGGTGAAAGTACTACTATGTAATTAATGAAATTAAATATAGAAAAAGAAAGATTTTATTAATTAGTCGCCTTTAATTTTATGAAAATATTGAGCAATGGTCTCGTCCTTTCCACACCATTATTCCAAAGGAAAAAAAAGGAAATAAAATTTCAGAGATAAATTTCAGATTAGATTATTCTAAAAATATGATAAATTTAAAGAAGATTTTTTTAAAAAATATTAAAATGGGTGTAAATTAAATTCTCTTTATTCTATTTGAGGGCTACCTAGTGATATGATGAAAAGAAAGGGTTAATTAAAATTATTAGTCAAAGCTTTTGCTTCACTCGAATTAAGTTGATCTTACTTCGCTGCTGAATAAGCGGTAGAAATTAATTTAAATATATGCAAATTGATAAGCCAGTCCTGGTCAGGTCCAGGTCCAGGTCCAGGTCCAGGTATTAATTACTTGAGAGAAGAGTAATTAATCTTATGATTATGACTTAATAAAATATGAGTAATTAATCTTATGATTATGACTTATATATGAGATATCAACACAGTATAATTAAGCAACAAAAATATATACTAGGTAAAGTCACATTAAGAGCACCCTTGGACAAGATTTAGGGCTTTTTAGCACGAAAAATGAGGCTCTATGTCTTGCAGTGTATCGATTAAACAAGGCTAGTGCATTGCTAGTGAGTTGTGCCACGTTTAAGACCTTGAGCTTTATGTCTTGCAGTGTATCGATTAAACAAGGCTTTATTGCTAGTGAGTTGTGCCACGTTTAAGCCTGCCCGAGCTTTAACCCATCGATGCACGTCCGTGGCATCGATGCGTCGCTTATCGGTTAGGCGGCGCTAACCCAAGTTTGAACATTACTTTCGTGCCAAAAAAATTGATCCTCCCCTTCTAGTCTCATTTGTCGAAATTCTTTAATCGATAGGGCAATTTGTGTCACGCTATCATTAATTTGGTCCAAACAATCTTTTAAGGGTAAATAATCCCTCGGCTTCGTTTGCCTAAGTTGTTTAGCCACTCCAACGACGTAACCTCTTGTATATCGAGCCCTTGCTAGGCTAACGGTCAACGCAACTTGAGCCAATTGTTCTTGAGTTTGTATTGTTGAGTTGACATGACTTAAAAGACCTTGGACACATAGCTTAGGATATCGTGTCGATCGGCACTGTTTCTCAATGAATGCCCTAACACGCGAACATCGACGGCCGGGGGTTCAACGGTGCCGGTGATGGAAAAAATGGTTAGAATTATGAGTAGTGGGAATGTGTAGCTAATTTGAGCCATATTTTGTGATCAAGTTGTGAGTTGACTGAATGTGTTTGATTTACAAGGATATGAAGAAAATAGTATGGTTTATATAGGGGAATTGTCACATGCATTTCATCTAATTTACTATTTTTTATTTACTTATTAAAACTATATTTAATCTATAATATAATTCACGTGTAATGGCCTTCCAAGAACCTACAAATAAGATCGGGATCTAAATAAAAAAACCTAAATTTATTTCTTCAAGGTTTTATTTCTTCTCTTGTTTATTAGTTTATTTTTTTTCCTAGTAAATTTTGATTGGTTCTTGATATTGTAATAATGAATGATATACTTGATTATAAAATTATTTTTGTATACCTAAACAGTTTTGCTTTAAAAAATACTTCTTAGTAATTCAAATATTATGTGGCACAGCAATTTTTTTTTTAAAAAGAATAATTCAAACATTATCTTTTCACTAATATTAATCTCCCTATTTTAAAAAATATCATTTTAAGACGAGAATAAAATTAACTTGTATTGAACAAAAAAGAGTCACGTTATAAAATTTATGAAAATTAAGAATATATTATAAAAATTAAGATATATATATCATTTGTTTAATAGTTATGATAACAGTTTTGAGTATATTATGTCATTTTATATTATTATTGTTTATTGTTAAAAAAGTATACTTTATTTATAAGATATAATTTTTTTAAAAATGGTTATATATATATATATATATATAATGTGATGAATTGACTTAATTTGAAAATTAAGACTTGAATGAATAATATTCGATCCGATCACAAACAAGTTTATAAATATATAATGGGAGCCGTTGATACACAATGTCACTGATGCCACGGCTTCTTGTCTATAATTAACTGGTACAAGAAGATTGTTTGGCAAACATATTCCTAAAGTTAAGGTAATACAAAGAAATTGCTTGGCAAACAAATTTTTAATATTTTATTATTCTAAAATTGTTATAAATTTATTTAATATAATACTAATTAATATTGTAAAAAAATTAAATATAAATATTTTATTTTCGGCCGTCATTCAACTAAAAAAATTACACTTGACCATTCAATTCAAAAATTTGACCGATTCATTCAGCTCTAAACAACCACCACTAAGACCTGATTGCGTTATTTTTAAGATATGAATTGCAATATTAAAATTGGGACACTTAATGAATCATGTGACACTGGAGTGGCCTTTGAGCAAAGTTTTCTTAAACTGACCAATAATTCAAATAAATAGTTTATTTAATAATAATAATTGTGTAATACCATGGCTCCATACACAAGGTGTAAATTGTAAATTTGATGTTAATTGACAAATATTTTTTCTACAGGTTGTCTTAGCTAGGTTACCCCCAATTGACCCAACCTATGTTTTGTCTCTCTGTACACACACACACACACACACACACCAAAATCATTGACCAGAATATCACCCCGGATGAGGACTTGAGGAGGTCAATTTCTTAGAGAGAAAAGCTACTCCAAGTCTTTAAAGAAGCACCATTTCAAAGTATACAATAAGACACAGTAACAACTGCCATGATATATATTAGCCAAGGCATCAGAGTGATAATCACACCCGATACATACATACATACAACAATTTAGGCTATTTTTCGACCTATAGAGACGAATGTCATTCAGATACCTTCACCCCTGTTAGGTAGACTTGGCATTGGATCAAATTGCCGTCAATCCAGAACCCGGGCATAACCATGAGTCCAACCTTGGGCTTCTGATCGGATTCATCCACGACAAAATTTTTTACAACACTTTCCATATACACCTCTGAAAATTCACATCCTTTCTTCACCTGGAAAACCTTCACTGCAGGATCAAAAGAATACGCCAACCTATGCAAAAGCCATATTGCTTTCGCCAGTTTTAGAAACGCCTGGTAGAAAGGTGTCCTTGGATATCCTCCCCCCATTATACAGTTCCGCTGATCTAAATTCCCGAAAAATGAAGCTTCCATCTTTGGGTGAACAACAACTAGGTACTTGCTCTGACAAAATTTCCCAAAATTGGAATCTGGATTTTGGCCTACAGAATCTAGTGGGTCCACTTCTCTCAGGGCAAGATACTGGTGGAAGAAACTTTCTTCAGAGGCCGTAAGATTCTCCATTTCCAGGGAGAAGTTTTCATGCTGAAAGCCACTAAACATTCTTTGACAAATGTGGGATTCAAATGCATATTTCTTGTGAGCTCTCTTAGCATAAACAACGTCTGGTTCAACTGAATTTGCAGCAGCGTCAAGATCCCATCCCGCAGCTTTCATCATGTTGATCAGTGGCTTTGAAAAATCATGAATGGCTCTGGAAGCAGCTTCTACTGCTGACTTGAAGAGGTCAGGGGTTAAATCCATCGAGAATAATCCATTTTCCTCGCTCAAACCTTCTGATTCTTTGGCTGACAAGCCTCTAAGCTTGAGATTCTTTTCCAGTTTTGCGTGCTTCTGATTTGCATCTGAGATCTGCTGCTGAACCTGAAGAATCTCGGAATCTTTATTCTGAATTTCAGACTGGAATTTCTTTACCATGACCTCATAGGTTTTTAATAGGCTCTGCTGTTCTTGGATCTCTGCTGCTAAACGTGAGTCCTGAGGGGAAACACACACAGGTTTGGGGTTGTTCTCCCTGTAATAATGTTTGAGTTCAGACAGATTCTTCAGCTCTGAAATTACACGCTTATCAGCAGCTTGAATTTTATCAGGGTCATAAGGAGTATGAGCAGCTTGCAGTTGGATGTAAGCAGACTTTAGGGAGGAAATGTTAGTAAAAATCTTGGATATCAGGGATTCCACAGCTCCTGGATTCTGATCCGCGGCCTCTTCCATAGGTTGAGGATGGACCTTCTGATGACTGCCGTCACGGAGTTGGTTGTCTTTCCCTCCAGTGGGTTGCATAGCTACTTCCAGTGAAGAGGCAATATCAAGTTTCCGTCAAAGACCAACGTATGACAACCTGCAAACTTGAATAATAAAATAGATGGCATCAGCAGGAAATTTAGTGGGTATGCAAAGTAACATGATAGTTCTACATGAGCATACAACAATTACTGAATATATATCGACAATGCTCTGGAACAGTAAAAACCAATGTCAGGCAAACAATTAGTACCTAATGCATCCTCTCTTGAAATGGACTACAAAACATCATCACTTTTAGATGAAAAACTATTTAAAAGAGGAGTCTGCTTATGTTAAGAGAAGATCAAGACAAAAAGCACTTGGAAGAAGCACAATCATTTGGAGCTTCCAAATACTTTTCATGTGCATGGCTTTTGCACCTTCTAGCAATATTTTTTAGTTAAATCACAACTCATGAGAAAGGAAGGAGTAGAAAACGTTAGGGACAAATCATTACAGAAGCCTATTCGCCACAAGAAGCCTCATAAGGTTTCTGAGGAAACCATAACTAGGAACAGAAGGAAAAATATACATAGTAGTATTTAGATCACCAACTGAAAAACCAATTAGTAGTAATTTACTAGAAAGCAAGGTGCAAAGACATAGGCATCAGCAATAAAATTTTGTCAACAGGACTTACCTGAAGTTCAGAGATCAAGTGTAAGCCATCATATGCACAGACTTTGCACCAAAATACCAAAAAGATAGACCCCACATTAATTTAACTAAATGAAGTGATTATATTAAACAATATAGCACATTTTCTTCTATTGTAGATGGGGAACACTGTTAGCCTAACTCTGAAGCAGATAGGTTAGCTGTGCCAAAATTAGAGGCCTATAATATAAATATATATATATATATAATTCAAGAGAGAGAGAGAGAGAGAGAGAGAGAGGGTGAAATCATGATTAGTAATGGTTTATCAACACGCTATTAGCATTTCAAGTTTTGAAAGTTGATGTTGGTTGAATCGTGAGACAAAGAAACTTTAAAATATCCAGAAATTTAAGGAAGACTATTTCAAACATTAAAGAAACTTTAAAAGAATCTGACATGTTAAGAAACATATATGATCGACCTCAGAACATTCCCAACCAATGATCAGATACGTTGGGGAAACAAAGAATAAAACCAAGATATCACTTCTTTACTGTGAAAATATAAAATCTCAAAAAAGAGGTTCCCAAAACAGTATTTCTAGTAAGTTAAGGTTTCCTATAACATTTGAAAAAAGAAATTAGCCCTGTAGGTCCTGAAAGTGTAAACAGCACAAGGCACGAGGATGAAGAGTTTCTGGAATTGACAACTTGAAAAAGAGTGAAAAGATTTTGATACAAAATCCTACAGGAAAACTTTACAAGGCCCTATAAATGTGAACTTTACATTACCATTTACCAATAACATTGCTACTTAGATACAAGATACGAAAG
This sequence comes from Panax ginseng, assembly GCA_020205605.1. NCBI lineage: Eukaryota > Viridiplantae > Streptophyta > Magnoliopsida > Apiales > Araliaceae > Panax > Panax ginseng. Next base: position 147,516,539 of record CM035133.1, read on the forward strand.
CCAAAGATAATCACCCCATAACCCAAGAGAATTATCGTTACAATTTATATAAAGAAAGTAGGGAAGCTGAAAAGCGTACCTATAGATACCGCATACCGGCGATTCAGTGGCTTCAGCATGCATTACCAACAACCTTTGAACTAGAAACAACAAGGTAAATATCTGTGTCATTGATATGAGACACATAGTAATCAATCAATGGAATTTATGTTGGTGCTACACTAATAAAACATATAAAGAAATACTACATTATCTAAATATACAAAAAGGACTTGTTCCACCCACACCCATCCACCCCAAAACAAAAAAAAAGTGCAAAGAACAGCAACTTCCTAGTACAAAAATATATGTATTGAAACTTGATTACTCGCCGAAGTCAAATATTATTCAATAATCATTTGTTATGTATACAAGAACCCGTCCTTTACTGAAAGGCAAAAGAAGCTATGCCACATGTTTAAAAGGCCCATAGAAATTGAAGTTCTTCAATTACTGCATTAGTTATATTTCTATACGAGCTTTCCAGAACCCACAATCAAAAACGAAATATACAACAGAGGAATTTCATTAAATTAGGGCTGTTTCACAACCCAAAAAATAAAACAGCCAAACTGGACCAGACTGGTCAATCCTGGCCGGTTTTATATCCAAGTCATTTAGTAAAAAGTTCTCTAAAGGAAAAAACGAGTGTCACTCAGTTGGTGCCCAGTTTACCTCAGAAAATCCGGTTTATTTACCGAACCAGCTTATTTGAAAATAGATTATATATTTAGAATAAACATATATGAATACAAACATAATACACTCTTGAATGCTAAGAATTCACTCTCTCTATCTTTGACTCTTCCACCCACAACCTTTGCACATCTCTCTCATACGCTCATGACTCACGGCGTCTCTCTCATGGAACAAGGCAAAGATTCTCTCTCTTTTCCTCTCAACTCTAAAGACACTCTTCACTCAGTCTCCTCACTCTAAGATTCACTTCAAGTAGAAACTCTAAATTCTCTCTTAAGGAGGAGATTCTTAAGTAATCAAAATTGATTCTGCTGCTATTCAGATTTTAGTCCCGAACTGCCACTCAAGATTTATGATACCTAAATTAACATTGAGGGAGCAAAAGGGATTGCCAGAAGTAGATTATTCAAGTACTGATTTGTGTTCCTCATGTAGGAATCAAATTGTTCTAATGTATGTTAAGATGTACAAACAAATATTATTTGATCAAAGTCATGAATTGTTTGTGTATGACGTAAAAACCGAAAACTGACCAAAACCGCTACTAAACCAACCACACCTAGCTCACCAAACCCGACTATTACAATGAATTTCATGCATGCACTCTTAAAACCGACAATAGCAATTTAAGGGCAAAAGCCCATCAAACACTGGCCAAAATCGACCATTTACACCTGTGCATAGAAGCATACCTCGACAGCCATTTCCCCGGGACGGATTTATTCAGTAATCAAAATAGAGGTGCTAATCAGGTATTCAGAAGAAATGGATATCTGTATCCATATGGTAAGCCAGTAATTTGGGGCATTATATTCCAAATGATACGAAGTTAATGTCCTACATCTTTTCATTGCAAACAAATAAGACAAGAGCATATACAAGCCCATTCCTTTACTCTTGTCTTCTAGCTTTTCCTACAAGTATGGTGTAAATCATGCTCCAACCATATTGTCTTCCTGCAGTTGCAGAAGGAGCATATTACGTAGCGCTTTATGCTCAAGTCAAACCCTTAAAACCAAGTAGTAAAACATGAACAGGACCAGTTAAAGTGGTGCAAACCAACTTTCAACCTATGGAGAGACCATAGATCTATTAACCTGAAAATTTAGGTGTCTTAACTTCCAAAAGAATTGGAACCCTGCTCAAGTAATAAACAAGAACCGAGAGTATCCATGAGCATTTATTAATAAGAAATGAATTCTCTAAGGTTCCCCCAATTTCTAACTATTTGTTTCCTACGGATACCCTATTAATTTGTGTGAAATAACTCAGAACATTTAACAAAATAACACAGCCATATAAGATTTATATGCAGTTAAATTGCAGTCTGATGACTTAATAATCAAGCATTATCACCACCACAGAATTACTTAATACTGATACATGATACCTTTGATAGTACCATGAACACATCTAAAGCATGAAGAATCTAGCTAATGAGCTAATTCAAGGGGAAAATATTACACCCATTTGAGTTCAGAATCAGATCCTTTGATTCAATTATGAAAAAAATAAAAAAAACAAACAAACAAACAAAGCTCTAAAATATATATACTTTCATGAATTGAGAGGTAAATAGAAGGAAAAAACCGAACTTTTGGGTTTTGAAGTGGTGTACTACTTGATCGGAGAGTTTACAGGTGATCGGCGGAGGATAAAGCAATACAAAGTTGTAGCCGCTGAGAAGTAGGGAGCTCCGAATCCAGGAGTAAACCCTAAAAGGAAGGAAGAGTTTTCTTTTTCTATACTTTTTCGTACGGAGTGTATCTTTTTCTTTCGGTGACACTCCCTTAAAAAATGAAACTCATATTTTCCGAATGATATTTACATGTAATTAAAACTTATGAGTGTCTTTTGAGACTATTTACGTAATTATGCGTAACACATCGTGTCAAAATATTAATTTTTATATTAGTATATTAATTTTAATAATTTTTATTTTTTAAACAATGTTCAAAATATATTAAAAATTTTATTTAATTTATTTTAAATATAATTTATTTAACTCACAAATATATTTTTAAATTTAATATACAATATATTAAAATTGTTACAATGCGTTTGGATATTCAATGCTAGTAGCAATTATTTTATAAAATTTTGCTCTCACTTGTCATATGAATATTGTAACATAATTTTTCGTCCAATTTTTTTTTTCTTTCGATGATATTATTTAAAAAAATATAGTAATCATATCACTAATATAGATCAGTTAATAAATTTTATTTTTTGAGTACGTTGGTTGATTTCTTAGAATCTTCTTTTAACTTATCTTTTACGATTCTATCGAAATTTAAACTTAATCAAAATAAATTTTATCTAACCATTTTCCACCAATATAGTGTTAATTGGTCCCCAAATCTTTTTTGTTTGTTTTTTTTCTTATCTTTTCCTTGCTAATTCAAAGAGAGAGATTTATATTTAAAAGTATAAATTAAAAAAATAATGTTAATATCATGTAAAAAAAGGTTATATAATATGTGATTTTTTTTTATGTGATACCTAAAATTAAAATTGGTACCTTTTACTTACCTTCAAAAGAAGGAGGAGAAAAACAAATGGATAAAGTAAAGACAAGAAGCAATCTTGAGATTCCTGGTAAACCTAAATCATCTCACTGTATTCTTCATCCTGCTTATTTGGTATTTACCTTTTTTCCACACTAAATGTTTGTATTCTGCAGAACTCAGCTGAAATTGTGTATGTTGAATATTTTGATCTCTCTTAAAATGGGACGTGATTTGTGAAGTCAATTTGTTCACTCTTAAAACACTAACAAAAACAGAGTATGCACATTATATGTATACTAAGCAAGTGTTTTGACAAAAATTATGATATTTGGTTATTTTGCGATCAGTAGCAATCTTTGTTTTATTGACCATTTTCGAGATGGGTGTTGCTTTTCTCTGTATGGTTTTGTTTTATGTTGTGGTTATTAAGATTTCAAAAAAAAAAATGTTGTAGATGCCATTCAACCCATGATTTTAGCTCTTCTTGGAGGTTTCATTTCTTTTCTTATGAATTTATTGAATGATGCTTAAAATGGTTTAAATGCTTTTTGTGAGAAATTAAGTGTAGAACTAATTATGGATTTAAAGATGTTTTATGAGGTAAATGACAACATTGAAATAGTAGGAATATGGGAAAAGATTGGATGTTTGCATATATTGAACACAAGAATTCTGTTGTGCATATTATATGCTAAGACCATGTCCTTTATTCAAAATTCTTATATTACTATATTCTCATGAATTATAATTCCAAAATTATTAATCCTATGATTAAATAGTCTTAGTCACATATTTGTTTTTTATAGGATTATTCATGGGATAATTTAAAATAATCTCATGTTATGTTTGTTTTGTCGAAAATTATTTAAATGATTCATTTGAACTATCATACCCTTCCTATTAATAACAAAGATATCATATTTTCATTGGTTTTAAATATAAATAGATAAGATAAGATATATCGGTCTTTTTAAACAAAGTTAAATGTTAATTTTGTCCACAAATTTTAGCCCCAAATGGTAAGGATTATAATACCTCGTTAAACATGGTATTAAATAGTCCCCTTTCAAGTCATTTTAATATTCCCAAGTCTATTTTTAAGTGAGTAACTTTTGAATGGATGCATAAAATTTATTTGTATTGCAGTAGCTAGTAATAGGATTTGGGAGTTTGTGGTTGTTATGTACCATATTGGACAATGCTCAAGTTTATTATGATTATCAAAAAGAACAATGTCAATCTTTATTGTCACTTGTCAGTTTAAGTGAGCGACTAACATACTCTGATGAGCACGATATCTCTTGGATGCTATTCTCCCTACTTGAAATGTCTACATATTGATTCTGAAATTTTGGTCCTTCATTGTAGGAGGGGGAAGTGGTCTATTAAGAGCAATGTAGATGGCAGTGAATTGAATTCTTCTCCCACAAATAACAACAAAAGTGGAACCCGACTTATTAGGGCCATCCAATCTATCCAAATCAAATTAGATGAAAGAATTAAAGAGTTAAGGAAAGATTTTCCAATGAAATTACTATTTTTTTTTCTTGGTGGGCTTTTACTGCTCAACCGCCTTTGCAACTGTTATAGGGCAAACAGGTGACTGGGATATTCTGTCTGCTGCTTTGGCTGTGGCTGTAGTGGAGGGGATTGGTGCTCTCATGTATAGAGCTTCTCTTCCGTTATTTGATAAAGTAAGGAACCTGATCACCATGTTCAATTATTGGAAAGCCGGCCTTTCACTTGGTCTCTTCCTAGGAAGATTCATTTAAGTATGAGATGGATAGCATTCTTGGGTTATGGAACCCCTTCAATTTCGAAATAGATTTGTTCCACATATTCTGGTAAATCTGCTGGTCTCAATATGTTTGACTGATTTTTTTATGTACAAGTATATTAAGTGTTCATCATGGTCAAGAATCCATTGCAGGTGTTAAACCAATCCAGGTTGTTAAAAGCCCTTTAAGTACAAGGAAACGCGACCAGAAAGGTTGTCCGACAGGGTAATAATAAAGATATGATGACTTCTATTTATGTGGCCCTGGGCATAGTGGAGTCCCAAGAGCTCGAGACTAAAAGAACTTGTTAGCAGTTTTAGCTTGCTTGGATTTGTTTCAGTTCTCTAAAAGGACCGGCTTAGCCTTGTCAACAGCATTTCTTGAAGGAGATAGTTATCCTAGTTCTCTTTGGAAAATGCCAGAATTAAGATAACTTGGGAAGTTGGGATGCTTGGAAAAAAGGTTACATCTGTCTATCTATCTCGCACTATGTTTAAAATGATTGTTATGGTAAGATTCTGTTTCATTTGATTGGACAGGAATTGACTAAAAAATCTGGAATTTTGATACTCCTTCGTCTGGAAGCGAGAGTCCTACTTTCTTTCTTCCTTCTTGTTTTTTTGAAAAAAGATAGACAACAAAAGGAAGTAGGACTCATTCAGACAGAGGAGTACTTAATTATAGGTAAAACTCCATGGACTTCATGCAGTACTATATGGTAGTTTTGGGGTTGTCCTTTATTTGACGTTAACTTCCTTTGAAACTTTATTGCTGCCCAAGCTAGTAGTAACTCTGGATTAAGAGTTATCTGTGATAGATATGGAAGCCCTACCATGGGATTTGCTTGATATCAGATATTATTACCATTTATGTTGAATAAGTTTGCAACTGAATAATTACTAATCTTTGTCTGCTTCAAAAGTACGTTATTTACAAAGACCATCGAGTCAATGTTGAGAAACTAAAGTGCAGATAGCCCTACCATGGAATCTGATTGATAATAGATAATATTACCGTTTATGTTGAATTTGTTTGCAACTGAATAATTACTAATCTTTGTCTGCTAAAAAGTATGTTATTTACAAAGACCATCAAGTCAACCTTGAGAAAGTAAAGTGCAGATAGCTCAGACCTACACCAGACTTCTCATAACATATGCTTAGGCGGTTGGAGTGACAGGCATGTCCTCGAGATTCTAAATGCCACTAAAATATATCAGCACTTAATCAGTCAAGAAGACATTTTCTTTTCCTTTTGATTTTGTTGTGAATGTCTGGTCTTGTATGCGTCAGCAAACAGGCTGTTTTAAAGATGTTCCTAAGGAGGCCTATCTAATTCATCGTTTAATTTAGTTATGGTTTATGTTGATAGTATTTAATTTGTTACAGAATCATCTTGTTTTTCAATAATTTATTTTCTACCAGTGCGGCCATCCTTGCTGCCAGTAATCTGTACGTCTCTTCCGGAGCTGATGCAGCTGCTGCTGACTTGAGATTTCTTCCATCTCCATTGTTGATTTATGACAAGCCTTTACAACAAAGCTAGTGAGTCATGGCAATCCTTATTGATACTTTATAAAGGATCTACATATGCATTGTTAGAGAGTAGTTCTAGATATTGCAGTATAGTAGGGTGCCAAGCGCCACTTTATAGATCCAGCCAGCCAGCCAGCGAGTGGTTTTGGTATGTTAAGGGTGAAGTCAAAATATGGGGGTTCAATATATATTGTAGAGGGCCAACCAAGTACTCATCCAAATGTCTGTCAGCACCGAGTCTCTGCCACGAGTACTGTAGTTTGCGGTAAGTTTAGTGTGAATTTTGAGTCAGCCAACAGGCCCAACACTTCTTTGGGGGTGAGTGCCTGTCAATAGCTAGCAGGTGTTTATTAAGGGTACATTTCCCCTTTCTTTATTCTTTTTTTTTTGGGTTACAAGAGATGGTGTATATATCCCATTGTATTCAGAATCATTACAGAAATAGAATATACTGTCATTTTCACACTTTGATTTTGTTTGTTCTTATTCTTTACATTCCTGCATAAAAATGTTTTTATTTGCTGAGTTGCAATACATAGAAAAAGGATGCATTGTTAATTTCACTTGGCAATATGAAACTCATTCTGAAGCATACAAGTTATACAATAATATACATACAAGAAATAACTTATCACACTACATTCGGTTTACATTATTTTACGTGTCTAATCAGTTTGCAACTCAATCTACTGGCTCTTTGGGATATGTACTATTCTCAGGTATTGTGATTTAGCATTCTAATTAAGAATCAATGTCAGGGGCCTGGATACGCATGTAGGCTCATTATACGCTTGTCAACAACAGGAGATCCGACAGTAAAATGATAAAGGCTCTGATAGTTTGAATCTCTCAATCCAAGAACTTCATGCACTGAAAAAGATCGACAGAAAATAATTTAGTAGCTGCACACTTGTACTAAGATTTGAGAATGGAAGACATTCAATAACTATACATCATCACACACATCAAAGAAGATGGAAATATATTTTCCTTATAATCTTAAGTTATCTGGCCATATATGGTTATATGGTTCTTGTATATATATATATATAGCAAAGAATGTAAAGAATTTTCTGACAATTCCAAAATAGTTGGAAAGTTGAAAAAAATTCAGGAACTGGGGGTATAGGTATGTTGTCATTATGTTTAGTCTACAAGTAATTCCAGAATTTATGAGGTGACAAGAATGATGGAAAAATCAACCTTCTGTATGGTTCTTATTTTTTCAAAATAACTAATTTGCATGAATCATGTATTTAAGCTGTCTCACTTGTCTCACCCGATGATCACTTAAAGCAACTCTATTTGTGCTACTATATTAGAGATTATGGACTACAACCTTCATATTATTTGCTATTGGAAAATGTAAAATTTATTCAGAAAGGGTAATCATATTGGCCATAAAAAGTGATTGAAGTAATACACAGATTAAAATGGTCGAAGGTGAATTCCTATGAGATTGAAGGTCTGTCCTTGAGCATGTTTACTAAATTTTGTGAAGACTGATAAGTTCTCTTTTACATGCTTAGCACTTGAATTAGTGTATAAAATATAGTTAGGAAAGGAAAAGAAAAGAAAAGTAATTAAAAGAATACTCCCATACAGGAAACTATTACTCGTGAATAATTGTCAAGTATCAGAATTTCTCTTCAATCGGTTCATCCTAAATATGACAACTTTTTTAAACATGATAACAACATCAAGAATACCAATAGATATCTATCATTCTATCTCCACAGTAGTCATCTAGAGTTTAATATGAATCAGTATAATATGGAAAATTTAGTAATCAACAGTAACATACAAGACCAAAATATATCTTAAAAGACCTATATATCGTAACTATGTGTTATGCCGATTATAATTGATTGATAATGATATTGTTAGCAAATATGGCAACTAGTTATCAACCATTAGGGAAAAACATCAGTATTGAACAGAACCTACTGGATAGAATTATTTACAACAGCTAAAAAATTAGGAAATCCAGTAAGTACTGTATAGCAGTCGTAGTGAAAGGAGTTATAGAGGTTTTTCTTACAGCTTAATTGAAGAGTTATTTTGCATATCTTCCATTGTTTTCTGCAACTCGTTGTTTTTTTTTTTTTCTTTTTCTTTCTTTCTGGGGAGGTGGGGGCTGTGAGAAGAATGTTCAGAGAGGGAACATAAGCAAGTGCTGCCCGATGATCTAAAATAACTCCAGCAGTGTAACCTATAGATGTAACTATGTATTAACATCAATTTTGTGCATTTTAGCTCCCAGCTGGTCACTTTGCATTGAAATTTACAAGTAAATGTGAAGATAGCCAGTCTAAGACTGCATGTTTTCTGAGTCGTTAGCTATTGTGCTCCTTGGATTCAGCTTTTAATTTTTTTAATAACCCATGGTTTTGTCATATGTCAAAAGGTAAAGCTTTATGGTTGGCTTCACCCACGAAGAGTCTTACACTCTTAGTTTGGTCAGTGAAATGATATCTTCTATTGTTAGCATTTGCTCTTTCTAATAATTCTCTCCATATTGGTACTAAATTAAATCAGATCTTACTTTATAAGGTAATCTAATTTCTTTAGTGTGTTTTATTGGGAAAATAGGGTTGTCCATAATTTCTTTATATTCATTTTAGCTCAATCCCTATGAAAATATAATGCACACAAAGTTTACATAGATATCACCACTTCACCAGTAGAACTCCATATCTCAACATGGAAACTAAAAAGTATCCTTATATATGACACTCTAGAATTCTGGACAGAAGAAGGTGAAAATTGACATACCAGGATCATCAAAGAAACAACCTATTCCGGTAGCAGAGATGCCAACTGCATGCGCTTCAAGGTACAAAACCTGGCCAAGAACCCCCGTCTCCCAAAATAACCGAGGATACATCCACACCCCCTTGTTCTGCAAGGTTGGCTCAAGATGAGCGACCATACCTAGACTGAAGCAGCCATCACTAGCAATGTCCTGCATAAGGAACAAGACCTTTTAGCAAGAAGTAGCGTCATTAGTGTAGGTCCCTTGTTGGCACTCTTGTAGGCCTCTTCTATAGCGCTGGCTGAAGCCAAGGATAACCCCCTCCCAGACAGCCATTTTCTGCTTGTCTTCTGGAATTTCACGTGTGGGTCGCCTAGTTCGGATCACGCATGCTCCGGTGAGTTTGTTTTTATGACAAGCAGAAAACTGTGTGTCGCTTTTATTTCTGACTGAAACAAGCGTGGCAATTAATATGGACAATGGAGATACTGAAATCCCTATGATTATGGTATTAAAAGTAGCAAAAGGTAATGTCACGAATAGTAGAGGCATCATTGTGGCAGTGGCAGTGGCAGTAGCAATAAAGACTGATAGGTAGGAAGTGGTGATGTTGATGATGATATACCTCACAACAATAATTGGTAATGGTGGTGGTTTTGTTCTGGACCTCTGGTGGTCTTACCATGACATTGGCAGAAGCAATTTAAACTATACCATAAACTTACGTGGTATTGGCATTCATGGTAGTATGATCTGGTAATGTCTAAAGCGATCGGATCATACCGTGAAGGCGACAAAGATAGTGATGATGTAATGCCTGATGGTCATGGCAAATGGGCTGAGGCAGGTTCTCATGATGTAATAGCTTTAATGTCCTTTTGAGAGAATTTATGTGTATTTGGTACTCCAGTTTCCCTTCTTCACTCACATTTAGTTCAAACAAGAGGCTTTGAAACAGTAGATCATTTTTGAGTTTTTCACCTTAAAATTCTTCTAAAAGTAACAGTCATTGTGTCCTAACGTTTAATATTAGGTAATTCAATACTTAAAATTTATGACCTACAAGCATACCCAAGTTTTATAAGCCTTAATAAGCATATAGAATCTGCAATGGTCAAAAAATCATTGTACACACATACCTGATCGCTTACGAAGGCGTTTAGCAAGCACTTGACAATCAATTCTTGCAAGCTCATATAAAGGTAATTCATCCGGACAACCCTCTGGTTTCTCCCACTTAAATTCAGACCTTGTAGCTCTCTTGAGATCGCTAAACTGATCCTTATTCCTCACTAAAAAGTACAAACCCCTTGGCAACCCCACAACCCTATGAATAAATAACGCAGCATGCACTTCAGAATCCCAAGAAAGAGCTCGATATGGCAATGCCAACTGTCTCCTTTGTTTCTCTCCACTTACTGAACCTGAAGGCATACAATGTAAAAGAATCTGATAAAATGTTTCTCTCTCCATTACAGTAACTCCATCCATATCAACTGCACTCCTACGCTTCCTAACAACTTGAAAAGACCTTGAAAAGGATGCTTAAAAAAGAGGAGAGACTTGAATGAGTAATGACTCAATAATTAAGGTAAAAGGGCAAACTTGGAAAATAAAGGGAAAAAATGCATTGAAAACTTGAAAAAGCAGATATTGTGGGACAATTTTTCTGCTAAAACAGCAGATAATTTGGAACGGAAGGAGTACCTATTATCTATTATATATACTAAATCAAAGTACATAACACAATAAATTGACATCTGTACTTCTACAATTTTAACACCTGTCCATCCTATTACTACTCCATATTGTCCTTGACAAAAATACGCTTGACAAAACCCTAAATACAATCCCTAATTAGTACTCCATATGCTACACATTGAATGCTGAAAAATCAATTGAACAATGACAATTGAGCCACGGAGATACTCAACATCGACAGACGTCGATTTTCCCCAAGAGAGGATCGCAGAATCGACCGGAAATCGGAAGCAATTTGGAATCGGCCGGGAAATCGGAGGTAGCCGTCGAGATAAGAGGATCTAATGGCTTCGGCCGGCGGAATTTGTCAAAAATTCTGATTTATTGTCCCGTAGAGAGAAAATATGAGTTACATGAACCATAAAGTAAACAAAGACAGCATCAGCGATCCATTTGTCAAAATCTACAGACCAGAGGTTCCTCTCTCTCATGTTTTGGCTATGATATGATATTCCTTTTAGTTTTATTCTCTTTGGTGTTGATTTTAATTTGTTTGGCTGAATTTTATTTTAATTTGTCTAGCTGATTTTTAATGATTTATGTGGATATGTACCTACATATAGGGGAAGAAGTAAGTACCTCTTTTGACAACCTAATACTAGGTAGACCTTACTGAAATTCTGGAGACTGATCTTATGACAAGAAATTATAATAAGGATCACTTGGGAGCAATCAAACAGAAAGCAAATAAACGAGGGAACCTCAAATATAAGAATGTAATTTGGAGAACATTATGAAATTTTGATATTCAGGATATGGGTGTATAAGTTGAAAAGTTCAGATTAACCAGTGACTGGGTTGATTAAATTGAGTAATTAGCTTGGCAATATGACAAGGACCAGCGCAAGATAGTATAAGACTGACAATTTTACTCAAATGTCTGAAGTGAATTGAAGTACTATTGCATTCAATAAGTACTCAGCCAAGTAAAGCTACATGTATTCAAGGCACTGCCATTTTTAGTCACCATTTTCAGTCACATAACAACATCCATTTTCAGTAAAATAAGCATATACAATGCACTTTTGTATGTTAAAGTTTTTGACTGAGGACAAGAACTATAACATAGTGTCTATAATAGATGAGCAAGTTCCTATAACATTAGTAAAAAGTAAAGTAAACAAATAAGCGAGTCTTTTTTAGAATGGTAGATAGATAATTAGCAGCTTTAGTTGTTGTTCATTAGTAACAGAATTATGCTTTAATTTAATTGTTTTTGTTGTTTGCTGTGACTGTTACCATGATACAGATTTGTATCATTACCATAAACAAGTTAATATCCATGAAATATGTTTCTAGAGTTACTTATTATATATTGTTTGTGTTTAGTTTTTTTAAATTATTTTGGGATATATTCAGTATGACCCATAGCTTGATCTATACTCATTTTTATATTGACACTAATTCAACGATTGAACGTAAATTTCCTTAAGAATATATATATATATTTCTCTTAAGAATATATATGATGTACTAAAGGATTGTTGAACATGCAGAATGTAGAGGCAGATGATTGGGCTTATTTTTTGACTCAATTGATAATAACTACCAACATCTCTCCAAACAGTTTAGTACGTAATTTTTTTTTATTTTGGCTTTTTTGAATTGCACACGCATATTAAAAATATTGTGATAAAATAAGCCCAGGTGGTAACTGAAAAATTATAATTTATAATTTATTTTATTAGAATTATAATTATTAGAATACTTTCAGGATGATATAAAATATATCTCCGATAAAAGATCATGTTTCTTTTATGGTATCAGTCAGAAACTCTTATGCAATTTAATTATGATATTATCCTTTGTAATTTAATTATGATATTATCCTTAGTAAATTATGATATTATCCTTTGTAATTTATTTGTTATCTCTTACTTTATTGATTATAATCCCTAAATCACTATTATAAATCTAAGCAGTTATAGATTTATATCAACTATTTTATAATATCCTATGTAATTTAATTACGATATTATCCTTTGTAATTTTTAATTATCTCTTAATTTATTGATTATAATCCCCTAAATTACTACTATAAATAATCTACCATCTACCATCTTTTTATTATATTTTAATTTATTAATTGTACGTACATATTTATTATTAAAAAATTGAATAATCCCATCACTTAGCGCTGGTTTTATATCTAATAAATAAATAATCCAAAGTCTATCGATTTTAAATAATAGGTGTCACCTCACACATTGTTGAAGAGACGTGTAGTTGGTTCCGCAATTTAACAATGTCATATCTTCCAATCCAAACCGAATCTCCCAAAGCAATCCCTTTTCAACTCATCCCCAAATTTCTCCCAAGTTTCTTCTCAACTCCTAGAGACACAAAGAAATTCCTGTAATTCCCTTTTGGCACTATTTATTTAATTCATCATCCCTATCGATTTCTCCTTTTTAGTATTAGGAAATCAGTGTAAATCAGTATTTGATCCGTAGTATTTAATAAAGTTTCTTTCTTTTAGATTATAGATTCTATGGTTTTTGATTAATGTTCGCTCTTTTCTGAATTGGATTTTTGATCTTTATGATGTCTCTGTATTTGGGTTATTTAGGTCAAGTCAATTGGATTTTTGATCTTTATGATGTTTCTGTATTTGAGTTATTTAGCTCAAGTCAACTGGATTTTTGTCTGTATTTGGGTTATTTAGCTCAAGTCAACTGTATAGTTGAGATATATGTTTAGTGTTGGCTGTTACTGTTTGAAACTGGGGTGATCTGTTTATAATTATAATTCAAATTTTGGTCATTTTTTAAAAATTGTAGGTTTTTCTTTTTTGTTTTCTTTTTAATTCAATGAGATTCATATGTTGGTAATCCAATATTTTAAATAATCAGGTGTTTGGGATAACTTGCGAAAATTATGTTCTTATTCCTTCTTTTTCTTTTATCTAATAAGGAGGGTTTGAAACCAAAAGCTACTTCAAGCTAGAGCATGAATTTATTAACTTGTTATTGTATTAGGGTTCATTAATTTAATAAATTCTCTTAACAAGGTGCAATTTTTTTCATTTGGGTAGTTGATTTTGTTAAGTTTTGATTTTTCAGAGAAGAGGCGTGGCGTGCTGAGGCAGGAAGGATTAGGGATAAATATCCCGATAGAATTCCGGTGAGAATTAAGCATTTACATTTTTATTTACATTTATAGTTTGGTCTATTTATTGTGTCTAATGCATGCACTGCTCTATTGACCTGTTTAAGTTAATTCATTGCCATTTATTTCTAATAGGTTTAAGTTGTATTCTATTCTAGGTATGAGTTGAATCTGTGGATTTAGGTACTAAGCATTAGCTACTCCTTAAACCACTGCCCACAAACATGTCCATAGCAAGTCTGAAATTCATTCTTCACAAAAGCATGACATGGATAGCACTTACCTGCTGATCCACAAGAGCTTTATTTTCCCCATGTTCTTCCAAGATGATACTCTTACTTAGCATAGAGATTTAGTAAGGTATTCACAATAACAAGTTGAATGACTTACCAATTCAGATTTTATGTCTTCTATCCAGTGCTAATCAAAGTCTGCGAGCGCCTATAGCAGACTCCTGCTAAACCACTTGTGCCGTCTTTGCTATGAAACTGTATAGAAGTAGAAATGCAGTTACAAATGCACTCCAAAAAAATATTGTTTTTTCCTTGAATGAAGGCTCTCAGTCTCTATCTTCACACCGCTTTAATGTCAAAGATTTGGTGGACGCTCAAAGCATTAAGACGGGATTCGACCTAAACACATGCCGCTCCAACTTTCAGCTTAAAAATTTTGTCTCCAAAGGTCAAGTTTCTCAGGCACAGGAACTGTTCGAACAAATGCCTCACAAAAACACTTGCTCAACAAATATGTTAATTTCGGGCTATGTAAAATCAGGTGATCTTTCTATTGCAAGACAGTTGTTTGATGGCATGGCTGATCCAACAGCAGTGTCATGGACGATATTAATTGGTGGGTATTCGAAGCATAATCAACCCGTTGAAGCTTTTAAGCTTTATGGTGAAATGTGTACGTGGGGGACAAGGCCAAATTATGTGACCTTTGCTACTTTGTTATCTGGTTGTGATGAGACGGTGACAACAAAAGATATTGTTCAAGTGCATGCCCATATCGTTAAATTGGGGTATGATTCGACCCTTATGGTTTGCAATAGCTTGGTTGATTCTTACTGCAAATCTCGTTCTCTTGCTTTAGCTTTTCAGCTCTTGAAGGAAATGCCCACTAGGGATTCTGTGACTTTCAATGCAATGATAACTGGGAACTCAAAATATGGGTTAGATGAACAAGCAATAAGCCTTTTCAAGGAAATGCAACATTTGGGCTTGAGGCTTTACGAGTTCACTTTTTACGTGATTGTATGTGCTAGTCTGAGGGTTGAATGATGTTGCTCTTGGGCAACAAGTTCATGGACTAAATGGTCGAGGCCAATTTTGTTTGTAATGTATTTGTGGGAAATGCATTGCTAGATTTTTACTCGAAGCATGATTACATAGATGATGCGAGGAAACTCTTTGATGAGATGCGAGCTAGATGGTGTTTCTTCTAACGTAATCATTACGAGAATGCAGTGGAAGGGCCACATCCTTTGATCTCTTCGTGATTTGCAATTCACCGAGTTTGATCGGAGACAATTCCCATTTACAACTATGTTGAGCTTAGTAGCAAATTTATGCGATTTGGAAATGGGTAGAAGCAAATCCATACGCTTACTAACGAGAAAAAGAATTGAAAACCCCTAGTGGGAAATGCTCTAGTTGACATGTATGCCAAATCTGATAGATTTGAAGAAGCGATGTTATTTTGCAAATCTTGTCCACGAAGCTCGATTCAGTGGATGACTCGATCTCGACATCGTTCAAAAGGATTCCATGAAGAAGCCCTTGAACTGTTCAATGACATGCGTAGAGCCAGTGTTTGTGGTGACCAAGCAACTTTTGCTAGCACCTTAAAGCTTCTACAAATTTATCTTCACTTTCACTTGGTAAACAGTTACATTCGTATATAATTAGGTCAGGATGTATGTCAAATGTTTTTTCTGGTAGCGCATTTCTGGACACGTATGCGAAATGTGGTTCCATAAAGGATCTGATTCAAACTTTTCAAGAGATCTTGATAGAAATATAGTATCTTGGAATCTGATGATCTCGGCTTATACGCGAGCGGGGATGGTGAGGCAACTCTTAGATCATTCAAGGAAATGGTTACATTAGGGTCTTAAACCCGATTGATAAGCTTCCTTTGCATTCTAGCTGCTTGCGACCACCGGGGCTTGTCGAAAGCGATGTGGTACTTGATACTATGACTCGAGACATCTGAACTTGTTCTAAGAGAGAGCACTATGCATGGTTGATGTCTTTGTGTAGAAAGGGCAATTTAATTAAGAAGAAACTAATAACTTTCGGATGCCATTTGAGGCGGATGAGATAATGTAGTCATCGGTTACGAACTCATGTAGGATTCATAAGAATCGAAGACCTTGCTAAGAAGGCGTGAGACAAACTTTTCAACATGGGCGTGCTCACGAGGCGTTCTTGATTATGTCGACATATCTAACATCTATCTAGCGGCGGCTGACGAGCGATAGCACGATGTTGGGAAGGTGAAGAAAGCGATGAGGATTGAGGAGTTAAGAAGGTGCACGCATATAGTTGGGGTTGAAATTAAGCATAAGATTCATGTATTACGCTACCAATGATCGGACTCATCAAAAACAAGGACATCGGAAAAAAAATTGATCGTTGGGGAAGAAGATGGAAGAGGAATGATCTGAACCCGAGCCTGAAGTTGTGCCCTTCCCAATGTGGACGAGGAAATCAAAATAGAATCTCTTAAATATCACAGTGAGCGGTTAGTGATTGCCTTTTCACTGATCAATACACCAAAAGGGTTATCAATATTAGTGATGAAGAATTTACGAGCTTACATGGTATGTCATTACTTCTGATCAAAGTAATATCAAAAATTGTTGGAATGCATATTACAGTTAGGGATTCTATTAGGTTCCACCATTTTAGAGATGGGTTTTGTTGAAGATTATTGGTGAGTTTATTGAAGAAAATAATTTGTTTCCTAAACCACTAAGCTACTTCTTGGGTTTTATTCATCCATCCTATGCTAATCTTCTTGTTAAATCATTACATTGATTTAATCAGCCAAATAATTGGAACAGCTGTAAAGAGATTCCGTTAAAGTGTTCTTCTATGAGTTCCTTTATTAAACTTGATGTTAACATAGTAATATTACTGTTGTATTTGTATTTATCCAATTTATTGACAAAAAAAGGAATGAAAAGGGAACGACAATGGCATATAAAATTGAGCTAAATAAAATCTTGATGAAGTTATCTCTGGTTCTCTGTAAATGCTTAGAGTTGGTAACTTAAGATCAAAATCTGTTGTATCTTTTATACTCTGTCAGACATCTAGTTACTAATGAAGCCAAAAGTTTAATCTTTTGTAATTTTTGGGATACCTGGCCTGCTAGACATGTAACACGAACTTTAACAATCCAACACATATAACAAGCATTGAACTCAAAAGCTTATAGAAATATAAACAAAACAACAAAATTGTGCAGAATCCCAACGACCCCATAAGCTCTAACAGAGAAATTTAATTTCATTTCTTCAGAGATTATCAGGTACAAATTTGAGTTGTTTCCTCTGCTTAGATTTCTGAAACTTCTTAAGGGTATTGGGATTACTGATAATTTGAAGCTTAGTACCAAACTTGAGAATATTCTCTTGCTTCCTCTTCTCTCTCCTTCCTCTTCTCCACTTTGTTCTTCCTTATCTCCTCCTTCAGCTCCGTCATCCACTCCTTGTACGCCTTCTTTATCTCCTTCTGCTTCGCCCTCTGCTCAAACGTCGATCTCTTCAGACTCACCTTTGCCGCCGAAGACCGGTGGGTCCTCGGCTGCTTCCACTTCCGACGACTCTTCTCGCGATAATATCGTCGTAGGTAAGGCTGTAAACGAGCCAACACAGTTCGGGCTCGATTTGGGCTCGACTCGAAAAAATACGAGCTACACTCGAATTCGTTAATAATATGATCCAAATCTGAGCATTAAAAATAGTTCGAATAAAAATATGAGTATGAGTAAGGTTATACTCGACTCGTTTAAGATTCAAACTACTCGAATTTTTGATTGTGAATCGATACATACTCGGTTAATACATATTCGATTAGATGTTCGATACATTCTCTTATAATATATACAAATGTAAATCAAATTAGGATAATTAGTTATTATTTTGTTTTGTTTTTAATTTAAATTGTGATTTTATATTTGTAAAGTGTAATAATAAATATATTTTCTCATTTTTAAGTAAACTAACAAATTCAATTTATAATTATATTTATTATAAAACTAGTTATTATGTGGAGATTCGAATTCGAGCTTGAATTTGAAGCTCGCGAATAGTTTGAATAAATATTCAAGTCGAGTCGGATCGAATTTGAGTAATAAATATTCGAGTCGAGTCGAATCTGAGTTGGAATTTTCAAATCTAATTCGAATTCGTGCCGAATTCGAGTACGAATTTATCATTACGAGTCGAATTCGAGTAGCTCTCTGTTTGCTTCGGTTCGACTCGTTTACACCCTTCTCGTAGGTGGGTTTTCCGAACACGGGCTTGTTCGGGTGTAGGCTCGTTAAGATCGATCTTGTTCCGAACACGGGCTTGTTCGGACGAAGATCGTCGAAGGTGTAGGCTCGTTAAGAACGATCTCCATAGATGCATCGTTGTTTTGTTGTTGTTGTGAGGATGTTGGGTCTCCAACTTTTAGTTTTATTTTGATGATAATAATTAATAAATTAATTAATTTAAAGGGTAGAATCCTCTCCATAGGATTTTTTATTATAATTATTTTATCTATCTTATTTACTTTGACCAAAAATATTTTCTAAACCTTATTTAATTGATTTTCTTGTGTTAAAACAAATGGGTCACTTATATTGGGACAACACTTGCTAATGTGCTGGAAATGAATTGGGTCATGCATTTTGGGACAAAAATCATATGTTGATCATCAAATGCTTGTTTGACCGAATTTGGAAAGAAGATGGAGATTTTGATTAAATTTTTTTTGGGCATTTTCTATTTATTCTCAAATTAATTTTATTATTGAAAGATTCAAAAATTGTTTTAAATTATTTCAAAATTGGGAAAAAATATTTTATTGCTTATATATATATATATATATAAGTTTTATATATTTATATATATATATATAATAGTATATATATATATATAGGTAAGGGTGTAAACGAGTCGAATCAGAGCGAACAGAGAGCTACTCGAATTCGACTCAAAATAATAAATTCTTACTCAAATTCGGCTCGACTCTACTCGAATATTTATTACTCGAATTCGATCCGACTCGACTCGAATATTTTTTCAAACTACTCGCGAGCTTCAAATTTAAGCTCGAATTCGAGTCTCCACATAATTAGTTTTATAATAAATATAATTATAAATTGAATTTGTTATATTACTTAAAAATGAGAAAATATATTTATTATTACACTTTGCAAATATAAAATCACAATTAAAAACAAAACAAAAAATAATAACTAATTATCCTAATTTAATTTAAATTTATATATATTATAATAGAATATATCGAATATGTATTAACCGATTATGTATCGAATCACAATCAAAAATTCGAATAGTTTGAATGTTAAACAAGTCGAGTATAACTTGCTCAGATTCTACTCATATTTTTACTCGAACTGTTTTTAATGATCAGATTTGGATCATATTATTAACAAATCCGAGTCTCGCTCGTATTTTTTCGAGTCGAGCCCGAACTGTGTTGGCTCGTTTACAGCCTTATATATAGGTTATCAGTATGTGTGTGTGTATATATATATATATATATATATATATATATATATATATAACATTGCCTGCATTAAGTGTGTATCGGTGTGTTAAAAATATATATATATAGCGTGTGTGTATATAATGTGCATGACGTGTGTTAATATATATATATATATATATTAAATGCGTGTGTGTGTATAGTGTATATAGGCCGGATCAGGTCCGGACTCCCGGACCTGACCAAAATCCGGACCTTTTTTTTAAAAAAAAACAACTAAAAAAAAATTTATGGAACTTGAATTTTTACATAATACAATATTTTGGGGGTGATTTTGATACATATAACAAAACATGTACAGACATGTTTTGTTATATGTATCCAATATTCTAAAAGGCGTTAGGCGGGAGGCGGGCGGCCGAGGGGGGCCTAGGCGGGATTTTTTTATTTTAAGTCAATTTTAATATTTTATCTCACATTTATCCAAACAAAACAATAATATAAAGTAAAATAATCTATAATAAATGTATTTGCTTAAAATTCAAACATATATTCATATTGCTAATGTCAAAGGTCAAACACAAACATGCAATTGTTCAAAGTTCAAACATATATTTAACATATTAGTTTTATTCATAAACATGATTGCTATTAAATAATAAAATTTAAAATTTTAAGAATTTAATTCAATATTAAAACTTAAGAAACTAAAGATAAATTTAAGAATTATATTGAATTAAACTAAATATTACAAATGTATCATCATTTATATAATTTGAAGTTGGCACAAATTTAAAAAATTACAACTATAATAAAATTATTTATTTTGACTTGATATTGTTCACTTCTTGTTGTGATTTGATATACTACAACCTGTATTATGAATATGGTAAATCATTAGAAAAATAAATATATCAAGATCTGATTTGGGTAGTTATTAAAAAAAACTCTCACTTTAATTTTAGAAAGGATTTTTTTGCATGCTTGGGCTGGTGTGGCGCCGAGAGGCTAAGCGCCTAGGCGAGGCGCGAGGGCTAAGCGCTGGCGCGAACCTAAGCGAGGATTTTTTAGTTGTTTTTTAAAAAAAAAAATTGGTCCAGATTTTAAGCCTGTCCGGGCTCCCGGACAAGACCCGGCCTGATAGTGTATATATATATATATATATATATATATATATATAAATGTGGTGTGAATGTACTATATACATATATATGAAACATGCATGCATTTATAATATATATAAAAAAACGTGTCAGTATAACATATATATATATATAGGGGAATATGGAGGTACACAGCCGTGTAACTTTTAAAGTTACACGGTCTACGATCGTAGACTAATTTCACTCTACGATCGTAGAGTAGTCCCCAGATAGTAGAGTGACTTAACTCTACGATCGTAGAAATAGTCCGATCGATCGTAGAGTTAATTCACAAATCGTGAAGTGATTACTTTCTACGATCGTGAAGTGAAATCACTTCTACGATCGTGAGGCCGTCTGTAACTTTGAAAGTTACTGCAGTACATGTACCTCCTTTTTTACCATATATATGTAATAGTTGGCTGCTTTTTTTTCACTCTTGACCGAATTAATGCATTGAACAATAAATGCCAAGTGATTAGAAATTGGCCAGGGCGGAAGTTTGAAATTGTGCAGTTGGCAATCCGCGTGTTCTCTTTTTCCATCCAAACCATTCATTTCAAAATTATTAAATCTCAGCCATTTATTTCAAATCAGATTTCGAAAATTATCATTTTACCATGACTTCAAAATTCTATAAATAGGAGGCCTTTCTTTCATTTTCAATTTGTCAATTCACTTTTAAGAAAAGTTTATTTCTCTCCTACATACTCTCTCTCTAAGAAGCTTTCTATCTCTTCTTATCAAAGTTCTAATCATTTGAGAAGAGGAAATTGGTCTAAGCATATTGAGATGAGTTGTTTGATTTATTTTATTTGAATTATCTCTTGCTTATTTATACTTAAAGATATATGAATATACATTATTATACACAATTTTATATATCTATATTTCATCTATTTATCAAATAAAAAGAATACTTGGTAGCAATATGAAATATTGGAATACACCTCTACGGAGAGGAATTGAGCCGTCTGATTCATTATAATCTTGATACCCTTTTATTGATATTATTTATATAAATATAAATAAAATAGATCACGACACTTGATAGCTCAAAACGACACTAAAAGAGGAATAATCAAAGCTGGATTTGAGAATCATAGTGATCTATTGAAAATATTTATATAAATATCAATTAATGAAAATATAAATTTTATGCGTACTTAGATGCATGCAAGGCTCTGAAGATATTCCTCTAAGAGAGAATCGAGTATGCGATTCCTTATAGTAGTCTAAGTGACTTTATTTATAAAATCACATAATGGATAAAATATTGTTATATATTATACGAGTTAAACAAATATATTTGTTATATCAAGTATTATGGCGAGTTTATTTATTATACTTGATATCTGTCATCACAAATATTTGTTCATAAATTCATTTATTCATAAAATACTTGTTGCATAATATAAAAGTTATTTGAACTTTTATTTCACAAACTCAAGTGAATATATCTGCTTAAATTGAAGCATATTTGATTCAAAGCTTAAAACAACTTATTTTCTTACTCAGAAGCATTTTCACTCTAAAAGTTATTTAAACAAAGTGACTTTTCTTTACTCCATAAAAAATAAATAATTCTTTATAAATTTGCATTAAATTATATATCTGCTTAAACAGATATATCTGCTTAAACAGAAGCATTTTTGAATAAAAGTTAAAATTGATCTATTTGCTTATTAAAGCACTTTTCACACAATATAAGTTATTTAAACTTTTATAACAATGCATAATTTACATATTTGCTTACAAGCATTATTTGATCAAAGCATAAATTAATCTGCTTACTGAAAAAGCATATTTTTCAAGTATAAAAGTCTTTGAACTTTTATAATATATTTGCTCTTTAATTGATATATGCTTATTTGAGAAGCATCAATTTGTACTAAATTATATATGCTTATTTAAGAAGCATCCATCAGTACTAAATTCTTATATGTTTATTTGAGAAGCATATTATTGTAAAATCATTTGTAAAAAGAGAAAATGTCAGAGTTAGTTTATTTTATGTACCTGTGTGAGAAAGAAGAGTAATTCTTGACCAAAACCGAGTCTTAGAGAGGTCAACGGGAAGTTGGGTCTCTAGTGTACTTGTGAGGTGAGGAAGAGGCTGTTGTTTCAAGACCAGATCATAGAATATAACTGAACTCAAAAGAAGTACAACTAAACTTAAGTACAACTAAACTTAAGTATAAAACTCTGTAAAGGCTTCTCCGCCTGTTGAAGGAGTATTTATTACTGCTAGTAATAGGATCTCAAGTCACGGAGAGGAGCTTGAGGCCCGGGCGTGTTGACATACTAGGGATGTATGTTGTGAACCGGACAAATCTACATGCATTGTGTGATTGAATTTTCTTGTCTTGCATTAATTTCTAACACTACAAATTAATTATCCAAAAATTCAAAAAGGCCTAAGATAATTTTTTAATCTGTAATAATCTATTCAACCCCTTACAGATTATTATTGGAATTTGGAGAGAGATTTAAGCGATTGGGATGTTGTTGGCACTTTTTCGCTTGTAGGTTTTGCTTTGCCAAAGCCTTCATCTAGGCACCTTAAATCAACCGTACTACCGCCATATCACTCGCTTTTTGTAAAACCCTAGCGTTTTAGGGTTACCTAGTGTTCTGATGAAGGAAGAGAGAAATATATATATATATATAATAAAAGCAGGCGGCTTCAACAAACAACGGTCTAGATTAAAGCTTCATCATCCAATACCTCAGATTTAATCTAATTACTCTAATGGTTTTGAATTCAAAAATACGCACAATTCAAAAATTGCTAGAAAAACACGCCTTATACCTCTGCAAAAATCACTAAAAAAACACGCCTTATTCAAAAATCACTAGAAAAAGCTTCACGTCAACAGCTCTCTCTGTTCTTATTCAAATTTAAGTTTCACATCATCTGAGCTTCCTTATTCAAATTTCAATCCTTCTATCTCTCTCTCTTTGTTCTTACACTCACACAGACCTCTTATCTCTCATACCCGTAACTCGATCCCACCCCCCCTCATCTCCCCTAATCTCTTATCTCTCATACCTAGTCCTAATTGGGTTCACTTGAAAAACGCAGAAGCAAAAGAAGAAGTCGAAGATCTAAGATCTTCTCCTCTTCTCTCTCCTCTTCCTCGGCACCTTAGGTCATGCTGATCGACTTCCTACTGAGACGAGATTTGATACCCACCCACCACTCTCTTGGTTCTTGCACCTTATCTTGATTCTTTAGCTTCGTTGTCCTTACGTTCTTTGCTCTTCTTCTTTTGCTGTAAATCTTCTCTCCTTCTTCATCTATTGTTTGTTATTAGTTGATTTGTTCTTATTAATCTTTATAAATCGATTGTTCATTATTGCTTTGTTGGTATTTCTTTTCCAAACCCTTTTTGTTTGATTCTTGTATTTTTGGTGATTTGAAATATTAAACCCCTTTCATCTATTGGTGATTATTGTGAATTTTGGTGATTTCAAACCCCTTTTTCAAATCTCCTTCTTTGCTTTTTGGTGATTTTTTGTTGGCATCCCAAAATATGTTGTTATTAGACTTGGGGAAAATGCAGTGTCTTCTACTGAATATAGTTGCATAAGTTATTTTGGAAAGAAGTACTATGTTATTTTTGTATTCTACTGCTCGTGTTTGGAAAATATTTTTGGGTTTCCTGTTTATATAATTGTTTAAGTACTTTAGTTTACTTAGATTAAAGTTAAGAGTTTGATGGAATTTGAGTGTACCAGGTCACTCATTCATTCAACTTTTTATTTTTAATTGTTTTGATTCATCTATTTTTTTTTCTCATCTGAACTAATGTTCTAATACTTTAATCAAGGTTTATATACTCTGTCATCATATATTCTTATTTAAATGATTATGGAGGGTTGTTTTGTGTATTTAATATTTTAATTTATTATAGTTCTATATTAGTTTGGAAAAAAATTGGTTTGAATTGATGTGTGTTTTACCAAGTTTTCCGTGTTTTGTATAATGGTAGAAATTTTGACAATAAGATATAAAACGGTATGATTTCACCAAAATAATACTCCTATAACTCTGTTTAAAAGAAATGTGGTAAGTTTTGAATTTATATGTTAGTGGCAAGTTAGGATAGTGGACTCTTCAGCACAGTTTGTTTCAAGATTAATATTTCTTGATTTTTTATTTAATTCAAATTAAAAAGCATTCAATTTGGGCTGAAGAATCATTTCAAGTTCAAGTCATAATTTTATTGTAAATCTTCACCTCACCCGAGATCAAGCTTTATTCGATGCTTTAGTGCTTGAGCATTCTTCCCTTGAGGAGGAGATTTTTGCCTTTAAAGATAGGTGGGGGAATGATGAAGAGATCTGCAATACCTCTTGATCTTGGCCATTTATTTTCATATTATTTGGATCTATATATTTTTCATATTATTTGGGACCTTATGGCCCTTTCAATATTTTTTAAAAGAAACTATAAATTTTTCTTGGCGCTTGTTGTAGAAACCTCGTATATGGCAATCTGTTTGAAATCTTTGGTTACATTTGACATGGCTCGATAAATTGTTTGGGATGATTCCCCATAAGACTAAGCGTGGTGTAGCTGCACTTACTCGGTGAAAGGTTTACGAAGGAATCCCACCTTCATATGACAACATTAAAAGGATGGTCATCCCTGATGCTCTCAAGTTAGTTCTTTTATGACCAGTAGTATGTCTGTTCTGCTCATCTTTCATATAGTTGTGGTTTGCTAAAAAAAATTATCTTTTGAAAATCAGGGTTCTGAGGCTTGGATGTTGGATGGAACTATTATGAGATTTAAATACCTAATTATTATGTGCTTATGACAAAAAGGCTTTTTCTAGGCTTCTTGTATGTTTTACTTTTGAATAATAATGTAATAAATTCTGTTTTTGCATCTGATTTGATCAATGATAGTATTTGTGATATGCTATTTTTTGTGTTATAGCCAACGCTTTCATACATGATATCTCCTTAATGTTTTTCCTTTTGCTTTTATTCTTGAACTTTACGAGTTTGTGCCATTATATTTCAAAATGAGTAATCTTGTGTTGGTGACCATTGGTGATGTTGTTGACCATTGGTACGTGTGTAGCGTGCTTATAACTTCTTCATTGGAATAGTATTCTTGACTAATGGGTTTAAACTTCCAACAATTATTTGATTCACTAACACCTTATGACGATTCCATTGTGTTATTCGTTTGAAACAACTCCTCTCTCTCTCTCTTTATCTCTTCCTCTAACGTCCAACAATTTAATATCATAATTATTTTTTCTATATTCACTTGACTTGGATTCATTCATGTTGTTCTTGAATTAGTAGTCCTAATAGTAGCATATTACGGTATTTGTTGATTCTCTTTTGGTGTTTTCATGTTATGAAAAAAAATCGATTGTAAATAAATTGATGATGATCAATCTTACACCATTGTTTGGTAATACCAAGCTAAATTTGTAATGGTAACTTTCCTACTAACTTGACTACACTATGTTAACTTCCCTACTAGCAATTATCAAAATTATGTTAGAATCCATACCATTTCTTTGGTACCACAAATATTCTTTGCAACTAAAGTATTTTGCTTTCGAATTTTATAATTTTCTTCTATTTCCCTCATCTCTTGATGAATAGATTAAGGCCAGAAGAGAATTCACCGGCTCCCAGAATATTGGAAAATGAGAAGTCTTATTACTATTTTGGGGAAAACTTGAGGCATGCATTGGCTGATGATTTATCTGAAAAGCTTTCATCAAGATGAGGCATAATTCACGAGGAGGTATTCGGCATGTGCTTCTATGTAAGGATACTTAGCTGTGTCAATCTAACTTGCTTTAGAGGACGACTGACTTTTATCTTTACTAATAACTATCAGAATTTGGTTATGTTGTACTTGTATTTAATTGTGATGAATATCTCTTGTAATCTATGACACAAGCTCAAATGTTATGGAATTTAATGCAATGTAATCAATAGTCATCAATGGGAGAAAGTGTCGTTGCTCATCCATCTTTTGTACTTGATGATATTTTTCCGTTTGCTGGTTCTCATTGTGTAGTGTGATTGAAACTTGATTCTACCCTCAACTGAAAAGAATAAATAAGAAAAGCATTTGATTGCTTAGCTGATTATAAACACATGTGCAGAACCTGTTCTAAATGGGTGTAGAAAATGTTAAATGTAATTTACTTAAGATCAGATTAATGTCTAGGAAAAGTCAGGACAAAGAGTAATACTTTTTATATGTTTTTATTAGATTATTTTATTTATTTTTTGAATTTCTTATGCATTCATTTACTAATTTAGTCTACACCACTCTACCTTTCTTGGAAGGTCCAGACCCCATTGTAGCGTAATCCTGGAAGTGGTTTTTTTTAAGATATATCGTGTGGTGGTTTTCCTTTGTAAGAGATTCCATTGTGTTGCTTGGCCTTAAACTATTCATCGTCGCTGGATATTGAGTACACTAAGTCTCTTTTTATAACTGAATTTCACAGTCAATATGATGTTCACTGCAGGAGCTTGAGAAGAATAGAAAGGAAAGGGCTCAGGAAGTCTATGAGAAGAAGAAGCAATTGATGAAATTGAGGGTGAAAGCTGAGAAGCTTGCTGAGGAGAAGCTTGGTTCCCAGCTCAACATAATTGCTCCAGTCAAGTACTAAGATAGAAATATAGATTTTCCAAGCAGAAAATTTTGTTGGGAGTATCATGTTTCAGCTCAATTTGATTCTTTTAGTCACTATTTCTAGATTGAGAGGTTTATCATCTTATGTGGTTATTTTGAACAGAAAAAGTTGTTCTATACATGGTGCACCTTGTTTTCTAAGTTAACTGACTATAATAACTGTCTATTACTCCCTCCTTTTGACTAAAGATACAAATTTTTGTCTTCAAAAAGGAGATAAAAAAGACAGGTACATAAAGCAAAGAGGAAATATGTTATTTAGTAAGGTTTATTTGTATAAAAACATAAAAGTACTTATCATTTTATATAATCTTATAAGGTTATTAAAGATAAATTTAAAAAAAAATTATTCTCTTCTATTATTTTTTTTTAATACGTGTGCAAATTATATTGGAGTGAAATATTTGAGGGAGATAAAAATTTATTAATTGATTACTTAAACTCAATTCATAATTTAAATGTCTTGAGTTTGACATACTGTCCCATTCCACAGCTCATGGTATATTTTTCTTACTTGGTAGAAAAGACTCCTATTGTTTTGCAGAACATATATATAGATCTATATATATAACGACCTGTAATCCTAAATTTTTTTTTAAACTTCGTTGTTGAGCTAATCCTAAATTTATATAACCACCTACAATCAATTTTTGAATCAAGTTACGGATCTGCGAAACTGTATACTCATCTACGTGCGACAAAAAAAAGGATTTGTCATAACAAGCAAACAATAATTTTTAATTGTCAAGTTACTATTTAAAAAGTTACAAGCAATCAAAAAGTAATATAAGTAATAAAAAATAAATCTTGAAATGTAGTTAAATTTAGTTTAAATTTATGAGAATTTGACTATTAAAGTTGGATACTCTTTATTTATTCATTGAAATTTGTCTTCAAAAGAATTTTCATTTAAATGCTTTGTGGAGTATGTATGGAAAGTGCGGGTGTGTTAAGTATTAATTTAGGCTTTTAGTTTAGTATGTGTCCATATTCAGTGCTTCATATTTTTGTGTTCATAATTTTATTATTTTTTGAATTATACAGTGCCTTCAGGCACAGGTTATCGCTAGTATATATATATATGGCACTACATGGATGGTGGGGATTTATCCCAAACTTTGGGCCTTGAAATGATTTATTAGGGTGGCGGGAAATTCAGATTTAATGTCTTCTATCCGGTTGCTAATCAAAATGTGCTTTGCGCTATAGCAAACTCTGCCTTTAAACCACTTATCTTAGTCTTTGCTATGAAACTGTATAGAAGTAGAAATGCAGTTACAAGGAGTTGAAAGTGACATTTCATAAGAAAAGACTACAGTGTTGCATAAGTCTAGCAGGCCAGGTATCCCAAGAATTACAAAAGATTAAACTTTTGGCTTCATTAGTAACTAGATGTCTGACAGAGTATAAAAGATACAACAGATTTTGATCTTAAGTAACCAACTCTAAGCATTTACAGAGAACCAAAGATGAACTTCATTCAAGATTTTATTTAGCTCAATTTTATATGTCAATGTCATTCCCTTTGCAATCATTTTTCTTGTCAATAAATTGGATAAATACAAATACAGCAGTAATAATACTATGTTAACATCAAGTTTAATCAAGGAACTCACAGAAGAACACTTTAACAGAATCTCTTTACAGTTGTTCCAATCATTTAGCTGATCAAATCAATGTAATGCTTTAACAAGAAGACTAGCATAGGATGGATGAACAAAATCCAAGAAGTAGCTTGGTGGTTTAGGAAACAAATTATTTTATTCAATAATCTCACCAATAATCTTCACAGGAACAAAACCCATTTCTAAAATGGTGGAACCTACTAGAATCCCTAACTGTAATATGCCTTCCAACAATTTTTGATATTACTTTGATTGCAGCATGGCAGTCTGTGCAAGCTCGTAAATTCTTCATCACCAATATTGATGACCCTTCTGGTGTATTGATCAGTGAGAAGGCAATCGCTAAACGCTCACTATGATATTTAAGAGATTCTATTTTGATTTCCTCATCCACATTGTGAAGGGCACAACTTGTGTCTGGTTTGTATCCTTCCTCTTCCATCTTCTTCCCCAACGTATCAATCTTTTTCCTGATATCCTCGCTTTGTGGATGAGTCCTATCATTGGCAGCGAATACATGAATCTTATGCTTAATTTCAACCCAACTATATGCAGGCACCTTCTTAACTCCTCGATCCCTCATTGCCTTCTTCACCTTCCCAACATCGTTCCATTGGCCTGCTGCTGCATAGATGTTAGACATGTTGACATAAGCAGCAGCGTCTCGGAGCACGTCCATGTTGAAAAGTTTGTCTGCTACCTTCTTAGCAAGGTCTTGATTCTTATGAATCCTACATGAGTTCAGAACCGATGACCACATTATCTCATCTGGCTCAAATGGCATCTGAGTTATTAGTTTCTCTGCTTCATTAAATTGCCCCTTTCTACATAGTACATCAACCATAGATGCATAGTGCTCTCTCTTAGGAACAAGTTTGTAGGTCTGAGTCATAGAATTGAAGTACCACATTGTTACAGGACAAGCCTGGGTGGCTCTGGCGATTAGAATCTTGAGAGAAGCTTCTTTGAATCTGGTTTAAGACCAGACAGAACCATTTCCTTGAATGATCTAAGAGTTGCCTCACCATCCCCGTTCTGTGCATAAGCTGAGATCATTGCATTCCAAGATACTATATTTCTATCAGACATCTCTTGAAAAGTTTGAATTGCATCCTTTATGGAACCACATTTTGCATACATGTTCAGAAGTGCGCTACCAGAAAAAACATTTGACATACATCCTGACCTAATTATGTACGAATGTAATTGTTTACCAAGTGAAAGTGAAGATAAATTTGCAGAAGCTTTTAAGGTGCTAGCAAAAGTTGCTTGGTCACCACAAACACTGGCTCTACGCATGTCATTGAACAGTTCAAGGGCTTCTTCATGGAATCCTTTTTGAACGTATGCTGAGATCAGAGCGGTCCACGAAACTGAGCTTCTGTGGACAAGATTTGCAAAAATAACATTGGCTTCCCCAAATCTATTGCATTTGGCATACATGTCAACTAGAGCATTTCCCACTAGGGTTTCTGAATCCGTTTCTGTCAGTAAGGCATGCGTATGGATTTGTCTACCCATTTCCAAGTCAGACAAATTTGCTGCTAAGCTCAACATAGTTGTAAATGGGAATTGTCTCCGATCAAACCTGGTGAATTGCAAATCACGGAAGAGATCAAAGGATTCCTGATGTTGGCCCTTCCACGCGTACCCTGTAATGATCACGTTATAAGAAACACCATCTAGCTCTGGCATCTCATCAAAGAGTTTCCTCGCATCATCTACAGAATCATGCTTGGAGTAAAAATCTAGCAATGCATTTCCCACAAATACATTACAAACAAAATTGGCCTTGACCACGAGTCCATGAACTTGTTGCCCAAGAGCAACATCATTCAACCCCATACTAGCACATCAATCTACGCAAAAGTGAACTCGAGCCTCGAAGCCCAAATGTTGCATTTCCTTGAAAAGGCTTATTGCTTGTTCATCGACCCATATTTTGAGTACCGATTATCATTGCATTGAAAGTCACGCGAATCCCTAGTGGGCATTTCCTTGGTGAAAAGCTAAAGCAAGAAGACGAGATTTGCGATGAAATCAACCAAGCTATTGCAAACCATAAGGGTCGAATCATACCCCGATTTAACGATATGGGCATGCACTTGACCAATATCTTTTGTTGTCACAAATCTCATCACAACGGATAACAAAGTAGCAAAGGTCACATAATCGGCCTTGTCCCCCACGTACATTTCACCGTAAAGCTTAAAAAGCTTGACGGGTTGATTATGCTTGAATACCCACCAATTAATATAAATCCGTGACCTTCTTTGTTGGATCGGCCATTGCCATCAAACAATGTCTTGCAATAGAAAGATCACTGATTTTACATGGCAAAATCAACATATTTGTTGAAGCGAAGTGTTTTTGTGAGGCATTTGTTGAGCAGTTCACATGCGAAAACTTGACCTTTGGAGACAAAATTTTTAAAATTTGGAAGTTGGAGGCGGCATGTGTTTAGGTCGAATCCGTCTTAATGCTTTGAGCATCCACCAAATCTTTGACATTAAAGCGGTGTGAAGATAGAGGCGAGAGCCTTCATTCGGGGAAAAAACAATATTTTTTGGAGTGCATTTATAGCGCATTTCTACTTATCTGATTTCATAGCAAAAGGCGGCACAAGTGGTTTAGCGAGAGTCTGCTATAAGTATTTCATGAGACTTTGATTAACCTTTGGATAGAAGACATAAAATCTGAATTGGTAAGTCATTCGACTTGTTATTGTGAATACCTTACTAAATCTCTATGCTAAGTAAAGTATCATCTTGGAAGAACATGGGAAAAATAAAGCTCTTGTGGATCGGCGGTAAAAGTCTTATCCATGTCATACTTTATGAAGAATGAATTTCGGACTTCTTATGGACATGTTTGTGGGCGTTGGTTTAAGGAGTAGCTAATGCTTAGTACCTAAATCCACAGATTCAACTCATACCTAGAATAGAATCTGAACTTAAACCTATTAAAAATAAATGGCAATGAATTAAGCGGTGCGTGCATTAGAACCTGATAAATAGACCAAACTATAAATGTAAATAAAAATGTAAATGCTTAATTCTCACCCCAGAATTCTATCTGGATATTTATCCCTAATCCTTCACCCTTTTCAAACGCCATACGCTCTTCTACGAAAATCAAAACTTAACAAAATCAACTACCCAAATGAAAAAATTGCACCTTGTTAAGAGAATTTATTAAATTAATGAACCTAATACAATAACAAGTTAATAAATTCATGCTCTAGCTTGAAGTAGCTTTTAGCCATTTGGTTTCAAACCCTCCTTATTAGATAAAAGAAAAAGAAGGAATAAGAACATAATTTTACTTAAGTTATCCCAAACACCTGATTATTTAAAATATTGGATTACCAACATATGAATCTCATTGAATTAAAAGAAAACAAAAAGAAAAACCTACAATTTTTAAAAATGACCAAAATTTGAATTATAATTATAAACAGATCACCCCAGTTTCAAACAGTAACAGCCAACACTAAACATATATCTCAACTATACAGTTGACTTGAGCTAAATAACCCAAATACTGAGAAAAAATCCAAAGTTGACTTGAGCTAAATAACTCAAATACGAGAAACATCATAAAGATCAAAAATCCAATTGACTTGACCTAAATAACCCAAATACGGAGACATCATAAAGATCAAAAATCCAATTCAGGAAAAATGCGAACATTAATCAAAAACCATAGAATCTATAATCTAAAAGAAAGAAACTTTATTAAATACTACGGATCAAATACTGATTTACACTGATTTCCTAATACTAAAAAGGAGAAATCGCATAGGGATGATGAATTAAATAAATAGTGCCAAAAGGGAATTACAGGAATTTCTTTGTGTCTCTAGGAGTTGAGAAGAAACTTGGGAGAAATTTGGGGATGAGTTGAAAAGGGATTGCTTTGGGAGATTCGGTTTGGATTGGAAGATATGACATTGTTAAATTGCGGAACCAACTACACGTCTCTTCAACAATGTGTGAGGTGACACCTATTATTTAAAATCGATAGACTTTGGATTATTTATTTACTAGATACAAACCCGCGCGTTGCGGCGGGATTATTCAATTTTTTAATAATAAATATGTACGTACAATTAATAAATTAAAATATAATAAAAAGATGGTAGATGGTAGATTATTTATAGTAGTAATTTAGGGGATTATAATCAATAAATTAAGAGATAATTAAAAATTACAAAGGATAATATCGTAATTAAATTACATAGGATATTATAAAAATAGTTGATATAAATCTATAATCTGTTTAGATTTATAATAGTGATTTAGGGGATTATAATCAATAAAGTAAGAGATAACAAATAAATTACAAAGGATAATATCATAATTTACTAAGGATAATATCATAATTAAATTACAAAGGATAATATCATAATTAAATTGCATAAGAGTTTACATTGATACCATAAAAGAAACATGATCTTTTATCGGAGATATATTTTATATCATCTGAAAGTATTCTAATAATTATAATTCTAATAAAATAAATTATAAATTATAATTTTTCAGTTACCACACAGGCTTATTTTATCACAATATTTTTAATATGCGTGTGCAATTCAAAAAAGCCAAAATAAAAAAAAATTACGTACTAAACTGTTTGGAGAGATGTTGGTAGTTATTATCAATTGAGTCAAAAAATAAGCCCAATCATCTGCCTCTACATTCTGCATGTTCAACAATCCTTTAGTACATCATATATATTCTTAAGAGAAATATATATATATATTCTTAAGGAAATTTACGTTCAATCGTTGAATTAGTGTCAATATAAAAATGAGTATAGATCAAGCTATGGGTCATACTGAATATATCCCAAAATAATTTAAAAAAACTAAACACAAACAATATATAATAAGTAACTCTAGAAACATATTTCATGGATATTAACTTGTTTATGGTAATGATACAAATCTGTATCATGGTAACAGTCACAGCAAACAACAAAAACAATTAAATTAAAGCATAATTCTGTTACTAATGAACAACTAAAGCTGCTAATTATCTATCTACCATTCTAAAAAGACTCGTTTATTTGTTTACTTTACTTTTTACTAATGTTATAGGAACTTGCTCATCTATTATAGACACTATGTTATAGTTCTTGTCCTCAGTCAAAAACTTTAACATACAAAAAGTGCATAGTATATGCTTATTTTACTGAAAATGGATGTTGTTATGTGACTGAAAATGGTGACTAAAATGGCAGTGCCTTGAATACATGTAGCTTTACTTGGCTGAGTACTTATTGAATGCAATAGTACTTCAATTCACTTCAGACATTTGAGTAAAATTGTCAGTCTTATACTATCTTGCGCTGGTCCTTGTCATATTGCCAAGCTAATTACTCAATTTAATCAACCCAGTCACTGGTTAATCTGAACTTTTCAACTTATACACCCATATCCTGAATATCAAAATTTCATAATGTTCTCCAAATTACATTCTTATATTTGAGGTTCCCTCGTTTATTTGCTTTCTGTTTGATTGCTCCCAAGTGATCCTTATTATAATTTCTTGTCATAAGATCAGTCTCCAGAATTTCAGTAAGGTCTACCTAGTATTAGGTTGTCAAAAGAGGTACTTACTTCTTCCCCTATATGTAGGTACATATCCACATAAATCATTAAAAATCAGCCAGACAAATTAAAATAAAATTCAGCCAAACAAATTAAAATCAACACCAAAGAGAATAAAACTAAAAGGGATATCATATCATAGCCAAAACATGAGAGAGGAACCTCTGGTCTGTAGATTTTGACAAATGGATCGTTGATGCTGTCTTTGTTTACTTTATGGTTCACAGAACTCATATTTTCTCTCTACGGGACAATAAATCAGAATTTTTGACAAATTTCCATGCCGGAAGCCATTAGATCCTCTTATCTCGACGGCTACCTCCGATTTCCCGGTCAGATTCCAGCTGTGGACTCCCCTAATCGGCTACTTCCGATTTCCCGGTCAGATTCTGCGATCCCTCTCTTGGGGAAAATCGACGTCTGTCGATGTTGAGTATCTCCGTGGCTCAATTGCCGCTGTTCAATTGATTTTTCAGCATTCAATGTGTAGCATATGGAGTACTAATTAGGGATTGTATTTAGGGTTTTGTCAAGCGTATTTTTGTCAAGGACAATATGGAGTAGTAATAGGATGGACAGGTGTTAAAATTGTAGAAGTACAGATGTCAATTTATTGTGTTATGTACTTTGATTTAGTATATATAATAGATAATAGGTACTCCTTCCGTTCCAAATTATCTGCTGTTTTAGCAGAAAAATTGTCCCACAATATCTGCTTTTTCAAGTTTTCAATGCATTTTTTCCCTTTATTTTCCAAGTTTGCCCTTTTACCTTAATTATTGAGTCATTACTCATTCAAGTCTCTCCTCTTTTTTAAGCATCCTTTTCATATTCCCACCAATAAGTGGTCTTCTTAAAAGACCTTGACACACTCTTCTATGGACAATCTCCTTTTACTAAAGCATTAATTGCAGAAAACAAAAAATTAGTACATAAGGGTATTTTAGTATTTTTATCACACATATTGGTATGTGTGTAGAACTCTAGAAAAGCAGATAATTTGGGACGGGGGGAGTAATAGATAATAGATTTTATTTTTTTTATTATATGGAAAGATAGAATATGTATTACTCCCTCGGTTCCATATTAAATGTCGTTATTACATAAAACACACATTAAGAATACTATTACTTTGTGATTAATATATGTCTCTATTTTCATATTTATCTCTTATGTGTTGGTAGTCTCTCTCCTCCAATTAAGGTACAAACTAATGTGTATCTCTCCTTAAATAAGAGAGAATAAAATAGAGTAAGTTGTGCTTTTATATGAATAAATTTCCTTGGAAAGTGGAGAGGAATTAGGTGTTGTGTTTTATGAAAATAAATTTACTTGGAAAGTGTTGCACTTGAAAGAGAGAGATTTAGGAGTAAATCAAAAAAAATATGAGAAAATTTCTCCTAAAAATCTGCAAACGACACTTAATTAGGAATCAGTTTTTTTTCTCTAAAACGACATTAATATAGAACCGAGGGAGTATTGTTTATTACCAAACAAAAAGTTATACAAAAATAAATTTAAAAATACAGATAAATTTAGATAGAAATACTCTTCATTATTAAAATTAAATATAAGTACTCCCTCCTTTCCTTAATATATATTTTTGTTTCGTTTGAGAATTTTAAGTAAACATTAATTGCTTAGTTTCTAATATTACCCCAAGTATTAAATATAACTTTGGTTCTCTCACTATTTTTTGTCTAATACTCCCTCTGTTCCGAAAAGATTGTCGTTTAAGGTTAATGCACACAGATTAAGAAATATAATTAATACCTAGCGAAAATACTATATTACACTTATTAATTGTCTCAACCAATTATTCATCTCCCAATGTTTCTTAGTCAATTCAACCAATTACTTCTTATTCAACCAATTACTACTTGAATTATAGCATTAAATTGAATAAGAATCATTGGGAAGGGAAGAAAACTTTAAATAGGAGAAAACTTTAAATAGGAGTAAAATAGTGAAAAAATAGCTAATGTGTATTGATAAACTCAAAACGACAATCTTTTTGGAACAAAAATTACTTCCTAAAACGACAATCTTTTAGAAAGAGTAAATAACAATCTCTTATTCCAATACAAGGATAATATAGACAATTAATATTATAGTTAATGCTATAAAATTATTACCTTAATACTTGTGCACAATTCTAAAACGACATATATTAGGGAACGGAAGTAATACATCGTTCATTAATTACAGTGAAGTCGTCACACCACATACCATATGTGAGTTTTATAACTCTTTATTGTATTAGTTCGGAAAATACTTCTTGGGTGAACTCTTTTTTTTTAAAAGTGGGTGGTCGTTGAATGATACGAGTTCTTAATTCCCTTTTTGATACTCTTTCAAAAAAAATTGAGGTGATTCGCCAACCGACCTGACAGTCGATGACAAAATGGTACGAATAAATCAAAGTTATTAAATTTGGTGTTCTTCATAGACTTCTCTTTATCCATTTGCGTATGTTCATGTATCTCTAGATAGGTGGTGGTCGGTCTCCCACTCCTTTTTACAACTTTTATTAGCTTAGCTGAGTTGACAACAGAAAAAAAAAAGGAATAGATTTGACTCGACACAACCTAACGATACATCCAATACCGATAACCTAGAATACCTTACTAGATCTCTGGTCTAGAAAGCTAAATAGGCAACAACAAACGTGGGTTGACCCTAGGCTTCTCTTTCATTACTTCTTTCACAACGAGAGAATCGCGTTCGCATCAGTTGAAATGGTGGAAGGCCCCCCTAAGTCAAAGGGAGAACTTATGCACCTCTCTCCAAAAAATATGATTCGGTATCTAAATCAGCTGAAAAAGAGTGAAGATGCAGCTATTCCCCCAGTCTAACCCACGGTGGTGGAATCAGAATATTTTTAGAGGGGGGTCAAAATACATCAATAAAATAATTATGCATTGACGCTTGCAGTGCTTATTTCAAATTTATTTTGCCCAATTATAGTATTTCACAACATCCTATTCCAACCATTGTAAACATATTCCCCCGAACTATAAGACTATTAATCAGACTTTATATTTTTTAGTCAACTGATTAGCTACTTTTATAAATAAATTATAAATTATAAAATTATATATTCAAAATCTTATATTGTGGTTCTAGTCATCTTCTTTGGAGACAACTGAGAGTAGCCACTCAAAGTAAAAAATGAATTAAGTTATTCTCATTTACAAAAAAATTGATACCAATGTATGATTAAGTTAGTAAGACAAATGAGTGTAATATTAATTAATTATCAAATTTATTTATATTATTTTATCTTATAGTAATATTGTTAATTTATTATAGGTGAAAAGACATGAAAAAACAAATAAATTGGTACCATCTCATAACAAAGATCAAATTTAACTAATATTAACATACTTCAGATTCTAGAGTTGGGGGTCATATGACCCCCTAGTTCCGCCCATGCCAACACATGAGATTTTTTTTTCTTTTTAGTCTACATTAAGTGCATTAAATGCCCCACAATCAGAATCAAAGAGGATGATCAATTGGAGGTTTGAAACGAAACCAGAATGGATCTGAGGCAAAGCAGAGCATCTAGAGGTATAATGGCTTGTATTGTGCCTCATTTCGGATTCCCGACTTATTTTGACACTAATATATGTATATGATAATTATGTTGATGAAGCTTTGTTTGTCTTATCGTGACATTGAAAGTTATCTTTAGGGGAAATTTGCAATTGAACATACGAAGAATTTATTATCGCTTGTTGTTAAGGGACATGTAAAGAAGGTTAAGAATGGGGGTGTGATATACAATTTTTACAAGGAGAGTTATTGTAAATCTTACAAGTTGAATGGGTTACCTTATGTTTTTCAAGTTTTTTATTTGAAACAATTCCTATTTTGAAATTCAGGGGTTTTTGTATTGATGATCATGTATCAGAAGACAGATTATTTAGATGGAGGGAGTTAGGAAAGGCTCATAAGAATGAGAAGTTGAATGATTTAGTTTTTGGTTCTGGTTAGGTATGCTAGTTACCATTTACATTATGTTTGGTTACCTTTTTATATATATATATATATATATATATATATATATATATATATATATAGTTACTAACTTAAATTTTTAGTTTGTTTTTGTGTATTATTTTGTTTCAATTATATGATCGATGTTTACGACATGATATATTTGTTGTTATTAATATGTTTTGATTGATTATTCAAAATCTCATTCCTAAGGACGATGAGAAGGTGCATTTGGATTTTGGTGGGTTTCACTTTTTTTAGTGGAACTGATAGTAGAGCTAATATTGTTGATATTAAAGTGGAAACATCCAGGAAGGATAAAGACTTTGGATTTTCACTTTCTGATGTGAAAATTTTTTTGATGCACGGGTGAAGCCTTTGGAAGAGAAGGTGACGAAGGTTAAGAAAGAAATTGAGAAGCTGGGTTGTAACACCCCAGTCCCACATCGAAAGATAGGGGGAAAATTTGTCTGTATATGAGGAATTAAGTAACTACCAATAGTACCTTCAAGTCATGACCTTTTGGGAGCCTGTAGTGGGCTAAGATAACCCAAGAAGATACTATTGGGCCAGTAGTTTGAGGTCTTATTGTGATGGATTTGATTCGATTCGGACTTGGGATTTGACCCAAGATTTGTTCCGGACTCGGGATTTGACCCAGGTTGTTTCATATGGTATCGGCCGAAGATGCGGTGGTATTATCCTGATGGAGAGATGGAGGTCCTGGAGGTGGGGACACGGTTGACCCAGGTATTATCCCACATGGCTAGAGAGGCAAAGATCTTTGGGCCGAGTGTGTGATCGGTTCTGACGGGGACGTCAGAAATTTAAGTGGGGGAGTTTGTAACACCTCAGTCCCACATCGAAAGATAAGAAAAAAATCTGTCTGTATATGAGGAATTAAGTAACTACCAATAGTACCTTCAAGTCATGACTTTTTGGGAGCCTGTGGTGGGCTAGATGACCCAAGAAGATACTATTGGGCCAGTGGTTTGAGGCCTTATTTGGATGGATTTGATTCGATTCGGACTTGGGATTTGACCCAAGATTTGTTCCGGACTCGAGATTTGACCCGGGTTGTTTCAGTAAATATCTGTGTCATTGATATGAGACACACAGTAATCAATCAATGGAATTTATGTTGGTGCTACACTAATAAAACATATAAAGAAATACTACATTATCTAAATATACAAAAAGGACTTGTTCCACCCACACGCATCCACCCCAAAAACAAAAGTGCAAAGAACAGCAACTTCCTAGTAGAAAAATATATGTATTGAAACTTGATTACTCATGAAAGTCAAATATTATTCGATAATCATTTGTTATGTATACAAGAACCCGTCCTTTACTGAAAGGCAAAAGAAGCTATGCCACATGTTTAAAAGGCCCATAGAAATTGAAGTTCTTCAATTACTGCATTAGTTATTTCTATACGAGCTTTCCAGAACCCACAATCAAAAACGAAATATACAACAGAGGCATTTCATTAAATTAGGGCTGTTTCACAACCCAAAAATAAAACAGCCAAACTGGACCAGACTGGTCAATCCTGGCGGTTTTATATCCAAGTCATTTAGTAAAAAGTTCTCTAAAGGAAAAAACGAGTGTCACTCAGTTGGTGCCCAGTTTACCTCAGAAAATCCGGTTTATTTACCGAACCAGCTTATTTGAAAATAGATTATATATTTAGAATAAACATATATGAATACAAACATAATACACTCTTGAATGCTAAGAATTCACTCTCTCTATCTTTGACTCTTCCACCCACAACCTTTGCACATCTCTCTCATACGCTCATGACTCACGGCGTCTCTCTCATGGAACAAGGCAAAGATTCTCTCTCTTCCTCTCAACTCTAAAGGACACTCTTTCACTCAGTCTCCTCACTCTAAGATTCACTTCGAGTAGAAACTCTAAATTCTCTCTTAAGGAGGAGATTCTTAAGTAATCAAAATTGATTCTGCTGCTATTCAGATTTTAGTCCTGACCTGCCACTCAAGATTTAGGATACCTAAATTAACATTGAGGAGCAAAAGGGATTGCCAAAGTAGATTATTCAAGTACTGATTTGTGTTCCTCATGTAGGAATCAAATTGTTCTAATGTATGTTAAGATGTACAAACAAATATTATTTGATCAAAGTCATGAATTGTTTGTGTATGACGTAAAACCGAAAACTGACCAAAACCGCTACTAAACCAACCACACCTAGCTCACCAAACCCGACTATTACAATGGAATTGACGATGCACTCTTAAAACCGACAATAGCAATTTAAGGGCAAAAAGCCCATCAAACACTGGCGAAAATCGACCATTTACACCTGTGCATAGAAGCATACCTCGACAGCCATTTCCCCGGGACGGATTTATTCAGTAATCAAAATAGAGGTGCTAATCAGGT
Organism: Panax ginseng; assembly: GCA_020205605.1. Lineage (NCBI taxonomy): Eukaryota > Viridiplantae > Streptophyta > Magnoliopsida > Apiales > Araliaceae > Panax > Panax ginseng. The sequence continues at coordinate 147,557,930 of CM035133.1, forward strand.
ATTCAGAAGAAATGGATATCTGTTTCCATTTGGTAAGCCAGTAATTTGGGGCATTATATTCCAAATGATACGAAGTTAATGTCCTACATCTTTTCATTGCAAACAAATAAGACGAGCATTTACAAGCCCATTCCTTTACTCTTGTCTTCTAGCTTTTCCTACAAGTATGGTGTAAATCATGCTCCAACCATATTGTCTTCCTGCAGTTGCAGAAGGAGCATAGAATGTAGCGCTTTATGCTTAAGTCAAAACCTTAAAACCAAGTAGTAAAACATGAACAAGACCAGTTAAAGTGGTGCAAACCAACTTTCAACCTATGGAGAGACCATAGATCTATTAACCTGAAAATTTAGGTATCTTAACTTCCAAAAGAATTGGAACCCTGCTCAAGTAATAAACTCAAGTAATAAACAAGAACCGAGAGTATCCATGAGCATTTATTAATAAGAAATGAATTCTCTAAGGTTCCCCCAATTTCTAACTATTTGTTTCCTAGGAATACCCTATTAATTTGTGTGAAATAACTCAGAACATATAACAAAATAACACAGCCCTATATGTTTTATATGCAGTTAAATTGCAGTCTCATGACTTAATAATCAAGCATTATCACCACCTCAGAATTACTTAATACTGATACCTACAGTACCGGCCCACATCTAAAGCATGAAGAATCTAGCTAATGAGCTAATTCAAGGGGAAAATATTACACCCATTTGAGTTCAGAATCAGATCCTTTGATTCAATTATGAAAAAAATAAAAATAAAAAACAAACAAAGCTCTTAATTATATAAACTTTCATGAATTGAGAGGTAAATAGAAGGAAAAAAACGAACTTTTGGGCTTTGAAGTGGTGGACTACTTGATCGGAGAGTTTACATGTGATCGGCGGAGGATAAAGCAATACAAAGTTGTAGCCGCTGAGAAGTAGGGAGCTCCGAATCCAGGAGTAAACCCTAAAAGGAAGGAAGAGTTTTCTTTTCTATACTTTTTCGTACGGAGTGTATCTTTTCTTTCGGTGATATTACTTAAAAATGAAACTCATATTTTCCGAATGATATTTACATGTATTAAAAACTTATGAGTGTCTTTTGAGACTATTTACGTAATTATGCGTAACACATCGTGTCAAAATATTAATTTTTTATATTAGTATATTAATTTTAATAATTTTTTATTTTTAAACAATGTTCAAAATATATTAAAAATTTTATTTAATTTATTTTAAATATAATTTATTTAACTCACAAATATATTTTTAAATTTAATATACAATATATTAAAATTGTTACAATGCGTTTGGATATTCGAATGCTAGTAGCCGAATTATTTTATAAAATTTTGCTCTCACCGTCATATGAATATTGTAACATAATTTTTCGTCCAATTTTTTTTTTCTTTCGATGATATTATTTAAAAAAATATAGTAATCATATCACTAATATAGATCCGGTTAGCATAAATTTTATTTTTTGGTACGTTGGTCAATTGGCCAATAGAATGCTGACACACAGAGTATAACTTGCGTGTCAGTATTCTATTGACCAATTAACCAACTTAATCAAAAATAAATTTTATGCTAACCATTTTCCACCAATATAGTGTTAATTGGTCCCCAAATCTTTTTTTGTTTGTTTTTTTTTCTTATCTTTTCCTTGCTAATTCAAAGAGAGAGATTTATATTTAAAAGTATAAATTAAAAAAAATAATGTTAATATCATGTAAAAAAAAGGTTATATAATATGTGATTTTTTTTTATGTGATACCTAAAATTAAAATTGGTACCTTTTACTTACCTTCAAAAGAAGGAGGAGGAGAAACAAATGGATAAAGTAAAGACAAGAAGCAATCTTGAGATTCCTGGTAAACCTAAATCATCTCACTGTATTCTTCATCCTGCTTATTTGGTATTTACCTTTTTTCCACACTAAATGTTTGTATTCTGCAGAACTCAGCTGAAATTGTGTATGTTGAATATTTTGATCTCTCTTAAAATGGGACGTGATTTGTGAAGTCAATTTGTTCACTCTTAAAACACTAACAAAAAACAGAGTATGCACATTATATGTATACTAAGCAAGTGTTTTGACAAAAATTATGATATTTGGTTATTTTGCGATCAGTAGCAATCTTTGTTTTATTGACCATTTTCGAGATGGGTGTTGCTTTTCTCTGTATGGTTTTGTTTTATGTTGTGGTTATTAAGATTTCAAAAAAAAAATGTTGTAGATGCCATTCGAACCCATGATTTTAGCTCTTCTTGGAGGTTTCATTTCTTTTCTTATGAATTTATTGAATGATGCTTAAAATGGTTTAAATGCTTTTTGTGAGAAATTAAGTGTAGAACTAATTATGGATTTAAAGATGTTTTATGAGGTAAATGACAACATTGAAATAGTAGGAATATGGGAAAAGATTGGATGTTTGCATATATTGAACACAAGAATTCTGTTGTGCATATTATATGCTAAGACCATGTCCTTTATTCAAAATTCTTATATTACTATATTCTCATGAATTATAATTCCAAAATTATTAATCCTATGATTAAATAGTCTTAGTCACATATTTGTTTTTTATAGGATTATTCATGGGATAATTTAAAATAATCTCATGTTATGTTTGTTTTGTCGAAAATTATTTAAATGATTCATTTGAACTATCATACCCTTCCTATTAATAACAAAGATATCATATTTTCATTGGTTTTAAATATAAATAGATAAGATAAGATATATCGGTCTTTTTAAACAAAGTTAAATGTTAATTTTGTCCACAAATTTTTAGCCCCAAATGGTAAGGATTATAATACCTCGTTAAACATGGTATTAAATAGTCCCCCTTTCAAGTCATTTTAATATTCCCAAGTCTATTTTTAAGTGAGTAACTTTTGAATGGATGCATAAAATTTATTTGTATTGCAGTAGCTAGTAATAGGATTTGGGAGTTTGTGGTTGTTATGTACCATATTGGACAATGCTCAAGTTTATTATGATTATCAAAAAGAACAATGTCAATCTTTATTGTCACTTGTCAGTTTAAGTGAGCGACTAACATACTCTGATGAGCACGATATCTCTTGGATGCTATTCTCCCTACTTGAAATGTCTACATATTGATTCTGAAATTTTGGTCCTTCATTGTAGGAGGGGGAAGTGGTCTATTAAGAGCAATGTAGATGGCAGTGAATTGAATTCTTCTCCCACAAATAACAACAAAAGTGGAACCCGACTTATTAGGGCCATCCAATCTATCCAAATCAAATTAGATGAAAGAATTAAAGAGTTAAGGAAAGATTTTCCAATGAAATTACTATTTTTCTTGGTGGGCTTTTACTGCTCAACCGCCTTTGCAACTGTTATAGGGCAAACAGGTGACTGGGATATTCTGTCTGCTGCTTTGGCTGTGGCTGTAGTGGAGGGGATTGGTGCTCTCATGTATAGAGCTTCTCTTCCGTTATTTGATAAAGTAAGGAACCTGATCACCATGTTCAATTATTGGAAAGCCGGCCTTTCACTTGGTCTCTTCCTAGGAAGATTCATTTAAGTATGAGATGGATAGCATTCTTGGGTTATGGAACCCCTTCAATTTCGAAATAGATTTGTTCCACATATTCTGGTAAATCTGCTGGTCTCAATATGTTTGACTGATTTTTTTATGTACAAGTATATTAAGTGTTCATCATGGTCAAGAATCCATTGCAGGTGTTAAACCAATCCAGGTTGTTAAAAGCCCTTTAAGTACAAGGAAACGACCAGAAAGGTTGTCCGACAGGGTAATAATAAAGATATGATGACTTCTATTTATGTGGCCCTGGGCATAGTGGAGTCCCAAGAGCTCGAGACTAAACGAACTTGTTAGCAGTTTTAGCTTGCTTGGATTTGTTTCAGTTCTCTAAAAGGACCGGCTTAGCCTTGTCAACAGCATTTATGAAGGAGATAGTTATCCTAGTTCTCTTTGGAAAATGCCAGAATTAAGATAACTTGGGAAGTTGGGATGCTTGGAAAAAAAGGTTACATCTGTCTATCTATCTCGCACTATGTTTAAAATGATTGTTATGGTAAGATTCTGTTTCATTTGATTGGACAGGAATTGACTAAAAAATCTGAATTTTGATACTCCTTCGTCTGGAAACGAGAGTCCTACTTTCTTTCTTCCTTCTTGTTTTTTGGAAAAAAGATAGACAACAAAAGGAAGTAGGACTCATTCCAGACAGAGGGAGTACTTAATTTATAGGTAAAACTCCATGGACTTCATGCAGTACTATATGGTAGTTTTTGGGGTTGTCCTTTATTTGACGTTAACTTCCTTTGAAACTTTATTGCTGCCCAAGCTAGTAGTAACTCTGGATTAAGAGTTATCTGTGATAGATATGGAAGCCCTACCATGGGATTTGCTTGATATCAGATATTATTACCATTTATGTTGAATAAGTTTGCAACTGAATAATTACTAATCTTTGTCTGCTTCAAAGTACGTTATTTACAAAGACCATCGAGTCAATGTTGAGAAACTAAAGTGCAGATAGCCCTACCATGGAATCTGATTGATAATAGATAATATTACCGTTTATGTTGAATTTGTTTGCAACTGAATAATTACTAATCTTTGTCTGCTAAAAAGTATGTTATTTACAAAGACCATCAAGTCAACCTTGAGAAAGTAAAGTGCAGATAGCTCAGACCTACACCAGACTTCTCATAACATATGCTTAGGCGGTTGGAGTGACAGGCATGTCCTCGAGATTCTAAATGCCACTAAAATATATCAGCACTTAATCAGTCAAGAAGACATTTTCTTTTCCTTTTGATTTTGTTGTGAATGTCTGGTCTTGTATGCGCCAGCAAACAGGCTGTTTTAAAGATGTTCCTAAGGAGGCCTATCTAATTCATCGTTTAATTTAGTTATGGTTTATGTTGATAGTATTTAATTTGTTACAGAATCATCTTGTTTTTCAATAATTTATTTTCTACCAGTGCGCCATCCTTGCTGCCAGTAATCTGTACGCCTCTTCCGGAGCTGATGCAGCTGCTGCTGACTTGAGATTTCTTCCATCTCCATTGTTGATTTATGACAAGCCTTTACAACAAAGCTAGTGAGTCATGGCAATCCTTATTGATACTTTATAAAGGATCTACATATGCATTGTTAGAGAGTAGTTCTAGATATTGCAGTATAGTAGGGTGCCAAGCGCCACTTTATAGATCCAGCCAGCCAGCCAGCGAGTGGTTTTGGTATGTTAAGGGTGAAGTCAAAATATGGGGTTCAATATATATTGTAGAGGGCCAACCAAGTACTCATCCAAATGTCTGTCAGCACCGAGTCTCTGCCACGAGTACTGTAGTTTGCGGTAAGTTTAGTGTGAATTTTGAGTCAGCCAACAGGCCCAACACTTCTTTGGGGGTGAGTGCCTGTCAATAGCTAGCAGGTGTTTATTAAGGGTACATTTCCCCTTTCTTTATTCTTTTTTTTTTGGGTTACAAGAGATGGTGTATATATCCCATTGTATTCAGAATCATTACAGAAATAGAATATACTGTCATTTTCACACTTTGATTTTGTTTGTTCTTATTCTTTACATTCCTGCATAAAAATGTTTTTTATTTGCTGAGTTGCAATACATAGAAAAAGGATGCATTGTTAATTTCACTTGGCAATATGAAACTCATTCTGAAGCATACAAGTTATACAATAATATACATACAAGAAATAACTTATCACACTACATTCGGTACATTATTTTACGTGTCTAATCAGTTTGCAACTCAATCTACTGGCTCTTTGGGATATGTACTATTCTCAGGTATTGTGATTTCGCATTCTAATTAAGAATCAATGTCAGGGGCCTGGATACGCATGTAGGCTCATTATACGCTTGTCAACAACAGGAGATCCGACAGTAAAATGATAAAGGCTCTGATAGTTTGAATCTCTCAATCCAAGAACTTCATGCACTGAAAAAAGATCGACAGAAAATAATTTAGTAGCTGCACACTTGTACTAAGATTTGAGAATGGAAGACATTCAATAACTATACATCATCACACACACATCAAAGAAGATGGAAATATATTTTCCTTATAATCTTAAGTTATCTGGCCATATATGGTTATATGGTTCTTGTATATATATATATATAGCAAAGAATGTAAAGAATTTTCTGACAATTCCAAAATAGTTGGAAAGTTGAAAAAATTCAGGAACTGGGGGTATAGGTATGTTGTCATTATGTTTAGTCTACAAGTAATTCCAGAATTTATGAGGTGACAAGAATGATGGAAAAAATCAACCTTCTGTATGGTTCTTATTTTTTCAAAATAACTAATTTGCATGAATCATGTATTTGCGCTTGTCTCACTTGTCTCACCCCGATGATCACTTAAAGCAACTCTATTTGTGCTACTATATTAGAGATTATGGACTACAACCTTCATATTATTTGCTATTGGAAAATGTAAAATTTATTCAGAAAGGGTAATCATATTGGCCATAAAAAGTGATTGAAGTAATACACAGATTAAAATGGTCAAGGTGAATTCCTATGAGATTGAAGGCCTGTCCTTGAGCATGTTTACTAAATTTTGTGAAGACTGATAAGTTCTCTTTTACATGCTTAGCACTTGAATTAGTGTATAAAATATAATTAGGAAAGGAAAAGAAAAGAAAAGTAATTAAAAGAATATTCCCATACAGGAAACTATTACTCATGAAAAATAGGCAAGTATCAGGATTTATCTTCAATCAGTTCATCCTAAATATGACAACTTTTTTAAACATGATTAACAAGATCAAGAATACCAATAGATATCTATCATTCTATCTCCACAGTAGTCATCTAGAGTTTAATATGAATCAGTATAATATGGAAAATTTAGTAATCAACAGTAACATACAAGACCAAAATATATCTTAAAAGACCTATATACCGTAACTATGTGTTATGCCGATTATAATTGATTGATAATGATATTGTTAGAAAATATGGCAACTAGTTATCAACCATTAGGGAAAAACATCAGTATTGAACAGAACCTACTGGATAGAATTATTTACAATAGCTAAAAAATTAGGAAATCCAGTAAGTACTGTATAGCAGTCGTAGTGAAAGGAGTTATAGAGGTTTTTCTTACAGCTTAATTGAAGAGTTATTTTGCATATCTTCCATTGTTTTCTGCAACTGCGTTGTTTTTTTTTTCTTTTTTCTTTCTTTCTGGGGGAGGTGGGGGCTGTGAGAAGAATGTTCAGAGAGGGAACATAAGCAAGTGCTGCCCGATGATCTAAAATAACTCCAGCAGTGTAACCTATAGATGTAACTATGTATTAACATCAATTTTGTGCATTTTAGCTCCCAGCTGGTCACTTTGCATTGAAATTTACAAGTAAATGTGAAGATAGCCAGTCTAAGACTGCATGTTTTCTGAGTCGTTAGCTATTGTGCTCCTTGGATTCAGCTTTTAATTTTTTTTAATAACCCATGGTTTTGTCATATGTCAAAAGGTAAAGCTTTATGGTCGGCTTCACCCACGAAGAGTCTTACACTCTTAGTTTGGTCAGTGAAATGATATCTTCTATTGTTAGCATTTGCTCTTTCTAATAATTCTCTCCATATTGGTACTAAATTAAATCAGATCTTACTTTATAAGGTAATCTAATTTCTTTAGTGTGTTTTATTGGGAAAATAGGGTTGTCCATAATTTCTTTATATTCATTTTAGCTCAATCCCTATGAAAATATAATGCACACAAAGTTTACATAGATATCACCACTTCACCAGTAGAACTCCATATCTCAACATGGAAACTAAAAAGTATCCTTATATATGACACTCTAGAATTCTGGACAGAAGAAGGTGAAAATTGACATACCAGGATCATCAAAGAAACAACCTATTCCGTAGCAGAGATGCCAACTGCATGCGCTTCAAGGTACAAAACCTGGCCAAGAACCCCGCCTCCCAAAATAACCGAGGATACATCCACACCCCTTGTTCTGCAAGGTTGGCTCAAGATGAGCGACCATACCTAGACTGAAGCAGCCATCACTAGCAATGTCCTGCATAAGGAACAAGACCTTTAGCAAGAAGTAGCGCCATTAGTGTAGGTCCCTTGTTGGCACTCTTGTAGGCCTCTTCTATAGCGCTGGCTGAAGCCAAGGATAACCCCCCCAGACAGCCATTTTCTGCTTGTCTTCTGGAATTTCACGTGTGGGTCGCCTAGTTCGGATCACGCATGCTCCGGTGAGTTTGTTTTTTATGACAAGCAGAAAACTGTGTGTCGCTTTTATTTCTGACTGAAGCAAACGTGGCAATTAATATGGACAATGGAGATACTGAAATCCCTATGATTATGGTATTAAAAGTAGCAAAAGGTAATGTACGAATAGTAGAGGCATCATTGTGGCAGTGGCAGTGGCAGTAGCAATAAAGACTCGATAGGTAGGAAGTGGTGATGTTGATGATGATATACCTCACAACAATAATTGGTAATGGTGGTGGTTTTGTTCTGGACCTCTGGTGGTCTTACCATGACATTGGCAGAAGCAATTTAAACTATACCATAAACTTACGTGGTATTGGCATTCATGGTAGTATGATCTGGTAATGTCTAAAGCGATCGGATCATACCGTGAAGACGACAAAGATAGTGATGATGTAATGCCTGATGGTCATGGCAAATGGGCTAGGCAGGTTCTCATGATGCTTAATAGCTTTAATGTCCTTTTGAGAGAATTTATGTATTTTTGGTACTCCAGTTTCCCTTCTTCACTCACATTTAGTTCAAACAAGAGGCTTTGAAACAGTAGATCATTTTTGAGTTTTTCACCTTAAAATTCTTCTAAAAGTAACAGTCATTGTGTCCTAACGCTTAATATTAGGTAATTCAATACTTAAAATTTATGACCTACAAGCATACCCAAGTTTTATAAGCCTTAATAAGCATATAGAATCTGCAATGGTCAAAAAATCATTGTACACACATACCTGATCGCATCGAAGGCGCTTAGCAAGCACTTGACAATCAATTCTTGCAAGCTCATATAAAGGTAATTCATCCGGACAACCTCTGGTTTCTCCCACTTAAATTCAGACCTTGTAGCTCTCTTGAGATCGCTAAACTGATCCTTATTCCTCACTAAAAAGTACAAACCCCTTGGCAACCCCACAACCCTATGAATAAATAACGCAGCATGCACTTCAGAATCCCAAGAAAGAGCTCGATATGGCAATGCCAACTGTCTCCTTTGTTTCTCTCCACTTACTGAACCTGAAGGCATACAATGTAAAAGAATCTGATAAAATGTTTCTCTCCATTACAGTAACTCCATCCATATCAACTGCACTCCTACGCTTCCTAACAACTTGAAAAGACCTTGAAAAGGATGCTTAAAAAAGAGGAGAGACTTGAATGAGTAATGACTCAATAATTAAGGTAAAAGGGCAAACTTGGAAAATAAAGGAAAAAAATGCATTGAAAACTTGAAAAGCAGATATTGTGGGACAATTTTTCACGCTAAAACAATGAGATAATTTGGAACGGAAGGAGTACCTATTATCTATTATATATACTAAATCAAAGTACATAACACAATAAATTGACATCCGTATTTCTACAATTTTAACACCGTCCCATCCTATTACTACTCCATATTGTCCTTGACAAAAAAATACGCTTGACAAAACCCCTAAATACAATCCCTAATTAGTACTCCATATGCTACACATTGAATGCTGAAAAATCAATTGAACAATGCAATTGAGCCACGGAGATACTCAACATCGACAGACGCCGATTTTCCCCAAGAGAGGGATCGCAGAATCTGACCGGGAAATCGGAAATAAATTGAATCGACCGGAAATCGGAGGTAGCCGCCGAGATAAGAGGATCTAATGGCTTCACCATGGAAATTTGTCAAAATTCTGATTTATTGTCCCGTAGAGAGAAAATATGAGTTCTGTGAACCATAAAGTAAACAAAGACAGCATCAGCGATCCATTTGTCAAAATCTACAGACCAGAGGTTCCTCTCTCTCATGTTTTGGCTATGATATGATATTCCTTTTAGTTTTATTCTCTTTGGTGTTGATTTTAATTTGTTTGGCTGAATTTTATTTTAATTTGTCTAGCTGATTTTTAATGATTTATGTGGATATGTACCTACATATAGGGGAAGAAGTAAGTACCTCTTTTGACAACCTAATACTAGGTAGACCTTACTGAAATTCTGGAGACTGATCTTATGACAAGAAATTATAATAAGGATCACTTGGGAGCAATCAAACAGAAAGCAAATAAACGAGGGAACCTCAAATATAAGAATGTAATTTGGAGAACATTATGAAATTTTGATATTCAGGATATGGGTGTATAAGTTGAAAAGTTCAGATTAACCAGTGACTGGGTTGATTAAATTGAGTAATTAGCTTGGCAATATGACAAGGACCAGCGCAAGATAGTATAAGACTGACAATTTTACTCAAATGTCTGAAGTGAATTGAAGTACTATTGCATTCAATAAGTACTCAGCCAAGTAAAGCTACATGTATTCAAGGCACTGCCATTTTTAGTCACCATTTTCAGTCACATAACAACATCCATTTTCAGTAAAATAAGCATATACAATGCACTTTTGTATGTTAAAGTTTTTGACTGAGGACAAGAACTATAACATAGTGTCTATAATAGATGAGCAAGTTCCTATAACATTAGTAAAAAGTAAAGTAAACAAATAAACGAGTCTTTTTAGAATGGTAGATAGATAATTAGCAGCTTTAGTTGTTGTTCATTAGTAACAGAATTATGCTTTAATTTAATTGTTTTTGTTGTTTGCTGTGACTGTTACCATGATACAGATTTGTATCATTACCATAAACAAGTTAATATCCATGAAATATGTTTCTAGAGTTACTTATTATATATTGTTTGTGTTTAGTTTTTTTAAATTATTTTGGGATATATTCAGTATGACCCATAGCTTGATCTATACTCATTTTTATATTGACACTAATTCAACGATTGAACGAAATTTCCTTAAGAATATATATATATATTTCTCTTAAGAATATATATGATGTACTAAAGGATTGTTGAACATGCAGAATGTAGAGGCAGATGATTGGGCTTATTTTTTTTGACTCAATTGATAATAACTACCAACATCTCTCCAAACAGTTTAGTACGTAATTTTTTTTTTTTTGGCTTTTTTGAATTGCACACGCATATTAAAAATATTGTGATAAAATAAGCCCAGGTGGTAACTGAAAATTATAATTTATAATTTATTTTATTAGAATTATAATTATTAGAATACTTTCAGGATGATATAAAATATATCTCCGATAAAAGATCATGTTTCTTTTATGGTATCAGTCAGAAACTCTTATGCAATTTAATTATGATATTATCCTTTGTAATTTAATTATGATATTATCCTTAGTAAATTATGATATTATCCTTTGTAATTTATTTGTTATCTCTTACTTTATTGATTATAATCCCTAAATCACTATTATAAATCTAAATGTATTATAGATTTATATCAACTATTTTTATAATATCCTATGTAATTTAATTACGATATTATCCTTTGTAATTTTAATTATCTCTTAATTTATTGATTATAATCCCTAAATTACTACTATAAATAATCTACCATCTACCATCTTTTTATTATATTTTAATTTATTAATTGTAATGTATATATTTATTATTAAAAATTGAATAACCTCACAAGAACGCTGGTTTTGTATCTAGTAAATAAATAATCCAAAGTCTATCGATTTTAAATAATAGGTGTCACCTCACACATTGTTGAAGAGACGTGTAGTTGGTTCCGCAATTTAACAATGTCATATCTTCCAATCCAAACCGAATCTCCCAAAGCAATCCCTTTTCAACTCATCCCCAAATTTCTCCCAAGTTTCTTCTCAACTCCTAGAGACACAAAGAAATTCCTGTAATTCCCTTTTGGCACTATTTATTTAATTCATCATCCCTATGCGATTTCTCCTTTTTAGTATTAGGAAATCAGTGTAAATCAGTATTTGATCCGTAGTATTTAATAAAGTTTCTTTCTTTTAGATTATAGATTCTATGGTTTTTGATTAATGTTCGCTCTTTTCTGAATTGGATTTTTGATCTTTATGATGTCTCTGTATTTGGGTTATTTAGGTCAAGTCAATTGGATTTTTGATCTTTATGATGTTTCTGTATTTGAGTTATTTAGCTCAAGTCAACTGGATTTTTGTCTGTATTTGGGTTATTTAGCTCAAGTCAACTGTATAGTTGAGATATATGTTTAGTGTTGGCTGTTACTGTTTGAAACTGGGGTGATCTGTTTATAATTATAATTCAAATTTTGGTCATTTTTTAAAAATTGTAGGTTTTTCTTTTTTGTTTTCTTTTTAATTCAATGAGATTCATATGTTGGTAATCCAATATTTTAAATAATCAGGTGTTTGGGATAACTTGTGAAAATTATGTTCTTATTCCTTCTTTTTCTTTTATCTAATAAGGAGGGTTTGAAACCAAAAGCTACTTCAAGCTAGAGCATGAATTTATTAACTTGTTATTGTATTAGGGTTCATTAATTTAATAAATTCTCTTAACAAGGTGCAATTTTTTTCATTTGGGTAGTTGATTTTGTTAAGTTTTGATTTTTCAGAGAAGAGGCGTGGCGTGCTGAGGCAGGAAGGATTAGGGATAAATATCCCGATAGAATTCCGGTGAGAATTAAGCATTTACATTTTTATTTACATTTATAGTTTGGTCTATTTATTGTGTCTAATGCATGCACTGCTCTATTGACCTGTTTAAGTTAATTCATTGCCATTTATTTCTAATAGGTTTAAGTTGTATTCTATTCTAGGTATGAGTTGAATCTGTGGATTTAGGTACTAAGCATTAGCTACTCCTTAAACCACTGCCCACAAACATGTCCATAGCAAGTCTGAAATTCATTCTTCACAAAAGCATGACATGGATAGCACTTACCTGCTGATCCACAAGAGCTTTATTTTCCCATGTTCTTCCAAGATGATACTCTTACTTAGCATAGAGATTTAGTAAGGTATTCACAATAACAAGTTGAATGACTTACCAATTCAGATTTTATGTCTTCTATCCAAAGGTTAATCAAAGTCTCATGAGCGCCTATAGCGCACTCGCTAAACCACTTGTGCCGCCTTTTGCTATGAAATCAGATAGAAGTAGAAATGCGCTACAAAATGCACTCCAAAAAATATTGTTTTTTCCTTGAATGAAGGCTCTCTTCCTCTATCTTCACACCGCTTTAATGTCAAAGATTTGGTGGACGCCAAAGCATTAAGACGGATTCACCTAAAACACATGCCGCCTCCAACTTTCAAATTTTAAAAATTTTGTCTCCAAAGGTCAAGTTTCGCATGTGAACTGTTCAACAAATGCCTCACAAAAACACTTGCTCAACAAATATGTTAATTTCTGCCATGTAAAATCAGTGATCTTTCTATTGCAAGACAATTTGTTTGATGGCATGGCCGATCCAACAAAGAAAGTTGTCATGGATTTATATTAATTGGTGGGTATTCAAGCATAATCAACCCGTTGAAGCTTTTAAGCTTTATGGTGAAATGTGTACGTGGGGGACAAGGCCAAATTATGTGACCTTTGCTACTTTGTTATCTGGTTGTGATGAGACGGTGACAACAAAAGATATTGTTCAAGTGCATGCCCATATCGTTAAATTGGGGTATGATTCGACCCTTATGGTTTGCAATAGCTTGGTTGATTCTTACTGCAAATCTCGTTCTCTTGCTTTAGCTTTTCAGCTCTTGAAGGAAATGCCCACTAGGGATTCTGTGACTTTCAATGCAATGATAACTGGGAACTCAAAATATGGGTTAGATGAACAAGCAATAAGCCTTTTCAAGGAAATGCAACATTTGGGCTTGAGGCTTTCTGAGTTCACTTTTGCAGCAGTTGTATGTGCTAGTACGGGGTTGAATGATGTTGCTCTTGGGCAACAAGTTCATGGACTCGTGGTCAAGGCCAATTTTGTTTGTAATGTATTTGTGGGAAATGCATTGCTAGATTTTTACTCCAAGCATGATTCTGTAGATGATGCGAGGAAACTCTTTGATGAGATGCCAGAGCTAGATGGTGTTTCTTCTAACGTAATCATTACAGGGTACGAGTGGAAGGGCCAACATCCTTTGATCTCTTTCGTGATTTGCAATTCACCAGGTTTGATCGGAGACAATTCCCATTTACAACTATGTTGAGCTTAGTAGCAAATTTGTCTGATTTGGAAATGGGTAGGCAAATCCATACGCTTACTAACAGAAAAGAATTCAGAAACCCTAGTGGGAAATGCTCTAGTTGACATGTATGCCAAATGCAATAGATTTGAAGAAGCCAATGTTATTTTTGCAAATCTTGTCCACGTAAGCTCGGCCTGTGGATGCTCATCTCAAAGATACGCTCAAAAGGATTCCATGAAGAAGCCCTCGAACTGCTCAACGACATGCGTAGAGCTGTTTGTTTGTGGTGACCAAGCAACTTTTGCTAGCACCTTAAAGCTTCTACAAATTTATCTTCACTTTCACTTGGTAAACAGTTACATTCGTATATAATTAGGTCAGGATGTATGTCAAATGTTTTTTCTGGTAGCGCATTTCTGGACACGTATGCGAAATGTGGTTCCATAAAGGATGCAATTCAAACTTTTCAAGAGATGCTGATAGAAATATAGTATCTTGGAATGCAATGATCTCAGCTTATGCACAGAACGGGGATGGTGAGGCAACTCTTAGATCATTCAAGGAAATGGTTCTGTTAGGTCTTAAACCAGATTCAGTAAGCTTCCTTTGCATTCTAACTGCTTGCAGCCACCGGGGGCTTGTCCAAGAAGCAATGTGGTACTTCAATACTATGACTCAGACATACAAACTTGTTCCTAAGAGAGAGCACTATGCATGGTTGATGTGCTGTGTAGAAAGGGGCAATTTAATTAAGAAGAGAAACTAATAACTCAGATGCCATTTGAGCCAGATGAGATAATGTGGTCATCGGTTCTGAACTCATGTAGGATTCATAAGAATCAAGACCTTGCTAAGAAGGCAGCAGACAAACTTTTCAACATGGACGTGCTCTGAGACGTTACTGATTATGTCAACATATCTAACATCTATGCAGCAGCAGCAGGCCAATGGCACGATGTTGGGAAGGTGAAGAAGGCAATGAGGGATTGAGGAGTTAAGAAGGTGCCTGCATATAGTTGGGGTTGAAATTAAGCATAAGATTCATGTATTCGCTACCAATGATCGGACTCATCCAAAAAACAAGGACATCAGGAAAAAAATTGATACGTTGGGGAAGAAGATGGAAGAGGAATGATACAAACCAGGCACAAGTTGTGCCCTTCCCAATGTGGACGAGGAAATCAAAATAGAATCTCTTAAATATCACAGTGAGCGGTTAGTGATTGCCTTTTCACTGATCAATACACCAAAAGGGTTATCAATATTAGTGATGAAGAATTTACGAGCTTGCACAGACTGTCATGCTACAATCAAAGTAATATCAAAAATTGTTGGAATGCATATTACAGTTAGGGATTCTATTAGGTTCCACCATTTTAGAGATGGGTTTTGTTGAAGATTATTGGTGAGTTTATTGAAGAAAATAATTTGTTTCCTAAACCACTAAGCTACTTCTTGGGTTTTATTCATCCATCCTATGCTAATCTTCTTGTTAAATCATTACATTGATTTAATCAGCCAAATAATTGGAACAGCTGTAAAGAGATTCCGTTAAAGTGTTCTTCTATGAGTTCCTTTATTAAACTTGATGTTAACATAGTAATATTACTGTTGTATTTGTATTTATCCAATTTATTGACAAAAAAAGGAATGAAAAGGGAACGACAATGGCATATAAAATTGAGCTAAATAAAATCTTGATGAAGTTATCTCTGGTTCTCTGTAAATGCTTAGAGTTGGTAACTTAAGATCAAAATCATTGTATCTTTTATACTGCACGACATCTAGTTACTAATGAAGCCAAAAGTTTAATCTTTTGTAATTTTTGGGATACCCGCCCATAGACATGTAACACCTAACTTTAATAATCCAACACATATAACAAGCATTGAACTCAAAAGCTTATAGAAATATAAACAAAACAACAAAATTGTGCAGAATCCCAACGACCCCATAAGCTCTAACAGAGAAATTTAATTTCATTTCTTCAGAGATTATCAGGTACAAATTTGAGTTGTTTCCTCTGCTTAGATTTCTGAAACTTCTTAAGGGTATTGGGATTACTGATAATTTGAAGCTTAGTACCAAACTTGAGAATATTCTCTTGCTTCCTCTTCTCTCTCCTTCCTCTTCTCCACTTTGTTCTTCCTTATCTCCTCCTTCAAATTCACCATCCACTCCTCAGACGCCTTTCTTTATCTCCTTCGCTTCATTTCGCCGCTCAAACGCCGATCTCTTCAGATTCACCTTTGCCGTCAAGACCGGTGGGTCCTCTACTGCTTTTCCACTTCCGACGACTCTTCTCGCGATAATATCGTCAGAGGTAAGGTCAGTAACGAGCCAACATAGCTTCGGCTCGATTTGGGCTCGACTTAAAAAATACGAAGCTACACTCTCAATTCGCTAATAATATGATCCAAATCGAGCATTAAAAATAGTTCAATAAAAATACGAGTATGAGTAAGGTTATACTCACTTCGCTTAAGATTCAAACTACTCGAATTTTGATTGTGAATCGATACATACCTTGCTAATACATATTCGATTAGATGTTCGATACATTCTCTTATAATATATACAAATGTAAATCAAATTAGGATAATTAGTTATTATTTTGTTTTGTTTTTAATTTAAATTGTGATTTTATATTTGTAAAGTGTAATAATAAATATATTTTCTCATTTTTAAGTAAACTAACAAATTCAATTTATAATTATATTTATTATAAAACTAGTTATTATGTGGAGATTCAATTCGAGCTTGAATTTGAAGCTCATGAATAGTTTGAATAAATATTCAAGTCGAGCCTGATCGAATTTGAGTAATAAATATTCGAGTCGAGTCGAATCGAGTTGGAATTTTCAAATCTAATTGAATTGCGCTTAATTCGAGTACGAATTTATCATTACGAGTCTAATTCGAGTAGCTCTCTGCTTGCTTCTTGGCTCACTTTCTGCTTACACCTTCTCTCGTAGGGTTTTCCCAACACGGCTTGTTCGGTGTAGGTTTATAAGATCGATCTTGTTCAACACGGGCTTGTTCTATTTAAGATCGTCAAGGTGTAGGCTCGCTAAGAACGATCTCCATAGATGCATCGTTGTTTTGTTGTTGTTGTGAGGATGTCAGGTCTCCAACTTTTAGTTTTATTTTGATGATAATAATTAATAAATTAATTAATTTAAAGGGTAGAATCCTCTCCATAGGATTTTTATTATAATTATTTTATCTATCTTATTTACTTTGACCAAAAATATTTTCTAAACCTTATTTAATTGATTTTCTTGTGTTAAAACAAATGGGTCACTTATATTGGGACAACACTTGCTAATGTGCTGGAAATGAATCAATTCATGCATTTTGGGGACAAAAATCATATGTCGATCATCAAATGCTTGTTTCAATTTAATTTGGAAAGAAGATGGAGATTTTGATTAAATTTTTTTTGGGCATTTTCTATTTATTCTCAAATTAATTTTATTATTGAAAGATTCAAAAATTGTTTTAAATTATTTCAAAATTGGGAAAAATATTTTATTGCTTATATATATATATATATATAAGTTTTATATATTTATATATATATATATAAACCGTATATATATATATATAGGTAAGGGTGTAAACGAGTCGAATCAGAGCGAACAGAGAGCTACTCGAATTCGACTCAAAATAATAAATTCTTACTCAAATTCTACCGACTTCACTCTCGAATATTTATTACTCGAATTCGATCCGACTCGACTTTTAATATTTTTTTCAAACTACTCATGAAGCTTCAAATTTAAGCTCAATTCGAGTCTCCACATAATTAGTTTTATAATAAATATAATTATAAATTGAATTTGTTATATTACTTAAAAATGAGAAAATATATTTATTATTACACTTTGCAAATATAAAATCACAATTAAAAACAAAACAAAAAATAATAACTAATTATCCTAATTTAATTTAAATTTATATATATTATAATAGAATATATCGAATATGTATTAACCGATTATGTATCGAATCACAATCAAAAATTCGAATAGTTTGAATGTTAAACAAGTCGAGTATAACTTGCTCAGATTCTACTCATATTTTTACTCGAACTGTTTTTAATGATCAGATTTGGATCATATTATTAACAAATCCGAGTCTCGCTCGTATTTTTTCGAGTCGAGCCCGAACTGTGTTGGCTCAAGCTTATGTTTTTTATATATAGGTTATCAAGATGTGTGTGTGTATATATATATATATATATATATATATATATATATATATACATTGCCTGCATTATTATGTGTATTTGTGTTAAAAATATATATATATAATAAGTGTATATATATGTGCATGACGTGTGTTAATATATATATATATATATATTAAATGCGTGTGTGTAAGTGTATATAAATTTGATCAGTCCTACTTCTGACCGACTTAAATCCTAACCTTTTTTTAAAAAAAAACAACTAAAAAAATTTATGGAACTCAATTTTTACATAATACAATATTTTGGTGATTTTGATATATATAACAAAAACATGTATGTATATGTTTTGTTATATGTATCCAATATTCTAAAAGGCGTTAAGTGGAGGGAGGCGGCTACGAGGGGGGGCCTAGGCGGGATTTTTTTATTTTAAGTCAATTTTAATATTTTATCTCACATTTATCCAAACAAAACAATAATATAAAGTAAAATAATCTATAATAAATGTATTTGCTTAAAATTCAAACATATATTCATATTGCTAATGTCAAAGGTCAAACACAAACATGCAATTGTTCAAAGTTCAAACATATATTTAACATATTAGTTTTATTCATAAACATGATTGCTATTAAATAATAAAATTTAAAATTTTAAGAATTTAATTCAATATTAAAACTTAAGAAACTAAAGATAAATTTAAGAATTATATCAATTAAACTAAATATTACAAATGTATCATCATTTATATAATTTGAAGTCAGGCACAAATTTAAAAAATTACAACTATAATAAAATTATTTATTTTGACTTGATATTGTTCACTTCTTGTTGTGATTTGATATACTACAACCTCAGTATTATGAATACGGGTAAATCATTAGAAAATAAATATATCAAGATCTCGATTTGGGTAGTTATTAAAAAAAACTCTCCGCCTAATTTTCTCGAAGGATTTTTTTGTCATTGGGCTTTGTGTGAGGCGCTGGGGGGCTTTAGCGCTAAAGGGCGCCATATTTAGCGCTAAAGCGAACTTAAAGGGATTTTTTAGTTGTTTTTAAAAAAAAAATTGGTCCAGATTTTAAGCTCGTCTCTGCCCCTGACAAGACCCTACCGATAGTGTATATATATATATATATATATATATATATATATAAATGTGGTGTGAATGTACTATATACATATATATGAAACATGCATGCATTTATAATATATATAAAAAACGTGTCAAGATAACATATATATATATATATAGGAATATGGAGGTACACAACTGCAACTTTTAAAGTTACACTACTCACGATCGTAGATTAATTTCACTCTACGATCGTAGAGTAGTCCCCAGATAGTAGAGTGACTTAACTCTACGATCGTAGAGTAGTCCACGATCGTAGAGTTAATTCACAAATCGTAGAGTGATTACTCTACGATCGTAGAGTGAAATCACTCTACGATCGTAGACCGTGTAACTTTGAAAGTTACACGGCTGTGTACCTCCTTTTTTACCATATATATGTAATAGTTGGCTGCTTTTTTTTCACTCTCGATCAATTAATGCATCGAATAATAAATGCCAAGTGATTAGAAATCGCTGTATGGAAGTTTGAAATCAGGCAAATGGTAATCCGCGTTCTCTTTTTTTCCATCCAAACCATTCATTTCAAAATTATTAAATCTCACCATTTATTTATTTCAAATCGATTTCAAAATTATCATTTTACCACGACTTCAAAATTCTATAAATAGAGGCCTTTCTTTCATTTTCAATTTGTCAATTCACTTTTTAAGAAAAGTTTATTTCTCTCCTACATACTCTCTCTCTAAGAAGCTTTCTATCTCTTCTTATCAAAGTTCTAATCATTTGAGAAGAGGAAATTGGTCTAAGCATATTGAGATGAGTTGTTTGATTTATTTTATTTGAATTATCTCTTGCTTATTTATACTTAAAGATATATGAATATACATTATTATACACAATTTTATATATCTATATTTCATCTATTTATCAAATAAAAGAATACTTGGGCGCCGCAAGGCTATGGAGATACACCTCTACGGAGAGGAATTCGAACCGTACGATTCCTTATAATCTTCAATACCCTTTTATTGATATTATTTATATAAATATCGTAAAATAGATACGACACTTGATAGCTCAAAACGACACTAAAAAGAGGAATAATCCAAACTGGATTTGAGAATCATAGTGATCTATTGAAAATATTTATATAAATATCAATTGTGAAAATATAAATTTTGTCGTACTTAGATGCCGCAAGGCTACGAAGATATTCCTCTAAGAGAGAATCGAACTGTACGATTCCTTATAGTACTAAGTGACTTTATTTATAAAATCACATAATGGATAAAATATTGTTATATATTATCTGAGTTAAACAAATATATTTGTTATATCAAGTATTGCTTAACTGATTTATTTATTATACTTGATATCTGTCATCACAAATATTTGTTCATAAATTCATTTATTCATAAAATACTTGTTGCATAATATAAAAGTTATTTGAACTTTTATTTCACAAACTCAAGTGAATATATCTGCTTAAATTGAAGCATATTTGATTCAAAGCTTAAAACAACTTATTTTCTTACTCAGAAGCATTTTCACTCTAAAAGTTATTTAAACAAAGTGACTTTTCTTTACTCCATAAAAAATAAATAATTCTTTATAAATTTGCATTAAATTATATATCTGCTTAAACAGATATATCTGCTTAAACAGAAGCATTTTTGAATAAAAGTTAAAATTGATCTATTTGCTTATTCAAGAAGCACTTTTCACACAATATAAGTTATTTAAACTTTTATAACAATGCATAATTTACATATTTGCTTACACAAGCATTATTTGATCAAAGCATAAATTAATCTGCTTACAAAGAAGCATATTTTTTCAAGTATAAAAGTCTTTGAACTTTTATAATATATTTGCTCTTTAATTGATATATGCTTATTTGAGAAGCATCAATTTGTACTAAATTATATATGCTTATTTAAGAAGCATCCATCTGTACTAAATTCTTATATGTTTATTTGAGAAGCATATTATTGTAAAATCATTTGTAAAAAGAGAAAATGTCAGAGTTAGTTTATTTTATGTACCTGTGAGAAAGAAGAGTAATTCTTCGACCAAAACCAGAGTCTTAGAGAGGTCAACGGGAAGTTGGGTCTCTAGTGTACTTGTGAGGTGAGGAAGAGGCTGTTGTTTCAAGACCAGATCATAGAATATAACTGAACTCAAAAGAAGTACAACTAAACTTAAGTATAAAACTCTGTAAAGGCTTCTCCGCCTGTTGAAGGAGTATTTATTACTGCTAGTAATAGGATCTCAAGTCCTGGAGAGGAGCTTCGAGATCGACGAAGCAAAGATACTCTGGATGTATGTTGTGAACTGCATAAATCTCTGTGTATCAGTGATCAAATTTTTATCGCCTTGCACATTAATTTCTAACACTACAAATTAATTATCCAAAAATTCAAAAAGGCCTAAGATAATTTTTTAATCTGTAATAATCTATTCAACCCCCCTTCTAGATTATTATTGGAATTTCAGAGGAGATTTAACTGATTGGGATGTTGTTCGGCACTTTTCCGCTTGTAGGTTTTGCTGCCAAAGCCTTCATCTAGGCACCTTAAATCAACCGTGCACGCCATATCACTCGCTTTTTTGTAAAACCCTAGCGTTTTAGGGTTACCTAGTGTTACAGTGAAGGAAAGAGAGGAAATATATATATATATATAATAAAACAGAGCGGCTTCAACAAACAACGGTCTAGATTAAAGCTTCATCATCCAATACCTCAGATTTAATCTAATTACTCTAATGGTTTTGAATTCAAAAATACGCACAATTCAAAAATTGCTAGAAAAACACGCCTTATACCTCTGCAAAAATCACTAAAAAAACACGCCTTATTCAAAAATCACTAGAAAAAGCTTCACGTCAACAGCTCTCTCTGTTCTTATTCAAATTTAAGTTTCACATCATCTGAGCTTCCTTATTCAAATTTCAATCCTTCTATCTCTCTCTCTTTGTTCTTACACTCACACAGACCTCTTATCTCTCATACCCAGCCAACTCGATCCCACCCCCCCTCATCTCCCCTAATCTCTTATCTCTCATACCTAGTCCTAATTGGGTTCACTTGAAAAACGCAGAAGCAAAAGAAGAAGTCGAAGATCTAAGATCTTCTCCTCTTCGCTCTCCTCTTCCTCGGCACCTTAGGTCATGCTGATCGACTTCCTACGGACGAGATTTCGATACCCACCCACCAGCCTACTGGTTACTGCACCTTATCTTGGTTACTGCTTCGTTGTCCTTCGTTACTGCTCTTCTTCTTTTGCCTGTAAATCTTCTCTCCCTTCTTCATCTATTGTTTGTTATTAGTTGATTTGTTCTTATTAATCTTTATAAATCGATTGTTCATTATTGCTTTGTTGGTATTTCTTTTCCAAACCCCTTTTTTGTTTGATTACTGTATTTTTTGGTGATTTCGAAATATTAAACCCCTTTCATCTATTGGTGATTATTGTGAATTTTTGGTGATTTCAAACCCCCTTTTTCAAATCTCCTTCACTGCTTTTGGTGATTTTTTGTTGGCATCCCAAAATATGTTGTTATTAGACTTGGGGAAAATGCAAAGGTCTTCTACCTAATATAGTCAGATAAGTTATTTTGGAAAGAAGTACTATGTTATTTTTGTATTCTACCGCTTCGTGTTTGGAAAATATTTTGGGTTTCGCTTATATAATTGTTTAAGTACTTTAGTTTACTTAGATTAAAGTTAAGAGTTTGATGGAATTTGAGTGTACCAGGTCACTCATTCATTCAACTTTTTATTTTTAATTGTTTTGATTCATCTATTTTTTTTTCTCATCTGAACTAATGTTCTAATACTTTAATCAAGGTTTATATACTCTGTCATCATATATTCTTATTTAAATGATTATGGAGGGTTGTTTTGTGTATTTAATATTTTAATTTATTATAGTTCTATATTAGTTTGGAAAAAAATTGGTTTGAATTGATGTGTGTTTGCAAGTTTTCCGTGTTTTGTATAATGGTAGAAATTTTGACAATAAGATATAAAACGGTATGATTTCACCAAAATAATACTCCTATAACTCTGTTTAAAAGAAATGTGGTAAGTTTTGAATTTATATGTTAGTGGCAAGTTAGGATAGTGGACTCTTCAGCACAGTTTGTTTCAAGATTAATATTTCTTGATTTTTTATTTAATTCAAATTAAAAAGCATTCAATTTGGGCTGAAGAATCATTTCAAGTTCAAGTCATAATTTTATTGTAAATCTTCACCTCACCCGAGATCAAGCTTTATTCGATGCTTTAGTGCTTGAGCATTCTTCCCTTCAGAGGGGAGATTTTTGCCTTTAAAGATAGGTCAGGGAATGATGAAGAGATCCTGCAATACCTCTTGGTACTGGCCATTTATTTTTCATATTATTTGGATCTATATATTTTTCATATTATTTGGGACCTTATGGCCACTTCAATATTTTTTTTAAAGAAACTATAAATTTTGCGCGCTTGACTGTAGAAACCTCATATGGCAATCCTGTTGAAATCTTTGGTTCTGTTTGACATGGCTCAATAAATTGTTTACAGGATGATTCCCCATAAGACTAAGCGTGGTGTAGCTGCACTTACTCGGTGAAAGGTTTACGAAGGAATCCCACCTTCATATGACAACATTAAAAGGATGGTCATCCCTGATGCTCTCAAGTTAGTTCTTTTATGACCAAAGAGTATGTCCTGCTCGCTTCATCTTTCATATAGTTGTGGTTTGCTAAAAAAATTATCTTTTGAAAATCGTGGTTCCGAGGCTTGATGTTGATGGAACTATTATGAGATTTAAATACCTAATTATTATGTGCTTATGACAAAAAGGCTTTTCTAGGCTTCTCAGATGTTTTACTTTTGAATAATAATGTAATAAATTCTGTTTTTGCATCTGATTTGATCAATGATAGTATTTGTGATATGCTATTTTTTGTGTTATAGCCAACGCTTTCATACATGATATCTCCTTAATGTTTTTCCTTTTGCTTTTTATTCTTGAACTTTCTGAGTTTGTGCCATTATATTTCAAAATGAGTAGTACTCGTGTTGGTGACCATCGGGTCGATGTTGTCGACCATCGTCGTGTGTAGCGATTTATAACTTCTTCATTGGAATAGTATTCTTCACTAATGGGTTTAAACTTCCAACAATTATTTGATTCACTAACACCTTATACGACGATTCCATCAGGTTATTCGCTTGAAACAACTCTCTCTCTCTCTTTTATCTCTTCCTCTAACGCCCAACAATTTAATATCATAATTATTTTTTCTATATTCACTTCGACTTGGATTCCAAATCATGTTGTTCTTGAATTAGTAGTCCTAATAGTAGCATATTACGTGTATTTGTTGATTCTCTTTGGTGTTTTCATGTTATGAAAAAAAAATCGATTGTAAATAAATTGATGATGATCAATCTTACACCATTGTTTGGTAATACCAAGCTAGTCAGAATGGTAACTTTCCTACTAGCCAACTACACTATGTTAACTTCCCTACTAGCAATTATCAAAATTCTGTTAGAATCCATACCATTTGTCGGGTACCACAAATATTTACCGCAACTAAAGTATTTTGCTTTCGAATTTTATAATTTTCTTCTATTTCCCTCATCTCTTGATGAATAGATTAAGGCCGTAAGAGAATTCACCCCTCCCCGATTATTGGAAAATGAGAAGTCTTATTACTATTTTGGGGAAAACTTGAGGCATGCATTGGCTGATGATTTATACCGAAGGCTTTCATCAAGATGAGGCATAATTCACGAGGAGGTATTCGGCATGTGCTTCTATGTAAGGATACTTAGCTGTGTCAATCTAACTTGCTTTAGAGGACGACTGACTTTTATCTTTACTAATAACTATCAGAATTTGGTTATGTTGTACTTGTATTTAATTGTGATGAATATCTCTTGTAATCTATGACACAAGCTCAAATGTTATGGAATTTAATGCAATGTAATCAATAGTCATCAATGGGAGAAAGTGTCGTTGCTCATCCATCTTTTGTACTTGATGATATTTTTCCGTTTGCTGGTTCTCATTGTGTAGTGTGATTGAAACTTGATTCTACCCTCAACTGAAAAGAATAAATAAGAAAAGAAAGCATTTGATTGCTTAGCTGATTATAAACACATGTGCAGAACCTGTTCTAAATGGGTGTAGAAAATGTTAAATGTAATTTACTTAAGATCAGATTAATGTCTAGGAAAAGTCAGGACAAAGAGTAATACTTTTTATATGTTTTTATTAGATTATTTTATTTATTTTTTGAATTTCTTATGCATTCATTTACTAATTTAGTCTACACCACTCTACCTTTCTTGGAAAGGTCCAGACCCCATTTGGCAACGTAATCCCTGGAAGTGGTTTTTTTTAAGATATATCGTGTGGTGGTTTTCCTTTGTAAGAGATTCCATTGTGTTGCTTGGCCTTAAACTATTCATCGTCGCTGGATATTGAGTACACTAAGTCTCTTTTTATAACTGAATTTCACAGTCAATATGATGTTCATCGCAGAGCTTGAGAAGAATAGAAAGGAAAGGGCCTGTGAAGTCTATGAGAAGAAGAAGCAATTGATGAAATTGAGGGTGAAAGTTTAGAAGCTTGCTTGAGGAGAAGCTTGGTTCCCAGCTCAACATAATTGCTCCAGTCAAGTACTAAGATAGAAATATAGATTTTCCAAGCAGAAAATTTTGTTGGGAGTATCATGTTTCAGCTCAATTTGATTCTTTTAGTCACTATTTCTAGATTGAGAGGTTTATCATCTTATGTGGTTATTTTGAACAGAAAAGTTGTTCTATACATGGTGCACCTTGTTTTCTAAGTTAATCGACTATAATAACTGTTCTATTACTCCCTCCTTTTGACTAAAGATACAAATTTTTGTCTTCAAAAAGGAGATAAAAAAGACAGGTACATAAAGCAAAGAGGAAATATGTTATTTAGTAAGGTTTATTTGTATAAAAACATAAAAGTACTTATCATTTTATATAATCTTATAAGGTTATTAAAGATAAATTTAAAAAAAAATTATTCTCTTCTATTATTTTTTTTTAATACGTGTGCAAATTATATTGGAGTGAAATATTTGAGGGAGATAAAAATTTATTAATTGATTACTTAAACTCCAATTCATAATTTAAATGTCTTCGAGTTTGACATACAGTCCCATTCCCTGGCTCATGGTATATTTTCTTACTTGGTAGAAAAGACTCCTATTGTTTTGCAGAACATATATATAGATCTATATATATAACGACCTGTAATCCTAAATTTTTTTTTAAACTTCGTTGTTGAGCTAATCCTAAATTTATATAACCACCTACAATCAATTTTTGAATCAAGTTACGGATCTCGCTAAATCAGATACTCATCTACGTATGCATAAAAAAAAAAGGATTTGTCATAATAAGCAAACAATAATTTTTAATTGTCAAGTTACTATTTAAAAAGTTACAAGCAATCAAAAAGTAATATAAGTAATAAAAAATAAATCTTGAAATGTAGTTAAATTTAGTTTAAATTTATGAGAATTTGACTATTAAAGTTGGATACTCTTTATTTATTCATTGAAATTTGTCTTCAAAAGAATTTTCATTTAAATGCTTTGTGGAGTATGTATGGAAAGTGCGGGTGTGTTAAGTATTAATTTAGGCTTTTAGTTTAGTATGTGTCCATATTCAGTGCTTCATATTTTTGTGTTCATAATTTTATTATTTTTTGAATTATACAGTGCCTTCAGGCACAGGTTATCGCTAGTATATATATATATGGCACTACATGGACGGTGGGATTTATCCCAAACTTTGGACGCCCAAATGATTTATTAGGGTGAGCGGGAAATTCAGATTTAATGTCTTCTATCCAGTGCTAATCAAAGTCTGCACACGCCTATAGCAAACTCCTGCTAAACCACTTATGCCGTCTTTGCTATGAAACTGTATAGAAGTAGAAATGCAGTTACAAGGAGTTGAAAGTGACATTTCATAAGAAAAGACTACAGTGTTGCATAAGTCTAGCAGGCCAGGTATCCCAAGAATTACAAAAGATTAAACTTTTGGCTTCATTAGTAACTAGATGTCTGACAGAGTATAAAAGATACAACAGATTTTGATCTTAAGTAACCAACTCTAAGCATTTACAGAGAACCAAAGATGAACTTCATTCAAGATTTTATTTAGCTCAATTTTATATGTCAATGTCATTCCCTTTGCAATCATTTTTCTTGTCAATAAATTGGATAAATACAAATACAGCAGTAATAATACTATGTTAACATCAAGTTTAATCAAGGAACTCACAGAAGAACACTTTAACAGAATCTCTTTACAGTTGTTCCAATCATTTAGCTGATCAAATCAATGTAATGCTTTAACAAGAAGACTAGCATAGGATGGATGAACAAAATCCAAGAAGTAGCTTGGTGGTTTAGGAAACAAATTATTTTATTCAATAATCTCACCAATAATCTTCACAGGAACAAAACCCATTTCTAAAATGGTGGAACCTACTAGAATCCCTAACTGTAATATGCCTTCCAACAATTTTTGATATTACTTTGATTGCAGACGGGCAATGCATGCAAGCTCAGAAATTCTTCATCACCAATATTGATGACCCTTCTGGTGTATTGATCAGTGAGAAGGCAATCGCTAAACGCTCACTATGATATTTAAGAGATTCTATTTTGATTTCCTCATCCACATTGTGAAGGGCACAACTTGTGTCTGGTTTGTATCCTTCCTCTTCCATCTTCTTCCCCAACGTATCAATCTTTTTCCTGATATCCTCGCTTTGTGGATGAGTCCTATCATTGGCAGCGAATACATGAATCTTATGCT
Organism: Panax ginseng; assembly: GCA_020205605.1. NCBI lineage: Eukaryota > Viridiplantae > Streptophyta > Magnoliopsida > Apiales > Araliaceae > Panax > Panax ginseng. Next base: position 147,586,305 of record CM035133.1, read on the forward strand.
TAATTTCAACCCAACTATATGCAGGCACCTTCTTAACTCCTCGATCCCTCATCGCTTTCTTCACCTTCCCAACATCGCTCCATCGGGCTCGTCACGATAGATGTTAGACATGTCGACATAAGCAAGCAGCTGCCTCTTGAGCACGTCCATGTTGAAAAGTTTGTCTGCTACCTTCTTAGCAAGGTCTTGATTCTTATGAATCCTACATGAGTTCAGAACCGATGACCACATTATCTCATCTGGCTCAAATGGCATCTGAGTTATTAGTTTCTCTGCTTCATTAAATTGCCCCTTTCTACATAGTACATCAACCATGATGCATAGTGCTCTCTTAGGAACAAGTTCAGAGGTCCGAGTCATAGAATCAAAGTACCACATTGCTTCCGGGACAAGCCCTCGGTGGCTACAAGCAAGCTTAGAATGCAGAGGAAGCTTATCAATCTGGTTTAAGACCGCATGTAACCATTTCCTCAATGATCTAAGAGTCATGCCTCACCATCCCCGCTCGCAGTATAAGCCGAGATCATCAGATTCCAAGATACTATATTTCTATCGACATCTCTTGAAAAGTTTGAATTGCATCCTTTATGGAACCACATTTTGCATACATGTTCGTAAGGCGCGCTACCGTAAAAAAAACATTTGACATACATCCCGACCTAATTATGTACGAATGTAATTGTTTACCAAGTGAAAGTGAAGATAAATTTGCGTGTTTTTAAGGTGCTAGCAAAAGTTGCTCAGTCACCACAAACACCGGCTCTACGATGTCATCAATAGCTTCAGGGCTTCTTCATGGAATCCTTTTTGAACGATGTCGAGATCGTAGCGCGTCCACGAAACCGAGCTTCAGGACAAGATTTGCAAAATAACATCGCTTCCCCAAATCTATCAGATTCGCATACATGTCAACTAGAGCATTTCCCACTAGGGTTTCAATCCGCTTCACAAGAAGGCATGCGTATGGATTTGTCTACCCATTTCCAAGTCGATAAATTTGTCGCTAAGCTCAACATAGTTGTAAATGGGAATTGTCTCCGATCAAACCTCGGTGAATTGCAAATCACTAAGAGATCAAAGGATTCCTCGATGTCGGCCCTTCCACGCTGCACTCTGTAATGATCACGCTATAAGAAACACCATCTAGCTCGCATCTCATCAAAGAGTTTCCTCGCATCATCTACGTAATCATGCTTGGAGTAAAAATCTAGCAATGCATTTCCCACAAATACATTACAAACAAAATTGGCCTTGACCACGAGTCCATGAACTTGTTGCCCAAGAGCAACATCATTCAACCCCATACTAGCACATACAACTGCTGCAAAAGTGAACTCAGAAAGCCTCAAGCCCAAATGTTGCATTTCCTTGAAAAGGCTTATTGCTTGTTCATCCAACCCATATTTTGAGTACCCAGTTATCATTGCATTGAAAGTCACAGAATCCCTAGTGGGCATTTCCTTCAAGAGCTGAAAAGCTAAAGCAAGAGAACGAGATTTGCAGTAAGAATCAACCAAGCTATTGCAAAACCATAAGGGCTCTAATCATACCCCAATTTAACGATATGGGCATGCACTTCACCAATATCTTTTGTCACACCGCCTCATCACAACCGTATAACAAAAAGTAAAGAAAGGTCACATAATCCGCCTTGTCCCCCACGTATACATTTCACCATAAAGCTTAAAAGCTTCAACGGGTTGATTATGCTCAATACCCACCAATTAATATCGCCCACGACATCGCTGTTGATCACCCATGCCATCAAACAACCGCTTTGCAATAGAAAGATCACCGATTTTACATAGCCCAAATCAACATATTTGTCGAAAAGTGTTTTTGTGAGGCATTTGTTCAATCAGCCTCATGCTCGAAAACTCAACCTTTGGAGACAAAATTTTTAAGCTGGAAGTTGGAGCGGCATGTGTTTAGGTCGAATCCCGTCTTAATGCTTTGAGCATCCACCAAATCTTTGACATTAAAGCGGTGTGAAGATAGAGACTGAGAGCCTTCATTCAGGGAAAAAACAATATTTTTTTGGAGTGCATTTGTAACTGCATTTCTACTTCTATACAGTTTCATAGCAAAGACGGCACAAGTGGTTTAGCAGGAGTCTGCTATAGGCGCTCGCAGACTTTGATTAGCACTGGATAGAAGACATAAAATCTGAATTGGTAAGTCATTCAACTTGTTATTGTGAATACCTTACTAAATCTCTATGCTAAGTAAGAGTATCATCTCGAAGAACATGGGAAAATAAAGCTCTTGTGGATCAAAGCAGGTAAGTGCTATCCATGTCATGCTTTTGTGAAGAATGAATTTCAGACTTGCATGGACATGTTTGTAAGCAAAGGGTTTAAGGAGTAGCTAATGCTTAGTACCTAAATCCACAGATTCAACTCATACCTAGAATAGAATACAACTTAAACCTATTAAAAATAAATGGCAATGAATTAAGCAGTGCATGCATTAGACACAATAAATAGACCAAACTATAAATGTAAATAAAAATGTAAATGCTTAATTCTCACCGGAATTCTATCTGGATATTTATCCCTAATCCTTCCCGCCAAAGACGCCACGCCTCTTCTCTGAAAAATCAAAACTTAACAAAATCAACTACCCAAATGAAAAAAATTGCACCTTGTTAAGAGAATTTATTAAATTAATGAACCCTAATACAATAACAAGTTAATAAATTCATGCTCTAGCTTGAAGTAGCTTTTCGCCATTTGGTTTCAAACCCTCCTTATTAGATAAAAGAAAAAGAAGGAATAAGAACATAATTTTCGCAAGTTATCCCAAACACCTGATTATTTAAAATATTGGATTACCAACATATGAATCTCATTGAATTAAAAAGAAAACAAAAAAGAAAAACCTACAATTTTTAAAAATGACCAAAATTTGAATTATAATTATAAACAGATCACCCCGTTTCAAACAAAGAATAGCCAACACTAAACATATATCTCAACTATACAATTGACTTGAGCTAAATAACCCAAATACGTATAAAAAATCCAAATGACTTGAGCTAAATAACTCAAATACGTAAACATCATAAAGATCAAAAATCCAATTGACTTGACCTAAATAACCCAAATACAGAGACATCATAAAGATCAAAAATCCAATTCAGAAAAGAGCGAACATTAATCAAAAACCATAGAATCTATAATCTAAAAGAAAGAAACTTTATTAAATACTACGGATCAAATACTGATTTACACTGATTTCCTAATACTAAAAAGGAGAAATCGCATAGGGATGATGAATTAAATAAATAGTGCCAAAAGGGAATTACAGGAATTTCTTTGTGTCTCTAGGAGTTGAGAAGAAACTTGGGAGAAATTTGGGGATGAGTTGAAAAGGGATTGCTTTGGGAGATTCGGTTTGGATTGGAAGATATGACATTGTTAAATTATGGAACCAACTACACGCCTCTTCAACAATGTGTGAGGTGACACCTATTATTTAAAATCGATAGACTTTGGATTATTTATTTACTAGATATAAACCCGCTGCTAAGTATGGATTTATTCAATTTTTAATAATAAATATGTACGCATAATTAATAAATTAAAATATAATAAAAAGATGGTAGATGGTAGATTATTTATAGTAGTAATTTAGGGATTATAATCAATAAATTAAGAGATAATTAAAATTACAAAGGATAATATCGTAATTAAATTACATAGATATTATAAAATAGTTGATATAAATCTATAATCTGCTTAGATTTATAATAGTGATTTAGGGATTATAATCAATAAAGTAAGAGATAACAAATAAATTACAAAGGATAATATCATAATTTACTAAGGATAATATCATAATTAAATTACAAAGGATAATATCATAATTAAATTGCATAAGAGTTTCAATCGATACCATAAAAGAAACATGATCTTTTATCTGAGATATATTTTATATCATCCTCGAAAGTATTCTAATAATTATAATTCTAATAAAATAAATTATAAATTATAATTTTCAGTTACCACCGGGCTTATTTTATCACAATATTTTTAATATGCGTGTGCAATTCAAAAAGCCAAAATAAAAAAAAATTACGTACTAAACTGTTTGGAGAGATGTTGGTAGTTATTATCAATTGAGTCAAAAATAAGCCCAATCATCTGCCTCTACATTCTGCATGTTCAACAATCCTTTAGTACATCATATATATTCTTAAGAGAAATATATATATATATTCTTAAGGAAATTTACGTTCAATCGTTGAATTAGTGTCAATATAAAAATGAGTATAGATCAAGCTATGGGTCATACTGAATATATCCCAAAATAATTTAAAAAAACTAAACACAAACAATATATAATAAGTAACTCTAGAAACATATTTCATGGATATTAACTTGTTTATGGTAATGATACAAATCTGTATCATGGTAACAGTCACAGCAAACAACAAAAACAATTAAATTAAAGCATAATTCTGTTACTAATGAACAACTAAAGCTGCTAATTATCTATCTACCATTCTAAAAAGACTCGTTTATTTGTTTACTTTACTTTTTACTAATGTTATAGGAACTTGCTCATCTATTATAGACACTATGTTATAGTTCTTGTCCTCAGTCAAAAACTTTAACATACAAAAGTGCATAGTATATGCTTATTTTACTGAAAATGGATGTTGTTATGTGACTGAAAATGGTGACTAAAAATGGCAGTGCCTTGAATACATGTAGCTTTACTTGGCTGAGTACTTATTGAATGCAATAGTACTTCAATTCACTTCAGACATTTGAGTAAAATTGTCAGTCTTATACTATCTTGCGCTGGTCCTTGTCATATTGCCAAGCTAATTACTCAATTTAATCAACCCAGTCACTGGTTAATCTGAACTTTTCAACTTATACACCCATATCCTGAATATCAAAATTTCATAATGTTCTCCAAATTACATTCTTATATTTGAGGTTCCCTCGCTTATTTGCTTTCTGTTTGATTGCTCCCAAGTGATCCTTATTATAATTTCTTGTCATAAGATCAGTCTCCAGAATTTCAGTAAGGTCTACCTAGTATTAGGTTGTCAAAAGAGGTACTTACTTCTTCCCCTATATGTAGGTACATATCCACATAAATCATTAAAAATCAGCCAGACAAATTAAAATAAAATTCAGCCAAACAAATTAAAATCAACACCAAAGAGAATAAAACTAAAAGGGATATCATATCATAGCCAAAACATGAGAGAGGAACCTCTGGTCTGTAGATTTTGACAAATGGATCGTTGATGCTGTCTTTGTTTACTTTATGGTTCACAGAACTCATATTTTCTCTCTACGGGACAATAAATCAGAATTTTTGACAAATTTCCGCCGGCTGAAGCCATTAGATCCTCTTATCTCGACGGCTACCTCCGATTTCCCGGTCAGATTCCAGCTGTGGACTCCCCTAATCGGCTACTTCCGATTTCCCGGTCAGATTCTGCGATCCCTCTCTTGGGGAAAATCGACGTCTGTCGATGTTGAGTATCTCCGTGGCTCAATTGCCGCTGTTCAATTGATTTTTCAGCATTCAATGTGTAGCATATGGAGTACTAATTAGGGATTGTATTTAGGGTTTTGTCAAGTTTATTTTTGTCAAGGACAATATGGAGTAGTAATAGGATGGACAGTGTTAAAATTGTAGAAGCACAGATGTCAATTTATTGTGTTATGTACTTTGATTTAGTATATATAATAGATAATAGGTACTCCTTCCGCTCCAAATTATCTCATTGCTTTAGCGTAAAATTGTCCCACAATATCTCGCTTTTTCAAGTTTTCAATGCATTTTTTCCTTTATTTTCCAAGTTTGCCCTTTTACCTTAATTATTGAGTCATTACTCATTCAAGTCTCTCCTCTTTTTAAGCATCCTTTTCATATTCCCACCAATAAGTGGTCTTCTTAAAAGACCTCGACACACTCTTCTATGGACAATCTCCTTTTACTAAAGCATTAATTGCAGAAAACAAAAAATTAGTACATAAGGGTATTTTAGTATTTTTATCACACATATTGGTATGTGTGTAGAACTCTAGAAAAGCAGATAATTTGGGACGGGGGGAGTAATAGATAATAGATTTTATTTTTTTTATTATATGGAAAGATAGAATATGTATTACTCCCTCGGTTCCATATTAAATGTCGTTATTACATAAAACACACATTAAGAATACTATTACTTTGTGATTAATATATGTCTCTATTTTCATATTTATCTCTTATGTGTTGGTAGTCTCTCTCCTCCAATTAAGGTACAAACTAATGTGTATCTCTCCTTAAATAAGAGAGAATAAAATAGAGTAAGTTGTGCTTTTATATGAATAAATTTCCTTGGAAAGTGGAGAGGAATTAGGTGTTGTGTTTTTATGAAAATAAATTTACTTGGAAAGTGTTGCACTTGAAAGAGAGAGATTTAGGAGTAAATCAAAAAAAATATGAGAAAATTTCTCCTAAAAATCTGCAAACGACACTTAATTAGGAATCAGTTTTTTTTCTCTAAAACGACATTAATATAGAACCGAGGGAGTATTGTTTATTACCAAACAAAAAAGTTATACAAAAATAAATTTAAAAATACAGATAAATTTAGACAGAAATACTCTTCATTATTAAAATTAAATATAAGTACTCCCTCCTTTCCTTAATATATATTTTTGTTTCGTTTGAGAATTTTAAGTAAACATTAATTGCTTAGTTTCTAATATTACCCCAAGTATTAAATATAACTTTGGTTCTCTCACTATTTTTTGTCTAATACTCCCTCTGTTCCGAAAAGATTGTCGTTTAAGGTTAATGCACACAGATTAAGAAATATAATTAATACCTAGCGAAAATACTATATTACACTTATTAATTGTCTCAACCAATTATTCATCTCCCAATGTTTCTTAGTCAATTCAACCAATTACTTCTTATTCAACCAATTACTACTTGAATTATAGCATTAAATTGAATAAGAATCATTGGGAAGGGAAGAAAACTTTAAATAGGAGAAAACTTTAAATAGGAGTAAAATAGTGAAAAAATAGCTAATGTGTATTGATAAACTCAAAACGACAATCTTTTTGAACAAAATTACTTCCTAAAACGACAATCTTTTAGAAAGAGTAAATAACAATCTCTTATTCCAATACAAGGATAATATAGACAATTAATATTATAGTTAATGCTATAAAATTATTACCTTAATACTTGTGCACAATTCTAAAACGACATATATTAGGGAACTAAGTAATACATCGCTCATTAATTACAAAGTGAAGTCGCCACACCACATACCATATGTGAGTTTTATAACTCTTTATTGTATTAGTTCGGAAAATACTTCTTGGTGAACTCTTTTTTTTAAAAGTGGGTGGTCGCTGAATGATACGAAGTTCTTAATTCCCTTTTGATACTCTTTCAAAAAAATTGAGGTGATTCGCCAACCGACCGACAAATGATGACAAAATGGTACGAATAAATCAAAGTTATTAAATTTGGTGTTCTTCATGTACTTTCTTTATCCATTTCACAGATGTTCATGTATCTCTAGATAGGTGGTGGCCTGGTCTCCCACTCCTTTTTACAACTTTTATTAGCTTAGCTGAGTTGACAACAGAAAAAAAAAAGGAATAGATTTGACTCGACACAACCTAACGATACATCCAATACCGATAACCTAGAATACCTTACTAGATCTCTGGTCTAGAAAGCTAAATAGGCAACAACAAACGTGGGTTGACCCTAGGCTTCTCTTTCATTACTTCTTTCACAACGAGAGAATCGCGTCAGATCGGCTGAAATGGTGGAAGGCCCCCCTAAGTCAAAGGGAGAACTTATGCACCTCTCTCCAAAAAATATGATTCTAAGATTCAAATCAAATTTAAAAGAGTGAAGATGCAAATTATTCCCCAGCCTAACCCACTTGGTGGAATCTGTAATATTTTTAGAGGGGGGTCAAAATACATCAATAAAATAATTATGCATTGACGCTTGCAGTGCTTATTTCAAATTTATTTTGCCCAATTATAGTATTTCACAACATCCTATTCCAAACCATTGTAAACATATTCCCCTAACTATAAGACTATTAATCGACTTTATATTTTTTAGTCAACTCGATTAGCTACTTTTATAAATAAATTATAAATTATAAAATTATATATTCAAAATCTTATATTGTGGTTCTAGTCATCTTCTTTGAGACAACCGAGAGTAGCCACTCAAAGTAAAAAAAATGAATTAAGTTATTCTCATTTACAAAAAATTGATACCAATGTATGATTAAGTTAGTAAGACAAATGAGTGTAATATTAATTAATTATCAAATTTATTTATATTATTTTATCTTATAGTAATATTGTTAATTTATTATAGGTGAAAAGACATGAAAAAACAAATAAATTGGTACCATCTCATAACAAAGATCAAATTTAACTAATATTAACATACTTCAGATTCTAGAGTTGGGGGTCATATGACCCCCTAGTTCCGCCCATGCCAACACATGAGATTTTTTTTTCTTTTTAGTCTACATTAAGTGCATTAAATGCCCCACAATCAGAATCAAAGAGGATGATCAATTGGAGGTTTGAAACGAAACCGTAATGGATCCGAGGCAAAGCAGAGCATCTAGAGGTATAATGGCTTGTATTGCGGCCTCATTTCTTGATTCTCAATTTATTTTGACACTAATATATGTATATGATAATTATGTTGATGAAGCTTTGTTTGTCTTATCGTGACATTGAAAGTTATCTTTAGGGGAAATTTGCAATTGAACATACGAAGAATTTATTATCGCTTGTTGTTAAGGGACATGTAAAGAAGGTTAAGAATGGGGGTGTGATATACAATTTTTACAAGGAGAGTTATTGTAAATCTTACAAGTTGAATGGGTTACCTTATGTTTTTCAAGTTTTTTATTTGAAACAATTCCTATTTTGAAATTCAGGGGTTTTTGTATTGATGATCATGTATCAGAAGACAGATTATTTAGATGGAGGGAGTTAGGAAAGGCTCATAAGAATGAGAAGTTGAATGATTTAGTTTTTTGGTTCCGTTAGGTATGCTAGTTACCATTTACATTATGTTTGTTACCTTTTTATATATATATATATATATATATATATATATATATATATATATGGTTACTAACTTAAATTTTTTAGTTTGTTTTTGTGTATTATTTTGTTTCTGTTATATGATCAATGTTTCTGACATGATATATTTGTTGTTATTAATATGTTTCAGTTGATTATTCAAAATCTCATTCCTAAGGACGATGAGAAGGTGCATTTGGATTTTGGTGGGTTTCACTTTTTTTAGTGGAACTGATAGTAGAGCTAATATTGTTGATATTAAAGTGGAAACATCCAGGAAGGATAAAGACTTTGGATTTTCACTTTCTGATGTGAAAATTTTTTTGATGCACGGGTGAAGCCTTTGGAAGAGAAGGTGACGAAGGTTAAGAAAGAAATTGAGAAGCTGGGTTGTAACACCCCAGTCCCACATCGAAAGATAGGGGGAAAATTTGTCTCAGATACGAGGAATTAAGTAACTACCAATAAGACCTTCAAGTCACGACCTTTTGGGAGCCTCAGAGTGGGCTAAGATAACCCAAGAAGATACTATCAACCAAGAGTTCGAGGTCTTATCAGTGATGGATTTGATTCGATTCTTGACTTGGGATTTGACCCAAGATTTGTTCCTAACTTCGGGATTCACCCAAAGTTGTTTCATATGGTATCGAGCCGAGTCCGGTGGTATTATCCCACAATGGAGAGATGGAGGTCCCGAGGTGGGGACACGGTTACCCTGCAGATTATCCCACAATGGCTAGAGAGGCAAAGATCTTTGGGCCGTAGGTGGATCTGCCTCGACGGGGACGCCGAAATTTAAGTGGGGAGTTTGTAACACCTCACCCCACATCGAAAGATAAGAAAAAATCATTCAGATATGAGGAATTAAGTAACTACCAATAAGACCTTCAAAGTCACGACTTTTTGGGAGCCTCAGGGGCTAGATGACCCAAGAAGATACTATTGGGCCAAAGGTTTCGAGGCCTTATTTGGATGGATTTGATTCGATCTTGACTTGGGATTCGACCCAAGATTTGTTCCTGACTCGAGATTCGAATTCCAAGTTGTTTCAAGAATATCCGTGTCATTGATATGAGACACACAAGAATCAATCAATGGAATTTATGTTGGTGCTACACTAATAAAACATATAAAGAAATACTACATTATCTAAATATACAAAAAGGACTTGTTCCACCCACACGCATCCACCCCAAAAACAAAAGTGCAAAGAACAGCAACTTCCTAGTAGAAAAATATATGTATTGAAACTTGATTACTCGCCGAAGTCAAATATTATTCGATAATCATTTGTTATGTATACAAGAACCCGTCCTTTACTGAAAGGCAAAAGAAGCTATGCCACATGTTTAAAAGGCCCATAGAAATTGAAGTTCTTCAATTACTGCATTAGTTATTTCTATACGAGCTTTCCAGAACCCACAATCAAAAACGAAATATACAACAGAGGCATTTCATTAAATTAGGGCTGTTTCACAACCCAAAAAATAAAACAGCCAAACTGGACCAGACTGGTCAATCCTGGCCGGTTTTATATCCAAGTCATTTAGTAAAAAGTTCTCTAAAGGAAAAAACGAGTGTCACTCAGTTGGTGCCCAGTTTACCTCAGAAAATCCGGTTTATTTACCGAACCAGCTTATTTGAAAATAGATTATATATTTAGAATAAACATATATGAATACAAACATAATACACTCTTGAATGCTAAGAATTCACTCTCTCTATCTTTGACTCTTCCACCCACAACCTTTGCACATCTCTCTCATACGCCATGACTCACGGCGCTCTCTCATGGAACAAGGCAAAGATTCTCTCTCTCCTCTCAACTCTAAAGGACACTCTTTCACTCAGTCTCCTCACTCTAAGATTCACTTCGAGTAGAAACTCTAAATTCTCTCTTAAGGAGGAGATTCTTAAGTAATCAAAATTGATTCTGCTGCTATTCAGATTTTAGTCCTGACCTGCCACTCAAGATTTAGGATACCTAAATTAACATTGAGGGAGCAAAAGGGATTGCCAGAAGTAGATTATTCAAGTACTGATTTGTGTTCCTCATGTAGGAATCAAATTGTTCTAATGTATGTTAAGATGTACAAACAAATATTATTTGATCAAAGTCATGAATTGTTTGTGTATGACGAAAAAAACTAAAACTGACCAAAACCGCTACTAAACCAACCACACCTAGCTCACCAAACCCGACTATTACAATGGAATTCGGCGATGCACTCTTAAAACCGACAATAGCAATTTAAGGGCAAAAGCCCATCAAACACTGGCGAAAATCGACCATTTACACCTGTGCATAGAAGCATACCTCGACAGCCATTTCCCCGGGACGGATTTATTCAGTAATCAAAATAGAGGTGCTAATCAGGTATTCAGAAGAAATGGATATCTGTTTCCATTTGGTAAGCCAGTAATTTGGGGCATTATATTCCAAATGATACGAAGTTAATGTCCTACATCTTTTCATTGCAAACAAATAAGACGAGCATTTACAAGCCCATTCCTTTACTCTTGTCTTCTAGCTTTTCCTACAAGTATGGTGTAAATCATGCTCCAACCATATTGTCTTCCTGCAGTTGCAGAAGGAGCATAGAATGTAGCGCTTTATGCTTAAGTCAAAACCTTAAAACCAAGTAGTAAAACATGAACAAGACCAGTTAAAGTGGTGCAAACCAACTTTCAACCTATGGAGAGACCATAGATCTATTAACCTGAAAATTTAGGTATCTTAACTTCCAAAAGAATTGGAACCCTGCTCAAGTAATAAACTCAAGTAATAAACAAGAACCGAGAGTATCCATGAGCATTTATTAATAAGAAATGAATTCTCTAAGGTTCCCCCAATTTCTAACTATTTGTTTCCTAGGAATACCCTATTAATTTGTGTGAAATAACTCAGAACATATAACAAAATAACACAGCCCTATATGTTTTATATGCAGTTAAATTGCAGTCTCATGACTTAATAATCAAGCATTATCACCACCTCAGAATTACTTAATACTGATACCTACAGTACCGGCCCACATCTAAAGCATGAAGAATCTAGCTAATGAGCTAATTCAAGGGGAAAATATTACACCCATTTGAGTTCAGAATCAGATCCTTTGATTCAATTATGAAAAAAATAAAAATAAAAAACAAACAAAGCTCTTAATTATATAAACTTTCATGAATTGAGAGGTAAATAGAAGGAAAAAAACGAACTTTTGGGCTTTGAAGTGGTGGACTACTTGATCGGAGAGTTTACATGTGATCGGCGGAGGATAAAGCAATACAAAGTTGTAGCCGCTGAGAAGTAGGGAGCTCCGAATCCAGGAGTAAACCCTAAAAGGAAGGAAGAGTTTTCTTTTTCTATACTTTTTCGTACGGAGTGTATCTTTTTCTTTCGGTGATATTACTTAAAAAATGAAACTCATATTTTCCGAATGATATTTACATGTATTAAAAACTTATGAGTGTCTTTTGAGACTATTTACGTAATTATGCGTAACACATCGTGTCAAAATATTAATTTTTTATATTAGTATATTAATTTTAATAATTTTTTATTTTTAAACAATGTTCAAAATATATTAAAAATTTTATTTAATTTATTTTAAATATAATTTATTTAACTCACAAATATATTTTTAAATTTAATATACAATATATTAAAATTGTTACAATGCGTTTGGATATTCGAATGCTAGTAGCCGAATTATTTTATAAAATTTTGCTCTCACCGTCATATGAATATTGTAACATAATTTTTCGTCCAATTTTTTTTTTCTTTCGATGATATTATTTAAAAAAATATAGTAATCATATCACTAATATAGATCCGGTTAGCATAAATTTTATTTTTTAAGACGTTGGTTAATTATTGTAACGTCGAATCTTGACACGCAGTATAACTTTGCGCTCAAGATTCTATTGACCAATTAACCAACTTAATCAAAAATAAATTTTATGCTAACCATTTTCCACCAATATAGTGTTAATTGGTCCCCAAATCTTTTTTTGTTTGTTTTTTTTTCTTATCTTTTCCTTGCTAATTCAAAGAGAGAGATTTATATTTAAAAGTATAAATTAAAAAAAATAATGTTAATATCATGTAAAAAAAAGGTTATATAATATGTGATTTTTTTTTATGTGATACCTAAAATTAAAATTGGTACCTTTTACTTACCTTCAAAAGAAGGAGGAGGAGAAACAAATGGATAAAGTAAAGACAAGAAGCAATCTTGAGATTCCTGGTAAACCTAAATCATCTCACTGTATTCTTCATCCTGCTTATTTGGTATTTACCTTTTTTCCACACTAAATGTTTGTATTCTGCAGAACTCAGCTGAAATTGTGTATGTTGAATATTTTGATCTCTCTTAAATGGGACGTGATTTGTGAAGTCAATTTGTTCACTCTTAAAACACTAACAAAAAACAGAGTATGCACATTATATGTATACTAAGCAAGTGTTTTGACAAAAATTATGATATTTGGTTATTTTGCGATCAGTAGCAATCTTTGTTTTATTGACCATTTTCGAGATGGGTGTTGCTTTTCTCTGTATGGTTTTGTTTTATGTTGTGGTTATTAAGATTTCAAAAAAAAAATGTTGTAGATGCCATTCGAACCCATGATTTTAGCTCTTCTTGGAGGTTTCATTTCTTTTCTTATGAATTTATTGAATGATGCTTAAAATGGTTTAAATGCTTTTTGTGAGAAATTAAGTGTAGAACTAATTATGGATTTAAAGATGTTTTATGAGGTAAATGACAACATTGAAATAGTAGGAATATGGGAAAAGATTGGATGTTTGCATATATTGAACACAAGAATTCTGTTGTGCATATATGCTAAGACCATGTCCTTTATTCAAAATTTTATATTACTATATTCTCATGAATTATAATTCCAAAATTATTAATCCTATGATTAAATAGTCTTAGTCACATATTTGTTTTTATAGGATTATTCATGGGATAATTTAAAATAATCTCATGTTATGTTTGTTTTGTTTAAAATTATTTAAATGATTCATTTGAACTATCATACCCTTCCTATTAATAACAAAGATATCATATTTTCATTGGTTTTAAATATAAATAGATAAGATAAGATATATCGGTCTTTTTAAAAAAAGTTAAATGTTAATTTTGTCCACAAATTTTTAGCCCCCAAATGGTAAGGATTATAATACCTCGTTAAACATGGTATTAAATAGTCCCCTTTCAAGTCATTTTAATATTCCCAAGTCTATTTTTAAGTGAGTAACTTTTGAATGGATGCATAAAATTTATTTGTATTGCAGTAGCTAGTAATAGGATTTGGGAGTTTGTGGTTGTTATGTACCATATTGGACAATGCTCAAGTTTATTATGATTATCAAAAGAACAATGTCAATCTTTATTGTCACTTGTCAGTTTAAGTGAGCGACTAACATACTCTGATGAGCACGATATCTCTTGGATGCTATTCTCCCTACTTGAAATGTCTACATATTGATTCTGAAATTTTGGTCCTTCATTGTAGGAGGGGAAGTGGTCTATTAAGAGCAATGTAGATGGCAGTGAATTGAATTCTTCTCCCACAAATAACAACAAAAGTGGAACCCGACTTATTAGGGCCATCCAATCTATCCAAATCAAATTAGATGAAAGAATTAAAGAGTTAAGGAAAGATTTTCCAATGAAATTACTATTTTTTTTCTTGGTGGGCTTTTACTGCTCAACCGCCTTTTGCAACTGTTATAGGGCAAACAGGTGACTGGGATATTCTGTCTGCTGCTTTGGCTGTGGCTGTAGTGGAGGGGATTGGTGCTCTCATGTATAGAGCTTCTCTTCCGTTATTTGATAAAGTAAGGAACCTGATCACCATGTTCAATTATTGGAAAGCCGGCCTTTCACTTGGTCTCTTCCTAGGAAGATTCATTTAAGTATGAGATGGATAGCATTCTTGGGTTATGGAACCCTTCAATTTCAAATAGATTTGTTCCACATATTCTGGTAAATCTGCTGGTCTCAATATGTTTGACTGATTTTTTTATGTACAAGTATATTAAGTGTTCATCATGGTCAAGAATCCATTGCAGGTGTTAAACCAATCCAGGTTGTTAAAAGCCCTTTAAGTACAAGGAAACGACCAGAAAGGTTGTCCGACAGGGTAATAATAAAGATATGATGACTTCTATTTATGTGGCCCTGGGCATAGTGGAGTCCCAAGAGCTCGAGACTAAACGAACTTGTTAGCAGTTTTAGCTTGCTTGGATTTGTTTCAGTTCTCTAAAAGGACCGGCTTAGCCTTGTCAACAGCATTTGCGAAGGAGATAGTTATCCTAGTTCTCTTTGGAAAATGCCAGAATTAAGATAACTTGGGAAGTTGGGATGCTTGGAAAAAAAGGTTACATCTGTCTATCTATCTCGCACTATGTTTAAAATGATTGTTATGGTAAGATTCTGTTTCATTTGATTGGACAGGAATTGACTAAAAAAATCTGGAATTTTGATACTCCCTTCGTCTGGAAACGAGAGTCCTACTTTCTTTCTTCCTTCTTGTTTTTTGGAAAAAAGATAGACAACAAAAGGAAGTAGGACTCATTCCAGACAGAGGGAGTACTTAATTTATAGGTAAAACTCCATGGACTTCATGCAGTACTATATGGTAGTTTTTGGGGTTGTCCTTTATTTGACGTTAACTTCCTTTGAAACTTTATTGCTGCCCAAGCTAGTAGTAACTCTGGATTAAGAGTTATCTGTGATAGATATGGAAGCCCTACCATGGGATTTGCTTGATATCAGATATTATTACCATTTATGTTGAATAAGTTTGCAACTGAATAATTACTAATCTTTGTCTGCTTCAAAGTACGTTATTTACAAAGACCATCGAGTCAATGTTGAGAAACTAAAGTGCAGATAGCCCTACCATGGAATCTGATTGATAATAGATAATATTACCGCTTATGTTGAATTTGTTTGCAACTGAATAATTACTAATCTTTGTCTGCTAAAAAGTATGTTATTTACAAAGACCATCAAGTCAACCTTGAGAAAGTAAAGTGCAGATAGCTCAGACCTACACCAGACTTCTCATAACATATGCTTAGGCGGTTGGAGTGACAGGCATGTCCTCGAGATTCTAAATGCCACTAAAATATATCAGCACTTAATCAGTCAAGAAGACATTTTCTTTTCCTTTTGATTTTGTTGTGAATGTCTGGTCTTGTATGCGCCAGCAAACAGGCTGTTTTAAAGATGTTCCTAAGGAGGCCTATCTAATTCATCGTTTAATTTAGTTATGGTTTATGTTGATAGTATTTAATTTGTTACAGAATCATCTTGTTTTTCAATAATTTATTTTCTACCAGTGCGCCATCCTTGCTGCCAGTAATCTGTACGCTCTTCCGGAGCTGATGCAGCTGCTGCTGACTTGAGATTTCTTCCATCTCCATTGTTGATTTATGACAAGCCTTTACAACAAAGCTAGTGAGTCATGGCAATCCTTATTGATACTTTATAAAGGATCTACATATGCATTGTTAGAGAGTAGTTCTAGATATTGCAGTATAGTAGGGTGCCAAGCGCCACTTTATAGATCCAGCCAGCCAGCCAGCGAGTGGTTTTGGTATGTTAAGGGTGAAGTCAAAATATGGGGGTTCAATATATATTGTAGAGGGCCAACCAAGTACTCATCCAAATGTCTGTCAGCACCGAGTCTCTGCCACGAGTACTGTAGTTTGCAGTAAGTTTAGTGTGAATTTTGAGTCAGCCAACAGGCCCAACACTTCTTTGGGGGTGAGTGCCTGTCAATAGCTAGCAGGTGTTTATTAAGGGTACATTTCCCTTTCTTTATTCTTTTTTTTTGGGTTACAAGAGATGGTGTATATATCCCATTGTATTCAGAATCATTACAGAAATAGAATATACTGTCATTTTCACACTTTGATTTTGTTTGTTCTTATTCTTTACATTCCTGCATAAAAATGTTTTTATTTGCTGAGTTGCAATACATAGAAAAAGGATGCATTGTTAATTTCACTTGGCAATATGAAACTCATTCTGAAGCATACAAGTTATACAATAATATACATACAAGAAATAACTTATCACACTACATTCGGTACATTATTTTACGTGTCTAATCAGTTTGCAACTCAATCTACTGGCTCTTTGGGATATGTACTATTCTCAGGTATTGTGATTTCGCATTCTAATTAAGAATCAATGTCAGGGGCCTGGATACGCATGTAGGCTCATTATACGCTTGTCAACAACAGGAGATCCGACAGTAAAATGATAAAGGCTCTGATAGTTTGAATCTCTCAATCCAAGAACTTCATGCACTGAAAAAGATGATCGACAGAAAATAATTTAGTAGCTGCACACTTGTACTAAGATTTGAGAATGGAAGACATTCAATAACTATACATCATCACACACACATCAAAGAAGATGGAAATATATTTTCCTTATAATCTTAAGTTATCTGGCCATATATGGTTATATGGTTCTTGTATATATATATATATAGCAAAGAATGTAAAGAATTTTCTGACAATTCCAAAATAGTTGGAAAGTTGAAAAAATTCAGGAACTGGGGGTATAGGTATGTTGTCATTATGTTTAGTCTACAAGTAATTCCAGAATTTATGAGGTGACAAGAATGATGGAAAAAATCAACCTTCTGTATGGTTCTTATTTTTTTCAAAATAACTAATTTGCATGAATCATGTATTTGCGCTGTCTCACTTGTCTCACCCCGATGATCACTTAAAGCAACTCTATTTGTGCTACTATATTAGAGATTATGGACTACAACCTTCATATTATTTGCTATTGGAAAATGTAAAATTTATTCAGAAAGGGTAATCATATTGGCCATAAAAAGTGATTGAAGTAATACACAGATTAAAATGGTCGAAGGTGAATTCCTATGAGATTGAAGGCCTGTCCTTGAGCATGTTTACTAAATTTTGTGAAGACTGATAAGTTCTCTTTTACATGCTTAGCACTTGAATTAGTGTATAAAATATAATTAGGAAAGGAAAAGAAAAGAAAAGTAATTAAAAGAATATTCCCATACAGGAAACTATTACTCATGAAAAATAGGCAAGTATCAGGATTTATCTTCAATCAGTTCATCCTAAATATGACAACTTTTTTAAACATGATTAACAAGATCAAGAATACCAATAGATATCTATCATTCTATCTCCACAGTAGTCATCTAGAGTTTAATATGAATCAGTATAATATGGAAAATTTAGTAATCAACAGTAACATACAAGACCAAAATATATCTTAAAAGACCTATATACCGTAACTATGTGTTATGCCGATTATAATTGATTGATAATGATATTGTTAGAAAATATGGCAACTAGTTATCAACCATTAGGGAAAAACATCAGTATTGAACAGAACCTACTGGATAGAATTATTTACAATAGCTAAAAATTAGGAAATCCAGTAAGTACTGTATAGCAGTCGTAGTGAAAAGGAGTTATAGAGGTTTTTCTTACAGCTTAATTGAAGAGTTATTTTGCATATCTTCCATTGTTTTCTGCAACTCGTTGTTTTTTTTTTTTTTCTTTTCTTTCTGGGGAGGTGGGGGCTGTGAGAAGAATGTTCAGAGAGGGAACATAAGCAAGTGCTGCCCGATGATCTAAAATAACTCCAGCAGTGTAACCTATAGATGTAACTATGTATTAACATCAATTTTGTGCATTTTAGCTCCCAGCTGGTCACTTTGCATTGAAATTTACAAGTAAATGTGAAGATAGCCAGTCTAAGACTGCATGTTTTCTGAGTCGTTAGCTATTGTGCTCCTTGGATTCAGCTTTTAATTTTTTTAATAACCCATGGTTTTGTCATATGTCAAAAGGTAAAGCTTTATGGTCGGCTTCACCCACGAAGAGTCTTACACTCTTAGTTTGGTCAGTGAAATGATATCTTCTATTGTTAGCATTTGCTCTTTCTAATAATTCTCTCCATATTGGTACTAAATTAAATCAGATCTTACTTTATAAGGTAATCTAATTTCTTTAGTGTGTTTTATTGGGAAAATAGGGTTGTCCATAATTTCTTTATATTCATTTTAGCTCAATCCCTATGAAAATATAATGCACACAAAGTTTACATAGATATCACCACTTCACCAGTAGAACTCCATATCTCAACATGGAAACTAAAAAGTATCCTTATATATGACACTCTAGAATTCTGGACAGAAGAAGGTGAAAATTGACATACCAGGATCATCAAAGAAACAACCTATTCCGTAGCAGAGATGCCAACTGCATGCGCTTCAAGGTACAAAACCTGGCCAAGAACCCCCGTCTCCCAAAATAACCGAGGATACATCCACACCCCCTTGTTCTGCAAGGTTGGCTCAAGATGAGCGACCATACCTAGACTGAAGCAGCCATCACTAGCAATGTCCTGCATAAGGAACACGACCTTTTAGCAAGAAGTAGCGTCATTAGTGTAGGTCCCTTGTTGGCACTCTTGTAGGCCTCTTCTATAGCGCTGGCTGAAGCCAAGGATAGCCCCCTCCCAGACAGCCATTTTCTGCTTGTCTTCTGGAATTTCACGTGTGGGTTACCTAGTTCTGATCACGCATGCTCCAGTGAGTTTGTTTTTTATGACAAGCAGAAAACTATGTGTCACTTTTATTTCTGACTGAAGCAAACGTGGCAATTAATATGGAGAATGGAGATACTGAAATCCCTATGATTATGGTATTAACAGTAGCAAAAGGTAATGTACGAATAGTAGAGGCATCATTGTGGCAGTGGCAGTGGCAGTAGCAGTAGCAATAAAGACTCGATAGGTAGGAGTGGTGATGTTGATGATGATATACCTGACAACAATAATTGGTAATGGTGGTGGTTTTGTTCTGGACCTCTGGTGGTCTTACCATGACATTTGCAGAAGCAATTTCAACTATACCATAAACTTACGTGGTATTGGCATTCATGGTAGTATGATCTGGTAATGTCTAAAGCGATCGGATCATACCGTGAAGACGACAAAGATAGTGATGATGTAATGCCTGATGGTCATGGCAAATGGGCTAGGCAGGTTCTCATGATGCTTAATAGCTTTAATGTCCTTTTGAGAGAATTTATGTGTATTTGGTACTCCAGTTTCCCTTCTTCACTCACATTTAGTTCAAACAAGAGGCTTTGAAACAGTAGATCATTTTTGAGTTTTTCACCTTAAAATTCTTCTAAAAGTAACAGTCATTGTGTCCTAACGTTTAATATTAGGTAATTCAATACTTAAAAATTTATGACCTACAAGCATACCCAAGTTTTATAAGCCTTAATAAGCATATAGAATCTGCAATGGTCAAAAAATCATTGTACACACATACCTGATCGCACGAAAGGCGTTTAGCAAGCACTTGACAATCAATTCTTGCAAGCTCATATAAAGGTAATTCATCCGGACAACCCTCTGGTTTCTCCCACTTAAATTCAGACCTTGTAGCTCTCTTGAGATCGCTAAACTGATCCTTATTCCTCACTAAAAGTACAAACCCTTGGCAACCCCACAACCCTATGAATAAATAACGCAGCATGCACTTCAGAATCCCAAGAAAGAGCTCGATATGGCAATGCCAACTGTCTCCTTTGTTTCTCTCCACTTACTGAACCTGAAGGCATACAATGTAAAAGAATCTGATAAAATGTTTCTCTCTCCATTACAGTAACTCCATCCATATCAACTGCACTCCTACGCTTCCTAACAACTTCATGTAAACTTAGGCCCTTATATGAACTTTCACTAAACACCCCACTACTCACAAACGGATCAATTATGAATTTATTTTGCACAGTTAAAGGCTTTTTAACTGCCTCAGCTGTTCTGTAAATAATGTCCCAAACAACATGCTCTTTACTAAGTAAATTAGGCTTTCCTTTCCACTCCAACTCCAAAAACCCTGAAATGACGGAACTCAAACCCTTATAATCCACATCAAGTTCACCAATTCTACTAGGAAACACAAGAAGAACACAATCAGGATGCTCAAACTCAATCTCAGGAAACTTTCCTTTAACTGGCCTAGACGGAATTTTCATCTCTTGACAAACTTCAAGTCCCATTAGCTTCTCAATATCCAAAAATCCTAACCCATCTAAAATCTTAACATCCCATCCAAGTCCAGCAGCTGCCATTGACACCGCGGCAATGGCATGTCCCACGTCATGATTGCAATATCTAAACGCCCTTTCACCATATTTCCAAGCTTCCCGCCAAAAAATGGAAGAAAGCCCAATAAGGAATGAACCAGATGGAAAAAATTTCTCGAAAAATCCAGATGGAATTTGGGTCCTAAGCTCCAAAGAATGCTCTTTCGGGGCATAATGAGCTACAAAAGATGAACTGCAAACGGATTCAATTGGTGGGGAAATAATATAAGCTTCAGTTGGGTGTAAATTGCCACTGCTAGGGTTTACCCGAAGTGACCATGTTGAAAACCCAGTAGTTTTCCAGGCTGAAAGTGAGACAGAATCATAGAGGAGCTGAGAAATGGTGGATTTGGAGACGGGTTTTGGAGAGGAGAGAGAATTGAAGACAGAGGAGTACAGAGGAGAGTCGGGAATAGCAGGGAGGTGTACGAGAGGGAGGAGAGGGGAAGAAATGTAGCGGCGAAACGGGTCGGGTTGGTTGGCCCAGTCGAGACCGTGAGGGCCTCTGGCGTAATTGGTGAAGGAGTGTTTGGTTTGATTATGGTATTTTAGGACTTGGGTCAGCAAATTTTTTTCATGGTCTGATGAATCTTGTTTTGTTGAAGGTGATGGGGACGAAGAAATTGACATGGTGGAACACGGTGTTCTTTTTCCAGCGGATGGGAGGCGGCGGCGGCGGTGGTGGCGGTGGAGGGAGAGAGGGATTCTGGTGTGGAGGTGGAGCAGTGCCATTTGGTGATGCCTCGCCTCTCTAGAAAAAGAATGAGAAGTTTATGGAATGTTCCATACTTTCCATAGATCCTGGACCAAAATGTGGATGCAGTGTTTTGTTGGGCTGGATGAGTTCTATTATTTGGACACTTCATGTAATGGGCTATGTAGACATGTAGCCCGATGTAGGATTTGCTTTTAATTTTGAGTGTCTTTATTATGTTTTTCATTAAATAATACTACATTCGTTCTTAAAAGATTGTCGTTTAAGATTTTGGTATATGGATTAAAAAAGTATCATTTACCAAGTAAAATTTGTTTGAAATTCCATCACTTACCCCTTTATTGGAAGTTAAAAACTATTAATACAAGGGAGAGAATTTCTTGGGACAATGAGAGAAGGTAGGGGTAATATAGAAAAATAAATAATTTATTCTCCTTAAAAGTTGTAAACGAAAAACTTTTTGGAACAGATTTTTTCTTCTAAAACGACAATCTTTTAGGAACGGGGGGAGTACTATTTTGAATACTACCTCCGTTCCTAAAAGATTGTCGTTTAAGATTTTGGCACATGGATTAAGAATATATCATTTACCAAGTAAAATTTATTTAAAATTCCATCACTACCCCCTTTATGTGAAGTTGAAAACTATTAATACAAGGGAGATAATTTCTTAAGACAATGAGAGAAGGTGTGGGTAATATAAGAAAGTTAATAATTTATTCTTTTTGAAAGTTGTAAACGACAAATTTTTTGGAACAAAACGATAATTTTTTAGGAACGGGGGAGTAACTTTTAAGGAGGATGACCAGAGAGACATGGTTATATCCCAAGTCTATATAGATACATAGATAAAATAAGGTTGATATAGGTTTGTGTTGTGATATTTTACATTAATTTTATATTAGATAAATTCATATGGTGGAGTCTCAATCTAGTAGGTTAACCTCTTAGATAAGGAGGTGGTCCAACATTGTTATTGGACCAGTTGATGAATTGATGTGGAGATGAATCGTGCAATTTTGCTACAGATTTTGTTTTATCATACTGGATAAATGATCTGATTCATCATATAATAGACTATTAATTTGTCTCATGATTCACTTGATCTAACAATACGAATCATAATTCAAATTGACTTATTTCACAAAATAAAATAAAAAATCGTACAATTATTGTGACGCCCCCAAAAATAGGTATACATCACCCATCTTGAGTCGCTAGATACATGGTACATAATACAAATACAATCTTTAATATACAACAAGAGAGTTGTGAGTTTTAATACAAATATTGTATTCTAGACAATATCCACTCTCAGAATAAGTCTTCATTACATTTATTGTCACACTATTTAACAGGATAGTGAGGACTACTAATGTTATCATCTGGATCATCGAATCCTTTCCCCAGACTCGTTCCAAATTATATTCTCATTTCACAAGAAAACGGTGAAGAAGGAAAGGGTGAGCTCAAACTAGCCCAAGAAGAAATATTATGACTAAGATAATGCATAATAAATTATCACTAGTCTTCAACAATGTTAAACCGATAAAATACAATAGACATCAAGTTTAATCTGCAATGAAACAAGCAATCCATTAAAAGAGTCAAGTAGAGAATAAAATCTACTATCTTTTATTATTTAAAAAGTTTTTCATCACTTTTATCGATGAGACTCAGCTTAATAAATAATCCATATCATCAAATCATCCCTGCACTACGGCCAAGGATGTTTATTAGTATCACGACCATGAATTATCCATGCACTACGGGCCAAGGATATTCGTGTATTCATAAACGGTCTTGATCATGCCATAAAATAATTCATCTTTGCACCCTTGGTCGAAGAGAATCCATAGCCATAATCATATAAAAAACTGTCCATCAATGCATTACGGGCCAATGAGGACTTTTTTCACATCATTTGTAATATTACGGTCATGATTATACCGAATAATCCCTGGTCATAATCATACCAAGTCCATCTATGCATTACAGTACGATAACTTTCAACATAATATAAACATGAGGATGATGACAATGACATAATAATTCAATAAAACAAGTTCAAGAATTAATTTATCCAGAACTAATAACGTCCAAATTGTCAACATGATACTTTCAGTAAAGTAAAATTCAAGAATGCTCGTAAGAATATTTTTATGAAAAGATATCGGATGAAGCACAAATATCAAGGATATTCCACTAATTTCATGGAGTATAAAAGTCAAAACTTTAACCAATCGAGTATAATAAAGAATGGAATAACAAAAGAAATCACCGTGCATGCGATAAACCGCATGCATGTTATTCCAACAAAATAATAAATAACGAAACCAAAGTCATGCGCATGCAGACGGGATGATATTCCAATGTAATAATAAATAACGGAACCAGGTCAGGCAAAATTTGTACCGATAGGATATTCCAATGAATAATAAATAACGGAATCAGTCATGCGTAAGCCTTACGTACCGAGATATTTCGACGTAATAATAAAGAATGGAACAACAACAAATTCACCATGCATACGATGATCATGCATGTGTTATTCTAACAGAATAATAAATAATGGAACCATGTCACGTGTAAACGCACAGACAGGATATTCCGACAGAATAATAAAGAATGAAATAATAGAAAATTTTCACTATGTATGCGGTACTTCCCATATGCAGGTTATTCCAACATAATAATAAAGAATGAAAAACAGTCATGTACGTAACGCATGCATGTGATATTCGACGTAATAATAAAGAATGGAATAATAGAAGAATTTCACCATGTATGTGGTACTTCGAATATACAGGTTATTCCAACATAATAATAAAGAATGGAATAACAGAAGAATTTCACCATGTATGTGGTACTTTGCACATACAGGTTATTCCAACAGAATAATAAGAAATGTAATAACAAAATAATTTCACCAAGCATAGGGTAGTCCCCGTATACAGGTTATTTCAAAAATAATAAAGAATGGAATAACAGAAGTTCTCTTCATGAATGAATAGGAAAGAAATAATACCCCTTTACAGGTACAACAAATAATATTTATTACCTTTGAAAGAAGAGTACTCCGACTGGTAGGGCGAGGATATATTTGAAGAAAACTTGCACTATCTTCTACGCTCAAAACTTTCTTAAACTCTAAAAAAATACGCTTAAGATTATAGAAGAATAATTCTCTCTATAGTTTCTTTCTCTAGAGTTTTAATGAATTCGTAAGAAATAATGAAGGAATGAGCTTTTATTTATAGAAGAATGGACTGCATGGTAACTAATTCATGAACGGTCTAGATTGATTTATTTTTAATCGGACAGTCCATATTTAAATCAAAATCTTTTAAATAAAATATAATATATTCTATTTATAATCTAATAAAATGAATAACTTTATAAAAGTATTCTGTTTTATATAAAAAGATTTTACTATGCAAAACACTATGCAGACACTATGCAACACTATGCATAATAAAATATAATATATTCTATTTATAGAATAACTTTATAAAAGTATTATGTTTTATATAAAAAGATTTTACTATGCAAAATACTATGCAGTACTATGCAACACTATGCATAATAAAATATAATATATTCTAATTATTGTCTAATAAAACAAATAACTTTATAAAAGTACTGCTTTTTATAAAAAAGATATTACTATGCAAAATACTATATAATATAATATAATATATTCTATTTATAGTCTAATAAAACGAATAACTTTATAAAAGTATTTTGTTTTATATAAAAAGCTTTTCTGTTTTATTACATTAATAATACTAATAAAATAAAACTGAGTGACTTATCACGTAAGCATCAATAATTAATCACGGTGTCTTACTTATCTTTACCAGCGTATTATTGTACTTTATTATGAGGAGTAGTTCAACAGTATTAACGGTAAAACTTTCGTTGTTATTTTCGTAAATATACTTTTATCGTTTTCTCATTCCGACATTAATTCTGTTGTGGGGTCCACCGATGATTGCGTCGTTGTACAAATATTCTCTGCTAAAACGAATATTCCTCGACTAATCGAATATAATACAACAACTTGCATACTTTGCAAAATTTATAAATACTACCCACAACTATAATATTATATCAAATCCACCCCATAATATTCAAAAAAATTATTTCAAGAAAATTAAATATTTATTCACAAAATCTGGGGTCTCACAATTATATTAATTTATGAAGTATTATTATTTAAAATATTATATTAAGTTTGTAAGACCCCGACTTTTATGAATAAAAATGAATTTTCTATAAATATCATTTTTTAATATTATGGAGTGAATTTGATATAATGTTATAGTTGTGGGTAATATTTAAAATATTTGCAAAGTACGTAAGTTGTTATATAATATTCGATTGGTCGGGGAATATTCGTTTTAACAGGGAATATTCGTACGACGACACAATCATTGGTGAACCCCACAACGAAAATTATTATCTGGATTGAGAAAACGATAAAAATATCTTTTATGAAATATAACTATAAGTTTTACCGTTAATCGTTGAAACACCCTTGATTAAAAGTACAATGTACGCGTGGTTGCATAAGAATAACACCACGATTGATTGATTGATGCTTACGTGAGAAGTCACTCAATTTTGATCAATTATTGCTACAATAATTGTTGCATAGTATCTCACGTTATTTGATTCAATTATTGCCGATATTTTATATATTATTATATCAATAATTGAGATGACAAAGTTATTAATATTATTATTTATAATATTAACGATGTCTAGAAGTTCTGCCAAGGAGAGGTTTGGTCACTTAATTGTGCGTCAATAGGAAGAAATCCTTATTGGAAAGCCCCCTCTTTTCTGGGAACGACCTGGTTGATTAATATTGTGAATTATAATAAAGGTGATAGGTTTTATTTTATTATTATTATAAATGTAATAAAAACAGAAAACTTTTATATAAAAAGTAATATTTTATAAAGTTATTTGTTTTATTAGACTATAAATAGAATATATAATATTATATTATGCATAGTGTTTTGCATAAAGGCTGCGTAGTGTTTGCAGATAGTAAAATCTTTTTATATAAAAAGAATACTTTTATAAAGTTATTTGTTTTATTAGACTATAAATAGAATATATAATATTCTATTATGTATAGTGTTTGCATAGTGTTTGCATAGTAAAATCTTTTTATATAAAACAGAATACTTTTATAAAGTTATTCGTTTTATTAGATTATAAATAGAATATATTATATTTTATTTAAAAGATTTTGTTTTATTATAATATTTTATTAATACTGCATAGTAAATCAATATGGACCGTCCATTTAAAAGTAAATCAATATGGACCGTTCATGAATTAGTTACTATTCAGTCCATTCTCCTATAAATAGAAGCTCATTCCTTCATTATTTCTTACGAATTCACTAATACTATAGAGAGAGAAAATATAAAGAGAAATAAGAAAAGTATTCTGCTACTTCACTACTCCTATATGCAGTTTCTTCTAAGGTAAGGGGTATTATTTCTTTTGTATTCATGAAGAGAACTTCTATTATTCCATTCTTTATTATTCTGTTTGAATAACCTGTATACGCGGACTACCCTATACTTGATGAAATTCTTATGTTATTCTATTCTTTATTATCATGTTGAATAACTTTATACATCACCAAGTACTGCATACATGGTGAAATTCATTGTTATTCCATTCTTTATTATTACATTTGGAATATCATCATGTCTGCATGCGTTCTGCATGACTGGTTCCGCTTTATTATTATTCTCACTGGAACATCCTGTCTGTGTTATTCTCATTGGAACATCTTGTCTATGCTGATTACGCATTTAATGACTTTTCATTCTTTATTATTATTAGAATAACTCGTCTGCATGCGATTATATCATCGATGCGTGGTGATTTCTTCATTATTCCATTCTTTATTATTCTATTGGAATAACCTGTCTATGTGGATTATCACATGCATGGTGAATGATCCTTTGTATTCATTCCTTATTAAATTGTGGAAATGATCAATCTAAGTGGATTACCGCATGGCGAACGAAAATCCATTTGCAGTTTCATATATTCTCTTATACTCAGTTGGTTAAAGATTTGACTTCTATACTCCATGAAATCAGTGGAATATTCTTGATATTTGCGCTTCATCCAGTATCTTTTCATGGAAATATTCTTCTGAGCATTCTTAAATTTTACCCCACAAAAAAGTATCATGTTGACAATTTGGACGTTTTTGGTTCCTGGAAAAATTAATTCTTGAACTTATTTTATTGAATTTTTATATCATTGTCATCATCCTCGTGTTTATATTATGTTGAAAGTCATATGTGGCCTGTTGTGAGACCCCAAATTTTATGAATAAAAGATTTAAATTTTCTTGAAATATTTCTTCAAAATTATGGTGTGGATTTGAGATAATATTATAGTTGTAGGTAATATTTATAAATTTTGATAAGTATGCAAGTTGTTGTATAATATTCGATTGGCCGTGAAATATTCGTTTTAACAGAGAATATTCGTACAACGACACAATCATTAGTGGACCCCACAACGAAATTATTGTCGGATTGAGAAAACGACAAAAATATTTTTATGAAAATAACGGCGAAAGTTTTACCGTTAAAAGCTGTTGAACTTCTCAGTAGTAAAAAATAAAGATGTCTGGCATGTTTGCATAGTAACACACGGTATTGTTTATTTATGCTTACATGAGAAGTCATTCAGTTTTGTTCAATTATTGTAAGACCCCAACTTTTATGAATAAAGATGAATTTTCTATAATTATTATTTTTGAATGAATTTGATATAATGTTATAGTTGTGGGTAATATTTAAAAATTTTACAAAGTATGCAAATTGTTTATAATATTCGATTGGTCGGAGAATATTCGTTTTAACAGGAAATATTCGATGACAAAGACAATCATTGGTGGACCCCTTGGCGAAAAAATTATTGTTTGGATTGAAAGCGACAAAAATATTTTATGAAAATAACGACGGAAGTTTTACCGTTAACTGTTGAAACACTCATTGTTAAAAGTACAGGAATACGCGTGGTTGCATAATAGCACACGGTATTGATTATTGATGCTTACGTGAGAAGTCACTCAGTTTTATTCAATTATTGCTTCAGTAATTGCTGCATAGTATCTTAATTTATTTGATTCAATTATTGTCAATATTTTATATATTATTAAATCAATAATTGAGATAACAAAGTTGTTAATATTATTATTTGCATTATTAACGATGTCTGAAGTTACGCGAGAGAGGTTTGGTCACCTAATTATGCTACCAATAAGCGAAATCCTTATTGAAAGCCCTTTTTCCGGAACGACTCAGTCGATTAATAGTGTGAATTATGATAATGATGATGAAGTTTTGTTTTATTAGTATTATTAATGTAATAAAATGAAAAAGTTTTTATATAAAATGTAATACTTTTATAAAGTTATTCGCTTTATTAGGCTAATAATAAAATCTTTTTATATAAAATGTAATACTTTTATAAAGTTATCTGCTTTATTAGACAATAATTAGAATATATTATATTTTATTATGCATAGTGTTTGTATAGTAAAATCTTTTTATATAAAATAAAATACTTTTATAAAGTTATTAATTTTATTAGATTATAAATAAAATATATTTATTTTATTGTAAACCAATATGGACCGTCTGCTTAAAAGTAAATCAATCTGACCGTTCATGGATTGGTTCTTATTCATCCATTCTTCTATAAATGAAGCTCATTCCTTCATTATTTCTTAGAATTCACCAAACTCTAGAGAGAGAATTGTAGAGAAGAATTCTTCTTCATAATCTTGAGCGTATTTCTTTAGCGTTTTAGAAAGCTTTGAGCGTGGTGCAAATTTCTTCAAGTATATCCCCACCCTCTTGTAGAAGTACTCTCTTTATAAGGTAAGGGGTATTATTTCTTTCGTATTCATGAAGAGAACTTTTGTTATTCCATTTTTTTTATTCTCACTGAATAACTCAGTATACGCTGGCCTACCCTATACTTGGTGAAATTCTTCATTATTTCATTCTTTATCATTATGTTAGAATAACTTTGCCTACATCAATACCGCATACATGGTGAAATTCTTCATTATTCCATTCTTTATTATTCTCACTGGAACATCCCGTCTGCAAGCGTTTACGCATGACTGGTTCCGATTATTTATTATTCATTGGAACATCCACATCCGTGCAATTTCACTTTGACTGGTTTCGTTATTTATTATTCTTTTGGAATATCCTGTCTGTGCATTTACGCATGACTTGGTTCCGTTATTAATTATTCTGTTGGAATAACCTGTCTGTGCGGTCTATCGCATGCCTGGTGATTTCTTTTGTTATTCCATTTTTATTATACTTAGTTGGTTAAAGTTTTGACTTCTATACTCCATGAAATTAGTGGAATATCCTTGATATTTGCACTTCATCCAGTATCTTTTCATGGGAATATTCTTCTGAGCATTCTTGAATTTTACTCTACAAAGAAGTATTATGTTGACAATTTGGACGTTATTAGTTCCTGGATAAATTAATTCTTGAACTTATTTTATTGAATTCTTATATCATTGTCATCATCCTCATGTTTATATTATATCGAAAGTCATCTGTGGCCTGTAGTGCATTGATGGACTTGGTATAATTATGACCAGGGATTAATCGGTATAACCATGACCGTAATGTTACAAATGATATGGTAAAAGTCATTATTGACCCGTAGTGCATTGATGGACAGTTATTGGCATGATCATGATCATTGATGAATACAGGAATATCCTTGTCCCGTAGTGCATAGATAATTTATGGTTGTGATACTAATGAATATCCTTGGCCGTAGAGCAGGGATGATGTGGTTTATTTATTAAGCTGAGTCCCAGCAATAAAAGTGATGAAAAACTTTTTAAATCATAAAAGATAGTAGATTTTATTCTCTACTTGACTCTTTTAATGGATTGCTTGTTCCACTGCAGTTAAACTTGATGTTTGTTATATTGTATCAGTTTAACACTATTGAAGGCTAAGGATAATTTATTCTGCATTATCTTAGTCATAATATTTCTTACTGGGCTAGTTGAGCTCACTTTCTTCTTTCACCGTTTTCTCTTGAAAATGAGAACGTGGCGGGACTAGTCGAGGAACGGAGTGATTATTCAGGATGATAGTATTAGTTGTCCTCACTATTACGTTAAATAAAGTGACAATAAATGTAATGAGGACTTATTCGAGAGTGGATATTGTCTAGAAGATAATATTTGTATTAAAACTCACAAATCTCTTGTTGTTGTATATTAAAGATTGTATTTGTATTCATCATGTATTTGGCGACTCGGAATAGGTGATGTATATCTATTTTGGGGTGTCACAGCATTTGGTATCAAAGCTTAGGATATGATCCTCGGTGAGATGTGAGACAAGAACTAGGAGGGGGGAGACGGAGAATTCCTTCGCTAGTATGACCTACCTAAGTTTATTTGGTATTTAATTGGTCGGTTAGAGTATAGGGATAATATGTGATATGTTAATTAATCCTTGTTTTGTGGCAGTATTTGAAAATGGCATCCGAGAATGTTGAGAACATCAATGGAGCATAGGAGACCGTTGAGTCTACACAGATCAATAATCAGGACAATGTGCATCAGAAAGGCGACAATCCTCATGCAAACAACAACACTGACCAAATGATGAACGATGGAATGTTCAGAGGCTTTTTGCAATTTATGCAGCATCAGGCAAGAGAGACTCCTATCCAAAATACAGGTGGAAACACTGGCAACTCTCGGACGGTCACCGCTAAACAGTTCAAGGAACTGGGACCACCAGAGTTTTTTGGAGAGCCAAAACCACTTAAGGCGGAGACATGGATAAAGCAGATATGCAAGATATTTGATATCTTGGGATGCTCCGAGGAGCAAAAGGTTCCCTTTGCCACCTTCATGTTGCGTGTAGAGATAGATTACTGGTGAGAATCTGTAAAATGTACTTAACCTGCCGCACTGAAGATGACTTGGGAGAAGTTCCAAGAATTGTTCAACGACAAGTACTTTCCCGAAAGTATTCGTCATATGAATCTGTAAAACATACTTAACCTGCCGCACTGTGTTTGTATTCAGATGTTGTTAATAGGGCTTAGTTATTGGAACGCGATAATGAGTCAACCCAACCAAAAGAGAGCGGTGGGAAAATGATAATACCATCGATAATACTTGATCATCGAGCGGTGGACAATAAGCGTGGAGGAATCAACATGCGTAAACGGTAATCACTTCGGTGGTAATCATGGCCAAAACAATAAGAATGGACATTTTAAGAAGAGGAGATTCAACAATGATGGAAAGACTTCAGCACCAGCACCCGTGGTTATGGAAGGAGAACGACCACTTATCATATGCTTCAAATGCGGAGGGGAAGGACACATCAGTCTAAACTGCGCGATGCCTTCCAAAGCATATTATAATTGTGGAAGAGAAGGTTGTTGCCTCTTTTTCAGTTCTGATAAAAGAGCTCTAACTCATGCAAGCATACATGTGTCAACAAGTAATACAGAGTAAGTAGAGTATCGATCCTACAGAGAAAGTTGTCAAATTTAAACTACTATGCATTAATTAACTCACTATATTCATATGCTTAAACTAACGACTAAAAATGGTGAATTAAACTAATTGAAAACAACAACTACAATAAGAATATTAATGGAATAAATCAAATTTGGAAATAATGGGATCCTAACTTCATTTAATATTTCATCCAATCGCCACTATCATGCAAGAAGTGTTCACATATCACAGGAAAATAGTCAAGAGCACTAACAGAGTTATAGCCATTTTTAGTGCACTATAACCTACTTACACAGCATCCACAGATGATAGACTCCATGTAATCATCAATACAACCAAAATCACTATATGTCTATGTGAAATTGCAATTATACTGAATTTAAGCACGAGCCCTTACTCTAACTCATACGGTGAAACAATAAATGTCTATCTGGTTCACAAAATATGCAAGCCATATAAAGCAGCCCCATATTCGCATGCTATCGTGATTACAATCCATACTCGCATGTTCATTGTCAATTCCATACAAGTACTGAAACGAATGGTGATCAGGCATTCATACATATAAAACAATCACGTTAGAATTCCCATATGATATGCAAAACAGCCCTAGCATTCAAGCATGCAACCAAACTACATATTAAAATCCGTTAGAATCCCATAATGGAGTTTAGTTCATAGCTAAACCAAAAGCCATTATGGGATCAATGCTAAACATGCTTACAAAGCAAACAATTGAAAGACGAGAGATAGAACGATCAAACCCAATTGCTGAATATAAACCAATGATAATATTCAAATCCTTATAATATTCCAGCAAAATGAAATACTAATCCACCGTGATAGAGAATCCCAAGAAGAATTGGAGAAGTAGATGTTTTGGCTTCGTTCTACGTTGGAATTTCGTTCATAGTGTAAACCCTGGTTTCTATGATAGAAAAATGATAAAAAGTATCAATCCTCTGTCTGACACCAGTTAGAATCGTTTTTAATCCAATTACAACTCATTTAATTAAAAATTAAAATAAATCAAATACACAGCTTCAGCATCGCGCGCGGCCGCGCGGCCCTCAAGTATGTTCCTCATGCGGGCGCGAGACTTGCAGAATGTCATGCTCTCGATCCGAGTACTCGCATGGTATACGCGCTCGAGGTATTATTATGTCGGCATGGTCATGGCCACTGCAATCTGCAGATTCTGGTTTTGGTTCGATTACATAAATCATCTGCTGCTTCATTTTGTTCATTCATGCTTAATCCTCTTCCATGCTTGATCTACTTGTTCCATTGTACCTTTATGCCATGCATATCCCCGCTTGTGCCTTACCTTCACGCATCCATTAGCCTCGTGCCATCTAATACCACCAAATTAGGCCGATTCCTGCACTTATTCATAAAAAGGAGTTTTAAGTAAATGCAATGCAAACTATCATGAAATGCAACTAAAACACAATAAAATGTACTTGAGATAAACATAGTTCATGTGAATTGGTATTTAATAAGTAGGTATAAATATCACTTATCAAATACCCCCAAACTTGAACTGTTGTTTGCCCTCAAGCATTGCATGTTAATGAACAATGAATACGTTGCTACGATACTATGCAACTAATCTACGATGCAACCTAGTCTCACATAGTTCCAACCATAACAGAATTCCAGTTCAATTTGCCTCAGTGAATTATCCAGATCTAAGAATACAATTTTAAACCAAACTATAGGCATAATGTCATACACTCAGATAATTCGTATATGCTATAGAGATGTTATGTGTGTGTATGGTGTTCACCAAAACTTGATCTAAGCAAAGAATACATATGCTACATTGCTCCAAACAGAAAATTATAGTCTAAATCAAGACTCATGTATACTCATGCCACACAGACTGTTTCAACATATCAACACAAACTAAGGTTCAACAATGGGCTTATTGCTTTATTGCTACTCATGAGGGCGATTTACGCACTTTTTCGCGGTGTTTATTGCTATTTTTCTTTTCTTTTCTCTTTTTCCCTTTTTTTTCACATGATTGTGCAATGTCTTAATCCATTAGGCACACTGCTACCCCTTAGCGAGCTTTCAACTAACGACTCCCAGACCATGAAAGACCTTAGGGCGTTAGGTGTAGAGAAAATCCCCTCATGACTTACTCAAGTAGTCGTATTCCCAAAAAAAGACTAATACGTTATTGCTATTCATTTTTTATACATAAGCGTACCCATGTTTTTCCAAAGTTTGCATGTCAATGTTTCATACGGTCTTAAGATCACTTTTCACATATTTCTTTTTTTTAAACTACATTTGCTATCAAGCAAAGCAACACATACCTCTTATACATACAAGTGATTGTGAACACATTTGTGCAAACCGAAGGCATTTAAACAGCAACATGAATTTCATCG
Organism: Panax ginseng; assembly: GCA_020205605.1. Lineage (NCBI taxonomy): Eukaryota > Viridiplantae > Streptophyta > Magnoliopsida > Apiales > Araliaceae > Panax > Panax ginseng. The sequence continues at coordinate 147,621,298 of CM035133.1, forward strand.
TGTAAAACCTTATAACTACGTTCATGTTATCCAATATACTCTAGAATCCTTCACAATTCACTATCATCATTGGCTAGGCAAGAATTTCTATAAAGCAAGAATTTGTGTGAGACATGCAACTAAAACATACTAACACAAGCAATCATGACTAAAAATTAAAAAAAATTAGCAAAATTTTGTAAAAATTTTATAAATATGCACAATTTAACTAAACATGCAAAAACAAAATGAACTAAATGAAACTATACTACTACCCCCAATTCCCCCAAACTTATAATATTCAATGCCTTATTGAATGAAGGTAAAGGGTACAAAAAACTCCCCTAATGATTGGCTTGACCACCCTCCTCGGGTGGTGAATTTGATGGTGGATACGGCACTGCAGTCCCAAACTGAGGCCACTCTAGCATTGTTCCTTGCTGCGCGAAGGCTTCGGCCAAGGCCTTTGTGAGTCCCGTAGCAAACGTTCCAAAATTATCATACATGGCGTCGAATTTTTGCTCCAACCTTCGGAGCTGTCGATCGCTAGGAACAGTGTGTGCTCGGGTGGATGGGCCTGCCTCATCTGTCTGAGGGGGCTGCTGGGATGGCTCTAAGAAAGTTGGCTGGATGATAAAGCCTAATCCTCGCGGGTGCGGTTCACCACTCGTCCAATCCTTGAACTTGGCGATTGTGGCAGGAGTGATGTCATGGCTCGGGTTCTGCATTTGCTCGTCATGCCACGGTACTCCTTGTTGGGTACAAAGCATGGCTACCACAGATGCATGCGGAATACTCCCATTCATGTTCCCCCGCCAATAACGCAGCATGTTCTTATGAATGAGGTGGCTGACGTCAATATACTTGCCTTTGATAATGCCCCATAAAATGATAGCCCGCTCAGTGGTTACTTCATGCTTATGAGGGGACGGAATTTATTTGGCACATATAAATAGATTCCATGCTTGGGCATAACGATTCAAGGCGGATGCTGGAAAAGATTTTGGCTCAATCTTCCCTGCCTTATAATTCCATTTGGTTCCCGGGATGTACAATTCCGAAACCACTACGTCCAAGTCCGTCATCAAATGTGCACCTGTGACCCAATTCGCAGACCCAGTCGGTGGTGTATCAGTTATCCCAAATGTTGCTCTGATGGCTGGGGGGAAAAAATCCACTTGTACTCCTCGAACCAGCGTTATCCCTCATTTCATCTCCATCTCCTTCGCATTCGCGTAAAACTCCCGAACAACTGTAAGACCCTAACTTATTATAAATAAAATTGAATTTTTCCTCTATTCATTATTCTAAATTAATAAGGTGTTAATTTGATATAATGCTTTGGTTATGGGTGAAATGTGCAAATTTTGCAAAATAAACAAGTGGTTATAAAATATTCATTTCTGTCGGAGAATATTCGTTTGGTCGTGGAATATTCTTTTTATCGGGGAATATTCGTACGACGGCGCAATTATTTGTGGTCCCCATAACGGAAAATGGTTGGATGAAGGAAAACGACAAAGTATGAGTTTTATAAATAACGACGTGGTTATTCTGAAGTAACACTTGTTGGAATATCGATGGTTAAAATACTGATGTCGTGTGGTGGCACAAGAAGCATACCAGTATTACCATGAAGATTGTTGAATTATTGATTCGTGATGCGTGAAGGCACTACTCAATAATTGTTACGATGAGTTCTTCGCTCAATATTTTATTTTATTGATTCAATAATTGTCATATTGATAGTTTATATTATTGTTATTTCAATAATTGTCACTTTGCACGATTTCCCATTAACGGATCAATAATTCATATTATTTGAATAATATTATTAGATAAACATTCACCGACAATGTCTAGAAAGTTCTCATCGAGGAGGTTTGGTCACCGATTGCATGCCGCAGAGTGAGAAATCCTTATTGGAAAGCCCCCCTCTTTCACAGGAGCGGCTACCGATTGTCATAATTGTGATTCTGTAATATTATTTATGAATAATTAGTTATTGATTTATATGATAAGGAAATATTTATTTGATGCGGATATAAATGATGGATTTATTTATTTTATGTGGTTATAATTGAAGGAATTAATGTTGAGGTATTTTATCAGTATTTTTGTTTAAATGGAGGTATTAAAAATTATATCAGTATTTTTACGATATATTACGTGAGTTATAATTTTTAATCCGACCGTTGGATCGTTGTGATTATTGGATATATTATACATATATAAGTTGAGTATATGTCTACAAGTTTTGAACCGTTAAAAATTAACGTATGATTTGTTATGAATTTTAAGAGGTGAATGATTCAGAAATTAGGTTTATAAATGATTTTGGTGGAAAATTCTAGAATTGAGTGGGCCCCACTTGTGGTTGGTGAAGAAATGTGCTGAATTTTATTTCAAATGTGATGGATGGCAACAGTAGTAAGTAAAACCATCAGGTAGCAGGTCAAGTCTACTTCGGCGTACTAACATTTTCCTATAAATAGAGAGCTAAGTTAGAATTGAAAATCACACCAGAAACAAGTTTTCTCTCTTTTTCTCTCTATATTATCGAGCGTATTTTGTGAGTATTTAGATATTTTGAGAGTTGTTGTTCGAAGATGAGTTTCATTCAACATCATATCCGAGATATTTCATTCCGGAAATCTTTGCTTTTTGAGGTAAGGGATGTTATTTTCTTCATATATGATATTATTTCTTTCAATATCATTATCTTAAGTATTGATCTGAACTTTTAATCAAATTTGGAATTTTTTGTGTGGGGTTACTATTCATGTATACTGCCTTATTCACGTATCGACACTTATTCACGAATCATTTACATTATTCACCGAAAATGAAATTTTCTTCTTTTGTCCAAGATGTCTATTATGGTTACTATCTTTGATTGTATCCATGTTTTGGTCTTTATTTTTGAATGCTACTTCAAAATTGGTTATTATGAAGTATTATTGATCTTGGATAAACCGTGTACTGATTCCCTAATATATCATCCCTTCTTCATCTCAATTGGATTCGTTTTCTTTAAAATATTTTTCATCATCCTCAATCCTAAATGATGATATTACTAAATATCTTTGGCCTGTAGTGTAAAGATGAATGATTAATTGATGAATATCTTTGGCCCGTAGTGCAAAGATGAACAGGTGTTGAGATGAACATGATCAACTGGTGATATAAATGAATATCTTTGGCCTGTAGTGAAAAGATGAATTTTGATTAAAGATGTATATTGATTGTTATTCTGAGGATAAAATATTGATGATGGACTTTTAAATCTTAGAAGATAGTAGAACTCATTCTCTACTTGACTCTTCTAATGGATTGTTGTTTCCGTTGCAGAATATTGATCTAAAACTTGTTGTCTATTATATTCTATCAGATTTTTTCCTGTTGAGGACTAACGATAATTTGTTGTATATTATCTTAGTCATAATATTCTTTACTAGGCTAGTTGAGCTCACCCTTTTTCTTTTTGTTCTATTTTTCTTCTCGGGAGGTGAGAACATAAAGCGAGGATCTAAATCGAAGGTATGAAGTGATGGTTCTAGAAAGATGTTTTAGCAGTCCTCACTATTTCTATAAAATAGTCTTTGAATAATTGTAATGAGAACTTATTTGAGTGTGGATATTGTCTAGAAGATAATATTTGTATTTAAACTCACAGTATGTGTTGTCATATTTTGTACGACAATTGTTGTGTTATTGAAGTTGTAGTTTCTTTTACATCTTTATCGTAACGCCAAGATCTTTCTCCACGTCCCAATCACGAAAAGACGTCTCCGATCCTGCAGACAAGAAACACTACAAACACCACAAGCTTGACGGCTGGACCGTCGGGGGATAGCTCAGGCGTAAGAGTAAGTATGTCTGTTCACAAGGTTAACTCAAGAGGATGATAAAATCTAGTGTGATGAGATATATTATTATTTTTAGTCGTGTGTGTGAATATATGAAATACATACCTCCTTGTGAAGACTTACTCGGTAAGATATAATATGTTCGCCTGGAATACTGTGCCACCCACTACCATCTGACATATCCCCTTGATATGATGGATTCTGCCGACTGCATGAAGCTTATCCACCGCTACTTTTGCTCACACCGCCGTGGTAAGCTATAATCCCATCCACATTAATGCATGGTAGGTATTTCGGTCAACTGTCATACTATATCATCATTACAAGTCAAAGTAATAGATATTAAATGACCCAATGGGTTAATCCATCGATCCGACCCGGTCTTATAGGGTTAAATGAAACTGACACAGTGATTGGGCCCAACGAGCCCCATGGCTTAATTATAAAAGTCCAATGGATTAAATTAATAAATGAGCCCAATCTACCCGGCCTAATATAGGAGAAATATCATGACCCAACATTACCCCCTAGTTTTTTGATTAAATAGGAAGTTTAATAGAAAACTATAAATGGTCCATGATATCAGAATTTAATAAAGACCCAAAAATAGGAAATAATTGAAGCATACCCACTTTAACGCATGAAATGGGACAAAAGATGGATGGATGCCCATAGCAACAAGCCCAATCTGATGAAGGATTTGGATTTGAACAAGATGGGCTAATAATTAGAAACCCAACATTTAGGCCCAATCTGACAAGATATCCAAAGGTCGTCCAAACGCGTCCCATTCAAATTCTCATTATTACTGATATTTAATGTGCCGGCCTCGTTTCCTGTGTAACCGTCAGTATAAAAGATAAACCTCACCAATATTGACAGTTTTACTTACTGATTTGAAATTCAAACCTTTGAGATTTCTTCTGCTTCTCAGAAATTCTCTCTCTAGCTTTCGAGATCTCAACAATGGTGAATCCAAGCCAGATTCCTTCAAGTTCCTCCCACTCAAACCCTAACCAAGAGGGCTCGAGTGCGAACCCCATACCTCATGCTGATTTCTTCAAGGATGGGGAACAGTTCCCTTATGCCAACACCGAATCTACCGTCACGGAACCGGAGATATGTTTCCTCCGGACTCGCTACCAGATTCCGAAAACGTATGCTATAAGGGCTCCCGCTCCTGAAGAGCGAATGTACCAACGACCAGATGGCTGGATCGCCATGCCTATTACCTTCCTGGAAAAGGGGATTCGCTTACCCCTTCACGCCTTCATTGTTACCCTCCTAGGGTTCATAGGAGTGGGTTTCGCACAACTGGTGCCCAACTCCTATATCTACATACTGGCATTCATTGCCTTCTGTCACGAGCTAGGGGTTACCCCCTCCGTTGACCTCTTCTTCACCCTTTTCTCAGCCGGTAAATCCCGAGAACGAGGGTTTAAGATGCTGAGCAAACAGTCCCCGCGCCCAAACTTTAAATTCAAAAAGAGGCCCCTGATGAGCACCCCCTTCGAGCAATAAAGGCTGGCACGAGAAATGGTTCTTCATCACTGGACCAGAGATCTCTTCTCTTCCAGACTGGACTACCTCAAATCGAATCTCTGCCGACTTCGGAGATATTCCCGAAGAGCGTGTGAGGGAAATGGGAGATTTCTTGAGGAAGATTCCTCCAAAAGAATGGAGTTTCACCCTTCTGACCAAACAAGTCTGGCTGTATGATCACAAATGTAAGTTTCAAACAATTCTGTAATATAATTCCTTGAGATATTTATGTGATGCGGATTTTAATATGTGGTTATTTGCAGTGTCTTTGATCAAACCAACTTCTTCGGAAGTGAAAAATTTGGGAGATTTTCTGGCGGGGAAGATTACAGAGGTGAATGAAGAACTTCCTACCGAAGAGTCTTTCCAAACTGACCCCCCTGCCTCCGAACCACCAATCATTTCCCTCCAGAATGAGGGACTTGAAGCTGAGGAGCCTCTCAATCCCGAAGAAGCCCTCAGACCTCGCCGAATGAAGAAAGCTGCCAAAAAGGCCAGGACTATCCGTCGTGAGGCAGATCCTGAAAGTGATGAGGAAATTCTTCCTAAAGCAATTCCACAATCTACTCCTCCAACAGACCCCATTACCACACCTTCCGAACCAGCCCCAAAAAAGAGGAGTTTATTTGACATACCTCTACACGATCGGGCGAAAGTCCTTCGTGCCAAAAAATTAAGGTCGAAAATAATTCCCCTTACTGCCGAAGAACTCCGCGTCCCTCCAATTTCATCAACTAACCCCCCAATATTACCAACCGAAACCCAAACACCTGAAGCTGAGATGGTCGAATCCGACCCCACACTGTCCCGAAAAAGAAAACAACCTTCGGACAGTCAGCCAGATTCAACTTCTGCCCCTTCTTCTACTCCCGAGCCGATACCTGTTCGATCTCCTTCCCCAGAGGTAGTACATGCGGATCCATCACCATTTCGCAGTCAGCCTATGCCTTCTCCTCAAAGATAAACGACCACCAAATTCCAGCACGATGCCATGGGCCCGCCAACTATGTGGCCCCGATTCAACGTCAACTTCCCTTTCTAACTGTTCGAGGCCTTCGTTCGCGAAACTGATGACCACCGATTCGGGAACAGTTCGAATGGGGACTTGCTTAGTGAAGGAATGAGCTACCTGGCGAAGGTAAATGATTCCTTCCTTCCTTTCCATACATATCTTTGTACTCATGTGTCTGGAACTGATTGAATTATACTGAACATGCACATGCAAATGCTGTGTTTGGGCGTCTGCGTCCACGATCTCTCGAAGCTGAATCCGCAGAGGAGGCGCTGAGGAAGGAGAACGCCAACCTGAAAGCTGCCTTGGCTCGGGAAAGGACCCAACGTGAAGGCATCCTTCATACAAACGAAGGACTTCAGAAAAAGTTGGCCCAAGCCAAGGAAGACATGAATGCTTCCAAGGAAGAACTGAAGTCGACTAAAGCACAACATGCAGAGATCGTTAAGATGAACGTCGACCTGGTTCAGAGGAGTGAAATAAGGATGAACAAGATCAAAGAGCTGAAGGCCGATGCTAAGATCTTTACCAAGACGATCCGTAAGCTGGAGGGGGAAGAGACCCATCAAATGAATATCTGCGGAAATTTCGAACAAGAAATCCGAGAACTCGAGGCCGCCGGGACCTTGACCTCCTTTGGTGATGCTTTCTTGTGAAGAAATCATGAAGAGTATCGAAATTCGAGATGAAATAAATAGAGAAATAATGAGGATTTATACGGAAAGCTACGAGCTCTGCCGAAGTCGTGGCAAAGAGAAGTTGATCAAAGCCAACTTAGATCCCTACTTGCTCGACTCTTCAGATGATTAGGGTGCTGCCTGAAGCAACAACTTTTGGATATGTTCGGTTCTGTAAAAATACTTATAGAAATTTTTACTATTTTCCCATTTTTGTAAATAAATTAAGTATTAAATGAAAAGTGATCTTCTTCCTTATGACTTCAGTGCATTTTTACTTTCTGTTAATACTTCAATATGAATTAATACGGACAAATGTGCAAAAAACCCCTTCGAGGATTTAACTTAAATTGTTAATTAATAATTAAGCAAGTCATATAACAGATAAAATGAGATTAAAGAACGAGGCATTCCGAACTCAACACTTATAAAAAATTCAAGTGATAAAGTAAGAAGATACTTATTCAGTTACCGGAGTGTGAGACAGATTTTCTTCATTGACAGTTTGTTTACCCCGAAAGGCCTAACAGAACCAAAAGATGACACTTGCCTACCACGAAGGGCCTGACAAGGTCTAAGTGGCGACAATTGCCTACCCCGAAGGGCCTGACAATGCCAAATAGTGACGACAATTGCCTACCCCGAAGGGCCTGACAATGTCAAATAGTGGCGATAATTGCCTACCCCGAAGGGCCTGACAATGCCAAATAGTGGCGACAATTGCCTACCCCGAAGGGCCTGACAATGCCAAATAGTGACGACAATTGCCTACCCCGAAGGGCCTGACAATGCCAAATAGTGGCGACAATTTCCTACCCCGAAGGGCCTGACAATGCCAAATAGTGACCACCTGCCGAAGAGGCTACCATCGAATGGTCAGCAAGTCCTCCCGAACCTCCTAACACCAATAAATTGAGCAACAACAAAGACAAAAATGGTTTGAGACAAAAGAGGATCTTTTATTGATGATGATGTAGATATTTACGAGACTTACGACGTCATCGACAATCAGGCTCTTGAAAAGTACTTTCTAAGCTTTGCCAAACGTGCCAAGTGTTTTTGATTACTGATCCATCTAATGTTTTCAAACGATAAGTCCCCGGCTTCGGAATTTCAGTGACTTTGTAGGGTCCTTCCCAATTTGGCATCAGCTTTCCCATATTCTGAGGCGTAGACGCTTCGACTTCTCTGAGGACAAAATCTCCTACTTCAAATCTGCGAAGCTTTACCCCCTTATTATAATACTTAGCCACTCTTATCTGATATGCCGCCAATCTGATTAAGGCTATCTCCCTGACTTCTTCCAGCAAATCAAGATTGGTCTTCAGTCCTTCCTCGTTGTAGATCTCATTGAAATGACTAACTCGAAGACTTGGAGATCCAATTTCAACTGGGACTAAGACATCAGTACCATAGGCCAATCTGAAAGGTGAATCCCCTGTTGTAGTCCTCGGAGTAGTTCGATAAGCCCATAATACACTTAGCGACTCTTCTCGGCCATCTCGCTTTTAACCCGTCCAACCTCTGCTTGATCCCATTCGAATGAGCTGCTCATTGGTTACTTCAACTGTCTGGTTGATTGAGGATGAGCCACTCAAGTCTTTACATCTTTGGATCCCCAATTCTGTCAAAAATGCTTGAAACTTCGATCCTACAAACTGACGCCCATTATCTGTTAGGAATCCCGAAACGGAATACTACTGATTCTTTCACGAACTTCAAACACTCCTGTTCCGTTATTGACCTAAGCGGTTTTGCTTCTACCCATTTGGTCATATAGTCTATGGAAACTATAACAAAACTGACCTGATCCTTTGCTTTCGGTAGTGGACCTAGTATATCAACCCCCAGACAGCGAAGGGTATAGGAGATAGGATCGAGTATAGCTCTTCCGGTGGCTGATGCGGTATTGGACTGTTGAGCTGACATTTCTCGCACTTCTTCACATACTCAGTTGCTTCCTTGAAGATTGTAGGCCAGTAGTACCCCTGACGAAGTACTTTATAGGCTAATGACTTAGCAGCCATATGGTCGCCATAAATGCCTTCATGCACTTCTCGGAGAGCGTATTCAGCTTCTGATGGAGTTAAACACTTCAATAATGGAGACGAGAAGATCCTTCGGAAAAGATCCCCATCGATTAGAACAAAATTGGCACTCTTGTACTTGACTTTCTTAGCGAGCATCCGATCCGAAGGTAAGACGCCATCAGCCAAATATTCCAGGTAGGGAGTCAGCCAGTAATTGGTTCGGTCAATGCACATTACCACTTCATTATGAACACTAGGATGTTGTAGAATTTCCAGGTATAGCGATCCCTCAAAAACATTAATTTCCGTAGTAGCTAGTCTGGCATGTGCATCAGCAATGGAATTGTTGTTACGCTCGACCCCCTGAAATTCATAGGATTGGAAATACTGAAGCCGTTCCCTTAATTCTTTCAAATACTTGATCATTCTTGGACCTCGAGCTTCGTATTCCCCAGTAAATTATTTAACGACTAACTGAGAATCGCTGAAAATGACCATTCTCTGCACTTCAAGACTCTTCGCTAATCGTGAACCTACCCAATCTTGCCTCATACTCGGCTTTTCATTGTTAAATCGCTTTGAACTGAAATCGGATGGCCTGTTGCACCTTGAATCCCTCCGAACTTGTCAAGATAATCTCTGCTCCACTGACGTCCGAAGTAGAAGACCCATCTGCATACAACGTCCACGAACTCTCCTTCTGCTGAAGAACGATAACTGCCCTGTCAGGTCCTTCAGCTTCAATCACGACTTCATCAGCTTCAGAAAATGAACACTCAACCACAAAATCAGCTAAGGCTTGCCCTTTGATGGCGGTTCGGGGATGATACTCAATGAAGAATTGGGACAACTCCATCGTCCATGCAGCTAATCTTCTCGATACCTCTGGTTTGCCCATAATCTTCTTTAAAGGTTTGATCTGTATACTATTACCGATCTACCACTCGAAGTATTGCTAAGCTTTCGATTAGCGATTATTAAAGCGAAAAAAACTTTTCAATGTTTGGGTACCTTGTTTGACATCCCGAAGGACATGGCTTACATAATAAACCGGGTCTTTTTTTTGAACTTCACGCACCAAAACCGCTCCTATTGCCAAACGAAATTAGCCTTTAGGTACAAATATAGAGGCTCGGCGAGACGGGCTTCACTAGCAAAGGTGCCGAAGATAAATAGGACTTGATGCTTTGAAAGGCGTCTTCACACTCCGAAGTCCATTGGAACGTTTTTGCATTCTTCGGCCCTTTCAATGTGTTAAAGAATGGTAAACATCTTTCTGTAGACTTGGACATGAACCTCTGCAAAGCTGCAATCCTTCTAGTCAGACGTTGAACATCTTTAAATGATTGAGGAGTCTTCATGTTCAGGATCGCTTGAATCTTCTCTAGATTGGCTTTAATTCCTCTTCGACTGACAAGATAACCTAGAAATTTGCCAGCACCCAGACCGAAAGTGCACTTAGTGGGATTCAGCCTCAAGTTGTGATGACGAATAGTCTGAAAGCATTCCTCTAAATCGTCCAAATGCTTATGCACCAACATGCTTTTAACAATCATGTCATCCACGTACACCTCAATATTCCTGCCCAACTGATATCTGAAGATATGGTTCAGCATTCTTTGGTATGTGGCTCCGGCATTAATGAGGCCGAAAGTCATCTTCTTATAGGTATATACCGAACGATGCGTAATGAACGCCGTCTTCGGTATATCCTCTTTACACATGGAGATCTGATGATACCCAGAAAATGCATCCATAAAACTTAATAAAGCATACCCCGAAGTGGCATCAATGAGTTGATTAATATGGGGCAGCAGGTAGAAATCCTTCGGACATGCCTTGTTCAGATCAGTATAATCAATGCAGACCCGCCATTTGCCATTATGCTTCTGGACCAGAACCACATTAGCCATCCACTGTGGGTAGTCAATTTCAAAGATGAAGTCAGCTGCCAACAGTTTTGCAATCTCGTTGTCTATGATCCGTTGACGCTCAGGTGCAAAGATCCTCCTCTTCTGCCTCACCGACTTCTTTGACGGATCCACCTCCAATCGATGCTCAGCAATATCCCTGCTTACTCCCGGCATATCCTGAGGTTCCCATGCGAAAATGTCAACAAAACACCTCAGGAGCTCTACGAGGTTCGTCCGAAGAGGTTCCGGCAAGCCCGAACCTATTTTCACAGTTTTATCCTCCTTGCCTGGGATGAGCTCTATCTCCTCCGTTTCTCCAGCGGGCATGACCAATGGTTCAGAGCTACTTTCGGTGAAGGGTTCGATCTTTATCGCCATGGTCTGCTGCTGCTTCAATACCCCCACTCCCGAAGTAATAACAGCATTTCTGTAACACCTTCTGGCCAGATCCAGATCTCCTTTCACCTCCCCAACCCCATGAGCAGTAGGAAATTTGATTTTGAAATGAGGTATTGATGTTATAGCTTGCAAAGCAATTAAAGTAGGCCTCCCCAAAATAACATTATAAGCAGAATCCACATGCACAACATAAAATTTGCAAATAATTTCTACCTGTTGAGGGGCCGTTCCAAATATAACTGGTAACTCAATGGTTCCTTCCACCTTAACCGGATCATTGCTGAAACCATAAAGAGGAGCCTCCTGCCTTATTTCCATCTTTTGCCCATCCAGATTCATCCTTTGATAAGCGTGGGCATACAGGATGTCTACAGAAGACCCATTATCCACCATCATCCTCTTCATATCCATCGAACCCACCTGTGCAGTCAGCACCAATGATCCCTCGTGCGGTTCGATGATTTTCGAATGGTAATCCTCATCAGTAAAAGAGATTACCGTATTCGGATAAGGCCTATCAATATTCGGGAAGGTACCCGCCACTGACATGACCGAATCCAAATAGCTTCGGCGCTTCTTTCCAACGAGCTTGCCAAAAGTACCCCCAGTGATGACATCTATTACATGCCTTGCAGTGACACAAAATTTGTAACGTTGGTGATTCGGTTGAAGCTAACGGATGTACTTTGGTCCCGCTGCTGATTAGTTCTGGAAGCCACATACTGAACTAAAGCCCCACCTTGTACCTTCCTTTCAATGAAATCTTTTAAACTGGCGCAATCATTCGTATCATGACCCGAAGCTTGATGGTAATCACAATACTTACGAGGATTCCCTTTTCCAGGCTTAATGTTATCTCGAGGTGGCTCGAAGATAGGTTGATTTTTGATATGATCCAAGATAACAGCCCTGTCTGCATTAAGCGCTGTATATGTTCTATTTACTCTCTGGGTTGGAGCGGACGAACGTCCTCCTCCCTGCCTCCAATTGTTATACCTTTTCGTCCCGCCTTCGTGACAGTCTTTATTCCCTTTATTCTTATTCTGATCTCCATCGTTTTTATCCCGAACTGTCTCTTTGAGCCAATCTGAAGGACGCTTGAGACTGCTCATGGCTTCTTCTACCACGATATAACCTTCGACTTTGTCAAAGGCTTCGGCGAGACTCTTCGGGTGGTTAAACATAAGTTTTTTCACCAACTTTTTCGATTTGACCAGATCTAACCCATTCTGAAACAGTCCCACAGCTTGTAGATCATTCAAATCTGCCACTTGGCCGACTGCTTCCCGGAACCGTTTCACATACTGGCCTAAAGACTCGCTAGAAAACTGCCGAACTTGAGCCAATGAACCAGTTGGTTTTCCCTTTCTTCTGTTGTTCCAAAAACGAGCATGAAACTTGCTGCACATATCCTCCCAAGACGAGATAAAATCCGAGGGTAAGGTCCCCATCCACTGCCGGGCATCCTTTTTAAGTGTTGTGACAAAAGTATGGCATTTAGCTGCATCGCTAAAGTCATAATAGTCCATAAGTCGGTCGAACGCCTGACTATGATCGTAAGGGTCCCCCGATCCATCATAACTCTCGATATGGGGCAACTTTTTGGTGGGATCAACTTTTTCACTAAGAATCTCCGCGAAAAAAGGGGATGCCTTCTTTCCCGGAGTGTCTTTGGTTTTCTGTACTTCGGCAAGTTGCTTTCGAAGCTCCTTCAATTCTTTGACTAGATACTCCACACCTTCTGGTTGAGACGATGCCTCTTTCTCCGGCGATTCCTTCTTTCTATAAGCAGACCGGATTCTTTCAACAGAACCTTCAACTTTAGAGGGGCTTCTCCTATGATGAGTATCTATAGGGCGGGGTACCCTCAGTAGACTCTCGGGAGTATGTCCTCTTGATATACTTCGCCTCCGAATCTGGGCACTATGGCGAGAATGTGCAACAACAAGGGCTTTCTTTGCATGCTCTGGCGTGCGATCCCTAGATTGATCTTTTCTCTCGCTTCGCCCCTGCTTCCCAGAATCTACAGGGTAGTACGTTCTCCTTGATTTCTGAGGAGTAGGGCTTCGGGACCTTCTTCTTTCCTTAGTTCGACCCATAGGCTGCCGCCCTGAATAAACAGGTTCCTTCCCACTCCGATGCCCTTGCTCTTCGGATTGAACGTAGCTGAGCTCTTCATCTCTCAACTCTGCCATCCGAGCCATCTTCTCAGCGATACTCTGACGTTGCTTCAAAAGTACCTCCATAGCTTTATCTGCCTCATCTGCCATCTTAGCCAACCGGGAGGCCTTCGCATCCTGGTCATCTCGGTATCGAGTTCTAGGCAAGGTGCCTTCTACTCGTTTCCGACCATGGCCAGACCCCTTTTCCGTCGGGAATACTAGCTTACGCTTCGCTTTGCCTATCGCCTTCTGCCGAGAATTTTCAGGTGAACGTTTGGACGCTGTGCTAGCATGAACACTTATAGTTGGTCCCAAATGATCTTTGGCAGATACTCGCGATACTGAATCACTGACAGCCATCGGCTGTCCTTCGGGTGTAGGTGTTCTACTCTTCCCCATGCAAACTGAATAGAATAAAACACACTAGGTGATTGAAAAATACTCAGGACACTAGAACTCAGCCCTCCTTCTAGCGCCAATGTTAACGCCAAGATCTTTCTCCACGTCCCAATCACGAAAGACGTCCTGATCTTGCACAGTAAACACGACAAACACCATAAGCTTGATGGGTTGGACCGCAGAGGGATATAGCTTCAGCGTAAGAAGTAAAATATGTCTGTTCACAAGGTTAACTCAAGAGGATGATAAAATCTAGTGTGATGAGATATATTATTATTTTTAGTTGTGTGTGTGAATATATGAAATACATACCTCCTTGTGAAGACTTACTCGGTAAGATATAATATCTTCGCCTGGAATACTGTGCCACCCACTACCATCTGACATATCCCCTTGATATGATGGATTCGGCCGACTGCATGAAGCTTATCCACTGCTTTTGGCTACTGTTCACACCGCCAGCCGGCTATAATCCCATCCACATTAATGTATGGCAGGTATTTCGGTCAACTATCATACTATATCATCATTACAAGTCAAAGTAATAGATATTAAGTGACCCAATGGGTTAATCCATCGATCCGACCCAGTCTTATAGGATTAAATGAAACTGACCCAATGATTGGGCCCAACGAGCCCCATGGCTTAATTATAAAAGTCTAATGGATTAAATTAATAAATGAGCCCAATCTACCCGGCCTAATATAGGAGAAATATCATGACCCAACATGGACCATGTATTTGGCGACTCAGAATGGGTGTTGTATACCTATTTTGGGGGCGTCACAACAAACCCCATGGGAATAGGCATCGGAGTTGCGGCCAGGCTAACCCAGCCTTTTTCTCGTAGCATATGCCATAGTTGTCCGTCTTTCTTGTCAGGTTTAAATCCCCGTTCCTTCACAAACGATTTAGTTACGAGGTGATAATAATCTTGTTGGGCTTCCCAGCTGATAAATTTTCTGCGTTCCATGATATCCTCGTCATGATCACAGATGATGATTCTGATGATGAAGAGATGGAGATTGAACGTATTCTTTTTGGACTCATGAGCAGATTATAGGTAGAAAATATAGATGCCCTACTACAGATGCGAGTACCCCCAAACTTGCTTGTGCACAACACCCGCAAAAACCCTAGATTTATGCTAATGGAGAGAGCTGAGGAGTCTTATGATTATGGGAGAATAGAAGAATACGCTTTATATTATGGCATGTGAGAGGTCAAGTAGACCACGAATCGAATTTTTAAACTTTAAAAATTTTCAATGCTTGGTGTCATGTGTGACCATGCCGACCGGCAATATAAAACTCACAGCAGCCTTGAATGGACGATTTTTGTATGGTTTGGATAGAGAAGCTACTGACTTTTTGGCACTGGAATGCTCCGCCGCGCGAAGTAAGTACGTGTACTGTAAATTGTTTACTCTCAAACTGCATATTGGTGATGAGTGCACTTGAAAATTCCTACAGAGACATGAATTCACACTGTTAAAGCATGAATTAATGAGCTACAGGCAAGACTAAATCAAATCTATCCTACTTCAAACACATCTTACTGTAAATGCAACTACGTACTCAATTATGTATAACTTATACTTTATCAAACATGAAATAGAGATGATCTAACTAACTACTCTGCTGAATGAATAAAAAGAAAATAGAGATAGAAAGAATGGGTTGCCTCCCATCAAGCGCTAAGTTATAGTCAATTAGCTTGACTGTGTGTGAATCTCATGTCGACGAGAGAATTGCGGTGACTTTTTGTCTGTCCACCTCACCACCAAAGTAATGCTTCAATCGCTGTCCATTGACCTTAAAAGGCTTGTCCGAAAATTGATCATATATTTCAATTGCCCTATGCGGGAAGACAGTCTTCACTATGAATGGACCTGACCATCTCGATTTTAGCTTTCCGGGAAAAAGTTTAAGTCTGGAATTATAAAGCAAAACCTTTTATCCTGGTTCAAATGTCCTCTCTAGGATCTTTCGGTCATACCATTTTTTCACCTTCTCTTTGTACAACTTCGAATTCTCATACGCCTGTACTCTAAATTCATCCAACACATTGAGTTGTAGTAGACGTTTCTCCCCTGCAGCTTTCAAATCAAAATTTAGCTTACGTATTGCCAATATGCCTTATGCTCTAGCTCTATAGGGAGGTGACAGGCTTTGCCATACACAAGTTAAAAAGGTGACATGCCCAATGGAGTTTTGTATGTTGTTTGATAAGCCCATACTGCATCATCTAACTTTAACGACCAGTCTTTCTGTGTGGGATTCATAACTTTTTCCAGGATTCTCTTTACTTCTCGATTCGACACTTCAGCTTGGCCATTCGTTTACAGATGATAAGCTGTAGCAATGCGATGGTTCACCCCATACTTAGCCAACAAAGCTGTAAATTGCCTGTTACAGAAATGACTGTCTTCATCACTAATGATAACCCTTGGAGTCCCAAATCTCGTAAAGATGCTTTTGTATAAAAATTAGAGGACGTCCTTGGCATCATTAGTTGGAAGAGCTGCAGCTTCGACCCATTTCGAGACATAATCCACTGCGAGCAAGATGTAGAGATTTCTGCAGGAAGAAACGAAGGGTCCCATGAAAGCAACCCCCCATACATCAAAAATTTCTACTTCAAGGATCGTATTCAAAGGCATTTCATTTCTTTTGGAGATGTTCCCCACTCGCTGACATCTATCACACTGCTGGACAAAACTGTATGCATCTTTGAAAATTGTCAGCCAGTAGAATCCTACTTGTAGTACTCTAGCTACTGTTCATTCACCACCATAGTGACCTCCATATACTGTAGAATGACACTCTTGCAAAATCCCCTCGGTCTCGCTATATGGAATACACCTTCTTATCACTTGATCAGAGCACTGTTTAAACAAGTAAGGCTCATCCCATATATACCATTTGACATCATGCATAAATTTCTTCTTTTGATAGCCTACCAAGTCAGAAGGTATCATCTTACTTACCAGATAATTCGCGTAGTCTGCAAACCATGACACTTCCCCTTTCACCACAAACAACTGTTCATCTGGAAAGAATTCGTTGATCATGACTTTGTCGTTTACTTCCCTTTTCAGATTCTCGAGTCGAGATAAGTGGCCCGCCACTTGGTTTTCAGTCCCCTTTCTGTCCTTGATTTCCAAATCAAATTTCTGTAATAATAAAATCCATCTGATCAAACAGGGTTTCACATCCTTCTTTGCCACTAAATATCGAATTGCCACGTGATCCATATACACTATCACCTTTGTGCCAATCAGATATGCTTGAAACTTATCAAAGGCATATACCACTGACAATAACTCTTTCTCTGTAGTGGTGTATTTCAATTGTGCATCCGTGAGGGTCATGCTAGCATAATAGATCACATAAAATATCTTGTCCTTCCGCTGCCCCAAAACAGCCCCTACGGCGTAATCACTGGCATCACACATCAACTCAAACGGCAGAGCCAAATCTGGTGCAGTAATCACTGGTGCTGAAGTTAGTTTTCTCTTTAAATGCTCAAATCTTGATGTCACGGGCTTCATCGAAGTCAATCGAGCATCCATCTTCTCGATAGACTACATAGTGGTTTAGTTATTTTGGAGAAATCCTTGATGAATCTACGGTAGAATCCTGCATGTCCCAGAAAACTACAAACACCTTTTACTGAAGTAGGGGTGACAAGTTCTCAATAGTCTTCAGCTTTGCCCTATCCACCTCAAGTCCCTTTTTCGAAACCTTGTGTCCCAATATGATTCCTTCTTGGACCATAAAATGGCATTATTCCCAGTTCAACATTAAATTTGTTTCAACGCACCTCTTTAAAACCATAACTAGATTTTCCAGGCATAAATCAAAGGAGTCCCCAAAGACTGAGAAGTCATCCATAAATACCTCCATATTATGCTCTACCATGTCTTAAAATATAGCCATCATGCATCTCTAAAATGTGGCTAGAGCATTGCACAACCCAAAAGACATCCTCCTGAAAGTAAAAGTGTCGTACGGGCATATGAAGGTAGTCTTTTCCTGGTCTTCTGGAGCTATCATAATTTGATTATAGTCCTAATATCCGTCCAGAAGGCAGTAGTACTCATGACCTGCTAATCTATCTAACATCTGATCAATGAATGGGAGTGGGAAATGATCTTTCCTCGTAGCTTTGTTTATCTTGCGGTAATCCATGCAAAATCTCCACCCCGTTACTCTTCGTGTTGGAATTAACTCATTATTCTCATTGGTCACGACTATCATGCCACCCTTTTTTGGAACACACTGTACTGGGCTCACCCATGAGCTGTCTGAGATCGGATAAATTATTCCTGCATCTAACCATTTCAGCACCTCTTTCTTAACCACTTTTTTCATTATCTGTAAGACCCCAAGTTTTATGAATAAAGATGAATTTTCTATAAATATCATTTTTAAATATTATGAAGTAAATTTGATATAATGTTATAGTTGTGGGTAGTATTTATAAATTCTGCAAAGTATGCAAGTTGTTATATTATATTCGATTGGTCGAGGAATATTCGTTTTAGCGAGGAATATTAAATGCAATGACGACAATTATTGGTGGACCCCACAATGTAATTATTGTCGGATTAAGAAAAAGCGACAAAAAATATTTTTATAAAAATAACGACGTAAGTTTTATCGTTAATCTTTGTTGAACTACTACCGGTAGTAAAAGTAATGCGATGTCTGGCGTGGTTGCATAAGTAGCACACGGTATTGATTATTGATGCCTACGTGAGAAGTCACTTAGTTTTGTTCAATTATTGCTTCAATAATTGTTGATAGTATCTCACGTTAACTGATTTAATTATTGTCGATATTTTATATATTATTAAATCAATAATTGAGACGACGAAGTTATTAATATTATTATTTGCAATATTAACGATGTCTAAAAGTTACATCCAAGGAGAGGTTTGGTTACCTAATTGCGCCGCCAATAGGGAGAAATCCTTATTGAAAGCCCCTCTTTCCCCGAGAAACGATCGATCGGTCGATTAATATTGTGAATTATAATAATAATGATAAATGTTGTTAAAAATATTGAAAGGATTTTTATAGTATTTGTTATAAAATTTTCTCATTATTTGGCATGACTATTTCGTTCAGAAATTATAAACCCATACTTAAATTTGTGACTTCTATGTCTGTTCTGAGTAAGGAATGGGATCTGTTTGAGTATATTAATAACTTTATCCATTGCCATGTTGGTATTTTTTATTATTATGATACATTTGGTTTCGTGTTGTTTTGGTATTAAAGCAAATTCATCATTTAGTTGATAACATTAAAAAGTCATCCCTAAGATAATGTATATATTATATTAGTACATTTGTAGTACTATGAATGTAAGGAGAATGGATGATTGTCACATGAAGGAGTACTGTTTCATTATTATATGCAAGTGGGTTTGAAAAAAATGGCAGAAGAAAATAAAAAGAGTTCACGGGGTTTTCACCCGTGATATTTTTTTCTGCACAGGTTATATAATATATATATATATAATATTATATTTTATTTAAAAGATTTTATTTTATTAGAATATTTTATTAATACTGCATAGTAAATCAATCTGGACCATTCAGGAATTAGTTATTATTCAATCCATTCTTCTATAAATAGAAGCTCATTCCTTCATTATTTCTTACGAATTCACTGAAATTCTAGAGAGAGAAACTATAGAGAGAAAGAAGAAAAGTGTTCTGCTACTTCACTACTCTTATATCCAGTACTCTTTTTTCTAAGGTAAGGGGTATTATTTTTTTCATATTCATGAAGAGAACTTCTGTTATTCCATTATTTATTATTCTGTTGGAATAACTTGTATATGCGAAGTACTGCATGCATGGTGATTTCTTTTGTTATTCCATTCTTTATTATACTCAGTTGGTTAAAGTTTTGACTTCTGTACTCCATGAAATTAGTAGAATATCCTTGATATTTGCGCTTCATCCAGTATCTTTTCATGGAAATATTCTTCTAAGCATTCTTGAATTTTACTTTATAAAGCAGTATCATGTTGACAATTTAGACGTTGTTGGTTCCTGGTTAAATTAATTCTTGAACTTGTTTTATTGAATTCTTATATCATTGTCATCATCCTTATGTTTATATTATGTTGAAAGTCATTTGTGGCCTGTAGTGCATAGATGGACTTGGTATGATTATGACTAGTGATTATTCGGTATAATCATGACCGTAATGTTACAAATGATGTGAAAAGTCCTCATTGGCCCGTAGTGCATTGATGGACAGTTACTGGCATGATCATGACCATTGATGAATACAAAAATATCCTTGGCCCGTAGTGCATGGATAATTTGTGGTCATGATACTAATGAATATCCTTGGCCGTAGCGCAGGGATGATGTGGATTATTTATTAAGCTGAGTCTCAGCGATAAAAGTGATGAAAAACCTTTAAAATCATAAAAGATAGTAGATTTTATTCTCTACTTGACTCTTTTAATGGATTGCATGTTCTGTTGCAGTTAAACTTGGTGTCTATTATATTTTATCAGTTTAATATTGTTAAAGACTAATGATAATTTATTCTGCATTATGTTAGTCATAATATTTCTTACTGGACTAGTTGAGCTCACCCTTTCTTTCACTGTTCTCTTCAGGAAATGAGAACGTAGCCGGGACTAGTCGAGGAACAGAGTGACGGTCCAGATGATAGTATTAGTAGTCCTCACTATTTTGTTAAATAGTGTAATAATAAATGTAATGAGGACTTATTCTGAGAGTGGATATTGTCTAGAAGATAATATTTGTATTAAAACTCACAGCTCTTTTGTTGTATATTAAAGATTGTATTTGTATTCTGTACCATGATTTGGCGACTCGGAATAGGTGATGTGTACCTATTTTGGGGGCGTCACATTATCGAATTAGGCCTCCTTTGTTGCTCAACTGTCGGCTTGCTACCATCTTCCATCAGGATCTTGTGCATGTAATTTGAAAGGCTGATCCCTTTGATATCTGTTATGGTCCATCCAATAGCTGATTTGAACTCTCGAAGCACTCGTAGCAATTTTTATTCCTGACATGATGTTAGTGCAGAAGCAATAATCACAGGTAATTTCAAATCTGAACTTAAAAATACATACCTGAGATGTTCTGGAAGTGGTTTTAACTCCAACTCTGGAGGTGTCTCAAGAGATGGCTTTATCTTTACTGAGGCTTCCCCAGCTTTTATCAATGGCTCTGCAGGTGGTCTAAATCTCCTGAATTGTGGAGTGGTATCCAGATATTGCACAAATTCGTTATATTTCTCGTCCTCCAAATCTGAGTTCTCATCAGTTATATTCCTCAAAGGTTCATAATCCATTAGACTTTATACTTCATCATTTAGAACCCGATTCACCCAATCAACTAAGAAACAATCCTCTTCATCTGTTGGGAACTTTATGGCCTTGAAGACATTGAAGGTGACCTCTTGATCATGAACGCGCATCGTGAGTTCCCCTTTTTGCACATCTATCAGAGTCCTTCCCGTGGCTAAAAATGGTCTTCCCAGTATGATCGGTATAATCTTGTCCTCTTCGTAATCTGAGATGATGAAGTCAGCCAGAAATATAAATTTGTCCACATTTACCAACACATCTTCAATAATTCCCCGTGGATACGTGATGGATCTGTCAGCTAGCTGCAAAGATATGTTTGTCGGCCTTGGAGCCGATAATCCCAACTGGTTAAACACTGACAAGGGCATCAGATTTATGCTTGCCCCAAGATCACATAAACACTTACTGAAGTTCATCTTTCCAATTGTGCATGGAATTGTGAAGCTGCCCGGATCCTTCAGCTTTGGAGGTAATTTTTGCTGAAGCACTGCATTCCTCTGTCAAGGCTACCATTTCATACTCATCTAGTCTTCTCTTCTTTAACAATATACCCTTCATAAATTTTGCGTAGCTTGGCATTTGTTCCAATGCCTCGGCGAACGGTATGTTGATCTGCTGCTTTTTGAATACCTCCAAGAACTTGCTAAACTGTTTATCCTCCACATGCTTGTTTAATCTCTGCGAATACGGTACTTGAGGGTGAATTGGTGGCACTGAACTCTTGAGCTTCTCCTCTGAACCTGTTTTTATCTTTTTCTTCCTGTTGCGACTCAGATTTTTCCAGATTTTCTTCATCAACATTCACTGCTTCCGCCTCGCCCGTGGCGAATCCTTAGTGTTATCGGTAGCGGTAGCGCGACTTACAAAGATGCTGTCAAATCTTTCCTAGATCTTAATGTGATCGATTGACACTGTTCCTTCCCGTCTCTTCTTGGATTTGCCTCTGTGTTACTTGGCAAGGAACCTTGGGGCCTGTTGTTTAACATGCTCGCCATCACCTCCGTATTTGCCATGTACTTCAACATCATTTCATCCATTTCTGATTTCTTTTCCTGCTGAGGTGTAGCTGGAGTGTGATATTGTTGCTGAGAGAATCCCGGTGGAAACTGTGGTTTCGGTGTATACTGAGGCTGAGCTGGCTGTGCCTGGAATTGATGATTCGGCTAAAACTAACTTTGTTGATTTCTTTGGTTATTCGACCAGCTAAAGTTTGGATGATTTTGGTTGTTGGGGTGCTATGTGTTCTGAAATTGACCTTGGTCTTTCCTGTAGTTGCTCACATACTGCACCGACTCTGAGCTGATGGTACATTGATTTGTGGAGTGTGACCCCGCACAGATTTCACAAACGAAGGCAACTATTTTCATTTTACTCTCTGCTATCGTGTCTATCTTCTTTGCCATCATTTGCCATCTGTGTTTAAACAACCGTAATAAAGATCTACCTCCAACACACTTACCACCTCAATGTGTGGCATCCGAGATGTAGGATTTTTGTAATCATTTGCAGCCATAGTTTCAATAAGTGCATAGGCTTTGTCATAGATTTTTGCCTATAATGCTCCTCCTGCAGCTGCATCCACAATCGGTCTCGACTGCCAACCCAATCCATTGTAAAATGAGTTGATCACCATCCAATCTGGCATACCGTGATATCTCTTTGTATCGCTCCCATGCCTTATATAAGGACTCGCCTTGTTGTTGCTCAAACTGAGAGATAGATGTCATCATCTTTGCAGTCTTAGCCATTGGAAAGAACTTGGCTAAGAATTTCTGTGTTAGGTCCTCCCATATAGTGATTGACCCCGATGACAAAGAATGTAACCAATTTCTCGCCTTATCCCTCAATGAAAATGGAAATAGCCGTAGTCTAATAACATCCTCCGTTACACTGTTATATCGGAATGTATCACAAATCTCTATGAAGCTCAATAAGTGTTCATTCGGATCATCCGTATAAAGACCCCCAAATCGAACCGAGTTCGCACCATCCTAATAGTGCGGTTTAATCTCAAAAGTTTTGGTCGCTTATCATTTGATCTCGACTATGCTCGACTATAGTCCATTTATGTTTGGCATGGAATAGTCCCTTAGAGCCCGATGCTCTTCTCTTTGCTCAATTCTCTGTTCTTCTGCCATATCCGATATAGTTCCTTCTAACTGAGTTTGTAGATTTCTTCGCACACTAGCTTTCCAACCTCTCCCGTATCTGGTGTTAATTCGGAATTGGAAGATCTTTTGTGCATAAAAATCTACAAGTACCTGAAATTACAAATAAAACAAAAATAGAAGTGAGAAAAGATCAGAATTGTCTAAGTCATACAATATAGCTTTAAACTAATGATAATTATTTAAATTAACGCTTTCCCGGAATTCAGCATTAAAAACTTGTTGCCTTCTTTTTCGCTTACGATAAAAGAGCTCTAACTCATGCAAGCATACATGTGTCAACAAGTAATACAGAGTATGTAGAGTATCGATCCTACAGAGAAAGTTGTCAAATTTAAACTACTACGCATTAATTAACTCACTATATTCATATGCTTAAACGAACGACTAAAAGTGGCGAATTAAACTAACTGAAAACAATAACTACAATAAGAATACTAATGGAATAAATCAAATATGGAAATAATGGGATCCAATCTTCATTTAATATTTCATCCAATCGCCACTATCATGCAAGAAGTGTTCACATATCACAGGAAAATTGTCAAGAGCACTAACAGAGTTATAGCCATTTTTCAATGCACTATAACATACTTACACAACATCCACAAATGATAGACTCCATGTAATCATCAATACAACCAAAATCACTATATGTCTATGTGAAATTGCAATTATACTGAATTTAAGCACAAGACCTTACTCTAACTCATACGGTTAAACAGAATATGTCTATCTGGTTCACAAAATACGCAAGACATATAAAACAACCCCATATTCGCATGCTATCATGATTACAATCCATACTCGCATGTTCATTATTAATTCCATACAAGTACTGAAACGAATGGTGATCAGGCATTCATACATGAAAAACAATCACGATAGAATTCCCATATGATATGCAAATTTTCCCTAGCATTCAAGCATGCAACCAAACTACATATTTAAATCCGTTTAGAATCCCATAATGGAGTTTAGTTCATAGCTGAACCAAAAGCCATTATGGGATCAATGCTAAACATGATTACAAAGCAAACAATTGAAAGATGAGAGATAGAACGATCAAACCCAATTGCTGAATATAAACCAATGATAACATTCAAATCCTCATAATATTCCAGCAAAATGAAATACTAATCCACCGTGATAGAGAATCCCAAGAAGAATTGGAGAAGTAGACGTTTTGGCTTCGTTCTACGTTGGAATCTCCCTCACAGTGTAAACCATAGTTTCTATGATGGAAAAACGACAAAAAGTATCAATCCTCTTTCTGACACCAGTCAGAATCGTTTTTAATCCAATTAGAACTCATTTAATTAAAAATTAAAATAAAACAAATACACACGGCAAGATCATGGCAGCCCGCCCTCAATGATATGTTCTCACATGCGGTAGCGAGACTTGCAGAATGTCATGCTCTCCAGTCGAGTACTCGTGAGGGCGCGCACTCTCAAGGCTATTCTGCTTGCATGCCAACACGACTTGCAATCTGCAGATTCGGTTCGGTTACGATTACGTAAATGTCATCTTTCATCGCTACTTGTTCATTCATGCTTAATCCTCTTCCATACTTGATCTTCTTGTTCCATTGTACCTTCATGCCATGCATATCCCCACTTGTGCCTTACCTTCATGCATCCATTAGCCTCGTGCCCTCTAATACCAGCAAATTAGGTCGATTCTTGCACTTATTCATAAAAAGGAATTTTAAGTAAATGCAATGCAAACTATCATAAAATGCAACTAAAACACAATAAAATGTACTTGAGATGAGCATAGTTCGCATGAATTGGTATTCAATAAGTAGGTATAAATACCGCTTATCAAAGGTCACCTAGCCCGATTTTGTCGTTCACCGAAGATAAGTTCAGCTAGGATGGAGGCACCAAAGGACGTCCCAGAAAAGTCAAAGCCAGTAGTGCAAGGGAGAGCGTTTGTCGTGACCTCCCAAAAAGCAAGGAACCCGAACGAGGTCATCA
This sequence comes from Panax ginseng, assembly GCA_020205605.1. Lineage (NCBI taxonomy): Eukaryota > Viridiplantae > Streptophyta > Magnoliopsida > Apiales > Araliaceae > Panax > Panax ginseng. Next base: position 147,646,804 of record CM035133.1, read on the forward strand.
CGGGTAAGCTTATCATAAACTCTAGCGAAGTTTATACCTTATTTGATATCGGTTCTACCCATTCTTTTATTTCTCCTACTTGCGCTCAACGTTTAAATTTGACTCCGGAGAAATTAGACTTTGACTTATCTGTTGAAACTCCGTTGGGAGAAACCTTCATTACATCCACTGTTTATAAGTTTTGTTTGGCTCAAATAGGTACCCTCACATTACCTGTCGATCTTATTTCATTGAAAATACTTGCATTTGATGTAATTCTAGGGATTGATTGGTTAACCACTCATCATGCAAAAATTGATTGTTTTCGTAAGGTTGTTAACTTTCATATTCCTAACCAACCTATTATGCGAATTCAAGCAACCAAACCATTAAAATCAATCACTGTCATCTCAAGCCATAAAGCTATTCATTTATTAAAAAACGGATGTCAAGCTTTCTTAGCTCATGTTACGGATCTAAACAAAAATACGTCGGGTTTGAAATGATATTTCTATTGTTAATGAATTTCTGACGTATTCTCAAGAACTTCCCGCCTACCCCGTGAGTGTAAAATTGAATTTTTTATCGACCTTGAACCCTAAGACAAAACCCATTTCCAAATCCCCATATCGAATGGCTCTATTGAACTTCGTGAGTTAAAGACTCAACTGCGAGGAATTGTTAGACATTGGCTTTATTCGGCCCCTAGTACTTCTCCTTGGGGTGCTCTGCTTCTATTCGTGAAGAAGAAAGATGGGAGTATGCGACTTTGTATTGATTATCGGGAGTTGAATCATGTCACCATCAAAATAGGTACCCATTGCCACATATTGATGACTGTTTGACCAACAGTAAGGCGCGCAGTTTCTTTTCAAAGATTGATCTTTGTTCCGGATATCACCAATTGAAGATTAGAACCGATGACATTCCAAAGACGGCTTTCGAAACTCGAAGACGGGCATTATGAATTCTAGTCATGTCTTTTGGATTGACTAATGCTCCCGATGCCTTCATGAATATGATGAACCGAGTATTCAAGAATATTTGGATCACTTTGTGGTCATCTTTATTGATGACATCCTTATTTATTCCAAAAGCCGTGAAGATCATGAGCAACACTTGAGGCTGATACTCCAAAAACTTCGTGAATATAAGCTTTATGTCAAGTTGAAGAAATGCGAGTTCGGCGAGGAAGTAGCATTCCTTGGGCACGTGGTATCAAGTCATGGAATATCCGTTGACCCAAAGAAAGATTGAAGCTATTCAAAGTGGGAGCAATCTAAATCGAATGACCAAGACGTAGCTTTCTTGACTTAGCTGGTTATTATCGGAGATTCGTAGAAGGGTTTTCTCGAATCGCTACTCCCTTAACTCAGCTGACTCGAAAAGATACCAAATTCGGTTGGAGTGAGGAATGCGAGAAGAGTTTTCAAGAACTCAAGAGGAGACTCATTTCAAAGACTGCTCGACAATACCATCCTCGACTCGGAGGATTTGTCATCTACAAATGATGCTTGAGCAAAAGGGTTAGGATGTGTTCTCATGCAATATGGGAAAGGCATAGCCTATGCCTCTCGACAACTCAAAGAATATGAGAGAAATTATCCTACTCATGATCTAGATTTGGCGTGAAATGCTTTTGCACTAAAGATTTAGAGGCATTACTTGTATGGGGAGAAAGTGGAGATCTTTACTTGATCATAAAAGCCTCAAATATTTCTTCACTCAAAAGGAACTCAACATGCGACAACGACGTTGGCTTGAATCATTGAAAGATTATGATCATACCATCGACACCATCTTGGAAAAGCAAACGTGGTAGTGACGCGCGTTGTAAGATCATATGTGGAGTGCGAGTGCGATATTGTCAACGCAGGCCTATTTTGTATGACTTACAAAGGATGGAGATAGAGATAAAGACTCTGGGGACCCACGTGATGATGGCGAATATACGAGTAGAACCAACTTTAATCGATAAAGTTAAAGATGCTCAAGCTGGACACTGGTGCCGATGTATACGGAAAGAAAGTACAAGAAGGTGCTATATCTAGGAAGCAAGAATCGATGAAGAAGGAATACTTCGAGTCAACTCCAGACATTTGTGTTCCTAACAACCCTGAGTTAAACTATAAAATCATGATGGAGGCGCACAACCCGTTTGCAATCCATCCTGGGAGTACCAAAATGTATCATGATCTTCGACATACATTTTGGTGGGGTAATATGAAGAGGGAGATATTGTTGTTTATCTCAAGGTGTTTAACTTGTCAACGAGTCAAGGCGGAACATCAAGTACCAAAAGGTCCATTGCAACTACTTGAAATTTCAGAATGGAAGTGGGAGCACATTAGCATGGATTTCGTTACTGGTCTTCCCAAGGTTTCTCAAGGCATAGATGCAATTTGGGTCATTGTTGATAGATTGACCAAGTCTGCTCATGTCTTACCTATACGAGAAACTTATTAACTTGAACGTCTTGCTCGTATGTACATAAACGATGTTATAAGATTGCATGGTATGCCAGTATCCATAGTTTCTAATCGAGACCCAAGATTCACTTCACAATTTTAGGTTAGTTTACAAAAAGCTATGGGCACGGATTTACGATTTAGTTCGGTGTATCATCCTCAAACGGACGGACAATTAGAGAGGATTATTCAAACTCTTGAAGATTTATTAAGACTCTGTGTCCTTGACTTCAAGGGAAGTTGGGACAAGTTCTTACCATTGGTGGAGTTTTCCTACAACAACAACTATTAAGCAAGTATTGACATGGCTCCATTCAAAGCATTGTATGGAAGAAAGTGTCATTCTACAGTATGCTGGGATGAGGTGGGTGAAGCAACGTTGTTGGGACCGGAGTTGGTACGTATGACTACGGAAAAGATTCAAACGATCCGACAACGTATAAAAATCTCACAAGGCCGACAAAAGAGTTATGCTGATCTTCATCGAAAGGACGTGTAATTTGATATTGGAGATCATGTGTTGTTACGTGTTGCTCTATGGAAAGGAGTTACTAGATTTGGAAAGAGAGAAAAGCTCAATCCTCGATTTATTGGCCCATTTTTATCCTCGATCGAGTAGGAACTGTAGCCTATAGACTCGCTTTACCGCCAAGTATATCTCATGTTCATAACGTTTTTCATATATCCATGTTACGTAAATAAGTGAAAGATCCAAACCACATTATTGAGTTAGAACTGGACGAAATAGCGAAAGATTTAACGTATGAAGAGGTTCATGTTCAAATCTTGGATAAGAAAGAACATATTCTACGCTCCAAGGTTATACCTCAAGTCAAAGTTTTATGGAGGAACCACGATGTTGAGGAAATGACCTGGGAGTTAGAATCTGAAATAAAATCAAGGTATCCTTACCTCTTCGACATACCAAGTACGTACCCTAATTTCAAGAGCGAAATTTCATAAGAAGGGGAGATTATAAGACCCCAACTTTTATGAATAAAGATGAACTTTCTATAATTATTAAGAATTTGATATAATGTTATAGTTGTGGGTAATATTTAGAAATCTTACAAAGTACGCAAGTTGTTTATAATATTCGATTGGTCGGGGAATATTTGTTTTAACAGGGAATATTCGTACGACGGCACAATCATTGGTCACCTCACAACGGAATTATTGTCGGATTGAGAAAACGATAAAAAATATTTTATGAAAATAACGGCGGAAGTTTTACCGTTAACTGTTGAAACACCCAAAGTTAAAAAGTACGAGAATACGCGTGAGTTGCAAGAGAGCATACAAGATTGATTATTGATGCTTACGTGAGAACTCACTCAGTTTTGTTCAATTATTGCTTCAGTAATTGCTGCATAGTATCTCACGCTATTTGATTCAATTATTGTCAATATGTTATATATTATTAAATCAATAATTGAGATAACAAAGTTATTAATATTATTATTTGCATTATTAACGATGTCAAGAAGTTCTGCCAAGGAGAGGTTTGATCACCTAATTGCGCGTCAATAATGAGAAATCCTTATTGGCCCCCTGTTTCCTGGGAACGACCTGGTCGATTAATAGTGTGAATTATGATAATGATGATGAATTTTGTTTTATTAGTATTATTAATGTAATAAAACAAAAAAGCTTTTTATATAAAACAGAATACTTTTATAAAGTTATTCGTTTTATTAGGCTAATAGTAAAATCTTTTTATATAAAAATGAATACTTTTATAAAGTTATCTCGCTTTTATTAGACAATAATTAGAATATATTATATTTTATTATGCATAGTATTTGCATAGTAAATTTTTTTTATATAAAATAGAATACTTTTATAAAGTTATTCGCTTTATTAGATTATAAATAGAATATATTTATTTTATTGTAAACCAATATGGACCGTCCCGCTTAAAAGTAAATCAATCAATCGCTTCATGGATTGGTTACTATTCACCCATTCTTCTATAAATAGAAGCTCATTCCTTCATTATTTCTTACGAATTCACTGAAACTCTGAGAGAGAAACGTAGAGAGAATTCTTCTTCTATAATCTTGAGCGTCTTTCTTTAGCGTTTAAGAAAGCTTTGAGCGTAGTGCAAGTTTCTTCAAGTATATCCCCGTCCTACCGTCGGAGTACTCTTCTTTATAAGGTAAGGGGTATTATTTCATTCGTATTCATGAAGAGAACTTCTGTTATTCCATTTTTTTATTCTGTTAGAATAACCTGTATACGTGGTCTACCCTATACTTGGTAAAATTCTTCTGTTATTACATTATTTATCATTATGTTGGAATAACCTGTCTATGCGAAGAACCGCATACATGTTGCAATTCTTTTATTATTCTATTCTTTATTATTCTGTTGGAACATCCTATCTGTGCATTTACGCATGACCTGGTTCTGTTATTTATTATTCTGTTGGAACATCTTGTCGGTCCGAATTTTGTCTGACCTGATTCCGTTATTTATTATTCTGTTGGAATATCCTGTCTGTGCGTTTGCGTATGACCTGGTTCTGTTATATATTATTCTGTTGGAATAACCTGTCTGTGCGGTCTATCGCATGCCTGGTGATTTCTATTGTTATTCCATTTTTATTATACTCAGTTGGTTAAATTTTTGACTTCTATACTCCATGAAATTAGTGGAATATCCTTGATATTTGCGCTTTATCCAGTATCTTTTCATGAAAATATACTTCTGAGCATTCTTGAATTTTACTATACAAAAAAGTATCATGTTGACAATTTGGACGTTATTAGTTCCTGGATAAATTAATTCTTGAACTTGTTTTATTGAATTCTTATATCATTGTCATCATCCTCATGTTTATATTATGTTGAAAGTCATCTTTTGCCTGTAGTGCATAGATGGACTTGGTATGATTATGACCAGGAATTAATCGGTATAATCATGACCGTAATGTTATAAATGATGTGGTAAAAGTCCTCATTGGCCCGTAGTGCATTGATGGATAGTCGTTGGCATGATCATGACAATTAATGAATACACGAATATCCTTGGCCCGTAGTGCATGGATAATTTGTGGTTGTGATACTAATGAATATCATTGGCCGTAGAGCAGGGATGATGTGGTTTATTTATTAAGCTGAGTCCCAACGATAAAAGTGATGAAAAACCTTTTAAATCATAAAAGATAGTAGATTTTATTCTCTACTTGACTCTTTTAATAGATTATTTGTTCCGCTGCAGTTAAACTTGATGTCTATTATATTTTATCAGTTTAACATTGTTGAAGACTAATGATAATTTATTATGCATTATCTTAGTCATAATATTTCTTACTAGGCTAGTTGAGCTCACCCTTTCTTTCACTGTTCTATTCAGGAAATGAGAACGTGGTCAGGACTAGTCGGAGAACGGAGTGACGGTCCAGATGATAGTATTAATAGTCCTCACTATTCTGTTAAATAGTGTGACAATAAATGTAATGAGGACTTATTCTGAGAGTGGATATTATCTAGAAGACAATATTTGTATTAAAACTCACAGCTCTCTTGTTGTATATTAAAGATTGTATTTGTATTTTGTTCCATGTATTTGGCGACTCAGAATAAGTGATGTATACCTATTTTTGGGGCGTCACAATTATTGCTACAGTAATTGCTGCATAATATCTCACGTTATTTGATTCAATTATTGTCAATATTTTATATATTATTAAATCAATAATTGAGACGACAAAGTTATTAATATTATTATTTGTAATATTAACGATGTCTAGAAGTTCATCAAGGAGAGGTTTGGTCACCTAATTGAGCTTGAATAGGAGAAATCCTTATTGAAAGCCCCTCTTCCTGAACGAACGACGATCGATTAATATTGCGAATTATAATAAAGGTGATAAGTTTTGTTTTATTATTATTATAAATGTAATAAAATGAAAACTTTTATATAAAAATGTAATACTTTTATAAAGTTTTGCTTTATTTGATTATAAATAAAATATATTATATTTTATTATGCATGGTGTTTTGTATAGTGCTCGCATAATATTTGCATAGTAAAATATTTTATATAAAATAGAATACTTTTATAAAATTATTTGTTTTATTAGACTATAAATAGAATATATAATATTCTATTATGCATATTGTTTGCATAAGGCTCATATAGTATTTGTATAGTAAAATCTTTTTATATAAAAAATGTAATACTTTTATAAAGTTATTCGCTTTTATTAGATTATAAATAGAATATATTTTATTTTATTTAAAATATTTTGTTTTATTAGAATATTTTATTAATATTGCATAGTAAATCATTATGGACCGTCCGTTTAAAAGTAAATCAATTTGGACCGTTCATGAATTAGTTACTATTCAGTCTATTCTCCTATAAATAGAAGTTCATTCCTTCATTATTTCTTACGAATTCATTGAAACTCTAGAGAGAAAAACTATAGAGAGAAAGAAGAGAAGTATTTTGCTACTTCACTACTCCTATATCCAGTTTCTTTTAAGGTAAGGGATATTATTTGTTGTACTCGTAAGGGATATTATTTGTTGTACTCGTAAGGGATATTATTTCTTACGTCTTCATGAAGAGAACTTCTGTTATTCCATTCTTTATTATTCTGCTGGAATAGCCTGTATACGCGGACTACCCTATACTTGGTGAAATTCTTATGTTATTCCATTCTTTATTATTATGTTGGAATAACCTGTCTATGCGAAGTATCGCATACATGGTGAAATTCTTCTATTATTCCATTCTTTATTATTATGTTAGAATAATCCGTCTATGCGAAGTGCAGCATACATGGTGAAATTCTTCTGTTATTCTATTCTTAATGATTCTGTTGAAATAACTTGTCTGTGCGGTCTATCGCATGTCTGGTGAAGTCTTTTGTTATTCCATCCTTTATTATTCTGTTGGAATATCCTGTCTGTGCGTTTACGGATGACCTGGTTCCATTATTTATGATTTTGTTGGAATATCTTGTCTGTGCATTTACGCATGACCTGGTTCTATTATTTATTATTCTGTTGGAATAACCTGTTTGTGCGGTCTATCGCATACATAGTGAATTATTCTGTTATTCTATTCTTTATTATTCTATTGGAATAACCTGTCTATGTGGATTACCACATGGATGGTAAATGACCCTTCGTTTTCATTTCTTATTAAATTATGGAAATGATCTGTCTACGTGGATTACCGCATAGCGGGTGAAAATCCATTGCAGTTTTATATATTTTATGATACTCATTTGGTTAAAAATTTGGCTTCTATACTCCGTAAAATTATTGGAATATCCTTGATATTTGCGCTTCATCCAGTATCTTTTCATGGAAATATACTTCTGAGCATTCTTGAATTTTACTCTACAAAGCAATATTATGTTGACAATTTGGACGTTATTGATTCTTGGATAAATTAATTCTTGAACTTGTTTTATTGAATTATTATTTCATTGTCATCATCCTCATGTTTATATTATGTTAAAAGTCATATATGGCCTGTAGTGCATAGATGGACTTGGTATGATTATGACCAGGAATTATTCAGTATAATCATGACCGTAATATTACAAATGATGTGGAAAAAGTCCTCATTGGCCCGTAGTGCATTGATGAACAGTTTTTGGTATGATTATGGCTATGGATTCTCTTCGGCCAAAGGTGCAAAGGTGAATTGTTTTATGGCATGATCGACTACCATTGATGAAAACTACTGGTTATCCTTGGCGTGTAGTGTATGGATAATTCGTGGTCGTGATACTAAAGAATATCCTTGGCCCAGTAATGCAGGATGATTTGATGATGTGGATTATTTATCGAGTTGAGTCTCAAATGATAAAAGTGATGAAAACCTTTTAAATCATAAAAGATAGTAGATTTTATTCTCTACTTGACTCTTTTAATGGATTGCTTGTTCCGCTGCAGTTAAATTTGATGTTTGTTATATTGTATCAGTTTAACACTATTGAAGGCTAATGATAATTTATTCTGCATTATCTTAGTCAAAATATTTCTTACTAGGCTAGTTGAACTCACCCTTTTGCTTTCATTGTTCTCTTCAGAAAATGAGAACGTAGCAGGGACTAGTCGGGGAACGGAGTGACGGTCCATATGATAGCATTAGTAGTCCTCACTATTCTATGAAATAGTGTGTTAATAAATGTATTGAAGACTTATTTTGAGTTTAAATACTGTCTAGAAGACAATATTTGTATTAAAACTCACAGGTCATGTTGTATATTTAAGATTGTATTATTATTTTGTACCATATATTTGGCGACTCAAAATAGGTGATGTATACCTATTTTGGGGGCGTCACACCTGTAGTGCATAGATGGACTTGGTATGATTATGACCAGGGATTATTTGGTATAATCATGACCGTAATGTTACAAATGATGTGGTAAAAGTTCTCATTGGCCCGTAGTGCATTGATGGACAGTTGTTGGCATGATCATGACCATCGATGAATACACGAATATCCTTGGCCCGTAGTGCATGGATAATTTGTGGTTGTGATACTAATGAATATCCTTGGTCGTAAAAGTGTGGATGATGTGGATTATTTATTGTCGAGTCTCAAATGATAAAATGATGAAAAACCTTTTAAAACATAGAATATAGTGGATTTTATTCTCTACTGACTTTTTTAATGGATTGCTTGTTCCGCTGCAGTTAAACTTTATGTTTGTTATATTGTATCAGTTTAACACTATAGAAGGCTAATAATAATTTATTTTGCATTATCTTAGTCATAATATTTCTTACTGGGCTAGTTGAGCTCACTCTTTTGCTTTCATTGTTCTCTTCTGAAAATGAAAACGTAGCAGGACTAGTCGGAGAACTTGGAGTGACTATCTGGAGGATAAGATTAGTAGTCCTCACTATTCTATGAAATAGTGTGTTAATAAATGTATTGGGAACTTATTTTGAGTTTGAATACTATCTAGAAGACAATATTTGTATTAAAACTCATAGCTCATGTTGTATATTTAAGATTATATTTGTATTCTGTACCATGTATTTGGCGACTCAGAATAGGTGATGTATACCTATTTTGGGGGCATCACTGTTAGTATCAAAGCTTAGGGATATTATCCATGGCTGAGATGTGAGATAAGAACTAGGAGGGGAGAGACGGAGAATTCCTTGGCCGTAGTGCAGGGATGATGTAGATTATTTATTAAGCTAAGTCTCAGCGATAAAAATGATGAAAAACTTTTTAAAGCATAGAAGATAATAGATTTTATTCTCTACTTGACTCTTTTAATGGATTACTTGTTCCACTGCAGTTAAACTTGATGTTTGTTATATTGTATCAGTTTAACACTATTGAAGGCTAAGGATAATTTATTCTGCATTATCTTAGTCATAATATTTCTTACTGGGCTAGTTGAGCTCACCCTTTTTGTTTTCATTGTTCTCTTCAGAAAATGAGAACGTAGCAGGGACTAGTCGGGAAACGGAGTGACGGTCTAGAGGATAGCATTAGTAGTCCTCACTATTCTATGAAATAGTGTGTTAATAAATGTATTGAGAACTTATTTTGAGTTTGAATATTGTCTAGAAGATAATATTTATATTAAAACTCACAGCTTATGTTGTATATTTAAGATTGTATTTGTATTCTGTACCATGTATTTGGCGACTCAGAATAGGTAATGTATACCTATTTTGGGAGCGTCACAAAATTATGATATAATTTCACTTAATTAATATCTCTAAACACTTTACTTTCTCACTATAATATTTTTCAACTTTCTCTCACTATTTTTTTCAACCGATTAAATTATGAAAGATTTATGAAATCAACTATATAATTAAAAACACAAACTTAATTTGGTTTGTTTCACTAATTCTTGGTTCAGCTTTCCAAATTCATATTAGCACAAGTACTATCCAAATTTACTACATAATTAACAGCACAAACTTGATTTGGTTCGGTTTCACCAATTTTTTTGTTCAATTTTCATAGTTCATATTAACATAAGTCTAAATTTGTATGGATTAAATACTATCCAAATTTTAAAATATTCCTATCTCTGAGAGGAATATAAAAAATTAATTTTTTCTTTCATATTCAAATTAGTAAAATAAAAGTACTATACAAATTTATAATAATTAATAATTAAGTATATACTATCTAAATTTATAAATATTCAAAAGAAACCCAACCGATCTCTACTAGAAAATAGTATTTTTAAAAGATTTTTTATTTTTTATTTTACTAATTTTGTTACAAAATTGATAAAAACACACTTCACAAAAAAAAATTATCTGAAAACAATTACAAACAATCAATTAAACACACTAAAGAGATATATCACGCGATTTAAGTACATTAATATTAGTAGTAAATTTCAATATTAAATTAATAGCCTAATTCATTTAAACTTGAGATTTTACAAATCACATAATTAATTTTATTAATAATATATGTAAATTTAAACATAATAATCGTAACATTAGTTGAAAATTTATAAATTTATAACAATATTTTATTTTATTTATTTTTATTGTGACCCGACTTTACCAAATGAAAGGGTCACTCCACTTCTGACTACATAGTTAATGGACGAAATAGCCCCTGGTGATAATATGCCACGATTATTATGCTAAAAAATCACCTCTATTAGACATAAGATTCCCTCTTATCCTCCCCGTGAGCCTTCTCTCTTACTCATCCTCTCCGTGACTTCTTTTCCCTTCTGCTTTCCTATAAACCTCCTCTATAAATAGGAAATCTGCTGAATGAAATTAATAGAAGAAAATCATCTGAAGAATTCTCTCTCTGAAGAATTTCCTAAATAGTTTCTCTCTCTTATTTTATCCTCTCTTGCTTGTTTCTAAATTATTATTAGAGCAATTATAAGAGTATATTTTATATATTTTGCTAGAGTTTTATAACACGTTATCAGCACGAAGCTCTAACCAGCTGAGACGGTAAAATTAAATTCTTGCAATTTATTATTATGTTGAAATAACTTGTATGCGTGGTTTACCCTATACTTGGTGGAATGACCTGTATATGCGGTTTACCCAATACCTGGTGATCTTTTTTTATTATTTCTGCATTTAATATTATGTCGGAATATCCTGTCGGTATGAATTTCACCTGACCTAGTTCCATATTTATTATTCCGCATTTACGATTCTGTCGGAATATTATTCTCTGTCTGTATCTATACCGACCGGTTCCATTTTATTATTCTCAGATTACGATTCTCATTGAGAATAACTTTTGTCTTTATGGTCTCTATCGCATTTACTCGTGAAGATCCATTTGCAATTTTATATATATATATATATATATATATATATATATATATATATAATTGTATATATACATTAACGATTGCATATTCTTTTTTACTAAAATAATATGCTAATAATATAAATATAAGAATATTTATATTTGCATTTTATCACCACTTGAGATCGTGATTTAGTTTATTTTTTTCATATTTTCATACATGCAATTATTTATTATTTTAATAAATAATAAAATTGTGTTTTAAAACCTGAATAGATGGCGAACTTGGCAAAAATAGATTTTTCTATTTTGAAAATTTCGAGACAACTATTTGGCTTGGGCACTTGATGCGTAATCGCACCTTAGTGCAAATGAGTTAGAAAAGACCATTGAATCAGAAATACACTACTTCAAAGATGTAATGCAAAAGTCATAATTTTTCTTCGTCACCATATCAATGAAGGATTAAAGATCGAGTATTTGACAATCAAAGATCCTTTGTCTTTATGGACACAATCAAGGAAAGATTTGACCACCAAAAATTAGTTGTTCTCCTAATGCCAAATTTGAGTGGCTTAATTTAAGGCTACAAGATTACAAATCAATTACGGAATATAGTTTCAATGTTTATAGAATAACCTCTACTTTGGCTTTGTGCGGAGATCCAGTTTCTGAATCCCAAATGTTAGAAAAAACACTCTCAACTTTTCATCCCACCAACAATATAGACATAGTAAGTTTACAAAATTCAGTGAATTGTTGTCTATCCTCCTTGTTGCAGAAAAGAATAATGAATTGTTGTTGAAAAACCATCAAGTACGGCCAACGGGTGCTACTCCATTGCCGGATATTAACAGCACGTCATTCCAGCAGAATAAACGTGACAAGAGATGGTCATATAATAAGAAGCCTCGGGGAAGAAAGAATAAACGAGGCTATCAAAACAACAAATTCCAGAACCGTGACAATTCAGACCACCAGAAGTGGCAAGTGTCTGAGTCGGGTAAAAATAAAGAAAATGCAACACAGAAAAAGAACAAACCAGATGTTTGTTTTAGGTGTGAGATGAATGGGCATTGGTCGCCGAGGCATCTGGCTAATTTATTACAGGAGTCTCAAAAGAACAAAGTAATTGAGGTAGAAACAAACTTTGTTAATCATCAATTGAATATTGTTGATGATCCACCAATGACTAACAATGAGAAAAAAGTTGATGATATTGTTGAACCTTCTAAGAGTATCTTTTGGAATATCGTTTAATTTCTTGTTTTAATTAAACACCTTGCATGTATAATATTATTAGTTTTCATTTTATATGTGTTATGTATTTCTCATGAATAAAATTATATTTGAAATGTAACTTTTTTTATTTATGTTTTTATATGTGTCAGACCATTTTTTTAATGGACATGGAGGATATATGTTTAGCAGACAGTGCAACAACTCATACAATCCTTCGAAATGAGAAATATTTTTCACAACCCATCAAAGTTCTAGGGAAATATAGGAACTATCTCTGGCACATCAAATTTAATCGAGGGATTTGGAAAAGCTAGTTTCTTGCTACCAAATGAGACACAAGTTTTTATCAAAGATGCTCTATATTCTAGTAAATCAAGAAGAAATTTACCTAGTTTTAAAGATATTCGACTAAATGATTTTCACATTGAAACAATCAATGAGAATGATAATGAATATCTTCTCATTACTTCTACTATTTCTGGAAAAAAGAATATCTTAGAAAAACTTCATTCAATTTCTTCTGGATTATATACTATGAGAATTAGAGCAATTGAGTCTCATAATGTTATGATTCTAAAAATCATAGATCCCAAATCCCTTATACTTTGGCATGAAAGACTCGGTCATCCAGGTACTTCTATGATGCGTCGAATTATTGAAAATTCTACTGGTCATCCTCTCAAAGATTAAAGGGTTTTTCCTAGTAATGAATTTCCTTGTGCTGCGTGTTCTCGAGGAAAAGTAATTGTTCGACCATCACCAGTAAAAGTTTATAAAGAAGCCCCAAAATTCCTAGAGAGAATTCAAGGAGACATATGTGGACCTATTCACCCATTGTCTGGCCCATTTCGATATTTCATGGTTTTAATAGATGCTTCAACTAGATGGTCTCATGTTTGTCTTCTCTCTTCTCGAAATTTTGCCTCCTCAAAACTTCTTGCTCAAATAATCAAGTTACAGGCTCAGTTTTCGGATCATCCAATCAAGTCAATTCGACTTGATAACGCAGCTGAATTTTCATCAATAAATTTTAATGATTTTTATATGACTATTGGAATTTCCATTGAGCATTTCGCTCTCATATTCATACACAAAATGGCTTAAATTTGAATCTTTAATAAAAGACTTCAACTAATTGCACGACCATTAATGTTAAGGCTAACTTACCTACCTCAAATTGGGGTCATACAATTCTTCATGTTGCAGCCATCATTCGAGTAAGACCAACGGCTCTTAATAAATTTTCTCCTCTACAGTTAGTTCTTGGACAGATACCTAACATATCACACTTTCGAATTTTTGGAAGTGCAGTATATGTTCCAATTTCACCTCCACAAAGAACTAAGATGGGAGCCCAACGAAAAATAGGTATTTATGTTGGTTTTGATTCTCTTTCTATTATCAGATATCTTGAACCTTTAACTGGAGATGTTTTTACTGCACGTTATGTAGATTGTCATTTTGATGAATCTGTATTTCCAACATTAGGTGGAGGGAAAGTTTTAAATAAAAAACCCTCTGAAATATTATAGAATGCATCAGATTTAAATTCACTTGATCCTCTTACAGGACAATGTGAAATTGAAGTTCAAAGAATCATTCATTTACAAAATATTGCAAATCAAATGCCAGATGCATTTAATGATGCTAGAAAAGTGATAAAGTCACATACACCTGCAGTGAATACTCCAGCAAGGATAGAAATACCTATTGAAAAATTAATTCTGGAGAATTGACGAATAAGGTAATAGAAGAATCTAAACCACGCTGTAAGCGTGGAAGACCGATTGGTGCAAAAGACACCGCATCATACCTAAAATTAAAAGCAAATAAGGAATCCACGAAGGAATACCCGCCTCAGTAAGAAAGACATATTCCAAGAGTGGGAATAGCCCGGAAGAGGTTCAAAATCTCAGTGAAGGGATAAGAGATGAACACCAAGAGATCTCAATAAATTATGTACATGATGAGAAAATATGGGATCGAAGCAAGGTTATGATTGATGACATATTTGTTTTTTCTATAGCATCAGATATTACTTTGATTCCTGACATGGATCCTGAACCACAAAACGTGGAAGAATGTCGGAAAAGAAAAGATTGGCCAAAATGGAAAGATGTTATTCAAACTGAGCTACAATCTCTATTGAAAAGAGAAGTTTTTGGACCAGTAGTCCAAACACCGCTGGGTGTAATCCCGGTTGAAAACAAATGGGTATTTGTACGAAAGCGAAATGAGAAAAATGAAATTGTGAGATACAAAGCCCAACTTGTAGCTCAAGGATTTTCACAAAAACCTGGTATTGATTATCAGGAGACATACTCTCCAGTAATGGATGGAGTCACTTTTCGCTTTCTGATAGGTATGACAACCATGGAAGGTTTGGAAACACGTCTAATGGATGTTGTAACTGCATACCTATATGGCTCACTTGATAGTGAGATTTACATGAGAATCCCTGAAGGATTGAAAATGGTTGAATCACAAAGGCCACGTCACATATATTCAATCAAATTACAACGTTCATTGTATGGGTTGAAATACCGTCAGATGTGGTATAATAGACTTAGTGATTATTTAATAAAAGATGGATATATAAATGATCAAGTATGTCCATGTGTTTTATTAAGAAATCACAAAGTGGATTTTCCATCATTCTTTGATATGTGAATGATTTGAATCTTGTAGGTACTTCTGAAGAACTCACAAGAATCTGCTACTTATTTAAAAGATGAATTTGAAATGAAAGATCTTGGAAAGACAAAATTGCGTTTGGGAATACAAGTGGAGCATTTAGCGTCTGAATTTTTGTTCATCAATCCACATATCTTTGAAAAGATTCTCGACCATTTTCATATGGATAAAGCTCATCCTTTGACTACCCCGATGGTTGTTCGATCTTTAAAAGTTGATAAAGATCCATTTCGGCCTCTAGAAAGTGGGGAAGAAGTTCTTGGACCTGAAGTTCCATACTTAAGTGCAATAGGTGCTCTTATGTATCTTGCAAACTGTACACGGCCTGATATTACTTTTGCTGTCAACTTGTTAGCAAGATACAGTTCTTCTCCGACTATGAGACATTGGGATGGGATAAAACACATATTTAGATACCTCCGTGGAAGTATAAATCTTGGGTTATTTTATCCAAGAAATTCAAAGTCGAAATTGGTTGGATATGCCGATGCAGGATATTTATCAGATCCACACAATGGAAGATCACAAACAGGTTATGTATTTACATATTGTGACACAGCTATATCCTAGAAATCCACAAAGCAAACCATGGCAGCTACATCTTCAAATCACTCAGAAATTCTCGCTATACATGAAGCAAGCAGAGAGTGTGTTTGGTTGAGATCAATTATTCAGCATATTCAAAAGTCATGTGGATTACCATCAATCAAAGACATTCCTACAATTTCAGTATGAAGATAACGCCGCATTTATTGCTCAACTTCGAGGAGGATACATCAAGGGAGATAGAACAAAGCACATTTCACCTAAATTCTTCTTCACACATGAGCTACAAAAGAAGGGTGATATAGATGTACAACATATCCGATCATGTGATAATCTAGCCGACTTATTCACAAAGTCACTACCAAATGCAACGTTTACAAAACTTCGGAAAAGGATCGGAATGTGTCGATTGAAAGACTCATGACAAACATTTCATTAAGGAGTAATGAATTCCTTTTGAGGGGAAGATTGTACTCTTTTTTCTTAGTCACGGTTTTTATCCCAATGGGTTTTTCCTGACAAGGTTTTAACGAGACAGTCAATTTAGATAGTTATGTAAAAGATATGTACTCTTTTTCCCTTCGTTAAGTTTTTTCCCACTGAATTTTCTTAACAAGGTTTTTAATGAGACATAATCTTCTATCGTAGGGAATCAGGAGAAGTATTAGACATAAGATTCCCTCCTATCCTCCCTGTGAGCCTTCTCTCTTACTCCTCTCCGTGACTTCCTTTCCCTTCTGCATTCCTATAAACCTCCTCTATAAATAGGAAATCTGCTGAATGAAATTAATAGAAGAAAATCATCTGAAGAATTCTCTCTTTGAAGAATTTCCTAAATAATTTCTCTCTCTTATTTTATCCTCTCTTGCTTGTTTCTAAATTATTATTAGAGCAATTATAAAAGTATATTTTATACATTTCGCTAGAGTTTTATAACAACCTCTTAATGTCACATGACTTGCCATTCATAACTATAAATTATTTGTATTGTTTTCCTGTTACATTCCTGTACTTATTACCCTTTTTGTTTTAAAATTAAAGATATAATTTAAATTTTGAGACCAGACGATAATATATTAAATTTTAAATTGATATAAATTTATTTAATTTTAATTGATACAAATATTATAATTGTACGATATATAACAAAAATTATTAATCAAAAAATGTATTTCATTCTAAACTTTTATGAATCGTAAAAATTTTAAAGTTTAATATACAATCGTTTGACCATAAATTTCTAATTTCAGAACGGATGAAGTATTAAATACTGATACATCATTAAATTTTAAAACGTCTAAGTCATAATTGTAGCATTTTTTTCAGTTAGAAAACCTAGCCTCCAAAATTTTTGGGGAGGGGAAAGTCGTTTAATTCTATCATTTAAGAATTATAATTTGTATAAAATTACATCATTACCCCTTTATGAAAAGTTAAAAACTATTAATGCAATGGAAAAAATTTATTGAGAGAATGAGAGAAATTAAGGGTAATATAAAAAAATAAATAATTTATTCTTTTATAAAGTTACAAATGATAAATAAATTAAAATAATTTTTTTTAAAAAGACATTATTATAAAACCGATAAAGTAAGAATAATTCTACCTTAATTTCTTCTATTTTATTCGCTAAAATTTTCACAATTCGATTTCATCTTATGTATTTGTGGAGATATAAATTATTTTATTTTTTAGTTTGAACTCAAAATTTTCTAGAGGGGAAAGGAAAAGAGACAGCCAGGGACATTTACGTCTTTTCGGTCTATTGCAAAGATGAGGTAGACTGCCCCAATCAAATCTTTGTAATTATCCATATAATCTAATCCCTTAATACAATAGTTAGTTAGTTAAAATAGATAGTATAAAATTTATTTTAGAATAAATTAATCAATTAATTAATAAAATATTAATACATAAATGATAAAATTATATTTATATTAATATTCTATTTATTAATTAATTAATTTAATAAAAAAATAATTTCATGGTAACCGGATTCATTAATCAGCGTACTTCAAAACAAACGAACAACAAATAAAGCTTCATATCCATAATCAGAGCTAAAACCCTCTCTATCTCATAAATCATCACCATTATAATCACTTCGTTTTTTTGCTCTAATTCCGGTAAAGCTCGACCTCGCTGATTTTTCCTCTCGGATCAAGCTTTCTCTCTATAGGTACGCCTATTTTCTTCATTACAATCATGTTACTGTTATTGGGTATATGTAGTATCTCCATAAATTTGGGAGTAGAGATGATTTTCTGCGATATTTAAAGGTTAACAATTATGTACTTTGGCTTAATCAGATTCCAATGGTTTATGTAGTGCGTACTATACGAACGAATTCTGTTTGGTTTCTGGTAAACTTAGAATACTTTTTTTGTTGTTTTGTTTATGATGAGAAAGAAATTGTGTGCTGAATTAGTTTTACACGAATTGATTTCACTAGTATTCTTTTACCCTTTTTTCGTTTTGTTTATTTTCTTAGTGTTTGGAACTTGGAAACTGAGGGATAAAGAACAGATAAGGAAAATATTTTAGAATCTAAAATTAAAAAAACACCCTCTTAATGAATGTATCTAATATATGTATATATAATGGATTTTTGAGCCCATTTTGTAGAAATTAGGTTTTTCTAGTTACTACAAAAACATTGTTTGGTGTGGATCATCGTGAGAGACATATATATGAATATATCAGACAAGCATTACTAGCCAAATTGGTGAACCTTATTATATTTTGTGTCATTTATCTTTTTTGTTTTTCATCTAATTTCTGTGGGATTGTCTATTATTCGTTCTTAAATTCTAACAACTTTCTCGTCAGAAAAATGTTCTTATAATAATGTAGATGTTCGTTTCCCCTGTTTTTTTAGCATCATTCAAATGAAGAGAAGCACTTCTGGTGTCCTTGGATTAGAAAGAAAATAGTGTTATTTGAATTATTAAACAACAATGTGATGATGTTTGTTTTTTCCTGACTAGTATATAATGATGGGTGTAAAATGACTAAATGAGAAGAAAGAATATCATTGGAATTCTTTTCAGTAGTCAAATATGATATAGTGTGGTTTTATGCTCTTTAAAGTGCTATCAACTTATAGACTTCTCTTCTTTTTTTGTTTCCTTTTATTTATTAGTCAGTTGTCGTTTGCTGATTGTTATATGTGGATGTTCTTACTATGAGTTTTTTTTTAATTTCCCTGGCTCACAGTCCACAGACATGAGTAAATTTGGGAGGAGAGCAATTCATTATATGCATGAACTGAATGCTGCAAATATTCCCACTGATTTGTTAGAGAAGGGACAAAACCGTGTTATAGAGGCCTCCCTCACTCTAATTCGTGAAAGGGCAAAACTTAAGGTAAATCCTGATTTTCCTAAGATCACTTTTTTTTGCTGTCAATGTGTGAAGTATCATTTATCCACATTTGAGACAATTATATAACTTAATACTATGTATTTATAATTCCGCATATAGAGCATGGAACAACATTTGCTTGAAGATTCCTTGTGCCAACATTTTAAGAGGATGTGTGTCTGAAAACTTTCTTTTCTATAGATTCAACAACATTTTTCTGGTTCTCGTGCATTGGATTTTGTTTCTCCTATTCTATCCTAAATAAATTTAACAGTAGGAATATTATTTGTGTTCAAAATTGAAGTCAATTTATGTATGTACTAATTACTCTTTAATATGGAAGACTGGAACCCTATAAATCCAATTCTCAAGCCATTTTGCAAACTTCAGTTGCTTTATTCTAATATTCTCCCTTTCTTTTATGGAGAAGATGAAACACCAGTAAGACAGGCTCAGATTGGCCATTTGGCCCCACTGCTTTTGTCAATCTCATTATCTATGAATCTGTGATCTATGGTGAAGGATTTAAGCGCTATTGGCAAGTTCAAAGCAAGAATAGTTCCACTTCTCTAGTTTTTCATAACTGTATCAGAAAATCATTTACTTGGAGTAATTGCAGGTTTAGAATTAGTTGTGCCAGTTTGTTATTGCATACACTGGATTCTTTTATTTGATTATGTCTGTGCATGCTCTTGTATTTCAAATTAATTCTTTACATGAATTCAAGTATGAAGATAAATAAGGCTTCTTCACTCGGTGGTTCATTTTCTGACTTAATTCTATTTGTGGGCAAAGGTAATGGATTGCCAGTCAATTTAACCAAGCTAAAGATGTCATCATAGAGGACTCAATAAGTGCTTTAGGCACACGTATTGTAAATATATGCTTCTACCAAATACAGAAACTGTTCTAAAGGAAACAGTGATATAGCACCCTTCACAACCTGCATTATTTTATGTTAAGCTTAAATATAGTTATCTCTGCTCCCTTGCCAAGGGTGTAGTCACTTGTAGAGAAAATCATAATTAGTAGCCTAATTCAAAGTTGAACATATAAAGATAAAGCAACTTGCCGTTTCTCCATTCTTACATCTATCTTCTTTGTTCCACCATCATATTTCTCTTAATTATCAACCTACGCTATACTAGCAAAAGTAAAATATATTTGCTCCCAAACACTTTTGCTACGTACATGTTCCTTTCTGTTAAACTGAACAAATCCTTGTGCCCTACCCACAGTTTTATCCTGCCATTGTGCTTTACCGCATAATCTTGAAGTTTGATGATAATGAGTTAGGTTTTGGGCCAGAAGCTGCTTGGTGCAGTCCTTATTGTTGTCATCTATTGTTTAGTCTACTGCAATCTCAAAAGCATTTGCAGAAACCCCAAAAGCATGTTTTTTTACTGGACGCAGTGAATTTTTTTGTTGTTGTGAATGAACAACATATTGCGGCATTGTCCGTACGTAAAATCATAATTATTGTAATTTTTGAAGATTTGATAGTTACCTTTTTCCCCAACACAACATCAAAAAGGAAAATATAGAAGAGAGAAAATAGAAGAACAAATTGATAGGACAAATATAAATGGTTGTCAGAGATTGAACTTTGTAACTTTCATGCTTTTATGATCACAAATTTCAATTAAAAACATGAAATGTTTAGGTATCATTTTGTGTTCATTTGACAAGCTGCTCGCATCTGGTTGTTTTATGTCCTATACGAGATAGTTTAGATTTGTAAGAGCTAACTTATGACTGGTTTTATATTTTTTTTGTTATTTTTCAAAAGGAGAACTAGTTCGGGCCTTAGGAGGTGCTGTGGCCTCCTCATCTCTTCTTGGAATTCCTCTAGGACATAACTCATCATTTCTCCAAGGGCCAGCATTTGGTCCTCCACGTATAAGAGAAGCCATCTGGGATGGGAGCACAAACTCTACAACTGAAGAAGGTAAGATATGCTTGTCAGTTTTGATGTAATGTAATTTTACGTTCACAGTTTTTACTCTCATAAAACATTCCACATGTATAGAATAGCCCTATCAACTTGCTATGCTAACTATTTGCTGTTTGATGTAATGATTGATGTGGGTTTCTAAATACTCAGAAAATGTTAAATCGTGGCCATTTCAATTCCACATAATTATGTTTTTCCAGATGATGATCTTAACAGATTTGTACTCACTACATGAGAATGGGATTAAGATTTTCAGTTGAGGGTGTGAGATGACTAGAAAAAAAAAGCACAACAAAAAAGTAAAGAACAAAAACCCCATGCTCAAAGGTATAGTTGTTTTGAGTGCAGAAATGAAGAATAATTTCCTTTACGTATGTTATGCTGAGGCTGACTGTTCATTTAGTAGAATGCTTGGTGGAACACAAAAGAAATGAGTGATAGACTGATAGTAGGACTCTTACGAATAAAATGGCTGCATCCTTCTGTCACTAAGGTGGGACAAAAGTACGGGACTTTTTCTTGCCTGTGTAATGTCATTTACTCTTTGATTTAGGGGTGTGGTTGCCAATTCTCTCCAATTTAAGATATAATTTTCAAGATAAGGAATGCTTTGTCAAAAGAAATGACCCTCTCATTCAGCTAGTTATTAATATGAACAGGCATCTTGATTCTGTTGGTAATGTATCAAAATAATTTTTAAAAAATGATTTTTCCACCGATTTATGGCCGTCTGCAGTCTGTAGTCTTCTGACATGTTATAGGCAGCACATTGTTGGATCATTGTTAGAAAAACCGAACTATTTTGTTTCCAATTATTTTATACGATTCTTCTTGTGTTTGTATAGTGATTAGTAAACGTGCCTTTTCTTTTTGCTTAATTGCCTATTTTAGCCCAGACTTATTTCTTGTTCGGACATTGGGCATTTTGCTAATATCGGAACTCTGAGAATAACTTAGGCAGGTTTACCCTTTATGATCCCGCTATATGATTTGCAAGACATCAATTCATGCTCTAGATGACTAGGCAGGTTTGAGTCAATTTTATTCCAATTCACTAGTTTTTGTGGCCACGTTAATTTTTGCATGTATGGTAAGGCACGCAGCACGCTGAAAATACATTGAAGTATTATATATTTCACGCATTTTCAAAAATTTCAAAATATTACATATTATATTTTCATAATTATCAAAAGTTTGTGAAAAATATGATGCATAAATGTGTCCATGATGCACCTTTAGAATTTGTTCTTCATCCATACTTTTTTCTTTTCTGTTTTCCTTATGACACGATAGATGAATCTGGATTTTAGTATTTTCAACATAACATCAATCTACGTTTGAGTGAAAAAAGTAAAGTGGCCACATAAACTTGGATGGAGGGATATTTTAATTGTAAAGTATGAATTGATAGTTCAGGCATCTTGAGTATAATATACATTCTTAAAGCCTTTCTCCTAACAACAACTGATGCCTGACAAAAAATGTTCCATTTAAGGTTTCTCTTGCAGAACGTTTTTATGTTTATTGATTTTTACTTAATATAATATGGGGGTTATGCAGGAAAAGAACTAGAAGATCCTCGCGTGTTAACTGATGTTGGTGATGTTCCTGTGCAAGAGTTACGAGATTGTGGAGTAAATGATGACAAATTGATGAATATTATAAGCAAGTCTGTCAAGCTGGTTATGGAAGAAGTAAGCCACAGTTGGCTACTTGTCTATTCTTTTTCTTTAAAGTACATTGTTGGATACAAATCTTCTGGTGCATTACAATGGGATTAGGTGCTTTTGTTCTCACCATCTTTCCTTTTCTTTTTCTATTTTCTTCAGAAGCAATGACATGCAACTAATTGAGGATGTTATATTTGGGTATTGGTATATGACTTCTAGTATTCATTAGTAGTTGCAGTAGCCTCTGTTTAAAGCTTTGGCTTGAGAATATGCTAAAAGAGGAAAGATGGCAATAGATAATTCAGATATGCATCCCCAGAAATCTTCTTTGTTACTTCTCACATTGTAAATAGAACAGGCCGTTGAGCATAAGCCACGATCCTACTCCTTTAAGTTTTGGAAAAGCTTGAGATTTTTTTTCTGACTTCACGATCCTAAGTTGTGGTAACCTTTGGCTCTGTACATAGTTTTAAGAGGCTTAATTCACTTCATATTTTCATTTCCAGTTTTATCCTCATTGTTGAAAGTTTGAAAAAGTAGTTGGTGCAGAACAGATCCTAGTAGGATTTTATAGGTATGAGTTTGATTGATCTTTAGGGCTAAGGGTAGATAAGAATACTTGGAAGCTGAAACTTGAAAAGAAGGCCAAAGATGGCCTGGGGTTAAGGCTTGTTCAAGTATTTGAAGAGGTAGTTTCATGGCCATTTTGGTGGTTGCTTACAGTATCAGGATATCCTTTCTGTTGCAGCATCTAGGGTTGAGAAAATGCTTGGCTTTGTGAACTACAAATATTTAGGGTTGGAAGGTTGATTATCAGGTCTGATCAAGGGGTTGTTTGCCGATGAATAATAAAGAAAGAAGAAGATTATAGGAGGAACTCTAGTCATCACTACTACAATCCAAAGGTATCACACTTAAGGTTAAAATTGCATAGTAGCACTAATCACATTGTGAAAGTCTTGAATTTTTACATAGATGTGTTCCTAGGGCCTTTCTTAGGTAACTTCATGTACTCCTGCTTTTTTCTTATTTAAGCAAAAAAAGTTGAGCTTCTGTTGTTTTATTTCTCTTCAGGATCCATTAAGCCCTCTAGTTTTGGGGGTGATCACTCAATATCATTTCCTGTTGTAAGAGTCTGTATCTGAGAAGCTTGGAGGACCTGTGGATATCCTTCACCTTGATGCTCATCCTGATATATATCACTCTTTTGAAGGAAACAAGTATTCTCATGCATCTTCGTTTGCTCGAATAATGGAGGGTGGTTATGCTAGGCGGCTGTTGCAAGTAATATTTGTTCTTTATATATGGTATCTGTTTTCCTTTTTGACTTATATTAGATGAGAAACCTTTTTTGTCCACTAATAAAATAGCAACTGAAATTAACTTAAATTTGTTTATACCGACCCAAAGAAAAATTTGTGAAAAATGATTCGACTGTATGCTTACATAATCCTAAGCATCCATGTACTGGACATTCTTGCCTCATGGTTAGGCAGCATAAACAAAGTAAGTGTTGAGAGTTGAGATTGAGTGGGCTGGCAATTCAACTTTAGTTCTCATCCCTAGACCTTGAACAGTAATTTTAACTAGTTTTACCTCAAAGACAGACATCACTGATAATTGTATTATAGTACTCTTTGTTTTTGGTAGTTAATGTAAATTTAATAGTAATACACTTGTTCATTCAGCTTGTAAAAATCTTTCCATATGAAACTCAAGTTTTGTTCCCCCCCCCCCCAAAAAAAAAAAAAACCACAAATAAATAAACAAACAAACATATAAAATTTTCCTGTTTTCTTTGGGGAGACGAGTGAGGTTGTATGGTTTATATTAATCTTTGACGTAGTAATGGTACATTGCTTGCTATGTATTGCTTTGTTTCACAAGTATGCTGAGTGCTGCAAGGTATAAGATATCATCAATATATCGTGGTCCTCTTCTAATTTAGTTGTTGAGTTTGTGTATTTGACTGTTCAGGTTGGTATCAGATCAATAACAAGGGAAGGTCGTGAACAAGGGAAAAAATTCGGTGTGGAGCAATATGAAATGCGAACTTTTTCAAGAGATCGTGAATTTCTTGAAAATCTGGTCTCTGTCTCTGTCTCTCTCTATAGTCTATATCTAGATATAAATGCATTTCATTTCAAGTTATGAATGTTCCTAATATGCATTGTGTTTTTTCTCTGGCAGAAACTTGGGGAAGGTGTAAAGGGTGTGTATATTTCATTGGATGTGGACTGTCTTGATCCTGCATTTGCTCCCGGTGTATCTCACTTAGAGCCTGGAGGTCTCTCCTTCCGTGACGTTCTCAACATTCTCCACAACCTCAAAGCTGATGTTGTTGGTGCAGATGTGGTCGAGTTCAATCCACAGCGTGACACTGTTGATGGTATGACTGCAATGGTTGCCGCTAAGTTGGTAAGAGAATTGACCGCAAAGATTTCAAAATGAGCAATGCCTGTGCATCCCCTCGGGACCTGGATATAGTTCCTTAGTTGATTCTCTATATTTTCCTATCACTGCCTCAGTTGATTCTCTATATTAGGAATTTTGAGGTGAACCATGTTATCAACTTATTTTTCCTTTTCTTTTGTGGGTTATGTTATAAAGTCCACTGGTTCTTTTCTCCAATAATTTCCTGTTGATCATTTCATGGTGTACCCCCCACCCCCCCCCCCCCCCCCCCCCTTACCTTTTACACCCTGCGTGTGGTTGGTTAATCTCCCTCCATTCTAAAAAAAGTATTTCTCCTTTAGCAAAAAAAATATATTATATTCGGTGAGAGTTTCATCTTTTGTATAGTAATGTTTGGGGTTTCAAAATTTTGCTCTTAAATGATATGGTATTAAATATTTTAATAATAATTTATTACATGAAATCGAACCAACAAACGTTAAATGATATATTTTTTGGAATTCGGTTATTATGAAATTAATTTTATGGTAAGTTGGTCAATTTACCAATACAGTATTGATGTCTATGTGTCGCTATTGTATTGGTTAATTCATCAAGGTTATAGCTACTTTTCATATTTTTTTAAGACCCTTAATATCATTTTTTTTAAAATAGTAATATAGAACAACACAATATTCTTATGTTTATTCTCACAATCATTATCATATCATTATTACTATTAAACTAAAACTCATAAATTTAAACATAAACATGAAGAAAAAACAAATCGTCTACGAAGTTTGAAAATTTACACTTACATAAAACTCTTTTCTTTATGCGGATAAAAAGAAAATCATTTGGTGTTTGATAAAATTGAATAATTATGATCTGAATGATTAATATATTTTAATAAATTAAATTATTTGAATAAAATAATATTTAAATTTAAAAAATTATTTGATATTTAAAAAGTGTAAAACATTTGAATGATATTATTTTACCATTTTAACCCTCTGAGTTATTTAAAAATTTTATTAGGTGGATCTTAAAATTTGAAATTGAAGGAGTACAATATTTATTGTGATTATTTTTATCTATAAATTTTAAATAAACTATTAAGAGACAATTCTTAATAGTTAAAAATTTGAGTTTAAGTCTTAACAATTAAGATGCATTAAGAGGCAAAAAAATTTTTTTATCAAATAAGAGACTCAAACACAAACAAACATCACCTTAAAGTCCCTTTTGGCAAAACGAGTTTCTTCCTTTGGATTTTTCCTTCTTAACCGATGGAGTAAAAATATTTTAAATTAAATTTGTAAATATAATATATTATTTGGTAGTGATCTTAAAGTGCTTTTCTTTTAATATTATCAAAAAATTTACCACTCCCCAGCGCCAGGGTACGATACTTCCTAAGCTCCTATTCCTCTCGCTCCCGCAAACAAGCTCATCAGAGGAAATGGGGTCGTTGGTGCCGATCCTTTCTTCTACAATTTCCCGCCTAAACTTTTTCCCCAAACCACTATTCAGCCATAGGAATATCAAGGGTTTTAGAGTATTAGAAAAACTACAACACAAACGGCAAAGACCCACTTTTTATTCATTCAATTCCTCATCCAAATCTTTATCAACTGCTAATACTACTATGTTTACTTTAAATTTCAGTTCCCCAAAACCCCATAATCAAAACCCAGTTACGGCAAATGAAAATTTGGTCATTTTGGGTATCGAGACAAGCTGTGATGACACTGCCGCCGCCGTTGTAATTTCTCTCTCTCTCTATATATATATGTATATATGCATGTATAATTATGTTGGTGTATATTGGGTCCTATTTTACTTTATTGACATTCAAGATTGGGTCTTTTCTGAGTTTAGGTTCGAAGCAATGGTGAAATTCTCAGCCAAGTTGTGTCTTATCAGGTATATAAGTACACTCAAAAACACATTACTGGGTTTTAGCCTTATAGGGAAAATAGATTGGTGTAAATCTTACACTATTCAAGTTATGCTAGAAATAATGGGCATTTCTTAGTCCTGTTTATTATCGTGGGTTTACTCACTTTTTTATTTATATATGTAATGCGTATAAGTTAGTAACTGAACTCCAAGGGGTATAGAAATAAGCAGAAGTAATAAACTTATTCTCATATTCATAAAGCTTTAGCATTTCAAAGCCTTTCGGTTTTGGCTGTCTAGTGGAGTTATTTTGTCTTTGCTAATATTCGTTCTCACATTAAAAAAGTACCATGATGAAATAGGAGAACCGAACTGAAATAACATTATTAGAAATTGAGATAATCTTTGTCATTTTGTAGAAAGTATAGAGGGAAAGAATGTGATAGTTTGAGTAATGTAAGGTATTTACATCGATCATAGGAAAACTTGCCACCTGTGTTTCTTTCCGGAGATGTTATTACTATGATATTGAACGCTATTTTGGGAGGCACCCCAACATCTAAGAAATTATAACCTAGATATGAACATATACTAGGTTGCACTAAAAGCCATGTAATTCAAAGTTGCTAGTTATGTAAGGAGGAAAAGGGACTCGTGAAAGATCAGGGATGAAGCTAGTGGATGGCTTAGGGGGCCTAGGCTACCCACATATTTGAGAAAATATATTTAACATCTCAAAAGTTTGAAAATTTTGATCTAGGTCCCCAAGATTTATTTAATTTGTACACGTACATTCAAAGATTATTTTTTTATTTCAATAAAATCCTAACCAAAATATTTTTTGTGCTTTTAAGTAATGAAATTTTTATAATATATAAGTTTCTAGTAATAAATTAAATAACATCTGAGCATGCCACATTATGTACTGCCCCCTGGGGGAAAATTCCTAACTTCGTCCCTGTGAAAGATCGATACTTGTTCCCGGAAAACTTTTCTAATTGCTTACTTAGTTAGGCTTTAGTTTTTTTGGTAGTTATCCTCAGATAAGTAGTACATTCCTCAATAGTCTCGTCTCCCATGACTTCATCAATCAACAATGCTGCTCAGTATCTTTTAATTTTCCCTGGACCAAGAAACTAAAATAATAGTTTTTATGGCATTATTCTATTCATAATTAGCACGAGCTATTATTTTTGGTCATGGTATATGCCTTCACGTGATACTAAAATCTTTCACTTTTAATCAAGGCAGAGCTGCTTGCCAAATATAGAGGAGTTGCTCCTAAAATGGCAGAAGAAGCACATTCACGAGTGATTGATCAGGTACGACTGTACGATATGTGTTACGTTGGTTGTCTTTATTAAAAACCTGCCTTTTGTGCAGTCTCGAGTTCCTTTTCTATAAGTCAGTTAACTGACTTTTATATCACATGTAACAATTGAAATGGTTATAGTCTTCCCTCTCCCAAATCCCTTTTCTCTGTATATTTTCTCTGAGAAATAAGAATATATGTGAGTTTTCCGCCTTTCCTGCTTGCAGGTAGTACAGGAAGCACTTGATAAAGCTAAATTAACTGAAGCAGATCTCTCTGCGGTTGCTGTAACCATTGGTCCTGGGTTAAGCCTTTGTCTACGTGGTAACTGATTAGAACTATATTTGTTTCTGTAGATTGTGTTTTGTGATGCTGGTCCAAACTTCAAAGTGGTTAACATTATGTACTGTGTCTATTCTCATCTTCATTTGCGTTTTCCCTACTTGTTGATCTTATTGTAGAGAATATGTGATGCTTATTTTACAATTTCTGTATGAAATGTTTTTTTTAACTTTAACTAGTCAGTGCCTTGCATTCCTCTGAAATATTGCTCAGTGAATTCTTAAACAAAACTGTCAACTTGCTCAGGTTTACATTATTCAATGGAATAATGTTAATTAGAGAATAATGAAAAGAGACTCTTCAAAGTAACACTGCTTTGTATTTTCTTGTAGTTGGGGTGCAGAAAGCTCGGAAAATTGCTGGCAGTTACACTCTTCCTATTGTCGGTGTCCATCACATGGAAGCTCATGCTTTAGTAGCCAGGTACCAGCATCTTTTGAGTTGAACAATTCAAGAAAAGTCTTATGAAAATTCATGTCCAAT
The DNA here is from genome assembly GCA_020205605.1 of Panax ginseng. Lineage (NCBI taxonomy): Eukaryota > Viridiplantae > Streptophyta > Magnoliopsida > Apiales > Araliaceae > Panax > Panax ginseng. The sequence goes on from CM035133.1 coordinate 147,676,399, forward strand.
TCATTTTATTGTTAGGTTCCTTGTTTTCTTATGCTTTTTGCTACCTGTCCTTTTTTTTGTTAAATGTTACTATATAATATTTTGAAAAATGATAAAAAATTGTAAAATGAAGTTTTGTTTTTGTCAATACTTACTTGGAGGGTTTTAATTGAGAGAGGAGGCTTGTACTTTGGGGCAGCAAAAAACAAGTATTATTGAAATTTTGGCATCATTTTTCTCTATCAGCCTTACTAATCTTGAGTGACGTCCTTAAAATATATTTGCGTTTGGAGGAGGGAGGGAGGGAGGGAGGGAGGGAGAGAGAGAATTAGTAATGAAGCTGCTAAATTGCTCCTTTTGTGAATGGAAGCATTTATATTCAGAAAGATAGAGAGAGAGTTGCTTTTAGCAACAAGTAAACAAATGCCATTCTTTGCATGCCAAGATAGACAGGGAACTAGAAGCACCATCAGAAACCTTCATACCAGATTGTAAGGCAGTTTTAATATTCACTATAATATGATCAAATATTGGATGTGGATTAGAAGTAATTCTAACCCGTACATACTTCACATTTTTCTTTTCTATATTCTTCATTTGAAGTGGTTACTGGTTATTAAATTTCCAAACATTCCAATCCCATATTTGGGGCAAACTTATCTATCAAATAAAGAAAAAATCCAAGCATTTCTCTCTGTCCATATGCCCCAAGGAATACGAAAGCACCCGCAATGCCAAAGAACCTTGCCATTATTACGCCCACCAAAGCCCAGAAACCTGTGAATAAGCAACTCCTCCAAAGTTGGCGGATAAACCCAATCTTCTCCCAAAACTCCATATAAGAAACCCCAAAACCACTGGATCAATATTTCAGAGATTAAAAACAGAACAACCTCATATATGTTTTTTAGATACACGTACACACGCACATAGTTTGGTGTTCAATGTTACCTGAAGTTAATATATTCTCTTTCATCTAGGTTAACTGAAAGAGAGTTGCAGTTTCCTTTCACGGCTCTTCTTATCTCAGGTATAAGCCTTTATTTAATTCATTTAACATCAGCTCAATGTTTATTAATGTGTTAGTATGCATCTAATTACATGTAGAGAGTGAAAGAAATAAGAGTATACTTTTTAACTGATATCCAAGTAATCCAACATAACCATGTGACTGACTTCGGCTTTCAGATTTCTATTATCGGGGTATTGGAGGAGTGGTGTCCCCTACTTCAGTGGGGCATATGTTGTTAATTGGTAAAACTAATGATTTACCCACTTGGAACCTTTTACTTATTATATCATTGAACTTTTAAGTTTTGCGATTACCACATTAAACTAATCAAAATAGTGAAATTGGATCATTCTGTTAAAATAATTGGACGAAAGTCTATTACTTGTCGGCAAAACTAATGATTTACCCACTGTACTTGACACGTTTTACTTGTTACACCACTAAACTTTTAACTTTTGCAATTACCACATTAAACTAATTAAAATAGTGAAATTGGACCATTCCGTTAAAATAATTGGACGGGCGTCTATTATTTATCTGTGGCAGCATGAAAAAAATAAAATAAAATAAAACATATACATATACATAAATACGTGACAAAAATATAATAAAAAGTAGCTTAGAACAGTGACATGTCTTTTAAAATAAATATTTTTCTCCCTTTTCTTCTTTCTCTACACAATCAATAACCCACCTTCTTTTTATTCATCCACAACCACAGCGAGCCACCATTATTACCCCTCGCCGATGTAAGCCACAACCTCATTATTACCCCTCGCCGACGTAAGCCACAACTTTCATTTATTGTAAGCCACCATCACCATTTATCACAATCTTCTACACAAACCTAACAATGACCAACACGGCTAGTTTGGTGAAACCTTCGACTCATACATTCAACATCTCATGGACTTTGAAGTGACCACTTCAATTGAGATTTTCAAACTCAGCAATGAACCCATATAAAATTGTGCATGAAATTCATCAAATTGATGATGTTATTTGGACAAATTGAATACCAAAATTTGATTATTTTTCTTTGGTATTCAATTTGTTCAAATTATATCATCAATTTGATGAATTTCCTTCAATTTGGATATTTAGGGCACTCGTATATTTTCACATTTTGAACAGATTCACAAATAAAAAATAACAATAGCAGCTCCGATAAAGGAAGAAGACAACAAAAGTACGACTTTCCGGCGAGATGACTACTACAAACCTATTTTTGTAACTGAAGAACTGTTATATAACAAGGTAAATTTTTTTCTTTATTTTTTCAATCTTCTTTTCTTTTTCTCTTCTCATTCATTTTCGACGACCTCCTTGCCCCCAATATGACGAACATCTTTTTGTCGGCACCAATTGTGCCTATGATGTTTTCTGCAATCAAAATTGGTAGAGAGAGAAGTAGAGTACTGAAGTGCGTGTATTCCGGCGAGCCTCCGGAGGCTAGAGGTGGAGGTTAAAGTGTGCATTTGTTGAAAAGCCATGAGAGGGTGTGTTTGAGGATTGAGAAAAGGGTTGGGTAGCAGCAACATGCTTGTGAATGTGTTAATGGGGTTTACATTTTTTTCTTTTTTCTTTTTTGATCTTTTGTGAAGAGAGACCCCTCTAGTTGTGCCGCCCAAAACCATTACAGGCTCGTACTAGATAGGGTGACAAAATAGAAGTCTCACTACTAGCTTTTACTCCTAACCAAGAAGTAATCAGAGGAGATTTAGCTCTTTCTTTAGGGAAGTCTTTGTATGCTTTCTTATCGGCAATAAAGGTGGAGAAAAGCTAAGAGATTTTCATCTATGCTTTATGAGGAGTTTGGAATGCTCATAACGCTAGATTGTTTACAGCTACCTACTTGTCTCTCAATTTGTTGGGAGATGGGATTATTTTCTTGCCTCCCTTTAAGCTTCTGCTATGGGAGCCGTGGGAGAACCTATGTGACTGACTTTGTAGAGATTGGAGCTGAACTTTCTTTAGTGCTCTTATTTGTATTGCATTTCACTTGTTTGGAGTGGGTGGACTTCTTGTCCCCCATTTCTTGAATCCTCTATGTTTTATTAATTAAAATTTTCTTCTTCTATAAAAAATACAATAATAACCATGTGACTCTAAAGAGGCATTAGATGTGTCATGGATTAAAAAGAATAGACCGAGACTTGAGAAGGATGTAACAACTGTGTCCACTTTCATATATATAGATCAAGAGGTACACTTTGATGCTCAACTATAAACGATTGTGGAACAACTTTTTATCCAATAACTAGTAAAGATTGAAAGAATTCCCTCTTCAATAACTTGTAAGAATCCTTCGTCCTGCCAAAGATGAGTCCGTGGATACTTCATTATACATTGCAATACAATTATAAATTTGATTTTGCCCTTCCTAACTTGTTTCAAATTTCCTGGTATTTTACGATTCGATGTACTAGTTTGAGGATAAAAAAAAACTTGGATTTTCTTGAGACCTAGTATACCACCGACTAAACTTAGCATTCTTGTTTACTTTCGGGTCATTTGGTTAAGAAGGTTGATCTCCCACTTGCTTGATTCTTAGGAGGACATAACCTTCTAATTCTTGCACATGAACTTGGCCAATACATACAGCTTGGGACCACAGTTGATGATGCGATTGGTGAGGCATATGACAAGACTGCAAAATGGATTGGTCTTGATTTGAGGAGGAGTGGTGGACCAGCTATAGAGGAACTTGCTCGAGTGGGTGATGCGAGATCGATCAAATTCAACGTAAGATTTTTACTTTTATCTTTACTAGAGAAGGTTATTCATAAACGAGAGATGTATTAAGTTCGATTCTTGAGTTCATTTCTGAAAGTGTTTTTTTAATGAATGATGAATATGATTTGACTGTGTTATGTTAAAACTTTTCCCATGTGTTGTTGCTCAGGTCCCTATGAAACAGCATAAAGATTGCAACTTCTCGTATGGTGGTTTAAAGACTCAAGTGAAACTGGCAATTGAATCCAAAAATATGTATACAATCTCAGAAGATCCTCAATTATATCTATTTTTTTCCCCTTGGATTTTCTATTTTTTCGCAGTCACATTGCAATGCCATTCTTAAAATGAAATATGGAGTATCAATGTTGTTACCATTGTTGCTGCAAGGAACTTTATTGCCGATTTTTAGATAATAAGAAAGTGAAGAAATATATTTGTTAAAGTTATATCTTCTTTTGGAGTTGAGATTTTTAAATTCCACAGCCTTGCAGTTGTCTACACGTTGGCTTAGTCTTTCAGGTAAAAATCAAGGTTCTAAACTTAATGCAGAGTATTTCATTTTGCATTTAAAAGCTTAAATGCAAATCCCTTCTTATTTTACCCTTGTTATTTCTTTTATGGTTGTTCTTCATGAATATTTGGACTTTTGAAGTAATGATTTTTTAAGCCCATATTCTCAAATGAAATTGTCTGCTTCAACTTTATCTTCTACTAATTTTGTTCGTGTAGTCATTTATCTTATTTTACTGAAAAATGTCTTCAACCAGCGGTTGGGGGAGTTATATTACCTGGAGTATGATAATGACATATATTCCTACTGCCTAGTACGTAGCTTTAGATGTTTGAATTATTGAACTACACAGACATAGACATATATTAGATCTCTGTTGTTCCTTTTTGACTTCCAACCTGTTGATATTTGAAAGGCTATGTGCAGCAATGCTGAGATTCCCATTTCTTCAGCTAGTACCGAAGACCAAAAATCACAGGCTGATATTGCAGCATCCTTTCAGGTAGCGGTGTACGAACATATTTACAGACTTTTCATAGTTTCTATCAGTAATTTATGTGTCCTCTTCTTTACCTTAAATTTCTACATTTGCTATTTATTCATCAAAGACCCTTCTTGTAGCGAGTCGCTGTATTGCATCTGGAGGAGAAGTGTGAACGAGCAATTGAATGGGCATTAGAGATTGAACCTTTTATTAAACATTTGGTATTCTGAACTGCATTTGTGATTTCATAGTTTACTGGGAGCTGTCGTTGACACTCCTAAATTAACCTCACTTTCACTCCACAATTTACAATAATTAGCACAATAGCAAGTAAGGATCGATCCCACAGAGAGTAAAGTTGTTTTAGAATTATTCTACTATTTTAACAGAAAATAAAGATGGGGGTTTTGAAAATTATTTTTAAACTAAGAGAACAAGAATTAACGATAAAATTAACCAAATATGTAAAACTTCAGTTCTGCAGTTCAGTTTCACCAAGTACAACAATCAATTAATCAAGTAATTATTATTTTTCCTTCAATGAAATTATTAGCCCTAGATAACAATAAGCTCTGCTATCCGAAATTCTCCTTAGATTATCACTGTATGAAACAAGCTCTCCACCGATTCTAACTAGCATATAACCTAGAATAAGCTCTCTAGATTTAATATGATAGAAGCATTAAGAAATAGAAAATTAGGCTAATCCAAGCAACAAACACATAAGCTCGATTTATTTAACTTGTTTTCTAATAATCTTAGCAATAAACAAAAGTTTGTCCACAATTATTATTACCAAGTTGCTACTTGTGATGAAGAGAGATATCAATTACACGTAATACCAATCTTAATCTAGCATATGATAATGATCAAATTAACTCAATTGGCCATATTAAATTAATTAGATCAATTAGCATGCAATCAATGAAAACAGATTATCGTAAGAAATTTCACACAAGAAGGAATAAATAATAATACTCAATTAATTAATTACTTGTAACAAGGATTCACCTCCTTTAGAATCTAATAAAAAGAACTAGCGATATGCTTCTTGAGCCTTCACTCCAATAGAGGATACTTGAATGTTGAATATTGAATGAATAAAACCTTGACCCTCATCCTCTATTTATAGTGCTAGACAAAGTCCTAAATCCTATAGGATGTAGAAATCCAAATCCTAAAAGGATTTACAAATCATAACTAGTTTCCATAAAGAAATAGAATTCAATTTGGAAATAAATCTTAGTCTAAAGGAAATCCTAAAGCTAATAGAAATATCAATCCAATTCCATGTAGAAGTCTACCAAAATCAGCATTTAGAAACTTTCCAAAATCCAAGATTTCTGATTTTCCGCTCAAATTCAACGGGAGTGAATTTTCATTTCCTCTTCTTGACGTCCTTTGGTAAAACGAGCATAACTTTTGATCTAGGAGGAGTTACGGGGCCTGCTACCTATCAAAACGAAGATATCGACGAGATCTACAACTTTCATTCTTTGAGAATCGACAGAATAGCTCTGCATCAAGGTCGAAATCGGCCTCCAAGTGACTGCTGTGTACATTACAACTTCCAAACTTTGAGGTTCAACGTTCGCTTAGTAAAAATATCATAACTTTTTCATATGAACTCCGATTGGGACGATTCAAGATGTTCCGGAAAGCTAAAGAAGAGCTCTACAATAAAATTCAAGTCCCAAGCTAAGAACATGCATCCAACTTAATGCTAAAAATTCTGCAATTTTCTTTTTTCTCATTTCACTCCAATTCTTCCCGAAATCATTAAATACCTTAATAAGCTCATATACCCATGAAACATGCAATAAAACTAAATATAATGGAATCAAAATAAATGAATAATATGCACTCATCAAATTCCCCACACTTAGCCTTTTACACGTCCCTCGTAAAACCAAAAGTTTGATTTCCAAAAAATTCTATTCAACCATAGTGTCAAAAGATTTGAAGATACAAATAATGACTATCAACACTAAATTTGCGTAAATCTAATCAACGCCTTTATCAATTAACTCACAATTACCAACTTTACCATTTCACCAATGAATTTCATTAAATCAAATTGTAGCCACATAAGTAACTTTCCCAAAATCATCATACTTACTCAACTTAGTTACCATGGAGCAAAAACCATGCACAATTGACTCATAACCAAGAACAAATTTTTTCGCTTTTAATTTTTTTTCATAGAACCTTCTTTTTAGCACAGATGAATGTATTTTCATGCTTCTTCTTTTTTTTTTTATTTCTTTTCTTTTCTTTTTTTTTTTCTTGACATGTCAATGTCTCCTTTTCTTAGGCTTTTCAGAGTTACCCATTAGCGAACTTTCCACCAACGACTCCCAAACCAGATGATCTTAGGGCGCTAGGTGTAGAGACACCCCTACGGGCTTACTTATTCAAGTAACAAAGGCCACAAAAGTCGACTAGTCAAGTCGCTTTTATCCATCGCACTTTTCAAATAATGAATACCGATGCTTCCAGGAAGGCTTAGATACCCAGCTTATTTCGCACAATAGACATCAAGCATATTTTAATTAATTTTTTTTTTTTTTCATTCATTATTATTTCACATGGTTCTCAGAACAACATAAGCAAGTTAAATAGTTCTTAAGTCGTGAAATCGATTGCACATATAGACAACTCCACAAATAACTTAGCCAAATAAACATGCTTCTCATATTCAAGTACTCATGTATCACAAATTCAATTCAAATCAATTACTATGGATCATGGCTTAGTTGTCATCATTCATTAACAAATTAAGCATCAACAGATTCTGAATTTTAGCATTAATTTTCAATCTTTGACTTTAACCTTCGAACACATAAGCAAATAGAACCATGGAACCCAAGTTTTTAGTTTTTTTTTTTTTTTATCAACTTTCCATCAAAATTGGATTATTATTCCTACATAAAATAAAACCTAAATCTTCCCCCACACTCAAACCTTACATTGTCCCCAATGTAAGAAAATCATCTGAAAAGAAGAAAATACTACTAAAGAAACATGCAATAAAAACAAAAAATAAAAATAAAAAATAAAGGGATAGAAAAATCAAATCGAGATCTTGAGTTGCCTCCCAAGTAGTTGCCGTGTTTAATGTCTTTGGCTCGACGTCATGCCTCTCTTCTCGACTTTCATATATCTCGGATCGCCTAGCTCCACCATCTCAATATTTTCCACCGATGCCCCTCATGAAAAGGCTTTAATCTATGTCCATTCACCTTAAAGATCTTGTTTGTGCTCGGGCTTTGAATCTCAACTGCACCATGAGGAAACACATTAATGATAACAAAAGGACCAACCCATCTAGATCTTAATTTACCTGGAAATAACTTAAGCCGAGAATGATATAGCAAAACTTTTTGTCCCACAGTAAAGGTTTTTCGCACAATCTGCTTATCATGAAAAGCTTTGGTCTTTTCCTTGTAAATCTTTGAACTTTCATAGGCTTCATTCCTCAATTCTTCTAACTCTTGTAACTGCAATTTCCTGTGTACTCCAAATTGCCTCCAAACTCATGTTTGCCTTTGCTTGATTGCCCAAAAAGCCCTATGCTCCAATTCAATGGGTAAGTGGCATGATTTTCCAAACACAATCTCAGTATGGTGACATCTCAATAGGTGTTTTCAGACACGCGTTCTATAGGCCCAAATTGCATCATCTAATCTCGGACTCCAATCTTTTACGCTTTCGGGTTGACTACCTTCTCCAAAATGGATTTTATCTCTCGGTTAGACACCTCGACTTGACCATTACTCTGCGGATGGTAGGATGTAGAAACCTTGTGCGTAACATTGTATTTCTTGAACAAAGCCGCTAACACCACATTGTTGCAAAAGTGGGTTCATGCGATCACTAATGATGGCTCGTGGTGTTCCAAACTCGACAAATATGTTAGTCCTAACAAAATCAAGCAACAACTTTAGAATCGTCGGTCTAGTGGATTTAGCTTCCACCCATTTTGAGACATAATCAATGACCAAAAAGAATATATAAATTCCCAAAAGATGAAGGAAAAGGTCCCATAAAATCTATACCCCAAACATCAAAAATTTCAACAACTAATATAGGAGTTTGGGGCATTTGATTTCGTTGAGAAATATTCCCCGTCCTTTGGCAATTAACACATGTTTTACAAAATAGATATGAATCTTTAAAAAGCGATGGCCAATAAAAACCACTTTCCAAAACTTTATTAGCAGTTCTTTTTGGACCAAAATGTCCTCCACAAGCATGAGAATGACAAAAAGAAAGAAAGAATAGGTTGAAATTCACCGTTAGTACACACACCGCCTAACTATCTCGTCAGCATAAAATTTCCATAAATATGGATCATCCCAAACATAGTGTCTAGCATCACTTTTTAACTTTTCCTTTTGGGGTTTGGAAAATTCTTTAGGAAAATGTGCACCTACCAAATAATTTACCAAATCTGCATACCAAGGAATCTCAAAGATGGATGGAAAGTGCTCGCTTTCATCCGGAAAGAATCATGTAACGGTAGCTCCTCCTCATCTCTCAATAACCTACTCAAGTGATCCGCTACTAAGTTGTCCGCACCTTTCTTATCCTTGATCTCTAAGTCGAATTCTTGTAGTAGCAGAATCCATCGAATAATCCTTGGTTTAGAATCTTTCTTAGTGAGCAAATACACGAGAAGCGGCATGGTCGAATAAACTATAACTTTAGTACCAAGCAAATAAGATCGAAATTTATCTAAAGCAAAAACCACGAGATAAAAGTTCTTTTTCGGTTGTGGAATAGTTTATCCGAGCCTCATTCAAAGTCCTAGAAGCATAGTAGATGGCATGAACGGCTTTGTCAATCCTTTATCCCAAAACAAACCTCTTTGCGTAGTTCTTTGCGTCATACACACATGATCTCAAATGGTAACTTCCAATTTGGCGGTTGAATGACGGGGAGGCGAAGTTAATAATTTCTTTAAAGTATCAAACGCCTCCTTTGCATTCATCATCAAACCGAAAGTCCACATCTTTTGCGCAAAGAACTTACATAAGGGTAATGCCATCTTGAGAAGTCCTTGATAAATCTTCGATAAAATCTGCATGACCAAGAAAAGAGAGCGAATCTCCCTTGACGTTGACGGGTAAGGCAAAGCAGATATAACATCTATCTTAGCTTTATCAACTTCAAGACCTTTAGATGACACAACATGACCAAGTACTATTTCCTGTTCTACCATGAAATGACATTTTCCCAATTTAAAACAAGATTAGTTTCCATGCATCTATCTAGAACACGATTTAAATTATCTAAGCATGCATCCAAAGAATCTCCATGAATTGTGAAATCATCCATAAAAACCTCGATGCATTCTTCTAAAAGATCCGAAAAATGCTTACCATGCATCGTTGAAAAGTACAGGGCATTACATGATCCAAAAGACATCCGTCGATAGCAAAAGTACCAAAGGGACATGTGAATGTGGTCTTCTCTTGGTCCTCTGCAATCAATCACAATCTGGTTATATCCTGAAAACCATCTAGAAAACAATAATAAGTGTGCTCTAGCTAATCTCTCCAACATTTGATCAATAAAAGGAAGAGGAAAGTGATCTTTTCTTGTTACATCATTCAATTTTCTATAATCTATACACACTCTCCACCCTTGCTTTGCATTCGTGTGGGCACCAACTCATTATCATCGTTCTTGACAACGGTGATTCCGGATTTCTTTGGGACTACCTGCACTGGACTCACCCATTGACTATCGGAGATGGGATAGATGATACCGGCATCGAGCAGTTTGAGCACTTCTTTTTCACCACCTCCATCATGGGTGGATTCAATCTCCTTTTGCGCATCTCTTGTGTAGGCTTAGCTCCATCCTCTAACAATATCCGATGCATGCACATGCCGGACTAATACCCTTGATATCCGCTTATTGTCCAACCAAAAACTGTAACATGGTCCCTTAGGACTCTCATCAATTTTTCTTCCTGCACCTTGGTTAGATTACTAGCAATAATTACAGTCAAAGTGTCATTAGTCCCCAAATATGCATATTTCAAATGAGCATGTAATTGTTTCAATTCTAGAGTTGGGGCTTGTACAATAGAAGGTAATAACTTTTGATGAGAAACAGGAAATTGAATAGAATATACCGTTGACTTATTTGAAAATTTTGGCAATGAATGTAATGCAGCCTACATTCTCTTTCAATTCTGGTTCATTCTGCATCTCTTCTTCCCCGTCCATGTACAAACCGTTGTTGATTGCAATTTCCAAATTGTCCCTATGTAGTTGTTCAAAAGCTCTATGCACTCAAGGAGTCTCTCACATCGATAGCAAAAAACTTGTCTATATCACTAGGGTACCTCATGGCATCATAGATGTTAAACCTGAATTTTCTCACCATCAAACTCCATAGTCAAGGTCCCATTATGCACATCAATCATGGTTCTCATTGTTTTTAGGAAGGGTCTTCTAACAAGATGTGGGAAGGATTTGGTGATGTATCATCTTCCATATCCACAATGTAAAAATCTGCAGGAAAGATTAGTTCGTTCACACCGCACTAAGACATCTTCAATTACCCCTCGGGGTAGGTGTTAAGACGATCCGCCAATTGGATAATCACACACAGATTTTTTTAAGGGCCTAGATTTAAGGAAGCATAAACAGATAAAGGCATAACATTAATTGAAGCTCCTAAATCTAGCATGGCTTTTTCAAATCTGGTGTTTCTATTTTGCATGGGATTGTGAACATTCTGGATCTTTACATTTAGGAGGCATTTTTCTTTGAAGAATAAGCAGATACATTTTCTCCAATCGTGACTCTTTCATCATTTTGCAATTTTCTTTTATTAGTGCATAATTCTTTTAAAAATTTAGCATACTGGTAGTACTTGTTTAATTGCATCAAGAAGAGGGATGTTCACTTCTACTTTTCTAAAAGTTTCCAAAATTTCTTTTTCTTTTTCATCGTTCTTTGAAGTTTTAGAAATTCTGGAAGGAAAGGGAAGAGGAATGTTTTTAAGCTGATTAGGAGGTTTAGGTTTTACCTTGGATTTTTCTGTTCCCTCCTTAGCTGCTTCTTTCTTGAACTCTACGGGGGTCGGTGGTGTATCCAACTGTGTTCCATTCCGTAAAGTTATGGCACTTACATTCTCCCTTGGGTTGACTACTGTTTGAGATGGTAATTTTCTTGAGCCTCTAGATTCCAATATCCCCACAGTTTGTAGCAGTTGTCCTACTTGGTTCCTCAAATCTTGAACCAAGTTTTTGTCTCTTCTTTGGAACTAGCGTGGTATCGATTCATGAACTGTTGTGTTCCATCCCCATGAATGCTTTGAACATATCCTTCAATGATGTCCTCCACAAGCATGAGAATGACAAAAAGAAAGAATAGGTTGAAATTCACTGTTAGGCACACACCGTCTAACTATCTGGTCAGCATAAAATTTCCATAAATATGGATCATCCCAAACATAGTGTCTAGCATCACTTTTTAACTTTTCCTTTTGGGGTTTGGAAAATTCTTTAGGAAAATGTGCACCTACCAAATAATTTACCAAATCTGCGTACCAAGGAATCTCGGCAAAGATGGAAAAGTAATCGCCATCCGGGAAAGAATCATGTAACGGTAGCTCCTCCTCATCTCTCAATAACCTACTCAAGTGATCCGCCATTACTAAGTTGTCCTTGCCTTTCTTATCCTTGATCTCTAAATTCAATTCTTGTAGTAGCAGAATCCATCGAATAATCCTTGGTTTAGAATCTTTCTTAGTGAGCAAATACACGAGAAAGCGGCATGGTCGAAAATAAACTATAACTTTAGTACCAAGCAAATAAGATCGAAATTTATCTAAAGCAAAAACCACGATAAAAGTTCTTTTTCGGTTGTGGAATAGTTTATCTGAGCCTCATTCAAAGTCCTAGAAGCATAGTAGATGGCATGAACGGCTTTGTCGATCCTTTGTCCCAAAACAAACTCCCTCTTGCATATTCTTTACGTCACACATGATCTCAAATGGTAACTTCCAATTTGGCGGTTGAATGACGGGAAGCGAAGTTAATAATTTCTTTAAAGTATCAAACGCCTCCTTGCATTCATCATCAAACCGAAAGTCCACATCTTTTTTGCGAAAGAACTTACATAAGGGTAATGCCATCTTCGAGAAGTCCTTGATAAATCTTCGATAAAATCTCGCATGACCAAGAAAAGAGCGAATCTCCCTTGCGTTGACGGGGTAAAAGCAAAGCGGATATAACATCTATCTTAGCTTTATCAACTTCAAGACCTTTAGATGACACAACATGACCAAGTACTATTCCCCTGTTCTACCATGAAATGACATTTTTCCCAATTTAAAACAAGATTAGTTTCCATGCATCTATCTGAACACGATTTAAATTATCTAAGCATGCATCCAAAGAATCTCCATGAATTGTGAAATCATCCATAAAAACCTCGATGCATTCTTCTAAAAGATCTGAAAAATGCTTACCATGCATCGTTGAAAAGTACAGGGCATTACACAATCCAAAAGACATCCGTCGATGGCAAAAGTACCAAAGGGACATGTGAATGTGGTCTTCTCTTGGTCCTCGGGTGCAATCACAATCTGGTTATATCCTGAAAACCATCTAGAAAACAATAATAAGTGTGCCTAGCTAATCTCTCAACATTTGATCAATAAAAGGAAGAGGAAAGTGATCTTTTCTTGTTACATCATTCAATTTTCTATAATCTATACACACTTCCACCTCGTTTGCATTCGTGTGGGCACCAACTCATTATCATCGTTCTTGACAACGGTGATTCCGGATTTCTTTGGGACTACACCTTTGGACTCACCCATTGACTATCGGAGATGGGATAGATGATACTGGGATCGAAAGCGGTTTGAGCACTTCTTTTTCACCACCTCCATCATGGGTGGATTCAATCTCCTTCATGCATCTCTTGTGAAGCTTAGCTCCATCCTCTAACAATATCCGATGTATGCACATGCCAGGACTAATACCCTTGATATCCGCTTATTGTCCAACCAAAAAGCGTAACATGGTCCTTAGGACTCTCATCAATTTTTCTTCCCGCACCTTGGTTAGATTACTAGCAATAATTACGAGCAAAGTGTCATTAGTCCCCAAATATGCATATTTCAAATGAGCATGTAATTGTTTCAATTCTAGAGTTGGGGCTTGTACAATGAAAGGTAATAACTTTTGATGAGAAACGGGAAATTGAATAGAATATACCGATTGACTTATTTGAAAATTTTGGCAATGAATGTAATGCACTACATTCTCTTTCAATTCCTGGGTTTCTGTAATCTCTTCTTCCCCGTCCATGTACAAACCGTTTGTTGATTGCAATTTCAAATTGTCCTATGTAGTTGTTCAAAAGCTCTATGCACCAAGGAGTCTCTCACATCGATAGCAAAAACTTGTCTATATCACTAGGGTACCTCATGGCATCATAGATGTTAAACCGAATTTTCTCACCATCAAACTCCATAGTCAAGGTCCCATTATGCACATCAATCATGGTTCTCATTGTTTTTTAGGAAGGGTCTTCCTAACAAGATGTGGGAAGGATTTGGTGATGTATCATCTTCCATATCCACAATGTAAAAATCTGCGGGAAAGATTAGTTCGTTCACCGCACTAAGACATCTTCAATTACCCCTCGGGGTAGGTGTTAATCACGATCTCGCCAATTGGATAATCACACCAATTATTTTTTAAAGGGCCTAGATTTAAGGAAGCATAAATGATAAAGGCATAACATTAATTGAAGCTCCTAAATCTAGCATGGCTTTTTCAAATCTGGTGTTTCTATTTTGCATGGGATTGTGAACATTCACGGATCTTTACATTTAGGAGGCATTTTTCTTTGAAGAATAAGCAGATACATTTTCTCCAATTGTGACTCTTTCATCATTTTGCAATTTTCTTTTATTAGTGCATAATTCTTTTAAAAATTTAGCATACCGTGTGGTACTTGTTTAATTGCATCGAGAAGAGGATGTTCACTTCTACTTTTCTAAAAGTTTCCAAAATTTCTTTTTCTTTTTCATCGTTCTTTGAAGTTTTAGAAATTCGGAAGGAAAGGGAAGAGGAATGTTTTTAAGTGATTAGAGGTTTAGGTTTTACCTTGGATTTTTCATTCCTCCTTAGTCGCTTCCTTCCTTGAACTCTACGGGGGGTTCGGTGGTGTATCCAAGCTGTGTTCCATTCAGTAAAGTTATGGCACTTGCATTCTCCCTTGGGTTGACTCTTTGTTTGAGATGGTAATTTTCCGAGCCTCTAGATTCCAATATCCCCACAGATTGTAGCAGGTTGTCCTACTTGGTTCCTCAAATCTTGAACCAAGTTTTGTCTCTTCTTTGGAACTAACGTGTGCGATTCATGAACTGTTGTGTCTGTCCCATGAATGCTTTGAACATATCCTCCAATGATGTTCCAAAGGGTGCATGGACTTGCTTGCTTGATATTGAGGTTAAATTTGGTTGGAAGCCCTATTTGCTGGGTGGAAATGCACGGTGGTCGCTTGCTTGCTCCCCATAACTCGGACTTGGATGATCCCTCCATCCCAGGTTATATGTGTTTAGTCTGGATCATACTTTTTACGAGGTGGTGGTGATAATTTCCCATTGTATTAGCTTGTTGCCTGACCTCGTCATCTTGTAATGTTGGGCATTCATCAGTATTGTGATTTGGTTGTAGACATATTCCACAAACCCTTGCAATTGGCAATTGACACAGTAGCTAATTGTCTAACCATAATGATTAATTCGAGAAATTTGTTGACCATAATCACAAGTGCTTACCTCGCTTTTACCACTACTCGGTGCATGATTTGTTCTAGTGCCATATTGTTGTGAGTTTCTTTGCCATGTTTGCAATTAAATTCCTTGCCGCCTCGGGGTCTTGTCAAATAGTGCTCTCCATAAATCTTTGGATCGGTGTTGTTCATCTATTTGATCACGGTGGGCCAATTTGGAACAAAGTTTTTGAATCTTTCCCAATACTCGTATAATGTCTCCCCACCGAATTGTCTAATCCCACGATCTCCTTCCTTATGTTGGCTACTCTCTGAGGTGGAAAGTATCTCTCCAAGAATAGTTGCTTCATGTCATTCCAAGGCCTCGTATTGAACACGAGGGTAGGTAAGACAACCAATCCTTTGCCAAATCTGCTTTAGGAGAATGGGAATGCTCTCGACTTGATTTGTTCTTGATGATTCCGTTTGGTTTCATAGTAGAGCACACCACATGAAATTCCTTCAGGATGTTTGTAGGGGTCTTTACACAGTAAGACCACGAAAAGTAGGCGATAAATGGATTAGTCCAGTTTAAGTTCAAATCGACATCTAAATTAGGATATTCAATGCACGAGGTTGTTGATTTAAATTAGGAGTTGCCAACTCCCCGAGAGTTCTATTGTTGTTTGGAATCGCCATCTCTTCTTCTTTGCCGGATTCGTTGGATAATAATTCCAAAGCTAAGTTGAGGCACTGTGATGATCGCGAAGCCTCGTCTATATATCTACAGGAAAACCTGTTGAACTTTAAGTTTTTCCTTCTTTAGCCTCCTTGCGGTTTTCTCAATCTCTCTCGGATCAAAATCTAATATAGTAGCTCGAGAAGATCGAGTCATAAAACAAAAACAAAACAAATAATAGAATAAAACAAAAGCGCCAAATTACTCCCCGAATCACGGCGCCAAAATTTGGGAGTCGCCGTTGACACTCTAAATTAACCTCACTTTCACTCCACAATTTACAATAATTAGCACAATAGCAAGTAAGGATCGATCCCACAGAGAGTAAAGTTGTTTTAGAATTATTCTACTATTTTAACGAGAAAAAATAAAGATGGGGTTTTGAAAATTATTTTTAAACTAAGAGAACAAGAATTAACGATAAAATTAACCAAATATGTAAAACTTCGATTCTGCGATTCGGTTTCACCAAGTACAACAATCAATTAATCAAGTAATTATTATTTTTCCTTCAATGAAATTATTAGCCCTAGATAACAATAAGCTCTGCTATCCAAATTCTCCTTAGATTATCACCATGTGAAACAAGCTCTCCACCGATTCTAACTAGCATATAACCTAGAATAAGCTCTCTAGATTTAATATGATAGAAGCATTAAGAAATAGAAAATTAGGCTAATCCAAGCAACAAACACATAAGCTCGATTTATTTAACTTGTTTTCTAATAATCTTAGCAATAAACAAAAGTTTGTCCACAATTATTATTACCAAGTTGCTACTTGTGATGAAGAGAGATATCAATTACACGTAATACCAATCTTAATCTAGCGATATGATAATGATCAAATTAACTCAATTGGCCATATTAAATTAATTAGATCAATTAGCATGCAATCAATGAAAACAGTTATCGGAAGAAATTTCACACAAGAAGGAATAAATAATAATACTCAATTAATTAATTACTTGTAACAAGGATTCACCTCCTTTAGAATCGAATAAAAAGAACTAGCGACATGCTCTTGAGCCTTCACTCCAATAGAGGATACTTGAATGTTGAATATTGAATGAATAAAACCTTGACCCTCATCCTCTATTTATAGTGCTAGACAAAGTCCTAAATCCTATAGGATGTAAAAATCCAAATCCTAAAAGGATTTACAAATCATAACTAGTTTCCATAAAGAAATAGAATTCAATTTGGAAATAAATCTTAGTCTAAAGGAAATCCTAAAGCTAATAGAAATATCAATCCAATTCCATGTAGAAGTCTACCAAAATCTGCATTTAGAAACTTTCCAAAAATTCAAGATTTCCTGATTTTCCCGCTCAAATTCGTTGGGGTGAATTTTCATTTCCTGCTGCGACGTCCTTTGGTAAAACGAGCATAACTTTTGATCTAGGAGGAGTTACGGGGCCTGCTACCTATCAAAACGAAAATATCGAAGAGATCTACAACTTTCATTCTTTGAGAATCGACAGAATCGCTCTGCATCAAGGTCGAAATCGGCCTCCAAGTGACTGTTGTGTACATTACAACTTCCAAACTTTGAGGTTCAACGTTCGTTTAGTAAAAATATCATAACTTTTTCATATGAACTCCGATTGGGACGATTCAAGATGTTCCGGAAAGCTAAAGAAGAGCTCTACAATAAAATTCAAGTCCCAAGCTAAGAACATGCATCCAACTTAATGCTCAAAATTCTGCAATTTTCTCTTTTTTTCCTCATTTCAATTTCCAATTCTTCCCGAAATCATTAAATACCTTAATAAGCTCATATACCCATGAAACATGCAATAAAACTAAATATAATGGAATCAAAATAAATGAATAATATGCACTCATCATTTACTCCATTGCATCAATAAATACATCAACTCGTACCACACTAATCTTTTTATCCTGCTGTCCATAGGTAGTCTCTGGAGGTGTTGCATCTAATCAATATGTCAGGGCTCAACTTAATCAGATTGTGAAGAAAAAAGGCCTGGAACTTGTTTGCCCTCCTCCATGCCTTTGTACTGACAATGGTAAATTGACAACTGAATGGTCTTATATTTTTTCCAAAAGCCTAATGTAAGGAAACTCCATAATATTGGAAACTAAATGATGTTAAAACTAAAGTGTTGTTTCTCAACGTGGTTACGCAGTCAAGATGCCTAGCCATGCTTTAATTTATTCATGCTTATGATAATCCAGTGTTTGTAATGGATTTTTACATGCCAGACTTAAAGGTCTTGGAGAGTATGCTTAGAGAGAAATAACAGACAATGGAACAAACCCAACCCCCAAACCACTACAAAAAAAAAAAAAAAAAAAAAAAAAAAGGAAAAATGAAGACCCACCGCAAAAAAGATAAAGGAGACGAGTGTTGATACAATTTCTATGGGATAGCTTGTTCAGGTAGGTTAGTTTGCTGTGGTCAACCTTGAATCTCTCCAGTCTCCAGGCTTATCCCATGCACGTGGTGTGTTAGATGTCGAATGCATCCATGAGGATTAGTCCCATTTTACATGGCAATAAGCGGGAGGGAAGGCATACATTTGAGGCAATGAAGAATGACCCAATGTGACATTGTGACCCTTGGCTTAACAAAAGAAAAATACAGACTTAAGCAATCATAGTGTCCGATAGCTCAGAAATACTCAGAACTTGAGAAAATTGTCTATATCTGGAAGATGGATTGTAATCAACTTATGACATATGCTGCATAGTACCTTATATTGAATACTTAATGTCTTCATATTATATGATTAGGTGTAATGGTTGCTTGGACTGGCATTGAGCACTTTCGTGTGGGAAGATTTGATCCTCCACCTCCTGCCAATGAGCATGAGGACGCTAGGGTTCGTCTCTTTTCTTCCTCTTTATTATTTTTTCCCTCCCTTTCATATTGAATGCTTATTAATGGGTATAATTTGTAACAATCGTATGTCAATTGGTTCTGTGACTCTATGTAAAACATTGTGTGGTGTGTGATCTTTAATATATTGCCTGAAATAGTTTTCATCTGTTCTTTCTATTTGATATAAAAAGGTAAGGATTATCCAAGTATATATATTAGTTTCGCTTACGAGTTACGATGAATCACAAGTGGCATAATTGTTATAATCATCATTGCTTAATTCATCTAACCATCAATTGGATATGCATTATGCTTGGAAAAAATGTCTTTTTCTTTTTGTAAGACCCCATTTTTCAGTTACACAGTTGATCACAAGTTTTGACTGGGGATGGGTACGACTGGGAAAAAAGCTCTATAAGAAGTTCAGGATTTCTTTTTATTTCTCTATATTTCTTTTTCAGTTTATCCTCTTGTATGTTTTATTTTTTGGGAGAGTGGAGTCATGGATGATCTATTGAGGGAATCATCGCAGTCCCATCCCATCCCATCTTTTGTATGGACTTTGTTAGACAAATGTCACTCTACTTCATGTTATATTTTGTTGCTTAAGAACTTGACTGAATGTTGTGTTTTAAAATCAGCTTGATTTGCGGCCAAGGTGGCCATTGGGTGAAGAATATGCACGAGGAAAAAGTGAAGCTCGCTCTATGAAAACGGCTCGTGTTCATCCATCACTTACATCTATGATCCAGGCATCTCAACAACAACAACTATAGGCAGCAATTTTGAGGCCCATCTTTCTCTTTATGTTGGAATATCCCATCATCAAGTAGAGCCCTTTGGACGAGATTACTCTGGCAGTTGTAAGGTTCACCCTTGTCGCACCAAACCAAGCTTAGATTGGTGACCCGAGAAGGTGCTTGCAACAACGTTTGATATATCTTGCGACTTTATGTATAGAATCTTTTGTTGTCGGTATTATAATCATATATATAACGTGGTTACGATCTTATCCAATCTCGTGTATTGATATGCCTGGGTCAGCAGGATTCTTTTTTTGGCAGAACAACAAATTTGGTTCTCATTTCTTGATTCTAAAACTTATTGAAGAAACATTTCTAAAACCCATGGAAAGTTGAAATTTAGAAAATATAAAGTTGGCACACCAAAAAAGTTTTATTGTTCTTGAATTTTCTATTATAATTTTATTATTATATCGTTAATATTAAATTGAAACTCTTATTTTAAAGATAAATATGAAATAAAGAAAAGCATTTTTATATTTATAAATTTT
Organism: Panax ginseng; assembly: GCA_020205605.1. Classification (NCBI taxonomy): domain Eukaryota; kingdom Viridiplantae; phylum Streptophyta; class Magnoliopsida; order Apiales; family Araliaceae; genus Panax; species Panax ginseng. The sequence continues at coordinate 147,696,758 of CM035133.1, forward strand.
ATAAATAAGACTATTTTTCTGTAACAGATAATTTATTACTTATCTCTATTAGTAAAACATTCAACTTTTATAATTCTTACTTTGGTAATTTTGTATCACAATATATAATAATTTGATTTCTTATTTTATCCCTACTAAATGAATCTCTCTCAACTCCTATCTTATCTCTACTAATCTCTCACGTAATTCATTCAAAAAAAAAATCACTTAATTAAATCACATCTCTTTTAATCTTGAAAATTTATATTTTTACAATATTTTTTGATATTTTCACAACAAAAGTATTATTATAGATATATAATGACGGTGAAAACCATCGCTATAGCTACAATTTTATTATAAAAATATTATTTTTTGTTATTGATTTATTAGTTTTCTTTATTTTCTCTTTACTTTATTTTAAGCATTGTTTAATAATACAAATAAGAAGATAAATTTTGGTTCAACAATGGTAAGAATAAATGTAATTTTATTCCTTTTATATTTTCGTTCTTCAATAAAATAAGGTGGAATTACAAATTACTCATGAAACTTGTTAAATTACACATGAAATTATTTATTTTGTTACCAAACTTAAACATGAAACTTGCTATAAGTCCATAATTGAAGAAATGAAAAGCATTCATTTTCTAGCCTTAACCAACGGTCCAGATTCACTTTCACATATCATCCAACGGTCTTAATCCTTTCTCTCTCTCCTCTTGTTACATATTACACATCAGCTCCTTCTCATCCACACTCCCAATTTCGAACCAATTCTGTTCTGTCCTCTGATTTCTTTATTTCTCTCTCTAAAATTTCAGAGAGAGACTTCACCGGTACTACTTTTTCTCTAGACTCTGCCATGGCTTCTTCATCTCTAACTATTTCTCAAGCTATCCTTTCTCGCTCTATTCCTCGGCATGTTGGCTCCAATTCTTCTACCCAACAACCCGCTTCTTCTCTCTCCTCTTTCTCTCACGTGCCCACTTTCTCCACCTCCCTCAAATCCTCCTCTCGCCGCCGCAACTCCGCCGCCGGACGGCGTGTAGTCAGGGCCACCGCCGTGGAGACGCTCGAAAAGACGGAGACTTCACTGGTGGAGAAATCGGTGAACACGATTCGGTTCCTGGCCATTGATGCAGTGGAGAAGGCCAATTCGGGTCACCCAGGTTTACCCATGGGTTGTGCCCCCATGGGTCACATTTTGTATGATGAGGTGATGAGGTACAATCCCAAGAACCCGTATTGGTTCAATCGGGATCGCTTTGTTCTCTCTGCTGGACATGGGTGTATGCTTCAGTATGCTTTGCTCCACCTTGCTGGATATGACAGTGTACTGGTAAGCTTGTTGAATATAATATGTATATCTATATATATGTATATGTTTTATGTACTTCTGTATTGCTTTCTGGGTCTGGGTATTTTGTTTGGTGAGTAAAATTGAATAAAGTTGCAAGCTTGCAATTTTGGACCAACTAATGACTTTTACTAGGTGTGAGCATGTGTGTCAGTGTGTGTGAAGGAACTGCTTTGAAGATGATGTCTGTTTAGGGAAAATAAACTATATTTTTGGACCTACTTATGAATTACTATGATTAGGAGTAAGAGGAGATTGAATTACTCATTTACTAAGTGTTTGAGTGTGCTTGTGTGAGAAGAGAGAGATAAGAAGTAGAAGAAGGCTCAAGAAAAGAATTTATTTATTTTTTAAGTAAATTTGTTTAAGAATGAGGTTCAGAAATAGTAATGAGATTATGTTTTAGTGTTAAGGTTTTGGTGTATAAAATTGGTTAATCTGTTTTAATCAAAACTATTGTGGGGATATCCATGTGTTTTGGTACATCCTTCTCTTTTTTTTTATCTTTTACATTTTGCTTCTTTTGAGCACTTTTGATTTGACAAAGTCGGTGCAGATTTCAGTAATTCTTTTTATAATTTTTAATTCATTGATATGAGATGGCTAATGGATTAGTTTGTCGTATCCCCGTTTGTTATTTTGATTGATCAACTAAAATTAGCTCAGAAAGAATTATATTGGATGATGAACTCTTTTTCTTTAATTTAAAAAATAGTATTTGGGATATAATTGAAACCAGATATCCCCATATCTGATATTTACGATGTTCTTAATTTTATATTTTTATACTAGGAAGAAGACTTGAAGCAGTTCCGTCAGTGGGGGAGCAGAACTCCAGGACACCCTGAGAACTTTGAGACCCCTGGTGTTGAAGTCACTACTGGTTAGAATTTATTCCTGGATGCTATATCTTAATAATTACGTAATTGTAGTTGAAGATATAGTTGTCATCTCTGCATGTCCTTAAATTATATGTAGGTCCTCTTGGTCAGGGTATTGCCAATGCTGTTGGTCTGGCCCTTGTGGAGAAGCACTTGGCTGCTCGTTTCAACAGACCGGACAGTGAGATTGTTGACCACTACACGTAAGATATCTTCTGAGGTTATTTTTATTTTGTTTGTTAAGTTTTATACATGTATATGTAAAAGGGCCTTGTGTTAAATGCTTCAGATATGTGATACTTGGGGATGGCTGTCAGATGGAGGGGATAGCAAATGAAGCTTGTTCTCTTGCTGGACATTGGGGACTTGGAAAACTAATTGCTTTCTACGATGACAACCATATTTCCATTGATGGTGACACAGAGATTGCATTCACTGAGAGTGTTGACACCCGTTTTGAGGGTCTTGGTTGGCACATTATCTGGGTGAAGAATGGTAACACTGGCTATGATGACATTCGTGCTGCCATCAAGGAGGCAAAGGCTGTAACAGACAAGCCTACTTTAATCAAGGTCCGATACTGACTCCTTTCCTACTTGATTTTTAAAGTGAGAATAAAGTAGAAGGGTCTAATGCCTTCTTTAGATTTCATCATGTTTATGATTGCTTTATCAGTCCAAAAACTGTTGAAATTTTTGTGAAGATGTAACATGCTTTGTGGTTAAAGGTATTGAGGTTCTGATGCAGTTTGCTAGGATATTAATTTTCCTTCTTAGGCAAGTGTTTTGAAATCAGTGTTGTGGTAGCGTATAGGTTTTATTTATTCCTCTGAGTGAAATTACTGACGCAAGTAATGGTTTATCTGCCTTCTAATATGATTTGTGTCTAGAGAGAGAACAATAGTCTTAGTTATTCATTTGTTCACTATGCAGTTACATTCCTATGTTTAGTTCTTACATCTTGCAGGTGACCACGACTATTGGTTTTGGATCGCCTAACAAAGCAAACTCGTACAGCGTTCATGGAAGTGCCCTGGGAGCTAAGGAAGTTGATGCCACTAGGAAGAACCTTGGGTGGCCTTATGAGCCTTTCCATGTACCTGAGGATGTGAAACAGTATGAAATTTCTGTTCTCCTTCCTGGATTTATTAATGTTTGGGTGTTGCTTGATGTATGTTTGATTTCTTTTCATATTTTCCACTGCAGGCATTGGAGCCGCCATTCCTCCGAAGGTGCTTCTCTTGAAGCTGAATGGAATGCCAAGTTTGCCATGTATGAGAAGAAGTATGCAGAGGAAGCTGCAGAATTGAAGTCTATCTTCACTGGTGTGCTACCTTCTGATTGGGATTCAGCTCTGCCAGTGAGTATTAGTTTGATCTCTTACAAATCCTGTTTAAGATTTGGCCTAATCTCAAACTAATTGTGAATGCATTCTTGGAAACATTTAGCAGTGGAGTAGAGTCCTTGAGAAATTGTTTTGAGTGGGAGATTTTTTTTCAGCACGTATTTGCATCCCTGCTAATAAATTGTTCTCGTTTAAAACATTCAACATGTTTATGTTAGAAACAATAGGCGGACAACTACAAAAAAGTCGTGTCCACTGACTGCTTGACACTTCCTGAAGTGTATATAATAATATGTATATATTTGATCTGATATCTATATATGAAATCACTAAAGGTGCATTTTATACTGCACGTGTAATGTGTCTAAGACAATGTAATTGCAATTTCTCAGAAATACACTCCAGAGAGCCCTGCTGATGCCACCAGAAATCTATCTCAAACATGCCTGAACGCCCTTGCGCCAGTTCTTCCCGGTCTTCTAGGTGGCAGTGCTGATCTAGCTTCCTCCAACATGACCCTTCTGAAAATGTTTGGTGACTTCCAAAAAGGTACACCAGAAGAACGTAATGTCAGATTTGGTGTCCGCGAACATGGTATGGGGGCTATCTGCAATGGAATTGCTCTCCACAGCCCTGGCCTCATTCCCTACTGTGCAACTTTCTTTGTGTTCACTGACTACATGAGAGGGGCCATAAGGATCTCCGCCTTGAGTGAAGCTGGAGTTATCTATGTCATGACCCATGATTCAATAGGACTAGGAGAAGATGGACCAACTCATCAGCCTATTGAGCACTTGGCCAGTTTCAGGGCAATGCCCAACATTTTGATGCTTCGTCCGGCTGATGGAAATGAGACCGCTGGGGCATACAAGGTTGCAGTCGTCAACAGGAAGAGACCATCAATCCTTGCCCTCTCGAGGCAAAAGCTGCCCAACCTTCCTGGAACTTCCATTGAAGGGGTAGAAAAGGGTGGCTACACAATATCCGACAATTCATCTGGTAACAAGCCAGATGTCATCTTGATTGGAACTGGTTCTGAATTGGAGATTGCAGCCAAAGCCGCTGATGAACTCAGAAAAGAAGGGAAAGCTGTTAGAGTTGTCTCCTTTGTGTCTTGGGAGTTATTTGACGAGCAATCAGATGTTTACAAAGAAAGTATTCTGCCAGCAGCTGTAACAGCAAGAGTTAGCATTGAAGCTGGATCAACATTTGGATGGGAAAAAATTGTTGGGAGCGGAGGAAAGGCTATTGGGATTGATGGATTTGGAGCAAGTGCTCCAGCGGGAAAAATATACAAGGAGTATGGCATAACGGCAGAGGCAGTTATTGCAGCAGCGAAAGAACTTTTCTAGGTATTCACTACTGCATGCACTCCATTGTTGTTAGTTCTACAGAAACTTCTTAAAGTTTGGATTCTGGGTTGGAGATTTTTCACTGAATCGTTGTTAATAGACTCAGCTCAATTCATGATCTCTTAAGTTTTTACAATAAGGAAGATAAAAGTTTTTTTTTTCGTTGTTTTTTATCTTCTTCAGCGCAACAGTTGAGACTGCAAACTGAATCAATCTAAAGAGAGATTAGATTTCTTGAATGTTCATGAATTTGTATCAATACACTTGAACATGTATCGACTTTTGTAATCTTATGTGTTGGATTGCAAGTGAAATTATATTCCTCCATTACAAATGCCATCTTTCAGGATAATTCAAGAAGATTTATGTCAATGAGCTAGTTTCATAGTTTTAAGGGTTGCTTTCGAAAAAAGCTGTTATCTTTTGAAATTTTGCTTTATATGGTTCATGGAACATTGGAACATATCAAGGGCAAATGGTGAGTTTCTCAAATGTGGCATACAAATGAATTGGGGTCTTCTAATCTCTATTTAGTTTACCCTTTTTTTTCTTCTTTTATTGGAAATTTTTTATATTTAAAAGTTGGTTCTTGCTCTTTTTTTTTTATTATTAGAATGACTAACATTTTTGTGTGGATTTTTTTTGAATGAAATGGATTGGGTGGTAGATTGAAGCCACTCAAGAAGGGTAAGGCTATCCAATCTGTCCAATGATGACTGTGGTTGTTGAATCTCTGCCTCTCAGCCTATCTATCTATCCACATTTGTCTCCCCCTTCAGTGTGTAATCACTTGGTGAAAGTGAAAGGAAATGGAGCCAATGAGGTTTGTATTATCCTCATTGCTGCATACATTTTGTTGTTGAAGTTGAAGATATTAAATTGGTGAGGGCATTGTAGTGTGGGACCCATTTTTGTTAAGAATTATGCTGGAAAATTTAGCATATTCCAAAATTAGATATACAATTTGACTTTTGAGGTCAAACTATTACATATTAAACTTTAAATTGATGTGAATTTATTTAATTTTAATTGATACAATTATTATAATTATATAATATATAACAAAAACTATTAATTATAGAATTTATTTTATTCTAAATTTTTATGAGTCATACTAATTTTGAAGTTTAATATGTGTCTTTGATATCAAAAGTCAAATTGGATTTTTAATTTTGAGAGGGAGTATTATTTAAAATAGTTCTCACATGACTTTAGTCATGTAAAGTCATCATATATTAAAAAAAAATCCTTATTCATAATTATTTTGTCATAAATAATATATGTGTCCAGAATTATAAAGTTTGTGCAAGATAAAAATAAGCTTGCTAAAGAAATGGATGGGCCAGCCTAAAATAAGATGGGTAACTAAGGTCTGGGCAAAAAAGGCCAGGCTTAAAGCGCCATATTAAATAGTTCTTAGTATGAAGGCCAAAGCCCAAAAACATTGACTGACCAATGCCGCAGAAGTGGGTAGGTGAGAGAAGTAACACCAAGACTGCCACCATACTTAAGCTGGGCAACCCGCCATTGTCAACCTTCAATTCAACTGCCTTCACTCCAGTCTGAGTTAGTTGGTGAACACCCAAATGTCCCAAACCCCTAAACAAGAGAGAGAAATTGGGAGAGAGAAGATGGTGCAGGTTAGCAACATAGCTAAGGGGGTCCAAACTACCCATTTTGGTACAAACCTTATCAAACCCAAGAGCCCCAAATCTCTAAATTCTGTATCTTTTGGATCTAAACTGAGTGATTTTGCAACTTCTTCTGGTTTGAACCATCAGAGGGTTGTTTTTAACTCTTTGGTTAATAATACAGTTGGGCTGGGAACACTAAAGGTTTCAGCTTCAATTGCCACCGCCTAGAAGCCGTCGACAGCGCCGGAGATTGTCTTGCAACCCATCAAATAGATCTCTGGTACCGTCAAGTTGACAGGTTCTAAGTGGCTTTCAAATCTGATTCTGCTTCTTGCTGCGCTCTCTGGGGTATGTTTTGTAGATTGTGTGTTAATATTATGTGGGGTTTGGGTTTTTTATTGTAGAATTGAGAATGAAATATGGTGTATATATTTATGATTGTCAAATTAGAATTTGGGGAATGTATCATTTATAATTTAGGGTGATTAATTTGAAACGAGGTCTTCTTTTAGTAAATTAACTGCATTATTTATGTTTCATGTTAGTCTGAAGATAGTGAGCCATAGCATCAGTCATTCTTTTTTACATGCTCCCTCCACACCTAAAATTTGCATAAGATTAATGCTTTTATTTCTAGCGTGTTCTTTCATGTATTCGTCCCTATGAAAACAATCTAAAGGACGCTACCTGTCACTTGGAACATTGTAGGGGACAATTGTTGTAGACAACTTATTGAGCAGTGATGACATCCATTACATGCTTGGTGCTTTGAGAGCACTTGGTCTACTAGTGGAAGAGGATAATGCTGGTAAAAGAGCAATTGCGGAAGGTTTCTCTGGTCTGTTTCCAGCGGGAAAATAATCTAGAGATGAAATTCAGCTTTTCCTGGGAAATGCAGGAACAGAAATGCGTCCACTGATTGCTGCAGTTACTGTTGCCGGTGGAAATTCTAGGTGAGATAAAAATGATATTTAAGAAAATTGTTTTCTCGTGATTGCAGTACTTGTTTAAAGGAATGGTTGAGGCTTGCAGTTCTCCCTTAGCAATAGCTTGGAATTTGCTCGGTGTTTATTTGATACTAAACTAACGGCAACTACTTATAAGTTGGTTTGACCAACTTATAAGTAGTTTTTTACTATTTAGGTGTTTGTGTATGGCTTATTCTATAACTTATAAGTCAGTTTTTGTTACTTATCAAAAAATATAACTTATAAGTCATTTAAAAATAAGTAAGTTTGACCAAATGTAATGACTTTTTTGCCCTTATTTTAGTAATCTGTACAATTCATTTTAACTTATAAGTCATTTTAGCCAAATAATTTCACAACTTGTTTTAACTTAATTTATGACTTATAAGCATAGTTGTCATGGCGTCGACTAGGTTGCGACTAGGCATCCTGGCATTGGAGAAAGGTAAGGCAACGCCTTGGACGCCAAGCCGCCAAGGCTCACGTATTGGTAGCGGACCCAAGTTAAGTGATTAAGTCATTTTTTACCATGACCTATCATAATCCATGGACTTTTCCAATTACCCAAGTAACTAAACCCGTGACTTTAACCTAACCCATAACCCTACTCTTTACTCGTGAGGAAGACGGAAATGACTTCGTAGTTGATGACTTTGCTTGAGCTATTATTAGAAACAGTGTAGAGAGTGGCAATGTTATAAAAGGCGCTAGGCGGGAGGCAGGCGGCTGGGGGGCCTAGCACTTAGGGACCTAGGCGGGATTTTTGATCGTAAGTCAATTTTAATATTTATCTTACATTTATCTAAACAAAACAATAATATAAAGCAAAACAATCTATAATAAAGATAATAAAGTCATTTGCTTAAGGTTCAAACACATATCTTTAACGTATTAGTTTTATTCATAAACAAAATTGCTATTAAATAATAAAGTTTAAAATTTCAAGAATTCAATTCAATATTAAAACTTAAGAAACCAAACATAAATTTAAAAATTATATTGAATTAAACTAAATATTAAAAATGTATCATCATTTATATAATTTGAAGTTGGTACAAGTTCAAAAAATTACAACTATAATAAAATTATTTATTTTGACTTAATCTTGTTCACTTCTTGTTGTAATTTAATATGCTACAACCTGCATTATGAATATGGTAAATCATTTGGAAAAATAAATATATCAAGATCTGGTTTGGATAGTTATTAAATTTTTAAAAAAAAAAAACTCTCTGCCTAAGCCCCGCCTAATTTCTTGGAGGAATTTTTTGGCCTAGGCGAGCCGCCAGGGGGCCTAGCGCCTAGACTGGACCCAGGCGCCCGCCTTTTAGAACACAGGAGACTGGAGAGTGGAGACTTTTTCATAGAGTTACTTATTATATTTTGCGTTTTAGTGTATATAGAATTTTATTTTGCAATATACTTTTGAAATAAAATAAATAATATATAAATTGCACATTGTTAACGACTTGTCGCCATGAGGACGCCATGAGGAGCGCCTTATCGCCAAGGCGTCCTGACGGTCAACTACTGCCGTGCTCTCCCTTGGCACCGACAACTATACTTAAAAGTAAAAATGGTGTCGAACACTTTTATTTATAAATCACAACTTTTTAAATTTTAACTTTAAATCGTTTTAAAATAAGTCATTGGCGAACAGGCCTTAAAAATCACTTAATGATGCGTATATTTTGACGTTCTCATGTACATAAATTTGGTCATAAAAGTGCCAATCTTTCAATATTTCCTCTACTATGTGGTTAGCAAATAAACAGGGGGTCTGGGACTGTCAGAATGCATAAAGGCTAGAATATGTATATCCCAAAATTATAAAATATTGTTGCCTTAATCCTTCTATGTAAGGATGTTATGTTATCATCATATCATATTTCTTATTACTTGTCATATTTGTGTGACAACTCAAACCACCTCATAGTATGTTATGTTATCATATCATATTTCTTATTACTTGTCATATTTGTGTGACAACTCAAACCACCTCATAAGTTTGCATTGGCTTTAAAATCATCTCTCTCTCCCATCAACATGATGTCACATTCCAACACATTTTAAATCTGGACCATAAAATGGAGAGTATCCATTTATTTGAAATGGAGAGGATCCTAGTCCCACCACAACTACCCCAAAAGAAGTATACTACCTTTTCTTTGGCAGTATTACTCTGTTTATGCTTCTGTTGACTGTTAAACTGACACTTCTATTAGTACTTCAGCTACGTACTTGATGGCGTGCCCCGGATGAGAGAGGCCAATTGGTGATTTGTTCACAGGTCTTAAGCAGCTTGGTGCAGATGTTGATTGTTTTCTTGGCACAAACTGCCCCCTAGTCCGTGTAGTTGGAAAAGGAGGTCTTAATTATTCTCAATAAGACTTTCCTATTGTTCCGTTGACAGGTTAAGCTTTCTGGATCAGTAAGTACTCAATACCTGACTGCTTTGCTCATGGCAGCTCCCTTGGCTCTAGGAGACAGAGATTGAAATAATAGATAATTTTCTGTACCTTATGTTGAGATGACCTTGAAGTTGATGGAACGATTTGGTGTTATAGTAGAGCATAGTGATAGCTTGGACATTTTCTTGATCAAAGGAGGTCAAATGTACAAGTAAGTCTTCCTTGCATAGATTTACACTGTTTAATGGAGTTTGGTCACATTGGAATCTAATGGGATGAAAAATGGATTAGGTCCCCAGGTAATACTTATGTACAAGGTGATGCTTCGAGTGCTAGTTAGTTCTTAGCTGGTGCAGCAGTCACTGGTGGAACTATCACTGTAGAAGGTTGTGGTACAAGCAGCTTACAGGTATTGTCCACGCTAAGATACCATCTTTATTGAATTACTATTCATATATGATTAAAGTCTTCGTTGTTCAGACTATTGGTCCTTCCCTGGCTTTATTTCACTCATAGAAACCTATATACATTGCATAATTGTTATATTTTGTGGGAGTGATACACAATCACAGATACACTTCATTTCGCTAATATTTTACAATTAAGTTTGTCAGATATAATCTTAATCAAGTTTGTCAGTACATGTGTATTTCATTCGTGGTCTCATAAATTGAATCAACTCACTTCTTTTCCATCTTTATTCCTCTTAATGAAGGGTGGGGGGGGGGGGGGGGGGGGGGGGGGGGGGGGGGGGGGGGGGGGGGGGGGGGGGGGGGGGGGGGGGGGGGGGGGGGGGGGGGGGGGGGGGGGGGGGGGGGGGGGGGGGGGGGGGGGGGGGGGGGGGGGGGGGGGGGGGGGGGGGGGGGGGGGGGGGGGGGGGGGGGGGGGGGGGGGGGGGGGGGGGGGGGGGGGGGGGGGGGGGGGGGGGGGGGGGGGGGGGGGGGGGGGGGGGGGGGGGGGGGGGGGGGGGGGGGGGGGGGGGGGGGGGGGGGGGGGGGGGGGGGGGGGGGGGGGGGGGGGGGGGGGGGGGGGGGGGGGGGGGGGGGGGGGGGGGGGGGGGGGGGGGGGGGGGGGGGGGGGGGGGGGGGGGGGGGGGGGGGGGGGGGGGGGGGGGGGGGGGGGGGGGGGGGGGGGGGGGGGGGGGGGGGGGGGGGGGGGGGGGGGGGGGGGGGGGGGGGGGGGGGGGGGGGGGGGGGGGGGGGGGGGGGGGGGGGGGGGGATGCGATTCTTGATAAAATGGGTGCTGAAGTAACCTGGACTGAGAATAGCGTCACAGTTAGAGGGCCACCTTGAGATTCTTTTGGAAGGAAACACTTGCGTCAACATGAGAAAAATGCCAGATGTTGCCATGACTTTGCTGTAGTTGCACTTTTTGCCGACGGTCCGACAGCAATTAGAGATGGTATGTTTTAAACTCTTCTTGTTGATATGGGAGTGAAAAAGCAAAACTTCCTCATTATAATCTCAAAACCATTTATTGCTCCTAAATCCACAAGTTGCCCAGGGCACTTGAAAAATGCTCTAGACTGCGATTTACTGGGTCTCAAAAAGCGAGTCTACACAGTAGGGAAAATAGGATATCTTATTGATCATTTAATAGAAATGATATCCTTTGCTGTCTAATGCTGTCCTTAGTAACATTATCCATAATATATAACCAATATGAATTTTAGGATTTTTCAATTTTTTTAATAAAGAATGTATATTTTACAATGCTCTCTCTCTCTCTCTATCAAACTGTGTTTGGACAGATGGATACAAGTTAAGTTGTTTTCAGTTTATATGTTAATTACCCACTTGGGAGAAGTCTGCTGGCACACTTCAGTAACTTAGTATTACGCTAAGTGTTGCAATAGAAGTCCTTGAGGAGACGAGCTTTAACGAACACTTTTTAATTCCCATTTTCTATTCGCATAGAGCTTGTATGCAAAGAAACTCTGACCACCTTCTGTTTGGGTGTTATTTATCTTCAAATTGCTAATGTATCAAGATGTAAAACTCCCTTCAACAGAACAGCTAAGAACTTGACTTAAATGCATAGACCTATTTTCTGCATTAAAGTTGAATATGTTGGACCATTCTTTGTAAGCTTGAATGAGTTTGAAATGTCTCTAAGATTTTGTTTCTGAGTTTCCATTGGAAGACTACAACATTCTGTAAATTACATGAAAAAGGTCACTATTTTCCTTCTTCATTGCCGCCTAAAAATGGAAAAGAAAACACCTCCTCCTTGATGTTTTTCCTTAAAAAAGTTCTTTCCTTTTGTTTTCTTCTTCCTCCTCAAGTTATAGCTCTATCAAATCTATATTAAACCAAACTTCATCTTTGCTCTTGTCTGCTTTCAATGGCTAGCTGGAGAGTGAAGGAAACTGAACGAATGATTGCCATTTGCACAGAACTCGGAAAGGTATGGTTTGTAGCGGTAAACCAATTTATGACTCACGGGCATTGTGCTATTTGTTGACACTTTTCCCTTGCATTAACATTTTGGATCAAAATTTCAGCTAGGAGCAACAGTGGAGGAGGGACCAGATTACTGTGTGATAACTCCCCCAGAGAAATTAAATGTGACAACTATAGATACCTATGATGATCACAGGATGTCCATGGCATTCTCTCTTGCTGCCTGTGCAGATGTTCCAATCACCATTAAGGACACATTCTTACATTTGTTACAAAGCTGAGAAAAAAGCATGAAGATTGAAGTAGTATTCAAGCGGCTATCTACCACCACAACGATTGTAGCTTGTGTCCGGTTGTAATGATTGAGGCGAATTTAATTCTTTACGGGGTTGTAATTTTATGTAAACTAGACTGTTTATCGGTTTGATCTCGTGTTCATAGAGAGCGAGTGTAAATGTATAGCCATTTTTGTACTAACATGATGATTGGTTCAATCAAATGGATTTAAAGATCCTTTTCCCTATCATTTATCCATATTCTTACTCTTTATAAGTCGTCTTGTTCTTCAGAGTTTAAATGATTTCTTTAGGTTCAAGATTGAACTAGGTCCATAGTTTGGGTGTGTTTATTCTGTTTGGATCTGTGGAAATGTTGGTAAAATAAAAGAAATGAATTAATTGTACTATCTGGGAATGACAAGAAATAGCAATCTCACAGCCTGGAACATGATACCAGGCTATAAAGAAAGTAGTAATGGGAGATGGAAGCCACATGGTACAGATGGGAGCTACATATAAATTCATTTCTGATTCTTTGAACAAGTTATTTTTATTTTTATTCATCAAAAAATAGCTTGAAAATAATATATTATAATAGCTTGAAAGAGTCCTTCACTCATATTTGTGTTTGGACACAAATTTATCATGGCATTCTAGCTTAATATGCTAGAAAAACAAATTTTTTTTCTCTTAATACTCAGTTCGCTTTTACAAGTTTATCTTTAATTATTATTATTATTATTATTATTTAATATAACAAAATACACCAATTAAGGGGTTCTTGAAAAGATGCTTTTTTGGCTTGTTTTTTAAGATTGGTGCACTATTACCGCACACCCCCTTCTCCACATGCTCCCTGTCTCCTCTTTTGCCTCTCATGCATTAATCACACAAATCCACTCCCCGCCTGTCGTGGCTTAATATAAGTCGTTTTATAATAATGTATAAAAAATAATTATATAATTTTAAATATAATATTAATTATCTATAATATTTTTAAATTTTTATAATTATTGTACTTATCTCATACTCTCTCTTATTTGTAAAAATTTTTAATGAGGGATAATTTTAGAATGATTGTAGTTAATTCTCCTATATTATATATAAAATGACAAATAATTAGGAGAAAATACATATATTAAGAGACAAAGGGAGGGAGTATCCCAAAAGGGAAAGAAAATGAAAGGTAAAGAGAAGAAAAATAAAAATTAAAAATTTATTCGAGGTTAGTATGTAAATTTAAGTTTTTTGTCTAATTCTCTTCTGTTATTATTTTCTTTAATGAACATAAAAGATGAGAAATTAATGAAAATTTGAATCACTTTTCTTGATAAAAAAATTCGTCCAAAAATAAAAGATGCATGTGCATATCAAAATGTGTAATGGTTCACTAATGGTGCCAATGTATTGCCATACATTTCCGTCGAATTATAATTGCGAAATTTATAAATATATTTGATTGATAAAAATAATAAAAGAGTTCAAAATAAATTATTAATAATACTTATCCACATAATATATCTTCTTTTGTATGGATAGTGATTCAAAGTATGATAATTTAGGTAATTAATACTTATTAATCATTCAATTGGTTTTGCCATTCCAAATCCTTCTCATAGGGTTTAAAAAATACTATTATTTTGAAGTAGAATATGTGTTGTCATGGCTATAATTATCTCTCTTTTTTTAGACAATAGAGATCATGATAAATAAGGATAATATATATAGTATCCGGTTAGCATGAAATTTATTTTTTGATAAGTTGATCAATTAGTCAATAGAATACTGACACATAGAATCCCACCTGCATAACTTACCTAAAAATAAACTTCATACTAACCACTTCCATATATAATTGATTCTTATTGCTTGTGTATATAATACCAACATATATAATAGATATATCAAAATTTAAATATATTATAGACAATTAATATTATATTTAATATTATTTTTACGTATTAAATATCAACATATATAATAGATATATCGAATAAGGGTGAATTAAGAAGAAACTCCAACATTATGATTTTTATCGCTTAAAAGTTATATATAATATTAACATATATAATAACATATATAATAAATATATGAGAATTTAAGAATATTAAAGATAATTGATATTATATTTAGTATTATTTTTACGTATACAAATTCGATTGAACAGAGCGAGGAGAGAGAATGTTAAAATAAAAAATACGGAAGGTTATATATAGTTCTGTTATTTAAGGAGTTATGTTATTTAGGAGTTCTGCTCCTGATCTTTTCTATAACAATTTAATATCAAAATCCCAAAAATTACTCTTCAATTCGATGGTGTAGAAACTAGGAGTTCCTAATAATTAGCGTCGAAATCTCATCCGCACTATCTCCAACAAATCTCGAACTTACGATTTTTCAAATCCCAAAATTAAATCACTTTTTCCCTTGAATAAAGAACTCCCACACACAAAAAAGAAAAAAAAGAAGAGAAAATTGGTTGAAAAAGGAGTCTGAATAAATGGAGGCCCTGAATTTCAAGGCCTCTAAGCCAATTATAACCGAAAACAAAGCATAATTAGTTTTTGTTTATCATTTATCCACTCAGTCATTGTTCAAAGAACATGGCTTTTTCAAGTTAATGATGGGAAACACTAGTTTTGGAGGGGGAAGAATTAACCCTTTTCATCAATTAACCATTTTTCTTGATCTCCATTAGTCAATTCTGAATCTCCATTAGTTTTTGAAATTTCTTCAAACCCCATTCTTATCCCTCCCCCATTAAAAGTCCTCAAAGTCATCTTTCTTCTCTTCTGTAAAACCAAAGATAGCCAAAAAAGTTAACCCAACAACCATTTCCTCCAAGAAACCAGAAGATTCCCAAAGAAAAAGAAAAGAAAAGAAAAAAAGTTCAACACCACCATCAACTCAAACACCTTTCTTTCACATTTTTTGTTTGTTGGTTATGTTCAGTATCAATATTCAATACCAACAACAATCTTGAAAAAAGAAAAACCAAGTTATAAACTTTCTCCAAACCCTAGCCCTAAATTTCAAGAAAACCCAGAAGAATTAGCACTAGGGGAAGAAAATAATCTAGGGTTTTGGTCAAAACTCATTGTGTTTCCAAGAAAATTATCACTGATGAAGCAAATGTCCCACATTGACGATATCCCATCAACCCCAGGAAAGTTCAAGATAGAAAAATCTCCATATATTCATAGACTCAGGTGGCATTCCTCTCTTGTCAAGCTCACCTTTTGGTCCTTTGTGTTCTTGGGCTTGATCTTATTATTCTTCTTCAGATCACCATCTTCATCTTCCCCATTGCCCTCGGATCTCTCACGCCGCTCTCTTAGAACCAATTTTGGGGGCGGCCCGGCTTGGGAAAAGCGGGTCAGGTCTTCTTCCCGGGTCCGCTCTAGCAATGGGATCTCAGTTCTGGTCACCGGGGCGGCAGGGTTCGTCGGAACCCATGTCTCCGCCGCCCTCAAACGCCGCGGGGATGGTGTTTTGGGTCTCGATAATTTCAATGACTACTATGATCCGTCCCTAAAACGAGCCCGGCAGGCTCTGTTAGAGCGCTCCGGTGTGTATATTGTGGAGGGGGATATAAATGATATGGCCCTTGTGAAGAAGTTATTTGAGGTTGTGGCATTTACCCATGTAATGCATTTGGCTGCTCAGGCTGGTGTTAGGTATGCAATGGAGAATCCCAGCTCCTATGTTCATAGCAACATTGCTGGACTTGTTAATTTACTTGAAGTTTGCAAGTGTGCAAATCCTCAACCTGCAATTGTTTGGGCATCTTCGAGTTCAGTTTATGGACTTAATACAAAAGTACCCTTTTCGGAGAAAGACAGAACAGACCAACCTGCTAGTCTCTATGCTGCTACAAAAAAGGCTGGTGAAGAGATTGCACATACTTACAATCACATATATGGACTTTCGCTTACTGGGCTGCGGTTCTTTACTGTTTACGGCCCTTGGGGAAGACCTGACATGGCTTATTTTTTCTTCACAAGGGATATATTGAAAGGGAAGTTGATTCCAATCTTTGAGGCTGCCAATCATGGGACGGTTGCTAGGGATTTTACCTACATTGATGATATTGTGAAGGGTTGTCTGGCATCATTGGATACTGCTGAGAAGAGTACTGGTAGTGGTGGGAAGAAGAAGGGTCCAGCTCAATTGCGGGTGTTCAATTTGGGAAATACCTCACCTGTGCCGGTTACGAATCTTGTGAGCATTTTGGAGAGGTTACTGAAAGTGAAGGCGAAAAGATCCATAATGAAGTTGCCACGAAATGGGGATGTGCAATTTACACATGCAAACATCAGCTTGGCACATAGAGAGCTTGGGTATAAGCCCTCAACGGATTTGCCGATGGGGTTGAAGAAATTTGTTCGATGGTACCTCAGTTACTATGGTAATGGAAAGAAGAGTGACCAGTGATACATTCTTTCAATTGTGTGGTAGGATCATTCCATTCTTGTTAAATTCAATTCATATGATTGTTTTAATCTCTGTGTTCCGCGAATATCTGTTTCACATATAGATGAGGTCATATAAGGTCACATCCCATGGTGGAGGGAAGAAGTTTTTTGTTATTGATGGACATTGTTTTCTGGGCATTGTGATCTGTACCTAAAGAAATCCAGAACCATTTGTTTTTCACTCCTGGGATGTAATTGTTGTAGTTTTATAATTGTAGAATCCATGACTTATAAAAACGTTGCTGATTGTGGACCTGTATCATCTTTATGAATTCAAATAAATAGCACGGGATAGTTTGCCTATTATAGGTTTATTGATGAATGTTTGACTTTCATGTGTAACATAATTATGATAGGTAGTAAAATGAGTGGTGTATTAATGATATTTATGTTCTGCTTAGCTTCAGTTTCATACAACTCAAGTAATTAATTGACAGCTCTTCATAGAATTTGTTGACACCTGCAGGACTATTATAGATGTTAATGAACTGGGAACATACTTATATGATAATTTTTTTATTTCTGTTTGACATAGATTGTTACTATACTTTGATAGTTGATACTTACTAAAACATGGTATGTGCTTTCACTTTCCTTTTCTGGATTTTGTCTCCATGTAATCATTTATCATCATACTTGGTCAGCTGGCAGCAATTTTGTACTTTTTTTGATGAGTAGGATATTCTGGCTGTCATCGCATAGTCTGAGGTAACATTAGGACTACTGTTATGTTAGGGGTGGATTTACTGCTAAATTTTGTCTTCTAGGATATCCTAGTCCACATGTTTATATACTTCCAAAAGTGCTGATCTAAAACCAATTTTGGTTGTTTCAGTCCCCTTGACAACTTCAGTTAGCTGACATTATATCACACCTAAGAACTTAGAAGTAGCTAGACTTTTATTGTGGTTCATTTTCTGTTTATGCAAGGTAAGGGTTCTGGAGATATTCCCATTTATGATGTTTTTTCCTGGTGCAATGTTATTTGTAGGTATTTGGATAGTACAAACATTTTTGGGACATTTGCAGGTGACGTGAGTTGTGAGATAATTAGGTTAAGTTCTTCTCCTATCAAGTGGAAAAATAAATGTGCGGCTTTACCACTAAAGGAAATAGTTGCATGTAAGAGGTTACATCTTAGTCTGATCTCCCTTTGACCTATTTCTTGGAGTCTCTAATAATCATATGTAATGTTCTGGTGTGTGATTTAATGTCTCTTTCATTCTCTAATTGTATTTTTTGTTTTGCCATGTTATGTTTTCCCAATAAAAGACTTTCTTAACTGAATCTGCTCCATTTATGGCGTATTCCAAAAACTTTCCAAAACCTGTTCCAGAAAAGGCGACTGACTATATTTGGTCCTAAGGTTGATGGTGAGTCAACAAATAAGCGGCTCTTCAGTGTAAGGATTTTTATGGAGTCTACACGTTCAATTCGATCTGAAAAATATGTTTGATAAGTGATGAACTTTTCCTGTCTTTCTACCTTCTTTCTTTCTAGGATAAAGTATTAAAAGACTCTTGAGTTTCTGTTCATTATGTTTTGATATAGACAGTGAAGTCAATCTTAATAATGCAAAAATTTGTTTGCTGTGGTGATTGCAAGGTCCTCTCTAGTTTTTGTTGGAAAGTCTTCTTAGAAACCTTAAAATCTCCCTTGGTTATTCTTACGATTGTCCTCCCAATTTGTCCAAACAAATTGTAACTGATTAAAACATCTTCGAACTTGGGTCTAGTTTAAACAGTTATGACTAAACAATCATTACAACTAAATAACTATAGATAACTATGTCTCCTAGGTTGTTTTCCTATCTGACTACATAACAAATTTGAAATTATATGCAAGCTCATTACATTTTTGTTCATACGGGTTCTTTTTACTGTTATGGAACTATACACTATAGAATGGATTTAGCTTTAGGTCTAGTTGCTAGGCTATTATCCTCATTTTTCAGGTCAGCGTTTAGACTATGGTTTGGCATAAAAGGCGTCATTCAGTTAGAGTTTAGTTTACAAGCCATGGATGAATGTGTCAGAATTTTTTTCCCCATAAATCTTTCTGACCCCTTGTGCACAATTACCTGTTCATTTTTGGCTCCAGTAAGCATAAGGGTGCACCATATACTGCTTGATTAAGTTTTTTACATATTCTTGACATAATGAGGCTATATCTCGGTGAAGTACATTAGTTAATTGTAATGATTCAGTATTATTTGACCACGGTTTGGTTCATAGTTGGAAAAAAAGAGATTGAGCTTTATTAAAATATTCAATTCTGATCCCAATTTCCTAGTGGATGGATTTGTTCCTTTTATGATGTGTTTTAGCCCATGGACATCTCAATTCTAGGTCTAGAGTCTTTTTTTTTTTAAGTTTCGGATATGTAACTTGGGAATTACATAACCTGGAGGCTTCAGTGGAGGTCCTAACTGTTTTTTCGTTCTTCCTCACATATGAAAACTGTCCAGGATTGCCTCACTAAGCCGCCACTTGATCTGCCTTCTTGACTTCTTGATGCCTTTCCTTTGTAATCATCTCAATTCAGTTCTATGTATGACAAACTTCATCTGCTTGTTTTAGTTTTAGACGTTTCCAGGATCCTCTTTATAGTCGTGCAGCTTTACAACTAGCTGCACCTTTTCTTAGGCTAGTACTAACTCATAATTATAGAGTAGCCTGGGCATGGTCTTATTCCCCGGTGTTGGCTTCATTGATGTCGGTGGTTGAAGTTGGCTAAAATGGTCATAATAAATAGTGTTTGGTGAAAAGTGGAGCAAGTGTTAATGTGAAGCTGGAAAGTAGGCGTAAACATCAAGTGGTAGATTTTGAAGGAGGCATGCTTACATGCCGAGGATTTTGAAAATTTTGTTTTCCTCAATATTCTCTTCGACCGTTTCTTGCTTTTTCTATGATGATTTCTGTTTTCATGTTCATAAATTTCATCTATTTATAATTTACCTTATAAGAAGAGATCATGTTACGTTTCTAAGATTGTATTCGCTAATTATTCATACCTCTTTGGAAATATGTTGGATCTTGCATACAACTAAGATTCGGGATGTTTAATCTGTTAACTCATTTGTCTATGGCCCATGTGGCTTATGCTCGTTAGTTAAGAGACGTGATGGACGGAAATAATTAATTGAGCAAGTGGTGGACTCTTCTCTGCGAGGCTCTTAGTTGGCTCTTGACACGAGATAGTGAAGAGTGTGTGCTCATCAATTAAGAGGCGTGATGGGTTAGGGTCAATGATTATAGATGCATGGATTAAGAATGATGTACGAATTCATTGAGCAAGTGGTGAACTCTGGTTCTTGGTGTTCAAATTTTGAGAGATAAGCTTGTCAAATATTGAGACTTTATGGGCTTGAAATAGGCTCTTGGTAGTTAAAGAGGGTCTTAGTCAACTAGTTTTCAGGACCTCTGTATAGTTGTGCAGCTTTACGACCGCAGTTTACTTTACTTTTGGGTGTTTGATAAAAATTGAATAAATTTGAATAAAAAAAAAACTATTTGATAATTGGCGTCTTTAAACTTTTATTATTTTACCCCCTCTAAATACTAAAATTATTGTAAATTTATTTAATATTACTTAATAGTTAATATTTATTTTTATTTTTAATTTTTTAATTTTTTTAACTTCATTTAGGTTCAATCAAATTTCAGACTTGGCTTCATTGATGGCTGTGGATGATTAATTCAGCCATAGTCTAGTACTGGCTCGTAATTATAGAGTAGAGTAGGTTGGGCATTGGCTCAATCCCAGACTTGGCTTCATTGATGTCAGTGGATGAAGTTGGCTACAATGGTCAGAATAATTAGCTTTGGGCAAAAAGTGCAGCAAGTATTAATGTGAAGTTATAAAGAAGACGTGAACATGGTGGCAGATTTGGAAGAAGGCTTACACGACGAGATGATTTAAAGACCAGACCAGACCATTGTTGAGAATTTTGTCTAGCTCAAATGTTCTCTTGGACTAATTGTTGTATGCCAAGGTTGTCATGTTCCTAACTTTCATCTGTTCTCTTTATAATTTAACTTATAAGTTGGAAATGATTGCCAACAACTTTGGAAACATGCAGCGGCATATAATCATGCCTAATCTGTGTTAATTCACTTGTCTGTGTTAGTCAGATACCTACCTAGGTCTGTTTTATGTATGGCCCCTTGCGTTAAGACCAGAAGAATCACATAATTTGCCTATTTATGATCAGAGTAGGAGGGGCATTACACAGCCTTGACACTACCCATCCAATTTTCTAGTGTCAAACTTTTCACTTGATGCAATGTATTCCATCATCCTAAAAACTCTTGTCCTTTGAATGCCTGCTCTAGATCCCAATTGGCAGATAGCAATACATGCTATGTTACAAAAATGTAATATCTTCAAACCATTGTGAATTCAATAGAAAGATTGCAAACCACAAACAAATAAAATTGTTTATGCAAGAAAAATAATTAAAAAATGTCAATATATTTTTAACATTCCTCGACAAACTCAGACCAGTCACAAAAACATCCAAGTTATGAAGCAGACATAATACTTGAATACGAGTCTAAGGAAACATTTGAAGTACAAAAGCCCCAACTTCTACCAAAATAATCCTCTATGCTCTAGGCGACAAGGGTGCTGGCAGTGGTGGATTCACTGCAAGGAGAGAGAACAGCCAAGTAAGAATTAAATGCAAAAGGGGATCACGAAAAACAAAAAAAGAAAAAACCAAAAAACTTTTAACAAAAACAAATTTGTATTTGTTATGTTAGTGGGAAACTCTCTTTCATGCTTCCTTATCAACATAGAACTCAAATAGTAACAATAAATAATCGGAGATGGGAATGAACTTTTGTTTGATCCCTATCAAAGGATAATAACTCAAAATGGTCAATCTATCAGACATACTCTTTTATTTAAGCCAGTAGAGTTCCTCACTTTGGCATATACCATTCATATATCCATTACATTGGTTTCAAATCATAATCTGGTTAGCTTCTGCCAACACGACAACTAAAAACACAACCAAAATATGAAATAAATAATTATGATCCTAAAAGCAGAACAATGCATAATAAGTTGCCAAATGGCATTTGCTAGACCTTCCTAGCTAGGTGTCAAGTCAACCCCTTAAAACGAGTTGCAAGGACAAAAATCATCTATTTAAGACTTCAATCATACGCTCCAGTTCTAAGTTACCATTACAGTGACAAATTTGGCATATTTTTTAATGACTAAAGAACGCAGAAAACAACGGTTCAAAGCCTCTTTAACCAATCTCTCAATCATCCTATCCAGACCAAAGTTCACATACAGCAGCATTTATAACACAACATACAATAACTTTGTGGGTAGTGTTGCCTAGTAAAGAATAAAGCCAGAGCAATAAAAATAACTCGAGCAAGCCAAACTCTGTACTTCTTTGCCTAAGCTAACAATCAGCCAACTAAACCTTGGAAAATTGTATATCAAGATTTTTTTTATACACAGGAAAAATTAACCACATGCTACAAATTAAATTGTGTAAGAACTATCAAATAATGCAAGATGAAACTGAACTACAAAAAAAAGATGTTCTCAGTTATCCTTTTTCTTATACTCTTACCTAAATTATATACAGCCATCAATACAGTAAGATTGAAACAAGGAGAAAAAAAATTAGAAGCAACTTACTATTTCCAGACAGGAGGAAGCTTCTTGGTCTTCTTGTAGTAGCGAGCAAGTCGGTGAATCCTGCTCTCAACAAGGATCAACCTGAACTTAGAATCCTTGTCCTTCCTGTTCCTCTCCAAATGCTTCCTAATTGCAACTGCTTTCTTAATAAGGTGGTAAAGGTCCTCAGGAATTTCAGGAGCAAGTCCTAGCCAATCATAGAAAACAAACAAACAACTCGACCCCTTTTGGAATTGAATAGAATTCAAAAAGAATATAATTGCAAGAGGGAAGATGTAGTACCATGGGCTTTGAGTATCCGCAAAATTTTGCTGCCAGTGACGCTCTTCACTTGAGCAATCCCATGAGAATCACGGAGAATAACACCAATTTGAGAAGGTGTTAGACCCTTCTTTGCAAACTTACATATGTTATCATCAACCTGAAAGATAAGGAAAAGAATTGATAAGACAAACAAAGAATACAATCTCACCAACCAAATCATAAAAATAATAGGGCTAGGGCCTTGAGTAATGATGTAAAGAATTTTCACCCATCATCCACGAGAATAAAAACAGTAAATGTACTAAATTACGTATCTTAAAAATCAAACATTTAATGGGCACCCCTAGCTGGGTACCATCCAATTATTAGAAAGAAAAAAAAGAAAAACCAATTTATAACAAAATCCCAAAGTGAAATAATATTGATATAGCAATAATATTCCAAGAAATCAACTCATTAAGCTTTTGGACTCACAGCCATTGGATATCTCTAGGGGGTATGAGCTTAGCTAACCACAGAGCTAAAATATAATAGCAAAAATCCGTAAAAAGGTGCCTGGAAGTTTTTGGTGAATGAAAGCAACCGGAATAAAAGTTCACAGGTGAGGCTAAACAATTTTCACCTTTTGTTTATAAATATAGACAGCAATTGACCGTCCCAAAAACTTCAAAGGGCTTTATTGCAAATGTTTATACCAATTGAAGCTACATTCTCTCCATTACAGATAATTATCTTAAACATAACCAGCAACAATCAATAGTTAGATATATAGGTATAGGAAGGCCACCATGTCATGCCTAAAACAATCTCAGTTGTTGATTTGATATTAACCCTTCACTACCAACATTTATAGAACTTTACAATCCCAAAATTACAAAAAATGTAGGTGTAAGTTTACACTAACAATTTCCTTAGGAACCAAACAAACTTAAATTCCACTAAAACCAAAGATATAGAAATAAACATAAAATCATTTGAAACCCAAACAAAAACAATGAACTGAATCAACAGTAACATAGATAGAAGAAATGTAAGATGGTAAAAAAAGTAAGGATTATATCATACATCCTGAGGAGTGATCTTCAACCAACTTGGTGGTGTCCTCTTGTACGGCAAAGCTGAAGCTGAAATACCCTTACTGTATCAACCAAAATAGCAGTAAATCAGACTTCAATTTGTATCGTATAAATGTATGAATACATAAGTATATGTAGAAAGAGAAACATAAGAGAGAGAACAAACCCTCGACTGTGCATCCGACCCATGATTCCGGTGGTGTGAAATGTGACTCTCCTGCTCTAGTTTGCTGAGTGACCTCACCCGCCTCAATAAGCTCAAACCCTAAATCAAAATGGGCGAAAGAGACTAGGGTTTCATGTATATAGATATACTTTTACTTAATTGAAATCGTGCCCTTGGGGTTTATTTTGTTCTGTTTTTAGCCTTCTGTAATAAGTCTTTTGACTATTAGCTTCTTGTATATTTCTCCATTGGGCAGACCCATATGGTCAATTTAGGATGAAATATGGCCCAATAAAAAATGGGCTGAAAATGTCATGCGAATGCTGTTGCATTTAGATCAGCTTAGAAATAAATTACATCGGTAATATATGTAGTATAATTTAAGTGTGCGTGGGCTGGACTGGGTTGGCTTCGTATAGGTTTTGATTATTTTTCTAGTTTGCTCCAATCTCGGCCCAAGTTGTGCTTGTCCTGGGATGTCATATATCAGTATGGTCTCAATTTTTTATTTTTTATTTTATTTTTATTTTACATTAAATATTTTAACAATTTTTATAACAAAATCAATCTTAATTTAAATGTAAAATACATTAATTACGCATCATTTAAGATATTTTTTGAATCATACAATATTTCCTATAAAAATGAGCGCATATATATATATATATATATATATATATATATATATATATATATATATATATATATATATATATCGGCTTGTTTTTTACTTTTTAACTTTTTAATTGAGCTCAAATATTGAAAAAGTAAGGAACATTTATTTACATTAATTCAAAATTCAAATACCCATAAACAATATAAGAATAGTATTCAATTTGAAGTTGGGTAAATTAAGCACTATTTCAGTTAATTCATCTTCTGTCGTTAAGTGAAAAATTTAACCAAATACTATTTCAACTAACCCATCATCTACGTATTATTTATAATTAATAATTATAAGACGATAATTAATAATTATCCTTATACGTACGTTATTTTGTTAATTAGTTTTATTGATAATCCATATAAAAAATAGTGATTGAATTTATATTATATTTCTACTCACAAACAAATTATGTAGTCAACTACTACTTCCAAATTACTTAGTCTAAGTATTATTTCTTATATTAGTCTACTACTCATTTTATAATTCTTTATATTTAATCAATTAGCGAGTGGAGTATTAATTAGCTATAATTTTTTAATTTAAGTTAAAGTAATTACTTTAAGTCCCATGATTAATTTCTACGACAGATAGTGGTGAAGCCAAAAAAAATATTTAGTGAGGTCAAAATATTGTGATGTTAGCTAATTTTTTAGATAATTTTGTGTTTTTTAACCGGTTGCATATGTAAAGCATGTATTTAGTTATAATATTATTAATATATAACAAGTAATAACATTATATATATATATATATATATATATATATATATATATATATACCCTTTATTGACTCCTAATACGCTTTTTCTAATCACAAATTTGTTAATAAATATTTAAATTTTTATATTATAAAATAATATAAATTAGATTATTATTTATTTTAAAAATATTAGAGGAAGATGCATACATCAAGGAGTATAAGTAATATAGAATTGAAAAAGTTATGAAAAAGTTCAACTTGACTCTTATATTAAAAAATTTATAAAATTTCGGTAGGATCAATTTATTAATTACACTTAAATTTCTTCTAAATTTATCATATATTATAAAATATTTGTTTTTCCAGTGGGGTCAATTGACCCCACACTCACTAATGTAGCTTCACGCAATGCAAACTGACTTTATTTACGACATAAATTCTTTTTTTATTCTTTTATATTGGCAGCTACTCTTTCTAACTGCCAATCCAATCGTTTTTACCTTCAAATCTTTCATTGGGCGACACTTGATGGAATTACTTGAATAATGCTCATAACTAACGTAAATTATGGATGGCTAGAGAGATCTCTCCCTGTTAAATCAGTCAATATATATATATATATATATATATATATTCAAATACTTACACACGTATTTAGAAATAAATGCAGAGACAAAAGTGCATGGTGAAGATATGAACCTGCTGTTGCGAACCATATCTTATCAACTTCCTGATTTGGGACACTTTAAATATTTTGTTGTCTTTCCATCCACCATCATTGTGGGGGTACTGGCGCAGGGACAAACGGGAAAAAATATGGGTCAATGTTCCACTCGACTAGCCTTTTGTCCAATTGTAAATACTAGTAAAAGAAGCTTGTGAATCACTTGCTTCATGAAATTCCTCTATAACCTTTTTCCATTTCATTTTCTTTAATCAAGATATACGTTCTTTCAAAAAATAATACTCCAATTATTCAGGACAGTTTACATGTCAATTGAGAATAAAATCCATTTCGGACGATCTTAAGAGCCCTCACATTGGCCAAGTGCATTCAGAAAAATTCTCGGCCCTAAGGTTCAAACTCAGGAAGTACTTAAGGAAATGACCATACTTCCTTGACAAGGAGAGCAGATCTTCTGTCTCTAATTTCTCTATCCTCTTGTGTCCCTCCACTTAAATTTAAAATGAGCATACTTCCTTGACAATATGCTTTTAAAATTTAGAATCATGGCAATGAGTAGCAATTATTACTAATGACAAATTCTTACGGATCCGGTTAACATGAAATTTATTTTTTGGTACATTGGTCAATTAATCAATAGAATGCTGACACACATAAAAATTCACCTGCGTATCAACATTCTATTAACTAATTGACCAACTTACCTAAAAATAAACTTCATGTAACCACTCCCAATTCTTACGGACCAAAAAAGGGTCAAAATATGTTTTTATGCATTAAAAAAAGAAAGGGAGAGAGTAGTCATTACCTGATAACTGAGATTTCAAATCCTCTTATGAGTCTTCCCTACCAAAACACTTTATTACTCTACTCACATGCTATGCTAGTAGTCACACTTGGGTACACAAACTCTCTCTCTCACAGTCTCACTCTTCATTTTGAAATTTGAACCAAGAAAAGATAAACTTTTCACACTACAAAAGAAAGGAAAAATCAAGAAACTTTCCATTCCATTTTCCATCAAGCCAAACATGAATTCCTTTTCCCTCCTCCTCTCCATCTCTACACTAATTTTCCTCACAAACCCGCCATTTTCTGTGTCTCAGCCAACTGAAATCTCTCTCCTCATGGCCATCAAATCCTCTCTGGACCCAAAAAACCTCTTTCTCTCCTCTTGGTCACCCAATGCCACTGACCCGTGTGCTGATGGCTCCTTTCAAGGCATTGCCTGCAATTCTGGAGGCCAAGTGGTCAACATTTCTCTGCAGGGGAAAGGACTTTCCGGGCAAATTCCGCCGGAGATTGGATTGCTCAAGAGCTTATCTGGGTTGTACCTACATTTCAATGAACTTAATGGGGCTGTACCTAAGGAGATAGGCAACTTGACTGAGCTCTCTGAATTGTACCTCAATGTGAATAATCTTTCTGGGCAGATACCTCCTGAGCTTGGGAATATGTCTAATCTTCAAGGTTGGTATGTTTTTGTGATGAAAATGCAATCTTGGCCACTGGATCTGTAAATATGTTTGCATAATATTATATACATATTCTAGTGTTTCCTACTTGTTCAATGTTGCTCCAAAAAGTTCACATTATTTTGTGTTTTGATTATTCTAGCATAGTTATAAGGATTTTTTTTTAAAATAAAATCTTTATTTGGATACTCAAGACAAGAAACATGCTTTCATTCTATTAGTGGAGTTAATTTGGTAGTATGTTTTAGTGCGTGGTGTGTATGTGACTATTCTTGAACGAGTTTATTAGGCGGTTATTCTGAAATTAGTTAAAGGTAGCTGCATACTTTCTTTACCAAGTGTTGTTTATGTGAAAAATACTTATAGTTGCTTTGCTGGATGGTGCTTATCTAAACTTTGAAAGGACTTTATTTGTAGGGAATTTGCAATTCTCACAAGTGAAAATTGATATTTTTATAAGGTCTCTCTCGTCAGAGTCAGACCCATTTAGTATTCTTTCGAGTATGTGAGGAAGATGTAAGATGTTGTGGATATAATTTAATTGTGGAAATTTGTGATGGTCAATTTATGTTAAGAACTGATTAACTTGGACTTGTATGTTTCTAACCTTTTGGAGCATTAGCAAGCTTATTTTTCATAGTTAGCAAAAAGCATCAATCTTTGTTGTGTTATTATTATGGGATAAATTATTGGTATGTTGATTTGCTTTTGAAATTCTCAATGTAACCTACGTTAGATGTGAACTGATGGATCCACAAAATGTTTCAATCTCATTTGCAAAATTATTGGTTTGTTCAAGTTAGGAGGTGCAGTTTGAGCATAATGGTCATAATTCAAGACCCTAAGTAGAACAAAATCGCAAACCAAATTAAAAGAGGTTCAATTTGGCTTTTGATTTTTTTTACAGTTCTGCAACTCGGCTACAACAAGTTCACTGGTAGCATACCTTCTCAGCTTCAATCTCTGAAGAAGCTCAATGTTCTGGCTTTGCAATACAATCAATTGACTGGAGCCATTCCTGCAAGTTTGGGGGATTTGGTGATGTTAAGAAGGATGGATTTGGGCTTTAATGCCCTTTTTGGTTCAATTCCATTAAAAATAGCTGACATGCGGATACTAGAAGTTCTAGACATTCGGAACAATACACTCTCTGGCAGAGTCCCTCTAGGTAACAGGATATTTCTAACCATTTGCATACTTGCATTTTCCAAAATGTGAAGTAATTTGATATGTATATTTCAATGATAAAAATAGAAGCTTATCTACTTTTGTTTTTTAATTATTATATTATTTGGGTAATGGCATTGAAGCTTTAAAAAGACTCAATGAAGGATTCCAGTATGCAGACAACCGAGGTTTATGTGGAGTTGAGTTTTCTTCCTTGAAAGCTTGCAAAGCTTCTGATCATTTTGTAAACCCGAAGAGGCCAGAACCATTTGGGCCAGGCTTAAATGGCCGTGCTTCAAAAGATATCCCCGAGTCTGCTAATATCAAACCAGATTGCACCCAGAATCATTGCTCAAGTCAGTCAAAAAGCGCACATGTTGCTATTATATTTGGAGTGATTCTAGTTGTGTCAATGATTGTTGTTGGACTTTTCACATTTACATGGTACCATCGACAAAAACAGAAAATCGGAAGTGCTTTCGATTCATCCAACAGTCGACTTAGTACTGACCATGTCAAAGAGGTTTACAGGAAGAGTGCCTCTCCCCTCATAAGCCTTGAATATTCCAGTGGCTGGGATCCTTTGGCTAAAGGTCCAGGCGGAAATGGTTTCTCTCAGGAAGATTTCGAGAGTTTTATGTTCAATGTTGATGACATTGAGTTTGCAACTCAGTACTTCTCTGAGGTGAATTTGTTGGGAAAGAGCAGTTTCTCTGCTATCTATAAAGGAATTATGAAGGATGGGTCTGTTGTTACTATTAAGTGCATTGCCAAGACTAGCTGCAAGTCTGATGAAGCTGAGTTCTTGAAGGGATTAAAGATACTGACAGTCTTGAAACATGAGAATCTTCTTCGGTTGAGAGGCTTATGCTGTTCAAAAGGAAGAGGAGAGTGCTTTCTTATCTATGATTTTGTTCCAAATGGAAATTTATTGCAGTATCTTGATATCAAGGATCTCAAAGGAAAGGTTCTTGAATGGTCTACTAGAATTTCTATCATTAAAGGTGTAGCTAAAGGTTCGTGCATTGCTCAATGAAATTCTTCATTTCTCTCTGTCGCTGTGATTCTAAATTTTTGAAGTTTTTTATTGACCAGGGATCGGATATCTTCATGGAAGCAAACCTGCATTACTACACCAAAACATATCCGCGGAAAAAGTGCTCATCGACCAACGCTACAATCCATTGCTCTCAGAATCTGGCCTTCACAAATTGCTTGTGGATGATATCATCTTTTCCACACTTAAAGCTAGTGCTGCAAGGGGATACTTGGCTCCCGAGTACACAATCATTGGCCAGTTCACTGAAAAGAGCGATGTATATGCATATGGAATGATTATACTTCAGATCCTTTCAGGGAAACGGACAATCACCCATTTAATTCGTCAAGGAGCCGAGTCAGGCAGACTTGAAGATTTTATAGATGTTAATCTTGATGGGAACTATGCAAAATCTGAGGCGGTTAAGCTGGGGAAAATTGCTTTGCTTTGTACTCACGAATCTCCTGACCACAGGCCAGGCATCGAAACTGTGTTGCAAGAACTGACTAATGTTGCTTCCGATCATTGAGCATTGATTTCTTCCCTTGGTAAGATGGTTTAATTTGCAGCTAACATATCCCTAATGCTTCTAGCTAGGTGGTTAATTTTCTTCTCCTAGGACAGAAGTTGTAGATGCTATTATCCCCTTAATTTTTCTGGTTTGAGATATCCTGCAAGTAAAATGGGTGAATTATGTATGTCCACCCCCACAACCCCAAAATAGAAAGCGATAAAATTAGGGATTGGTGGAACAATTCCAGCGAGTTGAGTTTCCTCAACTAGCTTTTGAGTAGTTGTTATGTGTAACTTATGAATTCCTGGCATACCTTGAATATAATTAAGAAAGCTTATTTATTATTCACTATTTCATAAACTTTCTCATATTCATCAATGGTTCATTATTCAGCAGTGCTTGCCTTTAGTGTTTCATTATCATTTACTTTTACCTTGCCAAACTGTTTGAACCTAGTACGAGTTCATCCCCTTCATTTCATCGAACATATTCTTGGTTGATACCTTTTGTTTGTGAAACAACTCGGGACTCGAGTTCAGAACAAATCAAATTCATCCAAATAAAACAAACCACTGACCCAATTGTTAGAGTTTATGTCCTAGAGGCCAATTATTTGATATAATTGCTTAACGTTTTGATATTATATTTGATTAAATAAATGAATGATTTTATTATGGTTTTATTTACTGCGTTATATAAATGTTAACATAATAAAAAAATCCTTAGAATAGTGATACAAATTATATAGTTTCAAGTATGTGACTTGAACATGAGATTATATAATTACAATTAGTATCATTGTTCTTAAATGTCCCTAGTCGAGTATAATTGTTGATGGAATAACAATGATGCATTAAGACTAATATGTGGATTGACTGATGACCAAATCTCATTGGTTATAAATATATGAGATATTAAGTCAATGTATAGGTACATTTAGAGAACGATGTACTGGACAGATCCATCATGAGAATTCTATGTGGAGCATTATGCGAAGTGTCATTAGCAATTCTCATAGTGACAATGATGTAATGGTCATCCGACCTAAAATCACTATATTACTACACAAGAATTTATGTACTTTGATATCATCAAATGTAACCTTTAATAGGGTGGACTATAAAGGTGATTATTGGGTACATCATGAATCGTGTGAGGAATATGAATGATCTAGATGGAATTTAACCATTCTATAAATTAGGGATGATATCCATAGGCCTTTTGATTGAGTAGGATTATGAAATGCATGGTCATGCTCAAATAGTGATTTGTTTCATATAGTCTATTCATTGATCAAGAAAACTCAGATTAAATTATGAAGAGTATGACATATTCCATGACTCGAGTTTAATCTAGGATATTAAGGTTAAAAGGATTAAATTACATTGAAACATTGGTCACGGAAAAGGTTGCATCGAATCATCGATCTTATTATTACTTGGGTAGCAGTGATGCATTACTAGATGTCGCTCACTGTTTATAATTTTATAATATGATTTTAAAATTATTGCCAACGTAATAATAACTTATAGGGTCACACACATAGAACGTAATTAAAAGGGAATTAATTTAAATTGTAAAGATTTAAATATATCAATATGATTGATAGTATTTAAATTACGAATTTAAATTAATAGGATACTTTATATATAGGTATATTAAGTAAGACTGACTTAATTAAGATATATATATATATATATATATATAAATTCAGATTTTATTAAATTAGGCTTTGATTAATTCCTTTTAATCGCTATATATATGATATGTAGCAGCCATTTTAGGTATTATTCACAAACCAAAACCCTAGCCGCTCTTAGAGAGAGACTAGAGAGAAATAGTTTTGAAATCCTCATCCTTGGTGGCTAGTACCGCAATTCCTTCTTCTGCAGATCGTAGGACAATTCACAGAGCGTTCGTGTGGATACCGTAGAAACGCAGTTCGTTTGAATTGCGTTGGAGATTCGACCGCATCAATTCTAGCTTTAATAATCGGTATAATTTTTACCTCTGAATTAATTGATTTTTCGCATGGATCCTGTTTAGGGTTTCGAAATTGCTTTGATTATTTTCTATTTCCGTTGCATTTCTGTGTCGAAACCCTACACCAATAATATCTTCGTGGGTCATCTTAACACACCATAGGCTCACCCAAAAGGTTACAGTAATGCATGAAGATTTACAGAAAACCAAGTTACCTATGTTTTTGTTCCATGGGAAAAAACTGAAATCTAAAAAGTTTAGAAAACTAACCTCCACAGCAGGATGAGAGGGATATGGTATTGTTGCTTGTGAACATTTCTTGTCCTTTTCCATATTCCTCACCTTGGATCCTCCTCCCTGTCTCTAGCAGTCGACTTGTTTTCTTATATTCTCTCTTTCAAATGGTATTCAACAAAATGGAAACTTGTATTCATGCTCATTCATGTACCTTGGGATGCAAGAATAGTTGCATATAACCCGTGGTTCCAAATCGAAGGGAGTGGTCAGCACGAAGTTAATTTTGGTCAATTGATCAATACAGTGTCGACACCACGTAGGCCGAGAGTTGATCTCTCTATACGTGTCAGTACTGTCAATTGACCAACTTATCATAAGATGAAGTTAATCGAATCCCAAAATGAAGCATGTGTGGTGGATAAGTATGCCAAGAAGAAATTAACAATACAAAAAGTGGTTGATATTTGTAGGTCGCTTAAAGTTTCAAGTGTTACTAGAATAATTATAAAAATGTTGTTAAATATATATTTGTTTTGTCACTATAATTTTGATAATAAAATTAAGTTAAAACAGGTTATGAAAGTGTTCGGCTCATAATTATTTATAAGTTAAAATAATATAAAGATTACTAAAAAGGACATAAATAAAAAGAGGGGCAAAATAGATGTTATATTTTGTCAAACTAACTTATTTTAAAATTATTTATAAGTCATTTTAAAATAAGTTACAAATAGTTATTTATTTATTTTGACTTAAGAACTAACTTATAAGTTAAAAAATAAATAACTCCCAAACACTCAAACAGTGACAAATAACTTATAAATTAGTTTGACCAACTTATAAGTCACCCTCAAACGCTATTTAATAGATTATTTTTTTTAAAGATATAGATAGCATTTCACAAATTCCATTTAGCAACATGAGTTAGTTTTAGAAATACTAGAAGTTTTAGATAATTCATTGTTACTGAAAATTTGATGACTATTAAAGTAATTAAGGGGAAACAAAGAAAAAAGAAGAAAAGAGCAAGATTTTAACATTCCCCAAGGCCTAATGGGGGTGGAGTACTCTGGAGTCTTGCTCTATGGACTATGGGCCTCTAACTTTTGTCCTCGCTCCTCTTAAAAAGGCTAAAAAAAAGTTATCATCGTGTCTTAATTCCTTGTCATATACTCCATTTATTTTAAAATAAGAGATATATTTTAATTTTTTAAGTCAATTTATTAAATGTTAAAATTTTAAATTTTATAGAATAGATTGACTTTGGACAATGGGTGTCACCAACCCTTTGTTGCCCTTTTTTAATAAATTCATATTTCTTGAAGGTTTACTCATGTTCATTTCTTATATATATATATTAGGATCAGGTGCGGAGTCTGCATTTTGTTAAAATACGGATTATTTTTTTTGTTTTTATTTTTTAAAACAACTAAAAAAAAAGTTTAATATTTTATGGAACTAAATTTTTTTTCATAATACAGTGTTTTGGGTGTGATTTAGATACATATATATAACACCTAAAACACTATATTATAAAAAAAATTTAATTCCATAAAATATTAATTTATTTTAATTGTTTAGAAAAAAAGCAAAAAATAAATTAAAAAATCCGCATTTTAAGAACGTCGGATTAATCATAATTCATAGTCATAGATTTTGGCTTTTAAAAACTTCAAAAGTCGCTGTCATGTTTTTCAGTTAATTTATTATTCAGAAATATATATATATATATATATATATATATATATATATATATATAGGGTTCCATCCATTACAACAACCTA
This sequence comes from Panax ginseng, assembly GCA_020205605.1. NCBI lineage: Eukaryota > Viridiplantae > Streptophyta > Magnoliopsida > Apiales > Araliaceae > Panax > Panax ginseng. The sequence continues at coordinate 147,731,263 of CM035133.1, forward strand.
TTGTTGTGAAACAATATTTTTTTTAACCTTATATTGTAGCAAATTGGAGCAAAAAAATAAAATAAAATAATTGATACAAGGTTAAAAAAGAGTTGCTTTCCAACAATCGAATCTTGTGGATGGAACCTTTATATATATATATATATATATATATATATATATATATATATATATACTGATCGATCAAATGTATATCCCTTTATCTTACTTTATCATGATCGTGTTTCACCTTTTATAGCGACGGACCGTGACGATTGATTCTTCTACATATAATCCGTCGCCTATACTTTTAGTGACGCTTATATGTTGTCCGTCATTAAAAGTATAGGCAATTTATTAGATGATCAAACCGCCGTCGGGTCATCTGCTGCTAAAAGGAGGTAAGATTGGTGAATAAGATAAAAGGTATCTGACTTTATTATTATTTCTCTCTCTCTATATATATATATATATATATATATATATATATATATATATATATGAGATATATATGTGTATTATGTATACAATGAAAGGGATGGACATGATGTAGCCATGCAGTTGTAAGATCGAGCAATACCACGACTAATAATTTAGTAGCAAAAAAGAAATGGAAAAACATGAAGAAGCTAATTATTTATGCACTGATTCCTTATCTCAGCTTGATGTTTCCCAAGAACTTATCAAACCTGGCAACTAACATTCAGTCGCAGAATCAGAAATTTTTGAGAGGGGTTAAAATATATTTGTAAAATCAATATATACGAGTTATAATGACAGCAACCGACGACGACAATAATAACTATATTAATACCAACGTCTTAAAGATAAACAAACTAATAATAACACTAATATATGTCTTAAAAGAAATCAAACCAATACTTGCACCAAATTATGAAAAATGAACTATGTTACTTATTTCTTATCAAACCAATATTTGTAATAATGTGCTGACGCTAGTTCATGGGCTGAAATTAATTTATTATTCTTAAATAAGATATAATTAAATATGCATTTTTTCTAGCCTTTATATGCTTACTTGTAGAGCATGATCAATAATTCAAAATGTAAAATAATAATTTGTTATGTACAATTCTACAAAATAATATATAACAACAAGCAACAGATTGTTAGTAAAAAATATATTTATTCTTAATTTTGCCCTCCGTATGGTGCTTAGAGTTGATAACAAAATAAATATTCTAACTCTCTCTTTTAAATAACTATAAAACTTCAAAAGTCGCTGTCATGTTTTTCAGTTAATTTATATAGCAACTAAAAATCTTAACTGCTATAATATGAGTTCAAACCCATAAAACCCAAAAAACTAGACAAACCGAACATCAGACTGCTAATAAATCTCCAAATTCAAATACCCATGACGGCTGGCTTCTAGGGGCCATGACCCCTACGACATCCGCCCGTTCACCGGCAAGTGGGACACCCGCTAGCTCATTGAAGAGCAAAACCCTCAACAGGATATGAGCTTCTGTGTTTGCTATTAAGAATATGGCATAATACTGACCATTAATCAAATCCACTTAAATATGAGTCAATCCAAAAAAAAAAAACTGTAGTATGTAAGGGTTCATTTTAGATATTTTCTGCCACTTAAATAGGCTAGGGTACAAACTAACATTGACACAAATAAACCAGTGTATCAACCATCTCCAATGTTCATCAACTTAATTAGTATGTATCTAATTTTGATATCATTAATTATGATGATGATCAGTAGAACTACTTCTGATAAGCAAGTTTCTTTGAGATTCCTTCCCTGCAAGCTTTTTCTGCAATTTTTTTATAATTAGTTGTTATCTTAATATATCTCTTGTTTGACTTTAAACAAGTCACAATCGATCTGCATGATCACAACTTGTTCTTTTTTATAAATTATGCAATATATATATATATGTAATATATATGTGTGTATATGTGAGTACTCATGCTTCATCATACTTGTTTTATTTGGTGTCCGGATGGCGATGGAGGTTGACTCCATTGTCCGTACTCATCCGTAAACTATTTTTCATAACTTTTAATATTTGATGGTAGAAATACTTAGATATCTAACTGAGTATATATATATATATATATATATAGAGAGAGAGAGAGAGAACAACTTAATTGGTTGGTTCAAATATTCAAATGTACGGATGCAACTTGTTAAGGATGCTCTCTGCGTATAATAATATATATAAGCATCCCAAGTTGCAATTTTTGTACATATGCATATAGACAAGAGATACATACATAATTTTATTGACATGATGATTATTAATTAGTAGAATATATGTGGATTATGCCACCTTTAATAAACAAAAGCCACCACTCTTTAATTTCTTTCATCAAGTGATAAGTCTTCCGCTTCTTCTGATCATATAGAGTTTATATTATCTATCCACCTATCTACCTAACACACACACACACACACACACACACACACACACATATATATATATATATATATATATATATAGGATTCCATCCATAAAGAACCTATATTGGGGGCTCATTTTACCAATCGCCACAATCTGATCATTAATAAAAAAAAAAAATTATAATAATGCAGCTACAGTTGTAAGTTGCACTTTGAAAAATATGATTGCTCCCAACAATTGGTTCTTTGTGGATGGAATCCCTATATATATATATATATATATATATATATATATATATATATATATATATATATATATATATATATATTCGTATGTTGTTGTCATTCACAAATGGTCGAATATATATCTCCCTTTTTCGGACATATAATATCACTATAATATCACTATTAATACTTATTTCTCTATAACTTTTGGCATCATCAGATCAATATTAATGATCCATCTTCATGCATGTCCATCATATCATTGTCTCAATTTTGATGTTATATATTTCTTTTGTATTTATAATCATAAAAACAGTATTTCTTTTGATTCCCTTAATTCTCTACACGTTTCTTCTACATTTTGTCTTCTTACTATATATATATATATATATATATATATATATATCTGATCCAAAATCTTAAAATTCACATTTTTATTTAGTTACACTAGCTCACACTCCTTTTAGCGACGGATCGAGAGACAATTTGGTCCGTCGCTATATGTTGTCCGTCGCTAAAAGTTAAGACGACAATTCTACATATAGCGACGAACCGAATTGTCGCCCGATACAACGTTAAAGGGGGGTGAGCTAAATAAGGGGTGAACTTAAGATCCGGACCATATATATATATATATATATATATATATATATATATATATATATAATTTGCATATAAATTCTCACATCGGATAATTAAGATCTGAAACCTCAATATATAACTTGAAAGATCACTCTATTCACAGTACTACTTCATAATTGATTATTACTACTTTCTTATGATCTAATTCACTTGTACTTTGTCTTCACTCTATGCAACTTGGCCAAATAAGTAACTGCATGTACTTTGTGAAGAAGAAATCAACCTAAGCCTTGTTGATTTTCTTACCATAAGTATATAAGTATTTAATTAATTTCAACTATTTATGAGTCAGTTCAGTTTATGGGATGATCTCTTATGTGTCTAATTTGACTTTGCAAATTAATGATGTTGAAGTGGTTATTAATTACGAACTATTCTACTCACTCCGTTCCTTAATATAAGTCGTTTTAGAGAAGTGTTTTTATTCTTTAATATAAGTCGTTTGAGAATTTTAAGTAAGTATTAATTGTTTAATTAATTTTTAATATTAATACCCCAAGTATTAAATATAATTTTGATTTTCATTATTTTTTACCTAATAAATAATATTCTCTTTTTCTAATAGAAGGGCAATATAAATAATTGATATTATATTTAATATTATATAATTATTTCCTTAATATTTATGTATAATTCTAAAAAAAACTTACATTAAAAAACAGAGAGATTTAGTACAAGATTACTTTATGGCAACTCATGAATTTCATAAAAGTAAATGTAATTAGTCAACTCATATATACATTGTTTGGCCATACTATAAAATAACATAAGATGTAAACAAACACATAATTACGTTACTATACACTGGTCAATGTATATAATCCTTTGTGAAATTCATTGTCGTGAAAGTATAATATACTCACTCCATCTTGAATATATGTTATTTTAGAATTATGCACGAGAATTAATAAAATGAATATATAATATTAAATATAATATTAATTATTTATAATATATACTTTTAAATTTTTATAATTACTATACTTATCTCATATTTTCTCTCATCTCGTAATCTTTTCTCATGATAAATAATTTTGAAAAGATTATAGTTAATTCTCCTAAATTATATAAAATGATAAATAATTAAGGAAAAATGAAATCATAAATTAAGAAAAAATGATAAATATTATTTTAAAAAAATTATAGTTAATTCTCTTAAATTATATAAAATTAATTACGTGGTCCTTTTTGGGAAAAAAGATGTTTATTGAAATTTTGTGAGCTTGAAGATCATAAAAGAGCTAGCTAGCTACGTAGGACAAACGTTATTTTGTGGTATATAAAAGTTGAATCCAGTTAGTATAAAATTTATTTTTTGATAAGTTGATGAATTAACCAATAGAATACTGACACACATAAAGTCTCATCTGCGTATCAAGACTCTATCGGTTAATTTACCAATTTACCCAAAAATAAGCTTCATATTAACCACTTGCATAAAATTCTTAACAAAATACGTAGCCACTAGCTAGCCCAAGATCGCACAACAAAATACACGGCCAAAATCAAGTTTGCTAATCAATCCAAGACTTCCTAGCTAGCCTAATATCACGTCCAAGTGGGAGGAATTTATTAATACAAATAAGACATTAAATTGCGACATTTTTTTTGGGACTATGAACAATTAATATCTCTTATCTAAGTCATACCCAAGTGAAATAATTTTTTTTTTAATAATATAAATCGTTTTAGAGTTATGTATTAAAAAAATAATTATATAATATTAAATATAATATTAATTGTATATATTATATTTATATTAGAAAAAGAGGGTAAGTGTTATTTATTAGATAAAAAATAATGAGAAAACCAAAGTTATATTTAATATTTGGGATAATATTGGAAACTAAACAATTAATGTTTATTTGAAATTTTAAAAAGTCTTATATTAAGGGACAAAAACACTTCTCTAAAATGACTTACTCCCTCTGTTTCTTAATATAAGTAAGTCGTTTTAGATAAATGTTTTTGTTTATTACTCCATATAAGTCGTTTGAGCATTTCAAGTAAATATTAATTGCTTAGTTTTTAATATTACCGTAAATATTAAATATAACTTTGGTTCTCTCACTATTCTCTATCTAATAAATAACCCTCTCTTTTTTCAATACAAATGTAATATAGACAATTGATATTATATTTAATATTTTAGAATCATTTTCTTAATACTTGTACACAACTCTAAAATGACTTATATTAAGGAATGAAGTGAGTATATATTAAGCGACGGAGGGAGTATAATTCTTTCTTATTTTTATTTTTATTTATATTTATGAGGGCAATTGAGTAAATGACTTGTGATTAATTTAATCCAACTTAACACTATAGTTGTCCACGCACATCATGTAAATGTCAACGCCTTCATATATATATATATATATATATATATATATATATATATATATATATATATATATATATGGTCTCCATCCATATATGGGTTGTTGGGGAAGCAACTATTTTTAGGCCAAATTAAGTAGAGCTTGTACCGAACAAAAAAAAAAAAAAAAAAATTGTCTAAGGCCGTACAAGTTCTCTCTAAATTTGGCCAAAATAGGTTCTTCAACAACCTATAGGTTCTTTGTGGATAGAGACCTATATATATATATATATATATATATATATATATATATATATATATATATATATATATATAAAAACCAATTCAAGTATTTAAAAGCAACCAAACAGCTAGCTAGCTAGCTTGTTCAATTCAAACTACCATCTTATCTCAACTCCAACCACAAAACAAAACCTTACAATAAAAGGGAAGAAGATGAAGCTCGTTTGGTCACCTGAAACTGCCGCAAAATCTTATATTGACACCGTGAAATCGGTAAGTATGTGTTATATACATAAATCATGCACTAATTTCCGTAATAGTAGTACTTATATTTGGTTAATTCCTTAATTAATTTTCGTAGGTATAGGTGTACGTGACTTAATATTTACGTAATATTTACTTTTATCCATGCATGCAGTGTAAACTTTTCTCGGAATCTGGCGAGGCAGAGTTGATATCGGCCCTGGCTGGTGGTTGGAACCCTAAGCTGATTATTGAACTCTGGTCACATAGTAATTCAACTACTACAAGTGTGGGGCTAGCTATAGCAGCAGGACACTCGGGTGCGCGACACGTGTGCATAGTACCCGATGAACGGTCAAGATTGGACTACGTAAGCGCCATGCAAATCAAAGGCCCCAACATTTCTTTGCCGGAAGTGGTGGTGGGAGAGGCGGAAGAGGTGGTTGCGGATCTCGACGGAGTTGATTTTCTGGTGGTGGACGGGCAGCATAAAGGGTTTGGCAGGGTGGTTAGGGTTGCTAAATTGAGCCACCGAGGTGCAGTGTTGGTGTGTAGAAATGCTAGTCAAAGGACCGTCACGGGGTTCGGGTGGGCTAGGGTTCTTGGTAATGCATCACGTGTCGTTCGTTCATTGGTTCTTCCGGTTGGGAAGGGAGTAGATATTGCCTACGTGGCGTATAATGGTGAGAATTTAAATAGTCCAAAGGGCCCGAGCCGTTGGATCAGACACATCGATCAGAAATCCGGTGAGGAACACGTGTTCCGCAGATGAGAGGATAAAAAATTTCTTGACTTTTTTCTAGCCTCTGTTGACTTATGCCAGCTTATAATGGTCTAAAAAAAATTGTAATGAAAATGGCAAGTCCAACCGACACATGTAAATATTTTGTTTTGGTTAACATTTTTAAGATGTGTAAACTTTTGAAATTAATGAGGAAAAATAAGATTAAAAAATAATCACTATAAGGAAAACAACTTTTGATTTGTTTCCCCTTGCAAATATCAGTTGTATGATATTATAATGGTATTAGAAGCCAAATCAACAAAATGAATTTAAATAGTAAAAAAATAATTCAAACAAAGGGGACAGTTTTCATTTTTCATTTTGGACATGAAAATGGAACATTTTTTATTTTTTTTTATTGTGACTCAAAAAATATATAGTATTTATTCTAACAGAAATTTTTACAAAATATAATGTTTTAGGTATAATTTGGATACATATATAAAAACAGAATTATACAATCTAAATTACACCTAAAACACTATATTTTATAAAAATTCCTGTTAGAATAAATACTATACATTTTTTGAGGCTCGCAATAAAAAATAAAAATAAAAATTTGAAAAATATCCCATTTTCCTGTCCAATATGCCTATCTTCTTTTCTTTAATAAATCATTGGTCCTATTTAAAGAGCATTCAAAAGTCATATCAACTACAACATCAAGTAAGCCCTAGCCCCTAGCTAGAGAAAAAACCATCAAGTCAAGACCATTAATAATAAGCTAGACGGACCAAATGAATGTTAAGCAAATCAGCTTCCAGAAAACAAAAGAATATGCAATAGTTCAGCTCTATGGGGAGGCTTCATTAGTTTGCCGAGTATTAATTAAGACCCTTACCGCAAATGAGTATTAAGATCCTTACAGCAAATGACGATTCACTCGATATTAATCCTAACAACTTTCTTGGTTCTGCTCCCATAAGAATCCGTCCGAGCTTCATTATTTGATCTCATTCCAACAGTTCCTCCAGCACTATCTACAAATGGAAGAGCCCAACCAGGCAAACCTGTTCTATGTCCACTGGCACTAGCCCCTGCATAATCATTATATGCACAATGTTAAACCATCCATTCCATGTATAGCAGTAAGTAAGCTAGTGATATCGAATACTACTACTCATTCTGCAAAAAGTCTCATTTGTCAAAAAAATTGTTTCCCAAAAATAGTCCTCTTTTTATTGATAGTAGTATAAACTGAAACAATGTCCTCAAACTTGTCATTATAATCTCATTACCATGCCACTACTACTAAATTAACAACTTATTTGCAAATTTTACAAGTGATACTCTTTTTGGAGAAGAGATGGGAGTATTATTTTGTAGCGATAAAGCATAAGAGGAGATCAGGGGGCAGATGAGGAACTTGTCAAAAGTCACCCTTATTTTACTCGCAAAATAAACCAAATTACTTGAGAGTCCAATTTAGTGAATGAAAGAATACGAAGCAAAGATTAAATCATCAAATCATGACAGGTTATTGTTTCGAAAAAATATTCAAATGTGAAAAAGAATAGATTGAAGAAAGGTGTGCATGACAATAAGAAAATTTTATAGAGGTCTGTCCAATCAATTTCTTCAGACTATGTATCGGACCAGCAAGGGGCCTTTGTTCCAATTTAATGCTTCTTTTCATAGATAGTTAAAATACTGCCTTCATGACAGCAAGTATTCGACCTGGTTTAGTGACAGATGACAATCTGCGGGAGATACTTCCCCATTTAGTCTCCTTCTCGCTTTAGACTCAACCACCTACCTAATCTCTTAGAAAAGATCCAATAGATATTTCATCGTGGCACCCACTCCCCGGCTATCTTTTTTGAGTATTTTGATGTTAGCATAATCAAATACCCAAAACTTAAATATAAGGCAATTGAAAGTTGACTTCCATTTGGGACAACAGACGGTAGAAACTGGATTCATGCAGAATTAACACGTTAAAGACATTGTTCTTCAACATATTTCTTCCTCTTTAACTTTTCAGCAAAAAAAGTAAAATAGTACTCCATCATGATCCTACCACAATTCCCGTTAATAAAAACAAACAAGTATAATAAAGCAAACCTGGCCAAAATTACCTGCATCCCCAAGTAAATTGGATCCATCACTCCAGCCAGGAAAATTCCTTTCCACATTACCTTTCCAAGCTTCTTCAAAACCAGTTAGTTCATCTGAGAGAACAACAGAATATCATCTCCATTCCAAATAAATGAATGGAACATTAAAAAAAAAAAAAAACAAGAGCTAAATTTTCATGTGCAGAACTGAACTAACCTTCCTTTAAATTATGTAAAGTTTGCATTGTGTCCACTTTACCATTAGGATTAAGCTTCCTTGTAACAGAATGACCCTATGGAAACAACAAAATACTATTACCCTCTACAGAAACTTCATGCATGTACTTCAAAGTATACCGGTAAACCATTCATCTTCATATTTCTACTTGTATAGAAAATCGAATAAGGCATTCAAAACCCATAATTTACATTTACATTTGATAAATAATAACCAGTTAACCACCATACCTTGCAAAAAATCAATGAAAACGAAATAATGTAGTTCAAAATTAAAATAATATGTAACAATGAGTAACAAGTTCCACATAATAAATATTATATATGTGTGTGTTAGTAGTGAATACGAAAACAATTCAATCCAGGCATAGTATCAGCTAGTTCCTCGAATAAGTATAATACATACTGCAAAACACATATAAACAGCAGTAATGATGGATGTTTCAAACTTTTACAGTCTGACGTGGATAGAAATTGAGTCTCAATTGCTCCAGGTAACTGATCCATTATTGATCCTAAGCTGTCAATTTAGCCACCTTTTGACTAAAGGCAGCTAATAGACCAGCCACAACATATATCATTTTTGTCATTTCCTTGAGGTGCTAACTATGATAACTAGATTCTTCACTGTGTGCCTCCCTTACATACTTATCCAACCCTCATATAACTGTATTATCACAACCATCCATGCCCTTTAAACACAATGAGAACTTGCCAACAAAGACAAAACTACGACAAGGCAACTATCCAGTATCGTTACATGTGGGTCTTTGTTCTGGTCTCCCATCTCTTTCACCAATATATCAGAAGCACTAACTAAGAAAAGGTGGAATATACCCAAACTCTTTCAACCCCAATCAAGAGCCACAAAGTAAATTGTGAATCATTGTCCAAATTATGTATGCACTCCTAGAGACAAAGTAATTCTAAAGGAGATTCAAGCATGCTAAAAAAATTACTACATCAAGAACTTCTAGAAGTGCACTTCACGACCTACTATATCAATCATTCAGCCAAAAATGTAGTGTAACTGATTGCTTCTTGTTGACCACCAACAATAAGGATATGTTCATTTAATTCATTAGAAAAAGATATTACGCATATGCTTAGCTAGCAATAGTTTCTGGTAAGCACCTACATTGACCAGAATGCTTTAATCAAAATCATAAGTGTGAAAATGTAGCCAAGAAACAGAACAATAGTATGAAAAAGTGCTCCGACGCCTCAGAGATATTCAAATGTCTGAAAAAGCAAGATTGAAACATAACTTAATCTACTTACATGGATTCTTGTATAAAATTTTAAAGCGGTTCTTATAGCTGGTAGTCAAAGAACTTGACGGCGTTGTATCAGGACAATTGTTTTATGGATAAGGGAGCATAAGTTTGGCTTCTTAATCTAACATGCACCCCTGTAAGTTGTAAGAAATCCCGTGTACTTTCCTTTCTAGATGCACCATTTATTTTCCCACAATGGAAATGTATTACTACCATAAATATACCACTGTAATTACTGGATGAACTGTTTATAATACAACTGTTACTCATACGCCAGACTCCACTTTTTAATACTTCTTAAACTTCCCCAGTCTCCCTAACAAGGTTAATAAGCAGAAAAGTTCCAACAAACAAGTAAATTCCTATGGCAAAGAAACCTAGCATATATCTGACAAAAACATACATGCTCCCTCTAAAGTAGATATCTTTTTAAATTTTAATGATCTATGCTTCATCAAGACTACATCATTGTCCCTAGAGGGGAAACTCCTTAATTACAGTATTTAAAACAATGCCATTACAAAATCGAGTGAGTGAACACATAGTCTCACAACATTCTATTACGTAGAGTGCATCTAGTAGGTTTAGTCCTGCTTTTGAGATATACGTACATCAAGCACAAAAAAACATCACTATTACCTTGTCATGTAAGCCTCTAGAGAGTCTATGAGAAGCTTGACCTGTCGTTCTATCAGCTTCCTTGCTTTCTTCCACCATCACCTGATTATCAAACAAACAAAATATTTAGTAATGAAAGAATACACATGACAAATCCTTTTCTTTTTTGTTTTATAAGTAAAAGAATACACACAAATGATACTATCACAAGAACAATAAAATGTTGAAAGTAACTTACGCCATCACTTCCTGTCTTTCTTGTTTTTGTAGCAGTGTAATAAGTTCCATCTATGCCACCAAATGAAACTTTCCTGAAGCTAACACCCCGAGTCTGGGGCTGTTTCCCTTGCACCCTGTTAGGGTCAGTCCTATAAGACACATCCTTGCTATGCGCCTCTGCCAAATAAAAGCAGCGACCATCAACAAGTATATGAAGATAAATATTTAACCAAAAATATATTTGAAGGTAGAAGTATGGTATTCTCGAAAAGGATGTTCAAGTAATCTGAAAGTAGAGATCCAACTTACCATTATCTCCATCATCAGGATGCTCAACAATAGGACCTTTGTCTGACCGATTATTGTTCCCAGCTTCATATTTCTCATCTCTAGCACTTTTATCATAACCTTCTTCCTTCTCCTCTTCTCCCTCGTCACTAGTGTCCAGTTCCTCAATAACTGGTCCCTTTGATCTACTGATTTGTGCTGAATCACCAAAAGGCCCACTCATGGCTGACCCAGACATACTACCAAATGGCCGCGTGAAAAACGGATCATCAAATGGATCCCTTCCTCCAAATATGCTAGACATCATACTTCTCTGAGCCCCAAAACCATCAAATAGACCACTCGAATGCATCGAATCATCTCTATTCTCTCTATTCCTCTGCATACTGTCTGCACTAGCTCCTAGATTTCAAGACTAATTCATCCAAAAATATGAAATTTAAGTAACCACACATTTGCAACAAAAAAACAAAAACATAAAAATTGCTTTCATACACATAAAAACAATAAGACATATTAGAGAAATAAAGAGATTGCACAGTAAAGAAATGTATTTGATGGCTTCTTCTTGCCAAAAACATACATAAACATAAATGGAGAAATAAACTACTCCATAGTTAACAAAATCATCCATAGAAAATAAGATCAAACAGAATCCAAAACCTTCAGTTCATTTTTAGAATTTAAAAACAAAAGTAGGAGGATTCAAATATGCACTCAAATATCGTTTTCTCCATCTCAACTTTACTAAGTTGCTGAAAAAATTTCAGATTAGGTAGGTATTTCCTAGCATTTTTGACAAGCCAAACAGAGCATCATATAAGAATCTTAGAGAAATCAATCATAGAAATGAAAATTGCGAATTATAATTCTTATTGTTGAAAGAAACATAGAATCACAAAGAAGAATGATAAAAGCTAATAGAGGAATTACCTGCGCGCAGAAAGATTCGATTGTGGGACGCAGAATGACAGAGAGCTTTTTAGAGACGGGGAAGGCTCTAGAGAAAGAACGAATGAATTGATGATTTATATTTTATTTTTGTTTTTTTAGGTCGACATTTCACTTATTAAATTGTGACACGTGTTGAGCACTTGCTGCTCTAGTTTCACAACTTTGCGAATCTACTCGAAGTTTATTTAACTCGAAAATACTACTTTTAATTATAATTTATTTAAAGAAAATAATATATCTTGCAATGTTATTTTTTTGTATTAAATTACATGAATAATTAATAATATTTTAGCTTTATATTTGTTGTGATTGACTAACTTTATAATCTTACGCAATCTTATAAGTACCTTTATATTAAGTACGTTTACAAAAAATATTCGTTTTTTTTCATCCCTTAATATAGAAAGTATCGTTTACCATTTTATTTGAAATTCCATCATTAAATGTTTAGTTTCCAAACTATTATCCAAGAAAGATTAAATATAACAATGAGAGAAAGTAAGGGTTCTATAAGAAAGTAAATTTTATTCTCCTCCAATAAATAACGACTAAACTTTTTTCAATACTGAGACAATATAAACAATTAATATTATATTTTATAAGATATAATTATTTTTTAATATAATTGTACCCTCTAAAACCCTTAATATATATTAGACGTTTTTTTTAAAAGGTGTATTTGAATCGCTGATAATGATATGACTCATTTATATTTTGCCAAATTCATTCCGATTTTCGGTCTGCTCATTATTTCGTTCACTTCTCTATTCTATTTTTTGACTAATCTTATTTATTCAATCCAAACGTAATACTAAAATTTAAACGTAGCCAATAAATAACCTAACGTACCAAATGTATAGAAAATAAAAAGGGAGAAACAATGAACAAAAAAAGAAATGAATGAACATGTATAATGAAAGGATCATCATATTGTTATTACCAAGCTATTATTATTCAGAACAAATGCTGATTCATAACAGCCTGACTGGTGACTACAACCCATCTCAGAAAAATTTAGCCAGTATATAAAGCAAAGGATTATCAAGAAATTATCACAACTGGATATATCATATAACTATAGGCATGCTGCCAATATTTATCTACATTTCTTCTAAATAATCTACAAGATTGTCAGCTTGTCAGCACGCCGCATGAAACATCTGCATGCCTTTAATTACACTACCTAAACCCAAGGTAAAAAAAATAAATAAATAACTAGAAAATCATCACCGTCTCATCGAGCTAATCCAACCTTGAAGTGATCCCCACTTCTTCTCGAGTTGTTTCATAACATCAATGCTCATCTATCGTCTTGGAGAGGAGGGTTAGAACCCAAATTTTAGTTAAAGTCTGTTTAATTAGCTGAAGGTGAATGAAATTTCGTGGGGTCTTCCGAGAAATTGTTACAAGTAAGGAAAAGTCCAGTTATCAGATATGATGTCGATGCTCGCTATAACTCTTGGCCATCCAAATCGGGCTTTGATGGATATTCAAGACCCTGAAGAGCAGGCATCCTTCTTAAATCTTCCTCCGAGTAAGCCGGGATAAACCAGTACCGCTTGTCCATTCCAAAAACCTGGTACACAATAGCCAACATTCTTTCTTAAAAGTGGCCGAATACAAATTAAACACGGTTAACAAGCATGCCCCCAAGGACTCACGTGGAGTGTAATTTATCGGAAACAACTACAAGGATTGGAGAAGAATAGAAGATAAAGTAAATCTGACACTACAAGTCAACTAACAGAATCAAAGTCTATTTAGTAGCCACTTTACATGCCACTCGTCACCAAATAACAATATAATAACTATTATTGTAAAAATAATATAATAATTATTATATTATTAAAATACTAATAATTATTATATTATTAAATAATATAATAATTATTACAACATATATCAAAAAAATTGCCTCGTTAAGATAATTGTTATAACCACTTGATCTTCATATAAAGAACTCAAATTGTTTGTATTACAACATGTCAAAAAAATTGCCTCATTCAGATAATTGTTATAACCACTTGATCTTCATATAAAGAACTCAAATTGTACAAGTTCAGAATTACAACTACTCAAGGAGAATATGCAATAAGGAAATCTAATGCATCACGTGTTTTTTAAGGTCTGCAATCAGGGTATTGAACACAAATAAAGCGCTTGGTTTGTCTTGGGTTGTTTAACCTAATTAGGTCAGCCTAGGAAAACGGTGTCCGACTGACTAAAATCAGGGTGGAAACCAGTGCCTGACCAAAATCAGGGACTGTGTCTGATCAACACTGTATATTGTGATGTTTATTCATCAACAACACTTAACTACCCAGATCTGACTAATAATTACTAACTCCGTTCCAAACTTAGAGATATATTTTGACTTTTCAGAGTCAATTCGCAAAATCTTAAAACTCAAAATTGGTATAATTTCGTTCAAGTTTTGAAAACAACAAAGGTGATTATTAGTAGTACTTCATAGATAGTTTACAATTGTTATATTTATTTGTATCAAAACTAAATAACTTCATATCAATTTTAAATTTTAGGATTCCAACTCTAAAAGGTCAAAATGTATCTCTAATTTTGGAACAAAGAGAGTAGTAGTTTTTATTGTGGACACTATTTGTTTGAAGAATGATTCATAACTCAAAAGTGTGATAGCTGATGTTACTAAATATACAAAAACATATACATACATACATAGATAGATAGAGAGACAACTAGAAAGCAATAAAGCATCAGCCAAATTCATACTGAATACTGAGTTATGCTGATATTTCTAATTCTTAATCCTCCCTTTATGAAAATAAGAGACACAAAAGCTCAGTGACTAGCATTATTCACATGCATTAGGTTTTCCGCTACGAATTTATGCATATTGTCTCTCTATTATCGCAATAAAATAAATTATAGTTTATAATTTGATGAATTTGAGATATTTCCACAAAATAGAAGTGTGTGCTGTTGGCTGGATCTAATCAAAAAAATCCACGGAAAGAATAAAACGGCAATTGATAATTGATTAACCCACCTGTTCGAAGTTCCTCTTTCGACCAAGGTCATAACGCCATTTTGGAGTGGTCTTCTTCTCATATGCCTGACACAAGATCGAAATAATCAACAACTAAATTATCATCCATTTCATCCTGAATACAATACAAGGTAAATAGAGACTACAGAGAGTGGGGGAGAGGGTCAAGATGCAGCCAACAGAACTAAAAATACTAACTACCTCAAGTACATATGCACTTTAAAGATTCTTTTGCTAAATGCACTTTAGAGATTCGTTCCCACTCCTCATAAAACCCCAATATCTTTCTTTTAAGTTTCAAGGTGCACAAGAAGATATGAAGCTCCCATAACAATGTGAAGGAAAGCAACTCTTTCTGAATGAAAGAGGATTTGGCAAGGCCTTTTCTAGGTAAGAGAATGGTATTGGTACTTGATTTCATTAAACCTCGGTAAAGGAAAAGAATAATCTCAAGCATGAGTTAGTGCAGCCAAAGCACATGGATAAAGACTGAAAAGTGAAACTGCAAAGGCCATCTTAAATCAAAATTTAACAAAGTATAAACAGTAAAAGAAGGTAGCTACCTCAATAGTAGTGGTATTTCCGGCCACTAATGATATGTGCATAATTAGGAACCCGAAAACACTCAATGCGAACGCTAGGTTTAAAACTGTAGAAACAGCATTAACAGAAGCATGTCAATCAAGGGATAAGAAGAAGAAGAAGAAGGGCACTGACCAAAGAATGCTAGATAATGCAATAGTAATGATAAGTCAATTCACACAATAACCTGAACATTGAATTACACCGATTTGTCTGAATAGAAAAAAAAATGAGCTGCTAAATTTCAAACACTAAATCTTACCAAATGCAAGAAAAGTGGTTGCAAGACTGCTTGGCGATCCAGGTATCTCTCCATCACTAAAGAATGTTATAAAATTTGGTAGTAGTGATAAAGTCACAAGAGTGGTCTCAAGAAACGTGTAGAACTGCATAATATACCAAAAGAATGTGATCAGGTTTATTTTGTAAAAGTTGAAGGTCATACAGAAGCAGAACTGTGATGTCAACTATATAATCTCAAATATCATGGAACAAAATTTAGTAGCCACCACTGACAGACATTGCCGCACATCAGATGGATCCATGTGCAGTTGAATACACGCAAATGAACATAAAGACTACACAGAATTTCGTGTTAGAGAAAATTGTGCAAGTCGACTGCTGAAGGAAGACAAAAATCTACTCTTTACAATAGCACTATACATAGAAGCCTCCGTCTATCCGATACTCAGTCTCAAATCAATTTGTCTCGAGAAGTCGGGCAAGATTCCCAGGTGGTTTCTCATAGGAACTGCAGTTTCTTAATGAAGCCCTTCAAATTACTTAAGAAGCCAAGTCCAATGTATTCAAGACACCTCAGAACAGAAATCTAATACAATAAAGTTTAAAATGAAGTTGCTTGTTTGCTTTGCTATTCTGGTGAATCTAGTGCACAGATGTTGTAGACATAATACTTACCATGAACAGCCACATAAGTTCTCTCTCTATCCGCTTTGTTTCTTTTCACTTTTTTTCCTCCAGTTTCTTTCTTCAATTTTCAATAAATCCATATAGACATGTGAATTTACTATGATATTAATGTCATGCATGCAGGTGTACAAGAAAGTTTCCTTTTCAGGGTATGTTTTGAATTATTAAAAATAGAATCATTTTATGAGACTTGGGAAGTTTCAGAAATTCGTTGAAACAATAAGTGCATATGTTATATGCGCACATACTTGCATGTGTTCAAATTTTATTGTGAAGCATTCCAGACCTGCCCAACTTGTTTCAAAATAATAAAGAAATAATAACATGATAGATATTACGATAACATTCACATTGAGTTGAAATATTTGACCAATATAATGTAGATATATGAAAGCAAATATCAAAACTATTCAAAAGCAAAGATAAGAACTTGATGAGATCCTTAAACTATATGGTTTTCTGTTTATATAAAATAAAATAAAAATATTGATCCAAAATTAAACATTACTACCACCGATTGAGTAATGTCACATCATTACTACCACCGATTGAGCTCATGGTTTTCCTTAACAATGACAGAAGAAAAGAGGTTACATTCAGATCTTTGTCAAACTAAGGATACACTGTTAGGATTGAGCAGAGACCAACTAATTCTTACATATGTTCTGTACTATCTTTTGTAATGTACAACTCACACGAAATTCGAAAACAAAAAACCTTCTCCTTCTGCATACATACAAGGGGGTATAGGTGATTATTGCTTTGATTTCTACAGAAAATCAAATTACAATTTGGAACAGTCACGAGAGATTGATATAAAAACTTTTATAGCCACAATAATATTCATAGATCATTGGTCTGCTCCCTAGTACAAAACAATCAGCAACTACATGAATGCCACACAACTTTTCCTTTAATTTAAGCCGAAGAGGAATTAGCAGCTACAGGGAGGAAGAAATATAAGAGGGATAGAGAGAGAAGAGCGATAGAAAGAGAAAGAGAATAGCAGTATTACACCCAACCATAGCATAGTATTGCTATCAGCTCCTACTTGCAGTATGCATTTTAGAATCATAATTATGCAAACCGAAATAGATAAATCATTTAAAAAATAAGAGTTCGGGAGCAGAAGTTCAACAGTATAAAGTAACTAATCAAGTAGAAGTTGCACAAGGAACTTCTAGTTTAGCAACAAACAATTGAAATGAATGTGTAAATTTCAAAACTGGCTACTGCAAAGGAATTTCAATCAAATAAACAACTCAATTAAGTTAAATTAATTTTGATTTGAAGTAGGCACAGCATACCAGGAAAAGAAGGAAATACTTGTAGTTCAATGCCCCAACACAATTGACAACCCAAACACAATGATGATCCATTTTCAGCACACACTTCCCGCCTGTAAAAAATAAACAAATGCAGTTCAATTGAATTTTAAGGAAATAGATAAAGGAAAAACACTCAAAAACCATGCAAGTGAACTCACAAACAGAGCAATGGTGGCAACGAGGTGGTTTTAGCTGGTTGCACTTTCGACAAAAACGAATTCTTGTGTTTGTTGGGTCAGCTGCCAACTGACTGAATTCTGACCCAGCCAACGGTTCGGTATCCCCATTCTCTTCATCCACAACAGGCCTCCAATTTGGAGGCACAGAGCCCGGATCCGTAAAAACAACAGAGAAGTAACTCCATAATAGCATTGCCAACTGTAAAACCATTGCAGCTATTAAATACAATATTTCAGCTCAAAATTCTACTCAAAGACAATTACCTAGACTGGCTGTCAATTGTTCAAACATAAAACTATAAATACAAAATAAAAACTGGTCCTTCATGAGTATTTTAGTTTCAAACTTCAGTATAATAAGAGAAATGTCTAATAAAATTGAACAAGATTCAAAACCTGGAGCTTTAACTAAAATCAAGCTAACCAAGAAGTAAATAAAGGATCCTTCTTTAACAAAATTCTAACATAATTCAAATAACTTAAATACAGCTAAGTTTATGCGTTCAATTTTAGGAGAATCCATAGCTGAAAAATTCATAATTTATCAATCAATCTCAATCTAAATAACTACTATTTAAGGTAAAATTGGAAGAAAAAAATGATTCAAAACCAAAAAATTAAACAAAATCCACAAAATAAATCAAACCCATAATCCATGATCACAAAAAGAAAAAACTAGAATTAAGATTGGAACTTTTAACAACTTACCAGAGCATGAAACAAAAGCATAACAGCGAGAGCAATTAGCGAATCGAGTCCACCATCGTTTAAAGCTGGGAAATAATAGGATAAAATGACAGCAAAATATGTAACGCCAACAACTCCGAGAACCAACAAGATCATGACCGAGCCCAGACCCCTCAGAGCTGTACAAAATCTGAATACATTCCAAGCCATTACAGCTCCAGATCTATACATAATCTACTCCAAATCAAATGAGCAAAAAACCCAAAAATAAAAAAATAAAAAAGTGATCTTTCGGTGCTTTGGGTTTCTCTGATTGCTGAATTTAATTGGGGGTTTCTGTGGGGTTTATGGATTCCTGGTAAAGATTTGAGGAATCCATGGTTAGACTTTAGACTTCATTTTAGAGAGAGAAAGAGGGAAAAAACAAGGACCCATTAGAGAGAGAAAGGATATATTAATACTATTGTTTATGATTAATGTGAAACTTTAAAATTAACCATTTTTATAATAAAAAGGAAGGTACTCTTCTTCTGTTTTGTGATTAATGGAAATCTAGTAGGTCAATTATCATTGAAGTATGGTATTTAAGTATTTATAAAGGAGTTATTTTTATTTTTTTCTTAATATATGTACAAATTATACTCTTGAGAACGGAAGAAGTAGCAAACTATGTTTTTTTTTTTTTTGCCAAAGTGCAAAAAGTTTCTATAAGTATTCCTTGATAATCAAAAGTTTCACTCTATACGTATTCCTTGATATTTCATTATAATATTGGTTGTGTTTACACTTTCAAATATAATTAATTGTGGTGTATTTATTTGTATGCCTCAAAAGTTACGTTTACGAGATAAATAAAATTGGTTCGAAATAAATTGCTTCTAAATAAATATTTAAAATGCATTTCAAATTTAAAAAATACACTAAATAATTTGTTGAGATATTTTATATTAATTTCACATTGATTAAATTTAAGAATGTAAAGCTTAATAAAAATTTTTAATTAATATAAAAAGTGATCCTATTGGGTCATCATATACGTGAGTTTATAATATAAATTAATGTAAAATGAATCGATCAATTCCGCAATACAATTGATCCGTTATCACGCAGAAAGAGGTAACCTCCTCGAGCGTTTATAATCCTATAGATTCAAGCTTATAATTTGACACAATAATGAAATAAAAGCACTACCACTAAACTATCTCCACAAGATATAAAGTGCAACAATGATTTTGATGTAACTAAAAATCCCATCAAATACCAGACAAACAAAAGATTAGGCATAGTGTTTTTGACCACACAAAAACAAATTGGTGACATGTGTTACACGGTGGATCCCCCGCCTGCGGCCCTGCTGGAGCGGGAGAGGACATCTGCAGATGCCTCTGCCTTTTCCACCAGAATATATAGGCCCATGGGACCTACATACAGTCTATATTAGACTATATAGGCCCTTGAAGATAAGCAGACTTTAAACCCAGGTCTATTCTGCTTGAAAATACTATTATCAGAATGAATTTTGCCCAATGTTTGTCTGGTATATGTGGTAAAGACTGTTAGAACATAGAATCTGGCCCCACTTGTTCATTTGTGGCTTCCCCATTCAAGAACTGATAATTTTGGGACTTCATTTTGCAAAGGTTTTCTTTTACTAACATGGAGAATTCAAAGAATGGGACTCATCAACTGAATTCTGTGCTCATTTCAATTCCGTGATATCTAACGATAGTAACATGTCTTTGAGACAAAAATAAAAAAAAAATAATAATATTTAATGTTTAGAAAAATACGAGAAATAAAGTCATTAATTTTTTACTACAATCTACAAAACAAAAAAAAAAAAGATAGTATACTCTAAAAAGATTAAATTAAAAAAAAATAAAGGAATATATAAATTGGCCCCCCCATTTTAGTTTTGTGGAATTTAAGTGGGAGGGACCTCTCAACCTATGCATTGGTAGTTTGGTACACATTAATTTGTAGATAGTTCCCAATCTTTTTTTTTCATTTTTTTGCTACCACTCAATACAAATTTGCAAATCATAAAATAAGAAGAAATTGATAAGTAATTGACTTCTCAGCTAAAACCCAGGAAAATGTGGGTGGAAAGGTGACATAAAATTGGAAACAGAACCCACCCAAAAAAGTTGACAGTCACTTGTATATATAGACATAGTGACACAAGTAGGGGACAAAGAGCCTATTACTGTGAACAAAAGAACAATATTGGTGTATCAAAAATCACCCAACTGTGAAGTATAAAGTATAAACCCTCATCCCAAAAAGAGAGAAATACAAAGAGGGATTTTGATAGAAATGGATAGGGAGAGGGAAAAAGGCATTGTTTGTGTAACTGGTGGAACAGGGTATGTAGCTTCATGGCTGATAATGAGGCTTCTTGAGCATGGGTATTCTGTTAACACTACTATTAGATCTGACCCTGGTAAGTTGCTGATTTCATATGCAATTTTCATGATTTTTTTTTTTTTGGGGGTGGGGGTGGGGTGGGGTTTTTTGAACTTTTGAATAAAAATACCCAGATTACTGCAAATGAATGTGACCTTTACTATTCAGATTACCAATTTTTCCCAGTAGTATCTTGTTGATTTAATCAAACAGTAAGTAGAATGGTTAAAGCATACTGTTTGATAGAACTGATCAAATACAGTTATTGTCCTTTTTATCTTCTGGATTTTGTGAGTACTTTTCATAATAATTTATGATTTCTGCCTCTCTGGTATGAAATGATAAAGATTTTCTTGAAAAAGTGATGATTATTGGATTTGGTGAATATACATATAGTCATGATATTCCCCCTTTTTGGTTGCTAGTCTGCCTAAGCTTCTAAATTAAGGCAGAATGTTAATACTTCCAGCTTTCCTGTTCACTAAACAAAGTTTAACTCTTAGCCTTTTAAGTTTATCAAAACGTGAAATCATTTTTTTGATTTCTTGCTATGTTTGGAATATAAGGAAAAAAAAAAAAAAAGCTTTTTTTTTCTTTTTAAATGAACTCTCAAACAAACATAATTCTTATTGCATATACTTAGAAATGTTAAAAGTATCTAATAAAATGGTAAGAGGTAGTCTGTAGTCTCTTATAACTTTTTAGATTTCATTTCCTTTTCTTTTCCATTTGCTTTCCGTGTTTCAAACATGGCCTAAAAACATTTGGTGCATTGTCAGGCCGCAAGAAAGACATCAGCTACCTCACAAAGCCTACCAGGAGCATCAGAGAGGCCGGATATTCAATGCAGATCTTGACGAACCAAGCAGTTTCAATGCGCCAATTGAAGGATGCATTGGGGTATTTCATATTGCTCATACTATTGATTTTGAGGAGAAAGAAGATGAAGAAACAAAGACGAAAAGATCAATCAATGGAACCATTGGCATCTTACAGGCATGCCTTAATTCAAACACAGTGAAAAGAGTTGTGTACACTTCGAGCGGATCTACTGTCATGTATAGTGGAGAAGATTTAAGAGTAGTGGACGAGTCATCATGGACTGATGTAGATTTTGTTAGAGGTCTAAAGATATTAGGAGCTTCCTATTACATTTCAAAGACATTAACTGAAAGAGCAGCACTAGAGTTTGCAGAAACAAATGGATTGGAGCTTGTCACTGTAATTCCTACTTTTATTCACGGTCCTTTTATTACTCCTCATTGCCCTGGTTCGGTGCGCACTTCAATGACTATGATGTTTGGTATGTACTTTGTTCTCATAACAAGTTTTTGCTTTGTTCTGGATATAGTAGAATATCTTAGGTCCCCATTGAACATGGGAATGGACCTTGGAATAAAATGTAATCTCACTGTTGATATGCACAAAATGGATTGAAGTGTCATTCCATCCAGCTTATTTCCATCCGGTCCAAACCAGATGTCTGTCGCTAATTTGAATATTCTGTAGTAGAAGAAACGCGAGCGAGAAATGAAGAGCCAGTTTTCGTTGAATTATATAGGCAACTAGCTTAAACCTATGCTTCATATCTGCATTTCTTGATTAATTGAAAGCCTTCATATTTCACCTTGATAGTCATTCCTAGTTTATTTAAATTTATTTTATTTAATCTTATTATAGTTGGTAGGGGTCCTAGGGTAGCATAGAACCTAATCAAAAACTCTACAAAGAAATAAAGCAATAACAAATACAAGATAAAGTCCCCTCTGAGGCTAGATCAAATAATCCATCCACTGACGCTCAAAACTCTGATCACTCCCATGAAGGGGAAGGGGTCTGATACCACTAGAGCTAAAGCTTGTTGGTCATTCCTAGTCATACCTTAATCCTTACAATGCTTTCAATCTGAGCAGGTGACGAGAACCAATTTGAATTTTCTGCTAATACCAGTTTTGTGCACGTGGATGATGTGGCCAGTGCACACATCTTCCTTCTTGAATATCCTAATGCTAAAGGGAGGTACATTTGTTCAGCCGTAGATAAAACGACTGATGAGCTATCTAAATTTCTTGCAACAAGATATCCGGAATATCAAATACCATCATCTGGGTACGTTATTGGGTTTTGTGTTAACTTTTCTTATTTATCTTTCTAGAAGATTTAACTGAGTGACTACTATAATTATTCTGCAGATTCTTAAAGCAACTGAAAGATTCTAAATATTCTCGCCTCTCGTCAGAGAAGCTCTTAGACACTGGATTCAAATATAAGTATAGCCTTGAGCAAATGTATGAAGATGCAATTCAATGCTGCAAACAAAAGGGTCTTCTCTAATTCATGTTTGTCTAAGTTCTTAGAACATCTGCTATCTTCATTCTTTAAACTATTCCCCCCCTCCCCACATTGTTTTTCTATTATATTCTTATTTTCAATTCCTCAAATTGCATAAGATTTACATTGTGTCGTGCATTTGGATGGTCACACAAGTGGTTGAATATCCTTAGGTAGCTTTGTTTGCAACTAGTACAAAAGATCATGTGTAATTTTTGTCTGTTCATTGATTTCAAATTCTATAAATGTATCTTAGTTGAAAAGATTGTTCAGATTTTCTAATGCAGCCAAGCTACATCAAAGTTATAATATGTAAATTCTTTAGAAACCAGTGTGGTAATAAGATGATGGCTAGTTTCTTGATAGTTTAGAGTAATTTAGATAGAAAAAATAGAAAAATTTCACCAGTGAAACGATCGTTTGAAACAACCCTCAATTTGGTGGAATATAGAGCAACTGGCTAATGCAGCCAACATACAGGGTTATCTGTGAGGTGGACAAGTAAAGCTTGTTATAGCTGGATGTTGAATTCATTGTTTTGTTCTGTTTGCTACTCCAACCCTTAGTTTTGAGATCGGTGCTTACTCGCGTTAGGTATGGCATTCAATGTTCTACGTATTTTTTTTTGAATAATCAAGAGGACTACAACTCTAGTGCAGCTATGCAGCTATAGGTAGCTGCAATTCCTTTAGTATTATGTAGACGTTAATATTCGTTAAAACAAAGTGAAAAGGAAAGTAGATTCTCTTTTTCGGACGGAGTTAGTATGCATTAAGATTGCATATTCCCTCCAGAGAATTTCTAATGCAGCCCACTACATTAAATTGTGTATTCTTAATAGGGTCACTGACATGGGTGAAGTCCGTGGCCAACTAGCCAGCCGTTAGGGAACATGATATGTGGTAATGTTTACATGGTCCTTAGTTTGAGAATTAATGCTCTCTCTGTTAGGTATTGAATGCAATGCTCTATGTATTAATCATATTCCTTATTGTCTTTTTTAATTACTTCTATGTTGTCTTATGGGATTCATTTCACACTATTCCAACTAGTTTGAGATAAAAGATGTTGAGTCGATTTGAGTTAAGAATCAAGAAGATTGCATATCTAGTGCAGTTATAGTTAGCTGCAATGCCATCTCAAAAAAAAGGTCTAAGAAAACGTTTACTTTTTTTTCAGACGGAGGTAGTATAAATCAGATACCCTCGTCCTCACATCGAAACACGTGGGATTGACTAGATATATAGTATATAAGGTTTGCACTCTGCTTCCTAAAGTACCAATAATTTGTCATATATAACTTTTAGACAAGTCTGTAATGTGCTAAGATGACTCAACTGGTCCTCTTAGAACGTGAATTAAGCCTTTTTTTTTGTCTGGACCAACTCTTTACAATAAAGTTGAAGAATGTCCTTCGAGACTGAGAACATATCTAATGCAGCCCCATTACATTAACCTTGTTTATTTGTAGCAGCATCAGTGATACTGGAACATGTGGGATGACTTTGAACTTTACTTCCTAAAGTAGCAATAACTTGTCATAATTTTTAGGTAAGCGCGTGGTAGACTAAGATGACCCGATAGGTCCTCTTAGTAAGTTTGGACACCATTGTTGCAATGAAGTTGAAGAATGTCCTTTCGAGATAGAGAATATGTCCTAATGCAGCAGCCCCATTACATCAAACCTTGTGAAGTCCTTGACAAACAAGCCGGCTGTTAGGGAACATGATATATGGTCATGTGTGATGCTTTTTGATCTTATTAACCACATTTTTTATTAGAACTGTTCAAGAAAAGCAACAAGTTTAGAAAAAACAAACAGTGAGGAGATAGATTTTTTTCTGTGTCTATCTTTGTCTCTTGATCTTTTTTGTGAAAATGCCTGTACTTGATGGATGAAGTTTTGTTTTGGTTTCTATATAATTGAAGGAGCTGATTGACTATACCCATCACCCATGCAATCAACGACTGAGTTGGCATGGGCCAAGGCCCCAGCTTTTGTTTTCAATATTTTTAGGGAACTAATATTTTCACATACGTATTTTTGATATTTTAACGTGATCATCTCTTTCACGAGTATAAAAAGTGGATTCCACTTTCATGAGAAAATTAAAATATTAAAAAACTTTCACATCGTTCCTCACGCATGAAAATAGGAAAATATATTCAATTGCTCGTTCGAGTTCTCACATGAAAATAGGACCCATTAAGACTATTATTTTCCACCCCATTATCCATCATCCCTAATTTTTCACTTATTATTTTTTGAAAATTTTATATGTTCTAACTAGTATATACTAGCTTCCCATTTTCCACCACCATTATCCATCATCTCTAATTTTTTTCACTTATTTTTTTTATTTGCACACAATTTGTATGTGTCAGGTAACTAGTATATATGTATATGATGTATATCAATTTAAATAAAAGTATTTAGTTCGTACAAATTTGGGAGTTTCTCAATTAATTAAATTTTATGCCCAAGTATTATTTGTAATATATTTTAATTTTTGAAATCAATTTACTAGTCCGTATCTGTTTACAGTTTTCACACATAATTAAGTTATTAACCTTGTAATTATCTCCATTGATTTGGTTTTATTGATAAAAAAGAGAGTTAAATAATTATATTTGAGGATTATTATGATAATATTCCAAGGAGGTGAAACAAAAAAACCCAATTTTAAAAGTACTCCGTAATAAAGAATATATATAGATTCAATCTTATTCCGCGTTTGGGTTGGGAAATGGAAGAGCTGCCAATTGTTGGAAACACGTTGAGGCAGAGGGCAGCAGCTGGGTCCAACTAAACAATATTTCTAACATTGGAACCATCGATGACACCTTATGGAATATAAAATATGGTTTAGTTGAGGCTTATTTAGCTATCGAGTCGGACACGATTTTGAATTGAGTTCGAACAGTTTGATTTTTTTAAACGGATATGATTCGAGTATCAATAGAAAATTATAATTTAAAGAAGTTCGAGTAATTTATCGAATTTTTAAATTTGCTCATATTTGACTCATTTATATTTCGAGTCGAGCTCAAATCGAACTTTTACTCGAGTGAGTACGAATCGAACCCAAACTGTTGGCTCATTTTACAGCCTTAAAGTTAACTAATTGATTAATATAGTGTCGACACGCAGGTCGGGATGTGATTTTTCTCTGCATGTCAGCACTATATTAATCAATTGATCAACTTATCATGGAGTTAATTTCATGATAACCGGATTCATCACAACTTATTTTGTTATTTATAATTACTTTTTATTTCATTTCTAATAATTTCTAGTTGAATTATGCATTTATTTTACCTTTCTTTTAACCCCAATTTGAACGGCTGACATTTTTATTATTCGATTGTTTTTATTATTATTTCTGTTCTAAAATTAGAGATATATTTGTAAAATAATTGCGGTTAAAAATAATTTTATTTTATCAAATATAGCCTTAGTATTAATTAGAAATTCAGCTGCAATGATATGATATTAAAAATGAGAGTAAAAAAATAATGACAAATTAAGTTATATTTAAGTTCATGGGTTTATATGACTGCCTAAAAGATTCCATTAATTTCGTTATCCTTTAATTAAAATTTTCACCGTCAGTAACTAGAATTAGTAAAAAAAATATAATTGTTTAGATAATAATCCCTTCATTCCATAATAATCAATTTTTTAGAGAAAAAAAATTGTTTCAATTTATTTGGCGTTTATAAATTTTTAGAAAAATAAATTATTTAATTTTTTATATCACGCCTAACATTTTTAATTGTCCTAATAAATTTTTTCTTGTATTAATAATTTTTAACTTCACATAAAAGGTTGGTAATGAAATTTTACACAAATTTTAATCATTAAATAATAATACTAAATGACTTTCTTAATTCATGTAAGCTAAAAAATTATTATTATAGAATAGAATGAGTATAAACAATTGATGGTTTACAATATAAATAATATTTTCTTATTAAAAGGAGGTAGTTTATTAGTCTTGAATAGGTTTTTTTGGTTTAAAAATAATTATTTAAAATTATAAATTAGTTGTTGAATAAAAAATATATCAAAATGTCTTCTTAATTGAGCTAACTTTTAAGTTAGTAAAACGAAAATGATTTTGGTCTTAATAATTAAAAATTAAAAAAATAGTGGTTGATATTGTCAAAATAAAAATAATATTTTATAAGGATAAATATATATTTTATCGACACTTATAATTTAAATAACATTTATTATTCTGATAACATAATTTTTGCTCTGATAATATTATTAAAAAATTAATTAATTTTCCTCATTTTAATATTATAAAACTTTTCAAAATTAGAAAATATACAAAAAGAGAAAGAAAATGACTAAGAAAAAAGAAAAAAGAAAAAAAAGAATTTTACGCGGAAAAAAATTTCTCGTTAGAAAGAGCGCATAATTATGGCCCCACAAACATAACGAACTTCTCCGAACACTCTCTCGCCTTCGTTATCGCTTCTGTCTGTTTCTCTCTCTGGAATTTCACATTTCGATCACTTTCTCTCTCCTCTTGTATTTTCCAGAATTGAATTTTCAGGGATCGTAATCTCGGTGAGAAAGCCGGCCGATCATGTCATTTTCCGATTCCGATTATTCTTCTCATGGCGGAGTCACAGAGTACAAGAATTTCCGTCAAACCAGCCGCACAAGTATGTTACTAATGTCTGGCCCCTCTACCTCCTTCGTATTCTAATTTTTAATTTCAGAAATTATGTGCTTAACACGCATAAAAACGCACAATTTTGGTGAATTCTTCATCTGAAGAGTTATTAGCAATATCACTTGATGTATTTGTTGAATTGAAGTGATTTTTATAATGTATTTTGTTGTGCTGTTCCAATGTTTGGAGGGGAAATTAACTCAGTCACATAATATAGCAAGTTTGCAGCAATGGGGAGCAAAAAAATGGAAAGTTTATTGGACTTACTTATTGTTGATTTTTAGGTGTAGAGACTAGAGAGAATTCAAGTGCTTGGTGCGTACTTCCTCCGTCCTGAAATGAGAGCCCATCTTTCTATAAGTCCAGAAAAGAGAGTGCATCTTTAAAGAGATAAAAAGTGGTTGAACACTAGCTTTTACTTCAATTTTAATATTGTATTTTAAACTGAGTTTGGAGGATAAATTGGAAATTGGCCACTTTTCTTATATTGGATTACTTCTTAGAAGAAAGAAGTGGACTATCATTTTGCTACGGAGGGAGTTGAACAATATGTGGATCATAGAAGAGTAGCTACTAGCTAATCCTGAAAAGAGCTACTGAAAGCTTATAATGAGGAAAACCAGTAGACGATGGTGTTTTAAAATTGGCAGCTATGAGCCTGGGATAGAGAGGTTTAGGAGAATTACTACACGTAGATACATTTTGCTGAACAGAATTAAGGGTTTGTGAAAATTATTAAATTTCAGTAATTGAATTATTTCTTCATGGAATTTGGAAGGATAGCCGAAAGAGATCCCTAATAGGGTACATCTGGTCTGGGAAACAGATTTTAGTTAGATGCTGAGTAGTCAACCTTGGACTGGGAAGAGTTGAGAGATATTTACAAAGGAAAAAAATTGTTTTCTTACACTTGGTTTTGGGTGCCATGCGGGAACATGTAGATTAGTATAGATGATGTTCATTTGCAGGCTTGGAGTATTTGGCATGGGCTATCTAGTGGCTTTCTAATATAATTTATTTACTTCAAAAATGAGAAAATCTGTTCAGCACATCACATTTTTGGAAATTAGAGCCTTACTTGCCTCTTGCTGTCTCCGTCCTACATTATTTGCAACTCTTTTTTTATAGCGTGCGACATGGATATAAGACGTTCTGAAATCATATTTAACTATTATATTTTATATCTATTTACGTATTTTAATATATACAAATGTTATACTTAATTATATTATAATATTCAAATATAAATGTCTTAAAACCTGTGCCATACACTAAAAAAGGAGTGTCTAATAATGTAGGACGGAGGGAGTATTATCCTTTTTGCTGATCATTGGCAGAAGAGGTATTTAGCTATTTTTATGCAGCTTTCTTTCATTTGGTCGTTCCCAGATTTTGTGTCCCATTTTAGTGAATTCTTAGTTGCTTCTCAGAAAGGACAAAAAATAAAGTAGTTTATCAGCTAGAATGGTGTTTGTTAATATCTTATAAGAGGAACAATTGTTGAAGATTGAAATAATTTTGGTGAAATACAACATTTGACATTTCGTACTTGTTCTGTGCTGCCTACATCTGCTAAATAATACTATCAAATATATTTGATGATCACACATGGCTTGATAACCTTTTGATAAACAAAAAATCTTCTAGTGTAGCGTAGAGAACTGAAAGTGGTACGTGTGGTACGTCAGGATGTAATGGAGAGGATCTTAGTCCCAAACACAGATCTTGGTTATATTTTCACTAAATGCGTACTGTAGACATTTAATATAACATACATGCTGAGAATGACGGATAGTAAATTTAATTCTATGCATTCTACATTGGTTTGGGCTGGGGCCACGTTATTTTACATTTTGCTATTTTTTTAGAAGTGTGAACTCATTTACGGCACAATTGTATGTTTTTCATATTTAGGGTTATTGCATGAAATGCTCAGGTCATCCAAAACAGGGGATTCAAAATCTTGGAAGGTATGCGTCGTCGAATTACTCTAGATTCCTTTTTTGCTTTTCCTATTTTAGCACATTTTTCTCCTACTTAATATATACATAGGGAGTTGATATTTCCGCAAGTAAAAATGTTATTTCCTCATGTCCTACTAAGATGAATAGTAAGTTGAGTCAACTCTAATGCGAGAAAGGAACTCGAGTAAATACAATTCCCTATGCGTGTGTGTACATGTGTGTTTTTGTGTGTGTGTATATATATATTCACATATATGCTTCTTGCCCTAGGGCAGGAATTATGCAATCATACACAAACTAATATACTCCATATTGTTTGAAATCTTTACTGGGAATTTCATAACTGATCTATTATATTTATTTTTGTTGAAGTGTTTCCTAGGACCCACTAGTGATCAGCTTACTTCAGTTTTTGATTTGAAATTTTCAAAGATGATTTCACCCTTTTGGAGCTATCTATATTTGCTGAGAGATTTAACTTGATGTTTTCTATTTAAGCTCCAACTCTACTTGTCTACTTGGAGAAAGAAAAAAAATGCACATTAGCTTGATATAAAAGTCTTTATCAGTTCTTTCAGTGTTGGACTGAGAATCTATTATTGTTTACATCGGGAAAAACATATTACAGACTTTTTGAGTTCTGCTACGCAACTTTTCTATGTGGACATAATTAGAAGAAGGTAAAAATGGAGGTACACAGCCGTGTAACTTTAAACGGTCTACGATCGTAGAGTGATTTCTTCACTCTACGATCGTAGAGTAGTCACTCCACGATTTGTGAATTCACTCTACGATCGTGGACTACTCTACGATCGTAGAGTGAATTCACTCTACCATTTGGGGACTACTCTACGATCGTAGAGTGAATTCACTCTACCATTTGGGGACTACTCTACGATCGTAGAGTGAAATCACTCTACGATCGTAGACCGTGTTAACTTTTAAAGTTACACGGTTGTGTACCTCCATATTCCCCTTAGAAGAATATATTTCATTATTTTGGACACTTAGTTTTAACCTGATAGTTTGGTAACTCTCTACCTTTCATGTGACGGAACACAAAATAATGGGTTAGACTAGAAAAGACAATAAGTTAATGTTCCTGGATTTAGGGTAAGGTTATTGTAATTCGTAGAGTTCTGGCCCACAGAAAAACTTCTCTTCAGATATTTGTACCGCATAATGCATGTCCTTTTCTTATAAAACTAAAAAATGGTGGTAAATATCAGGTGTGATAAATGATGATTAAAGTGAGAGACAAAAGGATGTTGTTTGTAAAAAGTTAAATGTCAATTGGAGGTATATTTCCTCACATCAATGTTGGGGGTGTTGGTGAGGCATTTGCATAATCGAATAAAATGTTTCCCTCCTCAATTGAACAAGTTTAACTTTCTAAACATGTTTGTTTTATGGTCTCCAACATGCACGCCAGATGACTTCTTGGTTGGTTGGTTGGTGCCACTTAACATTAACATCACTATCTAGAAACTTAAAGTTGATGAGATGATGACCAACCAACCATGTATTCAGGCTTGATTAACTTTGTGCAGGTACTAATCATGGATAGAATTACTGTGAAAGTCATGTCTTGCTCTTGCAAAATGGCAGATATAACAGATGAAGGAATTTCATGTAAGCATTCGTAGATGTTACTTATTATTTGGAATAACTGTCTATCTATGTCTATATATATTTGTTTTGGTTGATTTTCTTTTCAGATTGGAATTTCCCTGTAAATATGTTTAGTTATTTTTTCTCTGTTCGGTATATGTCAGATTGGCTGCAATCAGAAAACAACGCTTTCTCTGCATGTGGTCATTTGTTTCCCACTTTTCATACTGACAAATTTTATTTGAAATGAGAAAGATATAATCTCCACCTTTCTTCAAATGCTCCTGTTTTGAGGGTTGTTTGTCACTTTTCCTGATACTGCTTTTAGTTTTTTTTAAGTGATCCTGTGCTAGTTCAGAGCTTGCCTTGGACGCTTCTTTGTTGGATAGCCAATTAGTAACTGGGCTGAGTCTTTTGCTACTTAGTCTCTGAGTGTGTCTTTGACAATAATAACTGGCTAATTTTCCTCCTCTTCCTGCAGTGGTTGAAGACCTTTTCAGGAGAAGGCAACCTTTGCCCTCAATGGAAGCAATATATTTCATGCAACCTTCAAAAGAGAAGTATAATTACCTTCTGAAGTTTTTCTTCTTCCCAAGTCTGCTTATTTAGTCATTGGTTTTTGCAGACTGAAAGCAAAAGAAAGGACACTTCTTCCCACATACACTTTGTGATGTTTGCTTTTATAATTGTTGAACATTCTGATCTCGTTACCTGGAAAATTTGATACCTTGGAATAAATATTCAAATTTGACTAACATTGCCTTTAGTGATTCAGAAATCTCAAGTGTGCACAGAAAAATGAAAGTAGAAAAAGGAAAAAAAGAGAAGCTAAGAAGGCTATAAATTGATGTCAGATAGTTGAGAATCTTGATATGAGGACAATTTATTAAGCTTAGTTGAAGTGTGGAATGCATTACTGGCTATAAGTTTTCTGCCCAGTACTGGACCTCTGCTACCTTAGAATTCTGCTTGGAACTATTATTGTATGGATGGCACCTTAATTAGCACCACAGAAGTATTTTATTATTAAGAGTGCGGTTGTTTTCCCTGTTTACCTTATAAACCCAGTCTTGCATTGGATACCTGCAGTCCCCCACCCCCCAACCCCACATACACAAAAAAATAAAATAAAATGAAATCATGCGCTGATTGATGATGCAGACAGGTTTGTTGGACTAAGAAATAGGTATTCATTCTCAACACCTATATTTCTGATGGCTGACTAAGAAGATAGAATCTCTAACCTCGGTGAAAGAAAGTGTTTCATTTTTTCATATATATGTGATATCCACTCCTTCCTTTAGCATTAGACCTATTGGTATAAGTTCTATTGCCTCTAGTATACAAAATTTTGGTATTCTGTTATCCGTAATATATGCATATATATATATATATATATATATATATATATATATATATATATATATATATATATATTTTGATTGGCAAAAGGTAAATTTTATTAAAACCCAAAATAGTACATATGTGACAAATCCAAAAGATTTGGATGAGGCGACAAAGAGTTTTATTACTGATGTTCTCTGTCAAATGAGGTATCTCTAACCTCAGTGAAAGAAAGAATAATTATGCTTCTTCAAGAAATTATTCAAATTACTTGGTCTGTAAACCATGTGATGTTAGTATAAGACTAAGAGCATCTATTTGTCTAAATACATGGTTAATTTAGGTTTGTATCTAGTCGGTGAGTGGCATGACTCTCAGGCCTTATAACACCCTGCATGAGGAGGGCCAACACCGGTACTCCTGCTAATGCTGCAATTTGTAGTGTAGGTTAGAAATTATACCGGACTATTACTCACAATTATTCTTTCTTGCCCTGAAAGGAATCATAACTCATGAAGAGGCAAGGTTTTTTAAAATCACTGAAGTAATGGCTTGCGAATGATTGTCATCCTCTAGGGTGAGACTCATGAAGGCGTTTGGGCATCTAGACCGATCATTCATAGTGTCAGCATTACGAATGGAGCATAGATTTCGCTGTCCCGTTCAGAGCTCTGTGCTGTTGAGTATATAGTTCATCTACGGATCTGTCCACTACTATCGTTTTGTCTCTTCTCTCTCTCTCTCTGTGTGTGGGGATATTTTCTTGTTGTTAACAAATACTAGTTGTGCTGGGTAACTCTATTATTTGCTTTACTTGAAGTTTCTTGGCAATTTAAAGTCATGTGGAGTATTTAGAGAGCTAATGAATTATATCCATTGGTTGTTGCTCGGTAGCCGTGGAACTGCTAAGTTATTGCTCTTTCTAAATTGGTAAATTGATGAAGGATTTGCACAATTTTCAGATAGTTAGGAATCCATGGAACTGCAAAGGAGTTGGAATATGTCCTATCTAAGTATTATTCTTCAGATTTCGCACCATGAAATTTTAGACAACAAATATATTCTGCTACATTTTTCATATCATAATCTGACTGCTATATTATGTAAAATGATTTTCACCTCTTTGTGGAATAGGTAACGGACATCAGTTGTCTACTTGTCATTTTTTGGTATTAGTTTTGCTTAAGATGCAATGGTTTTGGGAACCTAAAGTGACTTGTATAATGGACATTGCATGATTGTTTGCTGCCAGAACAACAGTTTTCGTTCTTCCTTTTTCTTTGTTCTTCATCTGCCACTTTTAATCTTCCATGTTCATGATGAATTACTCTTAAGAGGAAAGAAACTGATATTATATTTTCTAATAACTTTGCAGTGTTATCATGTTTTTGTCTGACATGTCAGGAAGAGAACCTTTATACAGGAAGTATGGAAAGATTCTAGTCTCCTTAAATCTATTCCACCCCCTGGGATCTTAGACCTCATTTTCCTTGTAATACTAAGTCTGTTGCTTTTGTTGTTTTTCCTTGATGCAGAGCATTTGTATATTTTAGTTCGCCTGTCCCAAAGGAATTGGTTTCTCGCATCAAGAATGATACAAGTGTTTTACCACGCATAGGCGCTTTGAGAGAGGTTAAAATATCATATCTGAAGCTAATATGTGGTATATTATATCAATAGTTTTGGATTTTTTTGAAGATAGCATTCTGAATTTGATTTCTTGTAATTTGATAAATGCAGATGAATTTGGAGTACTTTGCCATGGACAGTCAGGTAGCTGTCGATGTCATATATTTATTTTCTTATCTCTCTCTCCCTCCCCTCCCCCCTGATTGTTGTTATGCTGATCGACTTGCTTTTACCATTTTGCCAGGTTAAAAAATTGAGCCGTAATAGTCAGAAAATTTATCGGACATCACATAGATTAACAGCCTATTAAGGAAAATACCTTATACTTTTATTGAATTTTCAAGTATAAAATCTTAGTGTGCTGCATGACTAAGTGATCTCCTCTCTAGAAGAAGTACACCAAAGTAGGGTGAATTATTCAGAGAATAATGAGCATTGGCTTTGAGAATCTTAGCTCTCAACTCACCACCTGTATGTGTTATATAAACCCAAGTTTTAGCGATGGTGAACTGAAGTTATGACGATTTACTTGTTTAACAGTTTGATCATACAAAGCAGACTTACTAAAAGTGATATCTTTGGTAATATTGAAAATATGTAACTTAGTGATGTTGTCCCAACAGTTGATATCTTACAAGGTCTTATCACTTATTAACACGTAATGAGAATGTATTGTCCTCTGGGATTTTGTTGCAGGGATTTCTCACTGATCATGATAGCGCTTTAGAAGATCTCTTCGGAGAAGATGCTGGAAATTCTCGTAAATTTGAAGTTTGCTTGAGCACAATGGCTACTCGAATTGCTACTGTATTTGCTTCATTGAAGGTATGGATGTGAGATTTTCTGATGTTGAGCTGTGGTATATATCTTTGTTAATATTTGATATGCTACTGTATGTTTCTTATCTTTCTTCTTTCCTTCTCAATTGCCCGCTTGTTAGACAGGCAATTGTTTTATATTTTAGTCTAACCTGTTGTTTACTTGGAGAATGTTCTATCATCTATAGATTGCTCCTAATATTCTACTGATACATCAAAGGGTCCTGACCCCTTGTTATGAGACTAATACCAAGTGAAGAATGCCTCTCACCTTTAATAATGTTACTTCTTGTGAAAGTTTTATCCATCATACAATCAAACAAAGAAGATGTTAGTTTGGGAATCTCATCTCATTCACAATATTACTACTTTGGTCTCTTATAAGTAACTTTGAGGATTGCATTTGTGGGAACTGAATTTTCCATTTTCATTTTATTTGTTCTTTTTCCTCATGAAAATACGAAAAACTAGATGCTCAAAATTTGGATAAACTTCTGCTCGTCATAGATTCAAGTTAACAAATTGCGCGTATAGTTATCCTAATGCGTCCATTTCATTTCATTAGGTTTAGAACACGTGCAGCAAACTTGTTTGTTGTTACTAATATATGAACATTAAAAAAGCACATCACAAGTATTTTTACACTACTGCAGGAATTCCCTTTCGTGAGGTATCGTGCTGCCAAGGCGCTTGATACTGAAGAAACAACATTCCGAGACTTGGTTCCTACAAAGCTTGCTGCTTCTGTTTGGAACACTATTTCAACGTATAAATCTACTATTCCTAACTTTCCTCAGACTGAAACATGTGAATTACTCATTTTGGACAGATCTGTTGATCAGGTAAAACCATTTTTGGTACAAATTTTCTTTCTCTATGATTTATAATTTGATTTTGTTGAATATGACGTGTATGACTTTCTAGATTGCTCCTGTCATTCATGAATGGACTTATGATGCCATGTGCCATGATCTACTGAACATGGATGGGAATAAATATGTGCATGAGGTAAATCTTTTTGCTTTTATGCTTCCTGCTGTTTGTTATGAATATCAGAACCTCTGGCAAACATTTATACCTTTTTGAGTAGGTTCCCAGCAAAACTGGTGGTGAACCTGAAAAAAAGGAGGTCCTTTTGGAAGATCATGATCCTATCTGGCTCGAGATTCGCCATGCCCATATAGCAGATGTATGTCTCATGCATGTATATTTTTTATTACCTTTATTTGTGATGAGTGTGATTACTGACTAACTGATAAATCAGGCTAGTGAACGATTGCATAACAAGATGACAAACTTTGTATCGAAGAACAAAGCAGCACAGTTGCAACAAAGGTTGGTGCTAGTGATGTAGTACAAAGTTGATCTCTTTTCTCCTTCTACCCTTATATCTATACTGATCTTTTATCTATGGTAAGTTATGAAAACTGTGAAAGTTTTTCTGTTGGATTGATCACATTCAGTTACTGTTGCCGTGGCATTGTCTTTCTGGAATATCGCTGTGATTATAAGAATCTTCCTGATTACTGACACAACAGAAGACGGGGTAAACAATAGAAACAATCACAGAAATTGAATATGGAACTTTTCACAGAAATTCACAAAGGAGAGATAAAAGACAATAGATCAGCCGTCAAAATAATTTGATAATTCAATAATAATGAGAGTTGTTCCATAATAATAACCTTAAGAGACTATTTATACTATCTAAACCCTAAAATTAAATAAAATCTAATAAACTTAAAAACTAAGCCCAAAACATAAACGGGCCCAAAATAATTAAACCTACTAGGCTATTCTAATTAATAAATAAAAATACATCAAATATTTAAATTGTCCATATATACCAAAACATTAATTATAGCAAATCTTTACGGATAATCCTTCCTGTGTCAATTACCGACTATACCTGAGTTATTTCTAATTAGTTTCTTCAGAACACTGATGCACTTTTAGCTTATATGCTAATATCAAACTTTTAAGTGATGTGTGATCGGAAATAGACATAACACGATGCTGTACTAGATATCCAAGTATAATATTTGTAATATGAAAACTACACTCTGAAAGGGCCTAAAGAGTATAATTATAGACTAGGTTCTACTACACACATCATGTGTATACCAAATTCATGCTACTTCCACTACAGCAAAAGCAACAACTCACCCTCTTGATTAAACTCACTAGATCCAAAAAGAATTCAAAACATCAACCTCAAAGGACAAGGTATCCGTGGGAATGCTCATGTTGAGCAAGCCACCTTTCACAACTCCAAATTCTCCTGTACTGCTGCACAGTTATTACGGGATCAAGCTTTACACTTCATTACATGCTGGGTTAGGATAGTACCTTGACGACCAGTAAGCTTTGTGCAGTAACCATAAACTGTGCCGCAGTCCACTTAAAATACCGAGCTTAGCTGAGACATGTTCCCTACTGGCAGATTACACATTGGTCATTTGAAAAGTGTGAAAAGCTTAGGTGGGAATATATCAGACAATTAAAGTTGCCTCCTTAAGTTTCCAGCATTGAACATCATGGACATCGATGACAACTTTTACATTGATGTTGATAACGCACACCATAATGACAAGGCTCAGCCGCTCAGGCTATCCTAAATTATCATTTCTTCGAAAAAGCTTAAGTTAGTTATCCAAAA
Organism: Panax ginseng; assembly: GCA_020205605.1. Lineage (NCBI taxonomy): Eukaryota > Viridiplantae > Streptophyta > Magnoliopsida > Apiales > Araliaceae > Panax > Panax ginseng. The sequence continues at coordinate 147,769,910 of CM035133.1, forward strand.
TTATATCCCAGCAATGCATATTATGTTCCAACACACCTCTAATTATTCGATTCCTTCTCGTACATGAAGAGGCAAAGCAAGGTTCCTTGACATATACAAACAACACAAGGACCGAGTTTACTAAACTGCCGTAAGACTGACAGGATTTAGAATCTCAGAGCTTCTGACACAAAGCTCTGATGCCATTTAGAGCATTTCATCAGTCATGATGCACTGTAAAATATGTCTCCCAAGTTTTTCATTTATACCCTGTTTGCAAATATCCATCATTTACTCAGGTATTTAGGTGCAAACTTGAGTTTCATGGAAGAAAGGGTGTGGGAGCTTCTCCGAAATCAATTAATGAAGCCTCCCAAGATAGAATTCACAGGTTATGAGTCTGTCTACCCATTGTTTTTTTGGTTGAAAGCTATACAAATGTTTAATGTTTATACCTTCTTCCTAGAGTTGCATTAGTTGATCAATAAGGAACATTTATGTTCCAACCGCTCTTTAGAGACTTGCTTTACTAAAAGATAAAAGAGGACGGATTTTACCCTTTATGTTTCCATCTTCAGCTAAATCCCCTACCAAACTAGCATCAACGGTACTACAGATATCTACTCAACCTCTGGTTCGTTTTGGTGTTTCTTTAGAGCATTTTTCCGGTCATAGCAGTGAACTTTCCTGGAACCTTTGTTGGAGTAGATGCCAGAAGCATGACTTTAACTATCTTAATTTAGGAGCTGAAATAACAGTCCCTTGTATGGATTTTTAGTTTTTTATGTATAGGAAGCAACAAAAGAGAGAATAGTGTAGGAAGACAATATGATTTAGATTTTCTGATTTTATGTATCAATATATGTTTATAAAGAAATTTAGGAGCTCAAAGTATACGACACTTTTTTTGCTTTTGGTTGTCGAGTGATGTCAGATAGTTGGATTATCATCATCAACAACAATGACACAAAGATAGTTAGAACAATATTTTCTAATGGATGAAGCTGTGTGATGCCGTGATGGTGTTTGGGGGTGTTGATAGATATTTTTGTCATAATTTCACAAGGTCGTTCTTAGTGCAACTAGTACTAGGTTCTCAAGCATTTTGGCATACTAGTAGCTATGATAATAACCTTGTGCCTTTGGGCTTTGCTCAACTTGTAAATTACAAGATGCTGGAGTAGACTACCTAATGTCTTCGAATTTCCATGAATTTCTGACAATTCAATCATGTCCTATATCTATTTTCTTGTGAAGCAAAGTCTATGAGTCCAAATGCAAGATGCATCACCATGTTTTGGCTTTATCTTACTATGAATTTGACCTGTTTGTCAATATAAGCTTGAAATTAAGGAAGTAGCTTTGTTTGAGTAGTTTCTTTTAATACATTTCTCATGTTAAGTTTAACTTTCTGTAGGGATGGTAGTGAATTATCTACACGTGACTTGCAGAAAATGGTTCAAGCTTTACCACAATATAATGAACAAATGGACAAACTATCTCTCCATGTAGAGGTTGGTTCTTCACTTGGTCAGTTTCAAATGCCATATTTGTTTTTTCTCTCGTCCTAACAGACAGAAAGGAAAGCACTTCACACCTTCTATAAAGCCTTGTTAAGGACCCCTTGTGCACCCAGCTTTGAATTTTAAGGAAGTTGAAAGTTTATTCTGCAGACACGAAATTAATAACAAGAAATTTAAATATAAATGATCATGCATGATAGTTAAAGATGATTTCCAATACCATTATATTATCTCAAATAAATTGTTATACATGTCAAATTCATCAGGATCAACCAAATGATCATGTAGAGAAGGATCATAAAGAATGTATTAAGAAAATTATCATGCTGATTCTTTATTTGTGTATTTCAATCAGATTGCTGGAAAAATTAACAAAATTATTAGAGATGTGGGGCTTCGAGAACTAGGACAACTTGAGCAGGATCTTGTCTTTGGTGATGCGGAACAAAAAGAAGTCATCAATTTTTGAGGATGAAGCAGGTAATGATAGTCTACTTTGGTTTGAAACAAAACCGCATATACCTATATTTATGTACTGAGGAATGCTGTCAGTTACTAACTATTCGTTTTCTCCTTCAGGATGCAACTACTGAATATAAGTTGCGATTGATGTTGATTTATGCATATGTGTATCCAGAGAAGTTTGATGGTGACAAAGCATCAAAGCTTATGCAGGTAGTAATTAGATATCACATCCTGCTTTCTTCATGGTCCATTCTCTATACATAGCTAGATGCTCTTCTCATTATTTTTTGTTGGAATAGAAAATTTTGATTATCTAGTCAAATCATCAATGCCGTGTTATCTTCTTTCTTTTCTTTGATTGTGTGATGCAAGTGATGGTTCCATCATTATCTGTGTGTATATAATCATGAACTATTAATTTCTGATTTAACTTCTTTTGTTACATCGCTAACGTAGACTTCATAAATTCCATTTCTTCAATGTCATTGGGAATTTGAGGCCCTTGAATTATAGAAGTTATATATTTTGATTTTTAGAATATGTGATTGCATTTTTGTTTATTCGATGATTCTTTGGCCAGGGTTTTGCTTTAGAATGTGCATTTTCTTGGTAGAATAGTATGCATTGCTGTAAAGCTAAGGCTACTACCTAAGTCAAACCCAGTATCTAGTGATCCATACTTCAAACACACAAGTTTTCATAAGAATGTATCTGTGCTCCTTGTATCCTTTGAGCTTGACAAGTTCGTGTTTGAATTAGGCACAGACATCAACCACACCTTGAAACATGAAATTCCTGATGATAGTTGAGTATACAACTTGAAAAGGGACGGCATCAGAGGAAACTCTTTGATTGCTGTTAGCCGATGATTTCAAAAAGAAACAATATCTCTTTGTGCTAGAAATTCTCATAATTAGGATTAGTGTCTCCAAATTATTCTTTCATCCCTTCTGGATAACCAACTATAACATACCATGGTAAGGGTTATCGAGATTGTATTGAGGATTGGTCCAAATTCCAAAAGATGATGCATGCATCGTGAAATCTTTGTTTATGATACCAACCATAAGGAGTCGAATGTCCTGCTGTCCTCAGACCTTCTTGTGAAGTCACGTTCAGTGTATATCATGAAATCTTCATTTAAGATATTTTACATTTCAGCTTTGGAGTATGTTAATGTTATATGGTATTTTTATTAAGAAAAAGAAAGGTAAAGGTTCACAAATTGGAGTCCTTAGTATTATTGTTATTGGTTTAAAAAAAAATGGTATTTCCAATTTGTCACTAATTTATTAACCTTACAAAACATATCGTTATGTATGGCTATATATATGTGTCTGTGTGCGTGTGTGCGCGTGTGGTTCTATTTATTAGTCTTTTGAATAGGTATCTTGTACCTTTGTGCCTTACTCTCAAGTTAATTAGCTATGGTATTAGTTCTTTCAAGTGTTTGACTAGGACCAGCATCTAGATTTAGCCTCATCTGTGTGCTTTTAAATATTATAATCATATTTGACAAAAAATTATCAAGGAAGTTTTAGGCTCATGGCCTTTAGTCCTTGTTATATTATAAGCCTCATCTCTGGAATTTTAAATGCATATATGATTATAGGTTGATCTTGTATTTGACAAAAATTTGTCAAGGAAGTTGTTAGACTACATTTGTTTCTTTTCTTATAGTTGGCAAAACTATCACATGAGGAAATGAAGGCAGTGAAAAATATGATATTGCTCGAGGGATCAAGTAACAAAAAAACATCCCAGGGAGGTTTCTCACTCAAGTTTGATACCCAGAAGGTAAACTTGATATTGGTTATTGAAGACAGAGATATATGTGCATACCTAGTTTGAGAAACAAGATTTAACAGTTGCCAAATTTCTTGTTTGAGTATTAGAGGAAGCATGCAGCCAGAAAGGATCGAACTGGAGAGGAAGAAATGTGGCAGCTCTTTCGGTTTTATCCGATGATAGAGGTACAATTATAAATTTTGTTAACATATTATTTATGTTTCACAAACCAAAAGTTCGATATGTTGTTAGCCTTTTGTGTATTTGTAGCACGATGTGAGACTGTTTAAAAGTCAGAACATTTTTAGAGTGGGGTCAAAATACATCAGTAAAAAAAATTATTTATTGACGCTTAGAGTGCTTCTTTCAAATTCATTTTGTCTAATTATAGTATTTCACAACATCCTATTCCAACCCTTGTCAACATTTGAGTTGTGAGTCTAATGGCTTTAAATACATATATATATATATATATATATATATATATATTAATTTCCCCCAAACTATGAGACTATTTATAAGACTTTGAAATTTTTCGTCAACTGATTAGCTACTTTTATAGATAAATTACAAATTATAATATTATATATTCAAAACCTTATATTGTGGTTCATGGGATTAATTAGCTTGAAAGAAGGAATTCCTGCAACAAAAAAAAAATTGTTTTATTTCTTTAACTTTTTATTTTTAATTAGTTTACAGAGAGAATTGCTACCACCTTTTTCTGCCCCACTTTGATAATAAAGCAAAAGCAAGAGAAAAACAAAGGAGAAAAGAAAATACATAAAAGAAAAAGGGAAGGGAAAGGAGGGGTGGCAGGGTCATATCGCCTCTCGTAAGCTAGGTGATATTGCTCCATTAGCTTGCTGCTTTTGGAATAAACCGTCTTTGATTATACATAAGCATAAAAAAATCAAACTTTGATATTTACTATTCCTAGGAGGCTAGAAAGATTTGTCTATTCAGAGGAATAGTATTTAATTTAATAGGTACCTACATAATACCGTCACTTATGTCATCTTTCAGGAGTTGATTGAAAAACTTAGCAAAGGTGAATTACCAAAAAATGAATATCAATGCATGAATGACCCTGGTCCAGTTGCCCAGAAGGCCACGAGGGCAATTGCATCTGCAAGAGAGGGTCAAGCTGCTCCACATTCAATGAGATCAAGACGGACTGCAACATGGGCACGACCTCGTGGTTCTGATGATGGATATTCGAGGTACCTCCAAATGTCCTTTTACAGATCTATAGGAAGACTTTTTTTACCCATTAATTGCATTCAAGGCTATAGAAGCTCTTGTATTTGGTTGTTCTTTCTATCTTACTGTATATACCATCTATTTATGATCCATCGTCTCTAAGGTGAAACTTGTACAATGATCTATTATAGAGTTCTGAATAGGCTGTCTCTTTCTTGTTTTGTCCTACTGCTTTCGCAGTGATTCCATTCTGAGAAGTGCATCTAGTGATCTCAAGAAGATGGGGCAGAGAATATTTGTTTTTATTATTGGTGGAGCAACTCGATCAGAGGTATATTTTTTTCAGGTACATGTCTTTCTGTAAGTTGTATATATTAGCCCTTGAAAGATTTTTTTTTTCTTCTTTTGTTGTTTCTCAGCTACGGGTTTGTCACAAGCTTACTACAAAATTAAGGAGGGAAGTTGTCCTCGGTTCAACTAGTCTTGATGATCCGCCACAATACATAGCGGTAGTAGTTTTCCAGTTATTCTCTTTCTTCATGAACTTTTGTAGTTCTATTTAGAATATCTTCTTATCCTGCAGAAGTTAGAATATATCATTCTCATAGCTGAAATATGTGGGGTATATATTTGAAATTGTAGTGCAAATTTATGTTGTAGATGGATCCCTTCGAAGTGGTTCCATACTAAAGATTACTGTTAGGAAAGTTGATCCTAAATTTTGATTGAAAACCTGCTTCAAGAGTGTCAAAGAAATGGATATTTAAATTAACAAAGCCTAGATATGGTTGGCATTTTCAGCCAATTATCCTAATACTCACCATGTGTATATATAGTAGTAGTCTTCTCCTCATTATACTATCAGCCATAAATGGATGTTTCCACATTTCTCTTCGCTTTATGACTTAATTCATCTAAGCTTAATAACAAAAGGAGATATATGGTTGGCGTTTTTCTGGCTATTGATTTGTTTTTCTTCCAATATAGAAATGTTTCCTGTAGGTTTGTGTCACTGCATCAGTTTTAAATTATGTGAATATGCAAGTATTTATGGATGAACAATGAAATGAGGTAATGACTGAGGGTCCTGAGGGAGGGAGGTTCTAACTTTTTGTCCATGCTGCAGAAACTGAAGAATCTTTATGGAAAAGAACTCTCGATCGATGACATTACAATATAGAATATGGTGGTAGAATATATTTTTCTAGACACCAGTCAGGTTGGCCTTGTAATTTTGTTAAGTAATTCTTCTCCATTAGTTATGGTAGTCAATATTTTCTGCTTCTTTTTCAATATAAAAGATTTGTTGTTTACATATTATGATCCAGCAATTCCAAAGGAAGTTGCACCTGTGACTATATATGAAGAATAGATTCAGGGATGGTTTTGTATACTCCTATTACACTCTCATGCCTGAACACTAGAGCAAGGAAAAATAGTGGTTTGTTTGCAGATGCCAATAGCCAGAAGATTTCATAATACAAAAGTCACAAGTAGCAATTGGCCGTCCCATGATCAATGTGATTCCCCCACCCCACCCCACCCCACCCCACCCAGCCTAGATTGATCATTCCACTCCAAAATGTGGTGGATTTTTTGTTTGTTTGTTTCAACATTAGGGTTGTAAAATTAGTTATATTATGTTACTTGTTCAAAGATCTGCGATTAGCTCCCTTATTATTTGTATGATATTTAAATGAGTCAATATAGTTTATTGTAAAGTACTTTAGGAGATTGCCAATTTGATTAGTCAAACTTTTAATTGTACATCAAAATTGAAGCAATCCCAAATTGAAGCGGTTCTCAATTTATTAACTGTGACATTGCACAAGTATAACTTTCTAGTTCAATTTATTAACTATGCAATAATAAATATACTTTCCTAGTATAACTTTCAATTCTACTACTATCTTGACACCAATTAACACTAAAATACACAAATTATATTTAATAATAAGAAAGAAAAAAAATGAAATTCAAATGAACATTTTACAGTAAAGATTATGAATTTTTCTTACAAAAAAATGTTGAAATTTTCAATAAATAAAATTTTCCCAAACCCCTCCCCCTCCCCCTCCCCCTCCCCTCGAGGCGGTAAATGAACCAAATATGACTAAATTTAAAAATTTGATAAATTACTTGAACATTTTTAAATCAAAATTTTTTATTGATACTGACTTGAAAATTTCAAACTACTTGGACTTATTTTGAGATCATTCTTGATTCAGTAATTAAATGAGTCTAAATCAAAATTTATTTGAATTTCAATTTAATTTTATGAACTAATTTTATTAAATATTAAATACAAAAACGAATAAAAAAATCTTTTTCCAAATATAAATACTACAAATATTCATCAACTAACGAATACGAATAGAAAAATAATTATTCGGATATAAAATATATTGGGCCCCGTATATATCTCTTTACAATCATATCCTTGATTGTAACTATTAACAACTTATGAGGATCAACTTGACGATGATTTTTATTCAGGGACCAGACGAAAAGGTCAAATACCTGGGGACCATGAGAACATTATAAAACAAAACAAGGACATGGAGTTGGAATATCACATCAGGAACATGCATCTCGTGTGTATGGATCTGGGCAAGGAATTGATGATGGAATTTCTCCCAACTACGAAGAGAGAAGAATTAAAAGCAAGGTATATAGAATTTGACAGAATAAATTAATACAAATGTTTACTTAGCTTATGAATAACATTGAGTTTTAATGATTTTTTATGTTGTAGCTAGCAGTTCTTCGAGCTGAATTGGAGTGCATGAAAATGGAAAATCAGTATCTTAGAGACTTGCTAAATCAGGTGAGTAACAATTACTACACTCTCCGGATGCATTTAGTTACACTTAGGCAGCAACATAATCAGAAAGTGGCCGTTGATGAATTAGAACAGCCGGTGATCATGCTACTAATAATAAGGTTGATCAAGTAGTTAGACAACATAATACTAGTGGTACTAATATGTTACTTAGAAAGTTCATTGATTTGGGATCAGAAAAAGTATTTTTTCTGGGCAGTGTTTACAAATATCCATCAAATGCCAAATACAAAAACGAATAAAAAATGTTTTTTGATTTTTTTTTTCAGATATAAATATCAATATATTGGGCTCCGTGTATCAATTTTATTCTTAATAATTTTACCTTTTAACAACTTATGAAGATACCTTAACAGTAATTTTTATTCAGATCCAAGACCTAAACCTAATAACCCCCATAACCCTAATCACAGTACATCTTAAAAATCGTTATTTTATCTTTAAAATCGCTACCAAAATTCTTTCATCCGAGAAATCGGGGGGAGAAAGGGGAAGATGTCACGTATTATAGTGTTATTGATTGTGTTGTTTTTTATTAGGGCTTTGGGAGAATATGATAATGCGAATGCACCTGTGGATGCTGAGTTTGATTCCGATGATTGGTCGTATGACACGGATCCAGATTTAAGAGGTGTTAGGATAATAGGATGGGTTGCTGTAGGTTGTGCTGTTTTTATTACTGTGGCTGGATTAATATGGGAGTATACACACCCACCACCTCCTCCTCCTCCTGTGGATGCTTCTGCTAGTGTGGATGAACTGGAGCCGAGTCCGGGAATACCTAACCAATTCGTTGGTTTTGTAAGTTCCGGAAAGATTGGAAACGAATGGGGCGACTTCAGGGTCAGTTTAATTTATTCTTTTCTTCAGTTCTGGTAAATATTGTTCTCGAATAACTCTTGTGCACTAACTCAAAAACATAAAATTTGGACAAATCTGTATTAAATTTTATTCCATAATGCAGTTGAAACCAACAATCACGGAACCGAATAGTATTCCAATGGTTTCCGTTTGATTGGTGTACATGCTTTAGTTATTCTCAATTTTTTTTTTTATTTCACGTTTATTTTTATAGCTTCAAAGCTAGCATTTAACTTTTGGTTGTTTTTTTTCGAAAGAGTAGTGATAATCCATCCCTTTTACTGTTCTGAACATAACAAAAATGCCATCTATTCTTTTAAATATCTTGTTTCCCCTGTGGCTTGAAGTTCACAACCAATTTTTTTTAGGCTTAAATATGAATTAGTACCCTAAACTATAGGCCATATTTCATTTCGGTGATTCAGATTTCAATTTTGTCAATTAGATGATTAAACTCAGAAATTGCTGACGTGACTTATTATGTGGGGCCTTAAGAAGCTTATGTGGCAAAAAAAAATATTTTAATAAACAACTCTTATTAAACAAAGGGCAAAACAGTCAAAACATAAATTAACATTTCTAATATTCCATTTTCTCTTTCTCATCTTCTTCACTGTTGTTCTTCAACTTAACAATCACAATCGATCGACCAAGACCATCTCTCCCCAAATCGAACGAGCTCTATCGAAGCAAAAAATTTCTGATAATCAAAATTTCTTCCGTTGATTTGTTCCTACCTCCGGGAACGCTAAAATCGTCCCTCTCGACGGCGACGTATATGACAACGTTTTCAGTTCTTCCGTTGATGAATTATTTATGCAAAATGCCTGCAACGGTGAGAAAATTAGCAACGGAAATATTACAAGCGGAGCTATGGAGCTATTGAGTCCAAGGGTCGGAGCTATGGAGGAGTGGAATAAGCGCCGGAATGCAATTAGGGCACGATTGTCCGACCGGTTCTTCATGATGGCCGGAGCTTCATGCACCGTACCGATCTTTTAACTACGAATCGAGCGTAGAATTGAGGCCGTCGATGCACATCTTCACAATCAATTTGAAGATCCTCCGTGAAATACTCTCGATAATCTCCGTCGAGAAATTCTCCTGTTGGAGAAACCCTTCGTGAGGCTCGGGCCCCTCGGGTCGGGTCACATAGACCCGGGTTTTCCGGTCCAGGGAGATTTCTTGAGCCTCTGGAGCTCGCCAGAAAGACGTCATTTTTACTTCTGGCCGAGAAATCAACAAAGCTTGGGAGAAATCAAGAAACTGCTCGGATTCTTCTAGGGTAATAGAACCGGAGGATTTGGACGATTTATTGGCGAGCTCATGGCCGGAGGAGGTCCATGATGGTCGGTGAGATTCTCGGAGAAATAGGTGGACGCGGCGAGCAACAGGGAGGAGGAGAAGCTCTGGTCTGACCGGTAGAGGTTGGACCCAGGATAGTGTGCGCGTGGACCACTTTCCTGGTGGTATTGGATTTTGGAGGAAGACGGTGGCGGAGTATAGTAGTATAGTCGGTTTGAGGAAAACCGACTGGTAGAGGTTGACTGTTTTGCCCTTTGTTTAATAAGAGTTGTTTATTTAATAATTAAAAAATATTTTTTTTTGCCATATAAGCTTCTTAAGGCCCCACATAATAAGTCACGTCAGCAATTTCTGACGTGGCATGTTCAATTTGGTCCAATTGAAAAAAATTGATAGTTTAATCATTTAATTGACAAAATTGAAAGGTGAATCACCGAAGTGGAATATGGCATATAGTTTAGGGTACTAATTCATATTTAAGCCTTTTTTTTAAAACGGGTTTGATACAAATAGAGGTGGCAAATGCTAATGGGTTATTAACGGGTTTGGTCATAAAGGGTTAAATTTAAATGAGTTATAAATGGATAAATTTAAATGGATATGGGGTGAACCAATCAACCCGTATAAAACTCTAAAGTTAGTTTTTCAATTTTTCTCCATACAACAAAACCTATTTTGACCTCGTTTCTGGGACAACTGTGTTGAATTTTGGCAGGGAATTGATGATGGAATTTCTCCCAACTACGAAGAGAGAGGAGTTAAAAGCGAGGTATATAGAATTTGACAGAATACACTAATACAAATGTTTACTAACCTTATGAATAACATTGAGTTTTAATGATTTTTTATGTTGTAGCTAGTAGTTCTTCGAGCTGAATTGGAAAGTATGAAAATGGAAAATCAGCATCTTAGAGACTTACTAAATCAGGTGACTTACAATTACTACACTCTCCAGATGCATTTAGTTACACTTATGCAGCGACAGAATAAGCGACAGATGGCCTTTGATGACTTAGAACAAGCCGGTGATCATGCTACTAATAATAAGGTTGACCAAGTAGTTAGAGAACATAGTACTAGTGGTACTAATATGTTACTTAGACAGTTCATTGATTTGGGATTAAGAGGTCCACTTAAATAGTTAATGCTGAAACTGAACAAGAGCCTTCATTGTCTACGTCGAAGGGCGGTGACCCTTCATAATGGACGGGGCTACTGAGAGGAGTCGAGTGGGAGAGTCCCAGGCAGTATTTTCTTATGTCGGTTATGTGGGTTAGTGGATATTAATCATTGAACCCACTTAATTTATCATTATCGATTTAACCCAACCTACTTAGATACTATATAAGTAAATGGATAATTTAACTCGTTAATTTATGGGTTTAATGGATGGGTTTATGGGTCGGGTTTAATTGCCGGCTCTAGGTACAAACAATTATGAGTATCACCATTATAAGTTATGAAGCTGTAGGTCCTATAAAACTATAAAAGTGTCCAAGAGTGAATCAGTTCTCATTTGGTGGAACAAATGTATAGATATTCTATTTTTAATTGTCGTTTCATATGGAAAAGCTAATTTCTAGCTGATACTTTTTGTTTCCTTGTTCTTTCTGCTATGGAGGTTTCGCCCTCCCTTTTTCTGAAATATGGCTCGATTATCCTGCCAAACATTCCTTATTTGTTTTCCCCCACTCGTACTTGCACCATGTATATTTTGGTTTGGCAATTCCTTTTCCTTTTCCTTATTCTTATTGATTGTTGACGTTGTTGTATATGTGCGTGAGTGCATATCATATTTTCTTTACCAAACTAAGATGCGTGTCTTGTGTCTTGTGTGTGTGTGTGTGTGTGTGTTCACCTTTGGTTGAGTGGATATGTTTTTCAGTGATTTTTTCCATTAGGTGGAACTACTGAACCAACCTTGGCCTGTTTCAATGTGATGCTGAGGCTAGACCGAGCAGGTTCTTATTATGGTTTGGTCTGTTTAGTATAGCTGCTATGGCTTCGCATGAATGAGTTGATTTTCAGGAATTCAAATGCAGGCCCTGGTTATCTCCTTCGTATTCTTAATGTTCTTATGGACGAATGGAATAAGGGTTGAAAATTTTGATTTAAAGGTTGCCTTTGAAGTCAAAAAGGTCTTAGAACCTTGCTAACCTTAGAAATGTCTCGATTGCAGGTTAGTCCATCTCAGTAGATAGCAATCTCAGATGATGACAGGTATGGAGTTGCAGTGCTAGTTTTCTTCAATAGGAACTTCCACACATTCTTTTGAGTATCTGCCCAGTTTCTAAAGATAGTTTACTTTGTTCTGTGCTGTCAATCCAATTAAGTATGCAGTTTCGGAAATTATTATTAGTTAGTATGTTCGAATTGTGTTTTTGAAATATTTGTTAAAGCAAGCACACTGTCTTGCTAAGGATGCTATTATGTTCAACTCTTCTGTTACCATATAACTGAATTACTAAAAGCGTGGGTATCCGGACCCAAAAAGAGTTTGCAAATATGTTGTATGCATACTAATAGAAAGAGCTTGTGTTAAAAGTATATCCTTACAGCCTAGTAAGAAGTGATGTAATATACAGCAGTTCCATCAAGGTTGTCCAAGAGAAATGGCAATTTGAAGTAAGTGGCTATACGACTTTCTTGTCGCTATATGTACCTGTTAAAGTGTTAACAATCTTGTTTTAGTAAAGTTAGAAGTGGAGTTCAACAGAATTTAATTCACAGAAAGCTAATTAGAGGTTAAGAAATTCCTTATGGGCGGGCCCTATGTTGAGTTGGACGGTAAATATGTATGTTTTAGTGTTATTGGGATAACCACATAGGAGAAAAATAAAAAATTTCTTTATTTTATGTAGCGGGACTAGTTTATTAAAATTGAACATTCATGGCATTTACATTTCATTCCTTTCTCATTCTGTTCTTTTGATCCAAATGTAGCATTGCAGTAAGTTGATTGTACTCTGATCTCCAATTTTAATATTTCTAAAAGCTCTGGCTTCTAAGTTGGAAAGGGAGCTTCCACCAACAAGGTCTGCCCATCCATCCTCTTTGGCCTTAAAATGGAGATTCACCCTTTTATCATCTCTCCTTTTTTTGTAAAATCATGATTCTAACACTTTCATCATGATTTAGAAGGTGAAGGGGAAGAAAAGGAGGGAGAATGTGGGTTTTTCTCAAGAATCGAAGAAAGAGAGAGTGGAAATTCATCCTGAACTGGAGAAAGATTCTGAAGAAAAGGGTATTTGAGAAATTTGAAGCAACACAAGGCTTCTTGACTGAAAATTCATCCTGATCTTTGGAAGTTGAGAAATTTTTTTGAGGTAACTTGAGGGTACTAGAGATCTTATGGCACACTTGATATATTCTTAATAATTGTATTGAATATTGCTTAAACTAAAGTGATCTATGAGATGAATGACTTCAAATCTTTTATGAATTCTTTGATCAATATTAGCTTGGAAATGGGGTTTCACATAAGATTTTCAATAATTTAATATGTTATAAACTATAATTGAAACAAGATCATGTTGGCATGCTGCTTATTTCTTAAGAACACTGCATTCGATGATGAAAAAAAGGTTATGATCAATTTGGGCGAAGAGGGAGAGGGATATGAAAGGGAATTTGTAATATTGAGAAGGTTATTTAAAAACTCGCTCAGACACGCCTCTAGATAGTTTTGCTTTATATTTGTGTCTAACTGATTAAAAGTCATTAAGAGAGAATTTTTTCTTTTTATCAAATAAGTTTTGTCTGTGACCGAATTAGACAGATATCAATTAAGAGCTAATAAGATGTAATCAAACACACCCTTACATTTATTAATTAATAACTTATATCTTAATAACTTATATATATATATATATATATATATATATATATATTATGACGCTCCCAAAATAGGTATACATCACCTATCCTGAGTCGCCAAATACATGGTACAGAATACAAATACAAACTTAATTATACAAACGTCGTGTAATATACAACAAAACATAGTTGTGACGCCTCCAAAATAGGTCCAATTCATCCAATCTATTCTGAGTCGCCAAATACATGATACATAAAACAACTACAACTTTATTACTACAATTGTCGTGCAAAATACAACAACACATATACTGTGAGTTTTAATACCAATTGTGACTCATGTCCCAACTATGGATAGCACCTCACATTGATACATTACATAAAGGTACAGTCAATAACTGTTTTATAAATTAAAATCTTTGGGAAGTGCTCAAGGAAACTTTCGTACATAGGAGACCGTGAATCTAAGTTATGATAGATATCATAGGTCCAGAGAATTATCCTTGATTGATCCAATAGACCCCAAAGAAAAACGAGAAGATTACTATCATGTTCCTTCCAATGGTGAGTCTTCTCTTGACATATAACTATCTCCACTGTCTCCAGTTAAAAATTATATTTCAAATAAACTCCAAGATCATATAGGTAGTGCTCGTAGATATACTCAGCAAGTGGATGTGCACAACCCTGTCTTATGATAACTCGTAGGTCATTAGACATCTTGTATGATAGTGGCAAAACACCCTTCCAAAGTTGGGTTCACCTTACCCTATTCTGTTCACCAAAATTAAATATCAAATGACGTATACAATACGACACACTTATCTAAAGTTCTCAATAAAATTATTTCCATACTATTTAGGAGAACCTCAAAAGCTATGACCACCGATTATATTCCCTGTTATCCCCGCTCGACCCGTGACACTCTTTATTACACGAAAGAAATTGTGAAGCAAAAGGGTGAGCACAACAAGCTCAGTAAAGAATATTATGACTAAAGATAATTAAATTATCAATAGCCTTCATTAGTAATAAATAAGAGATTTAGAACATATGGTAGATGATAAAACTTTTCAAAGAGAAAATGATCACCGAGATTATAAAAATGTTATATATGATAATAAAAATAATATGATCAACAACTGCATTTAATTTCAAAAGTAAGATTCATAAATCAATGATTTCATAACACCTTAATCCAAATGTTATAAATCACTTAATAATCTCATAATCTAATATCATTAATATTACCACAATATCTTAATCATTTCTTAAACTTATAAACAATTTAACACTTTATTAATTAATGCATTTAATCATCCTAAAATATCAAACTCATAAGATTTCATCACCAATAACCAACAACCTCATCAAAAATCTGCATATACCATATATAGGATTTCCAAGCCATAAAATCCTATTTTTCAATTTTGTTACTTTACATAACATATTTAATTCATTTACTCATAACTAGTTCATTTTCATGAAAAATACAAAATCAGTTCCAAAAAATTTCTTTTCTGAAATTTAGCAGAATATAGTCCCATATTGAACATATATTTTTTTTGAAATTTTTAAAATTCATTTACTATTTTTCACATGGTCAAAACTGTCGAATATTTAGACATTTATCATAAATTGTACTTTTTGTAAAATCTCAAATTTTACGAATAAAGATTTAAATTTCTCGATTTTTTTTTTTGAATATTATGGTGTGGATTTAATATAATATTATAGTTGTGGGTAATATTTTATAAATTTTGCCAAGTATGCAAGTTGTTATATTATATTCGATTGGTCGGAGAATATTCTTGTGTCGGAGAATATTTGTACGACGACACAATCATTAGTAGACCCCACAACAGAATTATTGTCGGATTGAGAAAAAGACAAAAATATTTTTATGAAAATAACGGCGGAAGTTTTACCGTTAATACTTGTTGAACTACTTTCGGTAGTAAAAGAAATGATGTCTGGCGTGGTTGCGTAAGTGCGCACTCGGTATTGATTATTGATGCTTATGTGAGAAGTCACTCGGTTTTGTTCAATTATTACTACGATGAATTCTTTGCATAAGTATCTCACGTTATTTGATTCAATTATTGTTGATTGTTATATATATATTATATATATATATATATATATATATATATAAGTTTTATTTTATTAGTATTATTAATGTAATAAAACAGAAAAAAAATTTATATAAAACAAAATACTTTTATAAAGTCATTCATTTTACTAGGCTAATAGTAAAATCTTTTTATATAAAAATGAATACTTTTATAAAGTTATTTGTTTTATTAGACAATTATTAGAATATATTATATTTTATTATGCATAGTATTTGCATAGTGCCTGCATAGTGTTTGCATAGTAAAATCTTTTTAAAAGTTATTCGTTTTATTAGATTATAAATATAATATATTATATTTTATTGTAAACCAATCTGAACCGTCCGTTTAAAGTAAATCGATCTGGACCGTTCATGGATTGGTTACTATTCAGTCCATTTTTCTATAAATAGAAACTCATTCCTTCATTATTTCTTACGAATTCACTGAAACTCTAGAAAGAGAAACTGTAGAGAAAATTATTATTCTATCTTGAGCGTATTTCTTTAGCGTTTAAGAAAGCTTTGAGCGTAGTGCAAGTTTCTTCAAGTATATCCCCGTCCTACCGTCGGAATACTCTTCTTTATAAGGTAAGGAATATTATTTTTTTTATATTCATGAAGAGAACTTCTGTTATTCCATTCTTTATTATTCTCATTGGAATAACTTTTATATCTGTGATGCTACCCTATACTTGGTGATTTTGTTGTTATTCCATTCTTTATTATTCATTTGGAACATCTTATCACATGCATTTTACGTCGGACTGGTTAAAAGTCTTTTTATTATTCTGTTGGAATATCCTCGCATGCGTGCGTTTTACGCGGGACTGGTTCCGCCTCTTTATTATTCATTTGGAATATCACATGCATGCATTTTCTGTGGGACTGATTCCGTTATTTATTATTACATTGGAATAACTCTGTCTATCTGAAGTCCGCATGCATAGTGATTTCTTTTATTATTCCATTCTTTATTATACTCGGTTGGTTAAAGTTTTGACTTCTATACTCCATAAAATTAGTGGAATATCCTTTATATTTGCGCTTCATCCATTATCTTTCATGGAAATATTCTTCTGAGCATTCTTAAATTTTACTCTACAAAGAAGTATCATGTTGACAATTTGGACGTTATTAATTCTGGATAAATTAATTCTTGAACTTATTTTATTGAATTCTTATATCATTGTCATCATCCTCATATTTATATTTTTGTTGAAAGTCGCCTACATGGCACATAGTACATAGATGGACTTGGTATGATTAGGACTAGGGATTATTGATTGTAATCATGGCCGTAATGTTACAAATGATGTGATAAAAGTCATCATTGGCCCGTAGTGCATTGATGGATGATTGTTGGCATGATCGTGACCATTGATGAATACACGAATATCCTTGGCCCGTAGTGCATGGATAATTTATGGTTGTGATACTTATGAATATCCTTGGTAGTAGTGCGGGGATGAGGTGGATTATTTATTGTTTTTGAGTCCCAATGATAAAAGTGATGAAAACCTTTTAAATCATAAAAGATAGTAGATTTTATTCTCTACTTGACTCTTTTAATGGATTGCGTATTCATTTATAGATTAAACTTGATGTCTATTGTATTTTATCGGTTTAACATCGTTGAGACTAATGATAATTTATTACGCATTATCTTAGTCATAATATTTCTTCTTGGGCTAGTTGAGCTCACCTTTCTTTCACTTTTTTCTCTTGAGAAATGAGAACGTGGCCAAGGGACTAGTCGGGGAGCGGAGTGACGGTCCAGATGATAGTATTAGTAGTCCTCACTATTACATTAAATAGTGTGACAATAAATGTAATGAGGACTTATTCTGAGAGTGGATATTGTCTAGAAGACAATAATTGTATTAAAACTCACAACTTTCTTGTTGTATATTAAAGATTGTATTTGTATTCTGTACCATTTATTTGGCGACTCAGAATAGGTGATGTATACCTATTTTGGGGGCGTCACACTTTTGTCCAAAAATTCCAAAATTTACAGAATATACTGATGTTATATAGATGTACTCCCAATAAAATTTTTACCAATTTTGGAGTTAACCACAAGGAGTTATAAGGGTTTACTTTTAAAATAATCTTTTCTCATAAAATCCATAACTCCTAATCTATACATCTAAAAATTGCCATTTTTGGACACAATCTAGGAAACTCATCAAATTATCATTTCAAATTTTTCCAAAATTTTTGAAGGTTCAGAAAAATTTCAAAACTAAAAAATATAATAACCCTTAAAATCCCTTACAATCCCTTACCTCAAAAGAGTAGTACTTCTGACCGGAATGTAAAGCCGAAGGAACATTGCACTGAATATCAACTCTCAAAGTATCTAAATACTCACAAAATACGCTTGATAATAAAGAGAGAGAAAGCTTATATTTTTGGTGTGATTTTCAATTCTAACTCAGCACTCTATTTATAGGAAAATGTTTGCACGCCGAAGCAGACTTGACCTGCTACCTGATGGCTTTACCTGCTATTATTTCCACCCACCACATTTGAATTAGAATTTCAGCACATTTCTTCACCAACCATAGGTGGGGCCCACGCATTCTAGAATTTTCCACTAAAATGATAAATTCCAAAACTTCAACAATTTCTGAACCAGTCACCTCTTAAAATTCATAACAATTTATACGTTCATTTTTAACGGTTCAAAATTTGTGAACATATACTCAACTTATATATGTATAACATATCCAAAAATCACAACGATCCAACGGTCGGATTAAAAATTATAACTCACGCAATATATCACAAGAACACTGGTTTTACTTTTAATACCTCCTTTTCGACAAAAATACTGATAAAACACCTCAATATTAATTTCTTCATTTATAACCACATAAATAAATCCATCATTTATATCCGCATCAAATAAATATTTCCTTATCATATAAATCAATAATTAATTATTCACAAATAATATTACGAATCACAATTATAATGACCAGGTAGTTTCGAAAGAGGGGCTTTCCGATAAAGATTTCTCCTTCTTGTGGGCGCGATTAGGTAAACAAACCTCTCCTTGATGTAACTTTCTAGACATTGCCAATAATGCTATCTAATAATATTATTCAAATAATATGAATTATTGATCCGATAATGGGAAATCTTGTGCGATGACAATTATTGAAACAACAATAATATAAAATATCAACGCAGCAATTATTGAATCAATAAAATAAAATATTGAACAGTAATTACTGTAACAATTATTGAGTAGTACCTTCTTACGTAAGAATCAATAATTCAAAAAAATATTGTGCAATACCGTGTGCTACTGTGTAATCACGCGAATTATTG
This sequence comes from Panax ginseng, assembly GCA_020205605.1. Classification (NCBI taxonomy): domain Eukaryota; kingdom Viridiplantae; phylum Streptophyta; class Magnoliopsida; order Apiales; family Araliaceae; genus Panax; species Panax ginseng. The sequence continues at coordinate 147,789,147 of CM035133.1, forward strand.
TATTTTAACCAGCGGATATTCCAACAGTGTTAACGGTAATAACTATGTCGTTATTTATAATAACTCAAACTTGTCGTTTTCTTCATCCGACAATTATTCTGTTGTGGGGCCCATAAATGACTGCTCTGTCGTATGAATATTCTCCGACAACAAGAATATTCCACGACCAAACGAATATTCCCCGACAGAAATGAGTATTTTATAACCACTTTGCGTATTTTAAAAATTTTACATATATCACCCTTAACTTTAAACTTTTATCAATTTAACCATTTACTGAATAATAATTATACGAAAAATTGAATACTGTTATTTCATAAAATCCGGGGTCTTACAATAGCTGAGAGTTTAAACAGGAATATTGCCTTCTAGACAATATCCACTCTCAAACAGAGTCCTTATTACATTTATTGTCACACTATTTTATAGAATAGTGAGGACTACTAATACACCATCTCGAACCATCACTCCGTTTTCCGACTAGTTCCGGCTACGTTCTCATTTCCTAAAGAGAACAATGAAAGTAAAAGGGTGAGCTCAACTAGCCCAGTAAGAAATATTATGACTAAGATAATGCAGAATAAATTATCATTAGTCTTTAACAATGTTAAACTGATAAAATACAATTATAGACATCAAGTTTAACTGCAGCGGAATAAGCAATCCATTAGAAGAGTCAAGTAGAGCATGATATCTACTATTTTCTATGATTTAAAATGTTTTCATCAATTTTTATCGTTGAGACTCAACTTAATAAATAAACCACATCATCGAGTCATCGCTACACCACGGGCCAAGGATATTCATTAAATCATCAATGGTCATGACTATACTGAATAATCCTTGGTCATAATCATACCAAAAACTGTCCATCAATGCACTACAGGCCACTGAGAACTTTTACCACATTATTTATAACATTACAGGTCATGATTATACCGAATAATCCTTGGTCATAATCATACCAGTCCATCTATGCACGTAAGCCAAAGATGACTTTCATCACAATATAAGCATTAGGATGATGACAATGACATAATAATTCAATAAAACAAGTTCAAGAATAAATTTTAAAAATTTATAAGTTAATTTATCCTGAACTCAATAATGTCCAAATTGTCAACGATGAATCTTTGCTTTGTGAAGTAAAATTCAAGAATGCTCGGAAGAATATTTTTATGAAAGATCTTCGGATGAAGCGCAAATATCCGGGATATTCTACTAATTTCATGGAGTATAGAAGCCAAAACTTTAACCAACTGAGTATAATAGAATATATGAAACTGTAAATGGATTTTCACCCGCCATGCGGTAATCCACGTAGACAGATCATTTCCATAAGTTAATAAGGAATGAATACAAAGGATCATTCACCATGCATGCGGTAATCCACATAGGCAAAGTTATTCTAACGAATAATAAAGAATGGAATGACGAAGAATTCACTAAAGCGTCGTAATCCGCCTGCAGACGAGTTATTCCAACGAGAATAATAAAGAATGGAACCGAGTCGTGCGTAAACCGCATGACGAGGATATTCCAACGAATAATAAAAAGAATGGAACCGAGTCATGCGTAATCCGCGAGAGCGGGATATTCCACAAAAAATAATAAAGAATGGAATAACAACGAATTCACGAGCATGCGATAGATCGCACAGACGAGTTATTCCAATAAAATAATAAAGAATGGAATAACGAAGAATTTCACCATGTATGCGATTGCTTGGCGTATTGCAAGTTATTCCAACATAATAATAAAAAATGGAATAACAACCCGTACGAGTATGGAAAGAAAAATAACTCTCTTCATGAATACGAAAGAATAATACCCCTTACGAGTATTGAAAGAAAATAACTCTCTTCATGAATATAAAAGAATAATACCCCTTACGAATATTGAAAGAAAATAACTCTCTTCATGAATATAAAAGAATAATACCCTTACCTTAGAAAGAAGAGTATTCTGACTGGTAGGGCGAGGATATTCTTGAAGAAAACTTATACTGTTTTCTACGCTCAAAGCTTTTTTAAACTCTAAAGAAATATGCTAAAGATTATAGAAGAAGAATTCTCTGAACTTCTGGTGTGATTTTCAATTCTAACTAAACATCCTAATTATAGGAGAATGGAAAGGATACTATATCAATAAAATATAATATATTCTATTTATAATATATATATATATATATATATATATTTTATTTAAAATCTAATAAAACAAATAACTTTATAAAAGTATTCATTTTATATAAAAAAAGAATTTACTATACAAACACTATGCATGCACTATATAAATACTATGCGTAATAAAATATAATATATTCTATTTATAATCTAATAAAACAAATAACTTTATAAAAGTATTACATTTTTATATAAAATTTTCACTATCTTGGTACAATGCAAATACTATGCATAATAAAATATATTATATTCTATTGATTACCTTTCTTAAGTTTTTCACACTTAAAATGGTTACTACAAATTCCTATAGCGTTTGGTTGATTCATTTATATGTTTTAAATTATGGTTACTAAATACATATAAATTGTTTACTGTATATTATGTATTTGTTTGCTAAATAATGTTTATTTGATTAATTTATAATTTTAAAACGAAGTTCTCTTGATTTTTTTATATTAATGGTTACTCATCAAAAATTGGTTCTGGTTCTTCGCTCTTTATTGTCTTTGTCTTGTCTTCTTATGTATAACATTATATTGTTCAATGATGTCTTGATTCTTGTCTCTAATGATATCTTGGTTCTTGTGTAATGACAACATGTTGGTTCTTGTCTAAATGTTGTCTTGGTTACTTTGCAACAACATTATATTGTCTAATGTTGCCTTGAGTTCTTATGTGACAATATATATTGAGTTCTTCGCTTAATCTTGTCTTGGTTACTTTTGCAATATTATATTGTCTAATGTTGCCTTGGTTCTTTATGTGACAATATGTTGGTTTCTTTATCTAATCTTTGTCTTGGTTACTTTGTAACATTATACTATCAAATAATTTATTAGTTCTTATCTAATGCTTCCTAGGTTACTATATAACAATATATTGATTCTTGATTCATGATGATTCGATTCTTCGTGTAACTTTATTGTGGTTCTTACATATTCTTTGAGTTGGTTCTTTGTGTAAAATTATAATGGTTAGTGCATAATATTCTTTGAACAATCTTGACTTGGTTAATGAAAATGATGACTTGATTCTTGACTAATGTTGACTTTGATCTTTGTTTAACATTATATTGGTTCTTAACTAATCTTCGACTTGGTTACTATGTAAAACTATAACGGATACTCGATAGTCTTTGACACAGTTCTTTGTGTAAGATTATAAATTTATATTCTTTTATATTTGAGGTTACTAATTGACTACATTGTATTGAGTTCTTTGTATAATATTGAGGTGTATCGGTTTTAAAATTATATGTATATATTTACCTATGGTTACTACAAATTCCTATGGTTACAAATGGTTACCGAACAATTATATGTATATAGTTACCTATATATGAACAATTATATGTATATGTTTACTGATTAATGTTAAGTTGATTACTGTTTAACATTATATTGCTTACTGAATAATACTGATTTGGATACTATGTAAAAAATATAATGTATACTCATTAGTGTTGAACCGGTTACTGCATTAATCTAATTATACTTATACTTATATTTTTATATTAATGGTTACTTGTTAACTATATTGATTACATTCTTACAACAATTAGCATTTAACTGCCCACAAACCCATTATACTGGTTGTTTTTTACTATAACAATTAAATTGAAAATGTTTTTATCCTATGGTTACTAAACAAACATGTGTTGGTTACTGTCTACATTGGATTTTGTTACTTTATAATGTTGTTATGATTACTGTGCAATATTTGATTATTTTATATTGGTTTGTTTTATTATGATGGAAATTAATTGGCTACATTGGTTACCTTCATACAACTGTTATAATTTAATTGCTAACAAATAACATTAAACTGATTGTTTCCATTGTAAAATGAATGTACAAATGTGTTTCATTTTATGGTTACTAACATTATATAGTTTGGTTACTGGTTAACATTGATTTGGTTACTTTATAAAACTTATTCTGTTTTCAGACAATGGAGATGATTCCTGTTGTGCTTTATTTCAACGGTACATGGACTGATAGTAATCAGTACACCAACTTTGAAGTTACCGGCATACTAGTTCCATCAACTTGTTCGTTCAGAGAAATGCAAAACATGATATGCATTACATTACTGATAGACACAAACACAAAAACATTGTCGATCAAATTTCACATTAGAATCGACATTCCACTAATCTGTATATCAGATGAAGCAACCTTGAGATTCTTTATTGAAGTCAGTAGAAAATCTGATGAACAAGGAAAATTCCCACTAATTATAGATATTGAAAAAAGAAGCGGTCGCACAACAATCTTGCATAACTTGACAAATATAGAAGAATCTGTTGTTCACGATGTAAAGCCAATCAGATCAACACAAGGGAATTCAGCACTAGTTCCACGAGCAACACAAGATTGCCAAATTGGAACACAATATGCTGATCAGCTTGCAATGGAAATTATTGAACAACAACAAGAAAGACAACATGACAAATCATACACAGAAGAATGATATGATGATGTAATAACAGATCCGAATGAACGTGAAGTAAAATTACATCAAACCTACAAAGACAAAAAAATCCTATCACAATCAATGAGGCTGCATTCAATCAAGAAAAACAGACAACACAAAGTTCAACGAACAGGTAATAGAGACTTTGTGATAGTGTGCGTAGATGATGAAAATTGCAAATGGAAGATAAGAACATCAAGTATTCGAAAAACCAGTCTGTTCAAGGTGAGGGAATTCAATGACATTCACAAGTGTTCAGTCAATGTATTGCTGGGAGACCACAGACATGCAAATAGTGAGTTGGTCAGCGAATGCATAATGCATAAATTAACAAATTTGAAGAAAATATACACACCAACCGATATTGCCGAGGACATGATGACAGAATATAATGTGTTTATCTCTTACCAAAAAGCATGGAGATCGAAGGAGAAAGCGTTGGAAAAGGTAAGAGGAAATCCACACGACTACTCATTGATCCCATCATGGTTACACATGCTTTGCAAAAAAAAAAATCCGGTAACACTTTAAAACATATTATTAGTTTTCATAATTAGTTGGTTACTCAATTCAACTGATTTGGTTGCTATAATATGCATTGGTTACCTTCCTCATATTTATAATTTTTAAATGAGTTCTACTAATTTTTTTATATTAATGGTTACTCATCAAATACATTGGTTCTTGTCTCTTAACTTGAATGTTGGTTCTTTGCCTAATGTTGTTTTGAGTTCTTTATTGGTTATCTTTGTTTAATGCTCTCTTGGTTCTTGCTTAATCTTTGTTTTAGTTCTTTGTATAACAATAAGTTGTTTACTGTATAATGTTGTCTTGGTTACTGAATAACATTATACTATATAATGTTGTCTTGGTTACTGTATGACAATATGTTGGTTACTTTCTAATGCTTTATTGGTTACTTTGTAACATTATCTTTGTCTCTAATGCTTTATTAGTTCTTTTTAATCTTTGTCTTGATTCTTTGTGTAACAATATATTGATTCTTGATTGGTTCTTGAATAACATTATACTATCTAATGTTGTCTTGAGTTCTTTGTATGACAATATATTAGTTCTTGTCTAATCTTATTTTGGTTACTTTGTAACAATATATTGGTTACTGATTAATGCTTTATTGGTTACTGCCTAATGTTGTCTTGATTACTGTGTAACAATATATTGGTTACTGATTGTGTAACAATATATTGGTTACTGTCTAATGTTGTCTTGATTTCTTTGTATGACAATATATTGGTTCTTTGTCTAATCTTTGTCTTGGTTACTTTATAACATTATACTACTTGTAATTCTATTGATAATGTTGATGTTTAATAACAGGTTCCGTCACAGCTCTTGAGTTGGAAACAAATGCTCATTTCAAATATTTATTCTTTGCCATTGGAGCATCCATTCAAGCATGGCATCATTGCTTTCCAATTATTGTAATCGATGGTAGCACATTCATACAATCAACTTACTTGGGGAACACTTCGATATAGAAGCACACAAGATCTGGCCAAAACATTATTCCGATTGCTTTTGCAAGATTGGTTGAAATGAAAATGAATTATCTTGGAGATGGTTTTTCAAGAATTTGAGAACTGCTTATGGAGTTAGGGAAGGGTAATGCATTATTTCAGATAGACATGAAGCCATAATACAAGGACTGAATTATGTGTTTTCGGATGTCATGAATGGTTCCCCGCATATACCATATCTTTGAAAAATATAAAAATAGATTCAAAAAGAGAGGAGAAGAATTTAAACAGGCTTACAACGGGGCATGTAGAGCATACAATATTGAACAATTCAACAAACACATGGCTGAAATTGATGCCATTGATCCTCGAATAAGGACATATTTGGAGAAAGAGATCAATTTGAAAAAGTGCACTAGGCTCTATGGGACTGTAAACAGATACTCAACAATGACTTCAAACACCACCGAATCTATTAAAAACTCAATCAAGATTATTAGGGATCTTCCAGTTGCATCAATGATTGAATGCCTATGTTGTCTAGTTCAAAGATGGTATTTCACAAACAAACAAGCAGCCCTATCAACATTCACAACACTTTCCACAACAGCTGAAAAAAGGTTGCAATCTAATATCATTAAATCAAATAAACTTAAGGTAACTAATACAAATTATAATTTATTGCATCAATTTTTATATTGTATTTGTTACTGACTAATGATGTCTTGATTACTGAATAATATTACTAATTAATGTTGAATTATTTACTGACTAATGCTGACTTGGTTACTGTGTTACACTATAATGGTTACTGACTAATACTGATTTGTTTACTGACTAATGGTAACTTGGTTACTATGTAATATTATATTGGTTACTAACTAATACTTAATTACTTATTGCATAACATTATAATGGTTACTTAATACTTACGAAGTTAGTTCTCATGTATCATTGTACTGGTTACTTACTAATGCTGTCTTGGTTACTGCATAATATTACTAATTAATGTTGAATTGTTTACTAACTAATGATGACTTGGTTACTGTGTTACACTATAATGGTTACTGACTAATAATGACTTGTTTACTAACTAATGGTAACTTGGTTACTATAAAATATTATATTGGTTATTAATTAATACTTAATTGCTTAATGCATATCATTACAATGGTTACTGACTACTGCTGAGTTGGTTAATGTGTATCATTATACTGGTTACTAACTTGTTCTTGTTTGGTTACTCTGAATAATTATAATGTTACTGCTGAGTTGGTTATTGTGTATCATTATACTGGTTACTAACTGATGCTTGTTTGGTTACTCTGTATAATTATAATGTTACTGCTGAGTTGGTTACTGCTGAATTGTTTGTTTTGTAATTATAACATTGAGTTGTTTACTTTACTATATTTATTCTTTTTTCAAACAATGAAAATGATTCCAGTTGTACTTTATTCTAACAACACTTTATTTGTGATGTAGGTTGAGACATCAAACTTAGTGATTTTCACTGTTTACGATGTCGCCAAACAATATATTGTGGACATCGACCAAAAGACATGCACATGTGGAAAATTTCAGTACCATGAGATGCCTTGTCCGCACGCTGCTGCTGTTATGAGCAAGCAAAATTTGAGCTGTTATGATTTTTGCTCAAAAAAATACTATAAAACAACTTTGGTTGACACATATTCAGCTTCAATCATGCCGTTAGATGACAAAGAAAACTGGGATGTACCAGAAGAAGTAAGAAACAAGGTTATAAAACCACCGAACACAAGAAGACCAGCTGGAAGACCAAAAGTAGGGAGGTACAAACACGGATCTGAAATCAAAATTCAAAACAAATGCAGCAGGTGCCAAGAAAAAGGACACAACAGGAAAACCTGCATTAATCCACCGGTTTTAAGACCCAAAAAAACCCTAATATAGTACATTTACATTAAGAGTGTAAATACATGTATATATAATTGTTTACTATCATTAACCATAAACCACATGGTTGATAACAATTTTGATTTTGCACAGTAACCAAAATTTTAATTGATTAATATTTTGATTTCTGAATTCATTATGAGTTGCCAATATAATTGGAAACCCACAAAAATACACTGTGCACTTGATAATTATTCCAAATATAAGTTGTAAATTATTTGGTTACTAACATAAAGTCAAATAGTTACCTTATATGACAATTTGGATACCAACTGCACATCTCAAAAATATATTTAATTTAATGAGTTTATAAATGACCATCATATATAATAATGGAATCTCTTAATTAAAATTTCTTATTCCATCATGATGATAGACTAAAAATAACACATACATTTAACAGTTCATAACATTCGTGATACAAATTTATAAATCTGCTTTTGTTACAAAATAAAACAAATATTGTTAATGATATATGTATGTTTGGACACCAACATAACATTTTAACTTAAATAAGCGATATATAATGATTTTATCAAATTTTATTACAATTTGTTTACTTATAAAAATATAATATGGTGACCATAACAGAAACTATTTGGTTACTTATTTGTTATAACAATAAACAAAATATAACAAATAGGTAACCAAATATTTTTTAATATACAATCAACAAAACAAATTTTATATTAACTAATGTATACTCTCAGTGATATTGTTTTTAACAATAATTATATGTCACATATACATTTAAACAATAGTTATATGTCCTGATACAATATTGTAAATCTCTGTTTACTATCAAAACATTACCTGGTTACCCTTTTATACATATTTGGTTAACAACTGTATATTTCAAAATAATGTAGCAAACACAACCGAAAATGAATCAAATACCAACCAACACACAAAATTACTTCCAATACTGCTATTATAATAAAAATATGAAATCCCATCTATATAAGATCCAATAATCATCCTTAATAAACCATACAAAATTGTTGTGTATATTCAAAAAAAAAAAAATACAAAACACAATTCATACTGACAAAACAACAAGATCTGAACTAATCAAAATCTGGAACAAATCTTCCTGGAAATTCTCTGTCAGTCTCATATCCCTCCAATTGTTTGTTCATTGCATGCATATATAGGTTTGTGCATAACTTCTTCCGATACTGCGTAATGGGGAATGTAATAGGAATTTCATTAAACTTCTGATGAATGACATGCTCAGCAAAATAAATTGTGAACATCCCACAATCAATGTACAAATGCACAAAAGATAACGAAAATCAATACTAGAATCAACCTATATATAATACATATCAGTTTGTATAGTAACCAAACAGTTATATATAAAATTAACCAAAACATAAATTAAAGGTAACAAAAACAAAAACATGTATACCAATAAACATATTGAAAAAGTAACCAAACAATTATATCGTATTAACCAAACCATGTTTTAATGGTAACTGACACATGATCAACATATTGACCAAACCCAAATCAGACAACCAATGTATACTACGCAAATATATATGGTAACTAAAACAACATACAAAAGTAACAAAAATACCAAATTGAGGGAACAAAGATTATTTTCCAAATCATAAGCAAACAGTAATAAAAAGCAAACTAATTAAGTATCCAAACAGTTACATGATAGTAACCAAATCAGTTATATGATAGTAACCAAAATAGTTATATGATGTTAACCAAATCATAAACAACATGTAAACTAAAATCAGTTTATTAAACCATGAATAATAGGCAAATACATGGTAACCCAAACTATTTTGGATACTTATTTGTTATAACAGTCAAAAAAAATATAACAAATAAGTAACCAAATAGGTATATAACAATAACCATATACTTATTTTAATAGTAACCAAAATGAAAGTCATATTGTAACAAAATTGGGTGAACAAAAATATTTTCTGAATCATAACCAAACAGTAACAAAAAATATACTAAAGCAGTAACAAAATAGTTATAACATAGTAACCAAAACAGTTATATGATAGTAACCAAAATAGTTATATGTAATAATTCAAAAATTATGAACAGTGTAACCTTACCCCTAGACTTGTTCAGAACCAAACACTCAGAAATTCCAACTCAATTATATCATCTTCCTCCTTATTGCGATACGGTTCAATCGCTAAAATCAATGTCACACCTATCCTCCAAAACCCACTTGCTTGCAGCGATAAAGTGGGAAGAATAAATATATAAGGTTCACAAACATCCATGATTTTTGTTTGCATGAATTTCTTTTTTGGCTGCAGAGAATTGTAAACAGTTAGACATCTACGATGCACATCAAACGTTAACAAAAACCAATGGTCCGGTGATGACATATGGATGGGGAACAAAACATAGTCAACATTTCTTCATAGTGTGTTGACATCCATAAACAGCCCATGAATGTATTCAGCAACATCACCCTCCCCAGACAATACACTCTTATCTGCATTTTTACTTGAATACTCTTCAAAAAGAGAGGTCATCTTGGCATGGAACCAACAATCCGTAGTTGTTTCCCTTATATGCACACTATCAGAATGTCTGGCCAATTTACGAAAATAATATAATGCAACATTGATGTGCTAAACCAAAAAAAATAAAATATTAATAGTTCTTTGAAAAATAACATTATGTAATGAATGTAACCAACAACATTAAAGCTAGTTACTTAAACAACTAAATAATGTAACCATAACTATAAAAACATAATTTGAAAAAAAAAAAACATAAAACATGTATGATAAGTAACCAAAACATATATAAAACATATATAATAAGTAACAAAAAATTATATGATAGTAACCAAACAAATTTGTAAGATAGTAACCAAACAATTATATGATAGTAACAAAAAGCAGGTTATATAGCGGTAAAGAATCAATCATGTTATATCATAACAACCAAAACATATTTTGATAACCAAAACATAAATAATTATATATGATAGTAACCAAACAATTATATGATATAATCAAATAATTGTAACCAAAAACAAAGAATATGATAAAAACAAAAGCAGGTTATATAATGACAATAACAAAATAGTTATATGACAAGAATCAACCAACATTAACGCTAGTTACTTAAACAACTAAATAATGTAACCATAACTATAAAAACATAATTTGAAAAAAAAAGAACTTACATCGTCGTCTAACCATTGCCCAGGAGTTTTTAATTTATAAAACCACATTTTTTATGAAATTGGGATAGACCCAAATACAAAAGCAGGTTCGATAATGTCATTTTTTCCAGGGAATTTGTCCGTCCTTCAATATAAAAGCATATTAGTATAAACGCTGACATTAACAATCACCGTATTAGTATACACACTACCCCAAAACAAATTTATTTATTTCATAAAAAACTATAACATTGTTAACAGTAAAAAACATACATTTTTCTATTGTTAAGTCCTATTTTAAACCATTGTTCAAACAATGCCTCTTCATATTTTGACGGCATATCCATGCAAAATTTGGGGAATGCAGAAATAACAGCAACTCTTTGACTAAAGACCGATGCGTTAACAATAACCCAAATTAACCAAACGTTGGAGTATATGGAGACCACAGAACATCACTCTTTGCATGTTCACGGACAGGTCTACTACTGGCTTTATCAACGCTCTTCTCCAATTCATCACACTAAACTATGTCCTGCGTAGTCAGAACCATCTCATCAAGTCTGATTTTCTTTCTTTCCTCGAATTTATTCCCTTTTACAATTGATGACAAAAAATGTAACAAATACAATTAGATTTTCACATAAACACCGCGCATTTAACTAATATATGCAATAACAAATATTGTAAAAAGATATAAATTGAACAATAACGGTCAAATTAAAGTGAACATATCATAATAGAAACAAAAACAAAATAAAACAGTAACCAAATAGTTATATAGTGGTAACCAACACACATTGTTATAGTAACCAACCAATATAATAATAGTAAACAATCCATAATACTAAATAGATATAAATTATTTACTGTTTATTATATATTTGTTTGGTGAAGAATGTTTATTTGATTACTTTATAATTTTCAAGTGAGTTCTACTGATTTTTTAATACTAATGGTTACTCATCATATACATTGGTTACCTTCCTGCAACTGCTAGTTACTGTACAATGATGTCTCTTGCGATTCTTTGTAAACATTATCTTATCTAATGCTCTATTAGTTATTGTCTCAATGCGGTCTTGTTTACGCCAAATTTATTCCCTATTTATATTGACATAAAGGGTAACAATAATATACTATCTAATGATGTCTTGGTTACTGTGTAACATTATACTGTCTAATGCTTTGAATTAGTTATCGCTCTAATGCAAGTTATTTCTACTATGAAACATTATACTTGTTACTAACTAATGCTGATTTGGTTCTTTGTGAAACATTATAATGGTTACTATATATTTATGAGTTGGTTACTGTGTAAAATTGTAACAGTAACCAAAACCTAAAGCATGAATAACAAACAGTTATAAAATATATATAAATTGAATAATAATAAACTATCTAATGATGTCTTGGTTATTGTGTAACATTATACTGTCTAATGTTGTATTGGTTACTGTCTAATGCAGTATTGGTTACTATGAAACATTATACTTATTACTAACTAATGTTGATTTGGTTACTGTGAAACATTATAATGGTTACTATATATTTACGAGTTGGTTACTGTGTAAAATTGCAACATTAACCAAAACCTAAAGCATGTAATCGTATAACAAAGAATAACAAACCTCTAAAGACAACGTAATTGTAAACAACAATTTCTTTCATAAACAACAATTTCTTTCCCAGTGCATTGACTTAATATGTCAAAAGTTGGCATGTCATCATTCTTGACAATCTGTGCAAAATACAAAACAACAAATTAATCATTAAGAAAAAGACATCTAACATAAAGCAAAACAAACAAAAATTTCTAACCTTAACATTTTCTTGATCATCATTACTTATTATTTCATGATGTTCTTCAACCATACCATCACGTTCAACTTCATTAACATACTCAAATTCATTCCCATCCTTCTTCTCAACAAAATCCGACACATCATCACCATAATTATTTTTATTTAGTTTTGAACTATCCTCAACAACATGACGGTCTTCAACCCATCATCACCAATCTCATCATCATTATTCATTATTCTTCTTTAGAAACATCATCACCAACCTCATCATCATTATTATTATTACCTTCAACCTCGGCATCCTCATCATCAACAACATCATCATCTTCATCACATCAACATCACCACCTCATCGTAATCGTAATCGAATCATCATCAGAATCACTATCAACTTCTTTAACCCCACCATCTTTGATCCCGCGTAACTCATCTCTAATAATTAACCTAAAGTCTCTGCATAGCTGAACGTGTAAAATCTGCATCTCATCTTTAATATCAGCCAACAATTTTACAACGTCTTTCTTAATTTCAGAAACTTTTTTCTCCAGCTAAATAGTAATCAGTATCAATTGTATCTTTAATGTCCGATATATCAAATCCAATGTTGTCATCCTTCACTTTTTTTTCAACCTTTTTTCAACATCCTTCCCATTGAAAAAAGTGAAACCCGCCCAAATCAAGTCGTTTCTTCTCCTCAAATTGGAATCAAACTTTTACCCTCAAATTTGAAAAACAATAAGTACACTTCAAAGATAACATCCGACAAATATTATACAATTACAATAACAAAAGATAAAATAAAGAATCATAAAACATAATCGATAAACAAAAAACATATATATTGGTAACCAAATATATATAAATCAAGAACTAACTAAATGTATAAAGGTAACCAAACTTTGTATATTCTAGTAACCAACAACATTTTATTGTTAATATACACATAATATAATCAAGAATTAAATTAGTATATAAAGGTAACTAACTACTATGTTAATAGTAAACTTCACAAAATAATCAAGAACCAAATAATTAACTAAAGGTAACCAATTGCATTCTTAGTAGTAAATCGCATACTTGTCCGCAAACAAAATACCGATCATTCAACTTGTTATTTGAAGGGGGCTTCACTAGCTCCTTCCATCTACATAAACGGACATTCGATGAGATGCTGCCGTTGCATATACCTCAAGCTTTGAAAGTTGAAATGGTTTTAAACATAAATACTTGAAATACATATGGAAGACCATTCAACTTATACAATTTAATATAATGGTCCTCAGAGAAATTATATGTTGAACCACCACTCCTTCCTTTCTTTATATGACCTTCAAAGCATTTAACAAAGAGTACTTTGTCATTTTAAACGCAACTTTCCCCGAAGGAAAACTACGCTAACATCACCATAACATAAAAATTGACCATTGCCCCATCAACAAAATTTTCGAAACTGTTGAAAGAATAAAATTAAACACCAAAAAATCAATGACATCCTAATAGCCTCATCATCGCTATCAAAAACTACTTTCCTAATACCCTACCTATACTATTACGAGTAACAACAAATTTCAATTTTTTTTCAATAATCAGATTCTGCATACCATTATATGCACTTATATCATCATTGCCTTGCCATCTCAACCCAGAAATCATACAAAACTCAGGAAATCCAAACCTAACCTTTTCTCCCCAAACAAAAACCACATCTCACCATCATCCCTTTGGTGAACCTCCTTTAAGAAGAGTATGGTGAATAATCATGAATACATTTGATGCTCACCAAACTCCAAAAATTTCCAAAACATGTTGCCCTAAACTTCTCAAATTGACTTTCATTCAATTTCTTGGCAATAATGATGGGGACTTCCATGTCACACCAATATATTACTTTTCCAGTGAATTTTCTGTTGCATTCCTCATAGTAAAGATCACATAACTGTAAATACACAAAACCAGAATTGAACAGTTATTAGTAACCAATATAAGAAAAATTTATACCAAAAACAAAATATACACTAAACCCATTAACCAAATACATACTAAACAAGTAACCGATTAATTCTATGATGGTAACCAAACCATCTTTTAATGGTAACCAATATATTAACAACATATACACTAAACCCAGTTTATTAAACCATGTATACTAGGCAAAAACATATTAAACATAACAACATAACAAGGTAACCAAAGTCCCAACTTAAGAAAACATAAATGGTATCAAAATAATAAGCTTACAGTATCAAAATACATACTAACAAGTAACCAAGTAATTACATAATGGTAACCATAAGCAAACTGAATGTAATCAAGTCAGCATTACGTCACTAACCATATCATGTAATCAATAATAATTTAAGCAAACTGAATATACTAAACAAATACATAGTAAACAAATATAATAAAAAGTAACAAGCAGTTTACTTCAATGGAACATTAACTATAAATCAAATAATACAAAATACTAACCAAACTGTAATATGGTAGTAATCAAAACCCGATATAAACCCGATATAATCAAAGAACAAATACATAAAATATAATATCACATTATAAGTTTACGAACTAAATACATACTAATAAGTAACCAAATAATTATGATTTTACAAAGAACTAAATACATACTAATAAAAAATCACAAGAACTAAATACATACTAATAAGTAACCAAACCATAAAAGTAACACACTAATATAATATCACAGTAACCAAATACATACTAATAAGTAACCAAATCATTATAAGTTTACAGTTACAAAATACATACTAATAAGTAACCAAATAATAAGCTTACAGTAACCAAATACATACTAATAAGTAACCAAATAATTATATAATGGTAACCATAAGAAAATTTAAATTAACACACCTTTAAAATTCTTTGTGTTGGAATTATATTCTGGATAAGCACTTGACCTTTGGCCTTAACTACAGGAACATCAAACTAAGAATCTAACTGCACTTGAGAATGCTTGATATCACTATGTATCACCAGCCTATTCTCATTCTTACTCGATTTCTGACCTACATCCTTTTCCTTCCCCCTCCTATCCACAGCAAACTTCTTCACGTCCTTGACAGAATCACGCTCCGATATTCTCTTCCTCTTCCCATCCTTCTTCCTTGTATCAACCATTCTATACAAAACATAAAAAATAACACAAACCCACACAACAATCAATACTACATTCGACTGATAAACTACATTAATATATAATACGTTAAACTATATCAAAATAACTGACCTGAAAATATACACAACCAGAATCGATAACGAAGAAGAATAAACCAACCTGAACACTTGTGTAATCACGAAAACAAATAACAACGAAAATGGCGAAAATAAAACAAAACGAAATGGCTATGAACTTCGATAACGATCAATGGAGAATACTGAAACACGAAGGAAAGAGAAATGAGGGTTTCAGGGAACACTGTGTAATCACGAAAACAAGTAACAACGATGGTGACGAAAACAAAATGAAAACGAAATGGTGGAGAATACTGAAACACGAAGGAAAGAGAAAAGAGGGTTTCAGCGTGTAAAGCGTCTTAAGACGAAGACGAAGAGTCCTACAGAGACAATAGATGACGGTTATCACGTATTTCAAAAAATACGCCCCCATTAATATTATTAATCCCTTAAATTAAGGACTTATAATTATAATAATATTATAAATAAAATTAAAAAAAGTGTAATGTTTTTGTAATTATTTTATGAATGTAAGATTTTTGTAAATATTTTCTAAAATGTACTAACATATGTAATTTTTCCTTAAATTAATACAATATATAATCTCAATAATTACATAAATAGTAGAGTCCACATAAGGAAATAAAATATTCTAACATATTTAGTTCTTTTAGTATGACAAAAGTGTAAATCTACTGTTTGATGAAAGCGAGGGAGATGGGTTTTTTTTATTTACTATCTTTAATCCCTCTGCTCTACTTTTGTTCGGAGTTGAGGTTGCTTTTCTGAATTTCCCTATCCTTGTGACATTGTGGTGGATTTTATGCTCTACCATGTTAATGGCGGTGGCGCTTTAACAATATTAATGGAGATGGTGTTACAGTATAGTAAATGGCGATGTGATGATGAAAAAGAGAGAAATATTTTTAATATTTTTAATTTTGATTTTATGCTCTACCAATTATAAATGTTTAAATTATGCTCTACCAATTATAAATGTTTAGATTTTTTTTTAATTTTTGTAAATAATTTGAATGAATTTTTTATTAGGTACAATAAACGAATTCGGATAAACGAAAATGGATATTATTTCAAATATCGGATACGAATATGGCCGTATCTATATATATCGGTTTACACCCTAGGTTTATTCGCCCCTATATAGCTGTCATCAAAATTCTAACTCGAAGCCTGGTCCTTCAAAAATTAAATAAATAATAGTATATGCAAAAATGTGTATAGAGCGAGAAAGTCGTGATTTGAGCATAAAAGGGTACTGAAGATTTGATTTGATGAAGAGTTGAGCAGTAAAGAGGGACAGACATACTTGTTTCCACATAATTGTTGTTGGGCATCAAATCAAGTCAGTCCTCTCTCCCCTTTGTGCCACTGTCGATCTACCAGCTCAGTGCCTATTTGTAGCAAGGTAATTGTGATCTACCCTCAATTTCTTAATTCCACCAAAAAAAATTTGCAAAAAAGGGCAAAGCACTAGCTAATTCTTCACTTGCAATCGGTAATTAAGATTATGTCTCGTTCTCTCTCTGCCCTATTTTTCTTTCACAGTCTTTTCATTGATATAGGAAGGAGAAGCGGCAACAGCGTGACGCAATTCAGTACACTCTCGTTCCACACCCACTCATCTTTGCTTATTCTTCATCAGGCAAGAATTGAACTTTTTATTTTTATTAAAGTATTTTTGTGCAAGAATTTTAAGGCTATGTTTTTCTTTGAATTAGATTAATATCAAATCAATTATTTGATTTGACTATCACGAGAAAATTGTTTGATTTGATGTTATGTTTGTCCCTCTTTAGTGCTCAGCTCTTTATCAAGTCAAATCTTCAGTACCCTTCTTCACGACTTTCTCACCCTACACCCATTTTTGCGTATACTATTACTTGTTTGATCACGCTTCGAGCTAGGCTCTTGATCACATCTATATATGGGCGTATACACACCCACCTCCTCCTCCTGTGAATGCTACTGCTAGTGTGGATGAACAGGAGCCGAGTCCGGGAATGCCTAACCAATTCATTGGTTTTGCAAGCTCCGGAAAGGTTGGAAGTTTAATTTATTTATTTTAATTTCACGTTTGTTTTTATAGCTTCAAAGCTAGCATTTAAATTTTGATTGTTTTTTCCCCCGAAAAAGTAGTGATAATCCATCACTTTTACTTTTCTGAACATAACAAAAATGCCATCTATTCTTTTAAATATCTTGTTTCCCCTGCGGCTAGAGGTTCACAACCAATTTCGAAAACTGGTTTGGTACAAATAGAGGTGGCAAATGGATAATGGGTTATTAAAAGGTTGGGTCATAAATGGATAATTTTAAATGGGTTATAAATGGATATGGGGTGAATCCATCAACCCGTATAGAACTCTAAAGTTAGTTTTTCAATTTTTCTCCATACAACAAAAAACCTTTTTTGACCTCCTTTTTGGGACAACTGTGTTGGATCTGGGCAGGGAATGGATGATAGAATTTCTCCCAACTACAAAGAGAGAAGAGTTAAACGCAAGGTATATAGAATTTGACAGAACATTAATACAAATGTTTACTTACCTTATGAGTAACATTGAGTTTTAATTATTTTTTATGCTGTAGCTAGCAGTTCTTCGATCTGAATTGGAACGTATGAAATTGGAAAATTAGTATATTAGAGACTTACTAAATCAGGTGAGTAACAATTACTACACTCCAGATGCATTTAGTTACACTTATGCAGCAACATAATCAGAAAGTGGCCGTTGATGAATTAGAACAAGCCGGTGATTATGCTACTAATAATAAGGTTGACCAAGTAGTTAGACAACAGTTGATTGATTTGGGATTAGGAGGTCCAATTAATGCTGAAATCGAACAAGAGCCTTCATTGTCTACGTCGGAGGGCGGTGACCCTTCATAATGGACGGAGCTACTGAGGAGTCGAGTGGGAGAGTACCAGTCGGAATTTTCTTAGGCGGGTTAGTGGATATTAATCATTTAATCCACTTAATTTATCATTATCGATTTAACCCAACCTACTTAGATACTATCTAAGTAAATGGATAATTTAACTCATTAATCTACGGGTTTAATGGACTGGTTTATGGGATGGGTTTAATTGCCAGCTCTAGGTACAAACAATTATGACTACCACCATTATTAGTTTTGAAGCTATAGGTCCTATAAAAGGGTCCAAGAGTGAATCTGTTCTCATTTGGCGGAACAAATGTATAAATATTCTGTTTTTAATTGTCGTTTCATATGGAAAAGCTAATTTCTAGGTGATACTTTTTGGTTCCTTGTTCTTTCTGCTATGTAGGTTTCACTCTTGCTTTTTCTGAAATATGGTTCGATTATGCTGCCAAACATTCCTTATTTGTTTTCCCCCACTCATACTTGCACCATGTATATTTTGGTTTGGCAATTCCTTTTCTTTTTCCTTATTCTTATTGATTGTTGGTGTTATTGTATATGTGCATGAGTGCATATCATATTTTCTTTACCAAACTAAGATTCATGTCTTGTGTGCGCGTGTTCACCTTTGGCTGAGTGGAACTACAGAACCAACATTGGCCTGTTTCAGTGTGTGATACTGAGGCTAGACCGAGCATGATCTTATTATGGTTTGGTCTGTATAGTATAGCTACTACGACTTTGCATGAATGAGTTGATTTTCAGGAATTCAAATGCAGACCCTGGTTATCTCCTTTGTAATCTTAATGTTCTTATGGACGAATGGAATAAGGGTTGAAAATTTTGATTTAAAGGTTGCGTTTTAAGTCAAAAAGGCCGTAGAACCTTTGCTAACTTTAGAAATGTCTCGATTGAAGGTTGCTCCATCTCAGTAGATGGCAATCTCAGATGATGACAGATATGGAGTTGCAGTGAAAGTTTTCTTCAATTGGAATCACTGGCCTTTTCCTCACTTGCACACATTCTTTTGAGTCTCTGCCAAGTTTCTCAAGCTAGTTTATTTGTTCTGTGCTGTCAATCCAATTAAATATGCAATTTCGGAAATTATTAGTAGTTTGTATGTTCGAATTGTGTCTTTGTAAGATTGGTTAAAGCAAGCACACTGGCTTGCTAAGGATGCTATTATGTTCAACTCTTCTGTTACTATATAACCGAATTACTAAAAGCGTGGGTATCCAGACCCAAAAAGAGTTTGCAAATATGTAGTATGCATAGCAATATAAAGAGCTTGTGGCAAATTAGAGGTTAACAAATTCCGTATGGACCTTCCTTTTGGATGTTGAGTTGGATGGTAAATATTTATGTTTTAGTGTTATTGGGATAAACCCACATCCCACATAGGAGAGAAATAAAACTTTTCTTGATTTTATATAGCGAGACTTCTTTACTAAAACTAAGCACTTCCGGCATTTACATTTCAGTCCTTCACCATTTTATTCCTTGTAACATTACAGTAAGTTGTTTGTACTCTGATCTCCAATTTTCATTTTTCAAAAAGCTCTGCCCATCCTCTTTGGCCTTAAAAGGGAGATTCTTCACCCTTCTATCATCTCTCCTTTTGTAAAATCATGATTCTAACCCTTTTCATATCATTATATAAAAGCGTCGGTGAGTGCAATTTTTTCTTGGCATAAGAAAGATGGGATAAGCATGCCTTATAGAATACATATAATTATATAGGAATTGATGAATTAATAGCCCTTGTTTCGTAATACAACCAATGAATAACTAATGACCAGGCCTCTCTCTTAAAAGAACCAACGTGGAAGGAACTAAATGAGGGTGCATGAGATACGTAATCCAGAAAACAGGAATGATACTATTAAAGTAACTTAACTAAACAAATCACAGAATTGTCAATTTCTTGAGAAAGATTTAACTTTGTGAGACATTTAATTTGTTCGGGAATGCTAAACGCGGATCGCCCAAATGCGAAAGTTAGTGTTAGCAACTATGTTTGATAGTCGAAATGCAACATATTTCTTTTGTTTTTGTTAAACAGAAACCCAAAGTAGGAGAGAGATGCTCTGGTTTAGTGTAAATTAAGTAATTAACCCAAACAAAGGAAAAAGTTATAGCACGATTCTATTTCTTTAATACTCCATCTATTCGCTCTGGAAAAAAATATCTATCAACTCGAATAAAACTCTCTTTTGTGAAACGAATACAGGTGATTGGAAGAACTAATACAAGTACTTTAATGGAAAATTGGTTCAATTTAACGTATGATTTATTTCTTTCTCCCTATGAGTTGCAAATTTTTTGAGTGTTTATTGGAGTATTTTTTACGTCTTTTTAGTGTAGTATAGATTATACATGGGAAGGGGTAAATAATGGCCAAAATTGCTCGAGTGTATCTAGATCTAAAAAATAATAATCATAATAGTAGTTTATGTATTTATTTTGTTTAATAAATGTCGTGTTTTTTCCCACAAACTATTATTTTTGTATGTTTATGAAATTGATTTAACATCATATATTAGTACTATATAACAATTTATATACTTTTGGATCATTGTGCACCATTTAAGCTGCAATCGCTGTAATTTTAGTAGAACAAGAATCATAATTTTATCAATATAAGTTGATGGCAAACGAACAAGATCATAATTTTTCAAATTAAAATTAAAATTTAAAAAATTAAAATTTTTGTTCGTTTACTATTATCTTTTGCAAATGAAAATATAATTATTGTTCGACTATAATTGTAGGGATTACAACAGAAGTGTTAATGAATGACTAATAAAGACATGAATGTATTTAATTTGAATTTTTATTAAAAAAAATCTATATTATATATATATATATATATATAACTAAGGCCGTAAAATGAACCTAACGGTTTGGGCTTGATTTGTACCCGCTCGACTAAAAGTTCGATTCGAAATATAAATGATTCAAATATGAACAAATTTTAAAGTTCGATAAATTACTCGAATTTTTTCAAATTATAATTTTTTGTTGATACTCGGATCATATTCACTCGAAAAGTTTAACCTGCTCGGGTTTAATTCAAGATCGTGCTCTACTTGGTACCTAAACGAGCCTCGATCAAATTTTATTTTAGACTCGATAAATTTTTTGTACCATTTTTTGAGCAACTCAATACTCGACTTGACTTGACTTGGTTCATTTACACCCCTATATATTAGTAGTAGTAGATAAATTTTATGAACAAAATTATGGGCAATTAATAGACTAAAAGACAATTTGCACCCTAAACTTTACACTCATGTTGACTTTTGCACCCCAAACCAAAAAAAGTGTCCAAGTACTTTCTTCACTTAACCGGTCAACAGTGACCGGCTATGGCACACACGTGCATTTGAAAGGGCATTAAAGTCTTTTCCACATCTTTTTCATCAACTAATTCTCTCCCCTGTTTCTTCACTAAACAACCAAACCAATTTCATCAGCTCTCAAGTGCTTTGAAAACAAAACAAAAACCTAATTACAAAGTCAACAATATTAATCGAAAACAGATATAAAATTACATCAATAAAAAAACAAAAACCATAAATATTTGGACGAAAGTGCCACAGAACTAATTTACCACTGGCAAAACATTGCCCCAAAACTCCCCAACAATTTGGTCATCAGGGTTATGGTGAGTGTCTTTGGTTTCGGTCGGAAAGGGGTCATCCGAAAGTGGGCTTTAACTCAATCTTTTAAGGAAGTAAAGCCAGTTTGATGGGCATTATGAATGAGAGTTTTTCAAATATTGGGTTTGATGGAATAGAATGATTCTGAAATGCCTTGGATTAACTCTTCTATTTTCTCTTGGGGGAGGTATCAAAGGAATGAATATCCATTGGAGGATGTACTCAACCGACTGGACAAGTTTAGGAATCCGTCATAAAGGTAAGTCCGATTTTGTCACTGACCCGTTATTCCCCAAACCCGCATTTCAAGACATTTGAGAGTTGTTCTGAAAATTGAAGGATCACCCCTAATGATATTGGAACCGTCGGGGAATAATGGAAGAACTTTCCGTCTTCTCTACCATTTCCGTGCAAAATGGCACATTGTATAACATACTGATGTTTGATCCATTGGTAGAGCAAAGATACCTTACTCAAGGCAAGGCCCAAATCCGGTGGATGAATGAAATTTGTATGAATACATGACCCCCTTTGTGACTCACTAGAAAAATTGTTAATTTCATTCAATTCGGACTTTCAAAGGCGGTCTTGGCTCACCTAAACCGGATGCAAATTTACAAAAATTCAATTTGACCAACTGGGCATTTGGGATATTTGCTTATAGTAACAATCAAAGGCAACGCCAACAATGCAGGCGCGTTTGGTGGATTTCACTGTGATTTGGGGCTCTAACGGAGGACTCAGAATTCCAGTTTTCAGAGTAGAGCCAGGGTTAGGATTCGATTTGGGGTTAGTGGTTTGAGGGATATGGCATAGAGAAGGGAGAAAGATCGGGGAGGGAGATGAGGATCGGTTTGTCGTTTCGGGATTTGGTCTCGGCAGCGTAGAGAACTAGTAGAACGACTTCAAAGCCGGTGAGAGAGAAGGGGAATGAAAGAGAGGACTACGAGGCGTAGATCGGGATCAGATGAGAGAAATATATTGTAGAGCCGATGCAGCGAGGGGGTTGTCCACTTGAGCCGGAATTGGGGAGGAGAGAAAGGGAGAAGTGAGTAGTAGGAGTAGGCGGGGAAGGAGGAGAGGAGGGAGCGGGCGAGGCGGTCAGAATCGACGAGGGATGAGATAGAGAGAAAGGTCGGCGGGGAGGAGATAGGAGAGATGAATTCGAGAGCGAGCTTTAGAGATGGAGAATATGGGTTTAACAAAGAGGAGGATGAGAATTGTGTGAAATAAATGTAAATTTCCAAGTTTACCCCTCTGTAATAAATATTACAGCTTTAACCGGTCACTTTTGACCGGTTAAGTGAAGAAAGTATGCATTTTGTTACGTATAATTGAAGTTTGGAGTGTACTTAGACACCTTTTTTGGTTTGGGGTGCAAAAATCAACATGGATGTAAAGTTTAGGGTGCAAATTGTCTTTTAGTCTTATTAATATTAGTACTAGTACTATACTAGAACTACTACTATAGGTACATGGACTCGTAGTCGGGGCTTGAAAAGATGGAAAAATAATGGCACGACGAACAGTGTCAATAATTCTGGAGTCGGGGCTCGAAAAGATGGAAAATAATGGCATGACGAACATGGCTTATAACTCAACGAGTACGACCTGGGTAAGCAATGCCTGGAAGTGTAGTGGCTCGAGAAGCATGGCCTGTATGAGCAGGGGCTTGACAAGTAGGACTATTGAGTTGTCATTTATCAAATCAATAGGACATTCTCTCCTTTTACTAGAAGTGGTAGATTCTTTATTAATCATTCACATATCTCCTATACAACTTATTATACCCAAGTATATATTTTGATATACCCTAAAGGTCTTAAAGGGGCATGTCAAAGCATAACTCATTATACACAAGATATTTGATGATCTCAAGTCCAAGGATTAATTGTACTATTATCACATCAGGAATTCATATTGACAAACAAATAAACTTCATTAGGTATTTATTTAGCGAGTCACATTCAGTGAACTTATTCTCTAATAAGTCCCTACATAGTTGTCTTAGTGTATCTATACAAATGATTATGAGATCTATCATCCTCTTCATAAGAGCAAGCATAATATGTACTAATTTATCCAGATTCACTAATCCCTTTCTTAGTAATCCAATGATTAGGAACACTTTTAATTTTTGAGATATCTAAGAATTTAGATCTCATTAGCATGATCATCATCATGATTCTAAAAGCATTATTCAAAACTATGAGTTAAATCAACAACACAATGTGAATAAAGAAAATGCCTTAAATAAATTAATTCTTTTATTAATAAATTAGTAAGATTACAAAGTATATGTTATATCATATCAAATATGATTGACTTATGTGCATATCACTTTCATCAAGGAAGTTCAAGAAAGCATGCAACAATAGGAAAAATAACTAATTTATCGTATTTGGTATAATTTTAGGAACCAATACGAGTGTTTTTTTATTATCACTATTTTTCTAACCTCGTCAAAGTTGTGGTAATAATAAAGTTCATTTTTTGTAGTGATTAAATCTCAAATATTTATATTAATCTTATGATTACGTATCTTTAATTGTAGGTGCCACTCATTGCCCGTTTTGTTAGACGCAGAGCATGTACATTCCCCTTATCGATTGCCTTATTCACTATTGATGTAACCTTTTTTAGGCAATCTTCATTCTACCTCCACTACATAGACCATAGTACAGCCAAATTAGGGAACACTACTTTGATTGCTTTTCTAGAAATTTTATATCTCTGTTTTTGGCCGTTATGGTTTTTCATCTTAAGACATTGGGTGTGGACAGTGTTCGTGACAATTGGATTGCAGTGACTTGTTGGAAAGTATTCAAACAGTATCTTGATCGCGACCTTCAATTGTGTCATTGGCGTTCCACGATAGTTAAATCGATACTATGGATGGACTAGTGTTGGTCACATTTTTCAGCATTGCCTCGCTGAGCATAACGGTGGAGGAAATGTTGCTCCCCTTGACATTTATAAGTTGTGAGTCTTTTTGCTAATAATGCACTTGCACTTGCTATCTTTTTACCTAGAAAACACAATGTACCGTTGTTGACTCTTGAGGGGATTTGGAAATTTGTTGTGACTGCAATAGTTGTAACTTTTATCCCTGGGTTGGTTGCTTTTCTCAGGCAACACTGGAACCTTGCTCCTCGAACCCTACTTCCAGTAACACATGCTCCTCCATTTCATCCTCCTCCAGTTCTTCCTTCAGTCCGTCCTCCTCCTTCAATCCGTCCTCCAGTTCCTCTCGATTTCCATGACCCAGATCCTCGGCCACCACTTGCTCTTACAGGGCCCACTTATCGAGGCACTGCACGCTCTACTCTCATAGGCCCCATTTATCGAGTCCCTCTTCTTATAAGCCATCCTCGTACTTGATCCTCGTCATATTACTCCTCGAGTCCATCTTTATCGAGCCTTGCTCTTACACGCCTTAGTTGCTCTCTTACGTGCCCTACTTGTTGAGCCAAAGCAATATTCTGAGAATACCATTTGAGACCTTCTTTATCGAGGCCCAGCTCGTACAGGTTGAGCCATTGCTCTTCCAGCCCAGCTTGCAGTTTAAAGCAATAAGCGTGCCTCAAATTTAGCCGGGATAAGCGGGGCTGGAAGAGCGAAGGTCTCAAATGCTGTTGGGGCTCGATAAAGAAGGTCTCAAATCAAGAGTATGCAGTGAGAGAGCTCGACTAAGGCGCAGTAAGAGCCAACTAAAGATAAAGATAGACTCGATAAGATAACTAGAGAATGACGACGAGGATCAAGGTCTATAAGAGCAGTGGGACGAGGAGGGTCTATAAGAGGAGGGACTCGATAAATGGGGCCTATGAGAGTAGAACATGCAGGGCCTCGATAAGTGGGCCCTGTAAGAGCAAGTGGTGGCCGAAGATCTGGGTCATGGAAATCGAGAGGAACTGGACGACGGATTGAAGGAGGAGGACGGATTGAAGGAGGAACTGGAGGAGGATGGAATGGAGGAGCATGTGTTATTGGAAGAAGGGTTCGAGGAGCAAGGTTCCGGTGTTGCCTGAGAAAAGCAGCCAACCCAGGAATAAAAATTGCTACTATTGCAGTCACAAAAAATTTCCAAATCCCCTCAAGACTCAACAACGGTACATTGTGTTTTCTAGGTAGAAAGATAGCAAGTCCAAGTGTATTATTAGCAAAAAGACTCTCACATCTTATAAATGTCAGGGGGAGCAACATTTCCTCCACCGTTATGTTCAGCGAGGCAATGCTGAAAAATGTGACCAACACTAGTCCATCTATAGTATTAGACGAACTATCGTGTGGAAGGTTAATGACACAATTGAAGGTCGCGATCAAGACACTGTTGAATACTTTCCAACAAGTCACTGCAATCCAATTGTCACGAACACTGTCCGCCCAATGTCTTAAGATGAAAAACCATAACGGCCAAAAACAGAGATATAAAATTTTTAGAAAAGCAATCAAAGTAGTGTTCCTTTATTTGGCTGTACTATGGTCTATATAGTGGTGGTAGAATGAAGATTGATCGTGGATCATCTACACCATGTGATGGATCATCTTCTGCACCATATGATGGATTATCTGCATCATGTTATGGATAATCTCCAACAAGCGATGAATCAGCTGCCTGGTGTTCGGGTAACATTGCATTCCTCTTATTATTAACATCATTTCCATCTTTAGAAACAAAGTAAAATTAATACATATGCTTTTCAAAATAATCTAAAAATTTATCCTCAACATACTGACATATAAAGTGAGGTAATGTTTATTGATGATGAAAAATAAATGTGAACTAAAAAATTGATATATAATTGACCTTCTATCATCTGTTTGAGATCTAGTCCAATCAGCATCATAGAATCCTTCAACAACTCTCATATGACCATGATGACAGGAAATAAATAAAAAGTTGTTGGGGGAACCATAAATGGACAGGTAAAAGTAAATAAATAGTGCACCGCACTTGTAATGGAAGGGTTTGATGTATTGATTATGATCCATGTCATCGATCCATGTGAATTTGCCTATTGATTCGATTAACATCTCAGCTCAAGCAGCACGGATAAATACCCATCCCCAAATTAAATACCCGACCCCAAATTTTGTCATAAAATTCCTCTTCTCTTACGTCCTAACCCCCACCACCACCTCCTCTACCCGCGCAACCACCTGCGACATTCGCCTCCCTGAACCGAACGGATGTGACGATCCCTCTACTGGCGCCGCCACAACTATCGGGGTTATGCTGGCTCAGCAGCCCCAGTCATGGGCGATGTCAGCCGCGCATGGAGCTTATTCAGCTTATTCTGGAGACTACTGCAGCTATTCATTTGTGTACTCCTTGTAGTTCTGTTACATTGACAGCCCCTTCCACTTGAAATCCCAAATCCATTTAAAAAGCTGACACAAGATGAGTATAGGTTTAGGAGTGTCAAATTTGAAAGGATGATCAAATTTAAGGGTCTGAAACTAGTATGTATCAAATACGAGCCCGTAGAGAAAGAGGAGCCGATTAACCCAGAGGAGCCGTTTAACCCAGATGAGCTGATTAACCCAAATTAGCGTTTCTGTTAGGTTGTCCTCTACTAAATGCACATTTGATTGTTTACATACTTTTTTATGAAATGAAATACTTATTTTCAAATGGCCATATCAATGGAATGTCACTACACAACGTACAAATATTTAGAAAAAAGAAAATAAGTACAGACATTTTATTTAATGGAGTTGTAGTGCCTTGATGGATATGTAAAATTTTACACTGTAACATAGACCAGAAGGCTTTGATGTCAAAAGATAAGCTGGTAATACTGCAAATAATTATTACATCATTTCAAGTTTGTCGTATAATATGGTATCCAAATGATCCAGATAGTAATGCAGAACCTAAGGTTTGAATATAGCTAAGTTAAGTTTCTGGAATAATTTTATTTAGGTTTATGGACAGTTTTCTTCTTTGCCATTATGAAATGGAAGAAACTCCATATGAGATTTGGTTGTATAACAGTTTCATTGTAGTCAAAAAGTTTCAGCGAGGGCAAAGACCCTGGAAATTGGCTTGCAACCTATGAGAGAAAGCAATCTGCAACTATTTGCTCTTATGTCAATATGGATCTCCAGCAAAGTAAGTTATCTTGCTTTTTAATCATAACCTTTTGTTACCAGCATTGTTATTCTGTTCATGTTATTCTAACTTAGTTGTCATTGTATCAGCACTCAAAACAAGGCAGCAAATTTCGCTAGTTATTTCAGCTCTGAACCAGGATTTCTTGCACTGATCAAGGACCTGAATGGTAATCATGTCGTTCAGCGATGCTTGCAATGCCTTTGCAACAAAGATAAATCTTTAGTTTAAACAGTAATCATGACTTCTTTGATTTAAATCTTTAGTTTGTAGAGCTTTTTCACTTCCTTGCTTTTATTTCTAGTCTCGGTATTCAGAATATTAAACAGTGTTCTAGATTTGATTATTAGCAAATGATTTCTTTCTCATGACCTCAATAGATTCAGGAAATCTTTAGTGACAATTTTAAGTTTCCACATTGAAGGTCTATATCTCACATTCACAACCTTTTGCATATGGAAACCAAATGTTATTTTTAATTTAATCAACTGAGGTTGGTGGGAGTAGCAAAGAGGGCACTGTATTGATGGAATATCACTTTGTACATTTCAAATGTTGAATCTGAACATGAAGAAATATCTGTGTAGAGCTTACAGAACCTTAAGTTAAGAGCAACCATGGAAATCACTATAAGGAACAGTTTATTGCATACTTAGTTTGTCCATAATATTTCAGGTAGTTCATTTTATCCACCATTTATTGACACCACAACTAAGCCTCTAATCTGTGAAGTCCTGGCAGTGGTTGTAAACTGTAGTATTCTGTTTTTTCTGTTTGAAATTTGAATACGTCAGGTAAAAAAATGCGAAGAAGACTGAGGTTAATTAACTGTAGTAGTGGCATCAAAGGCCTCTAAGGACACAACCCAAAAACGGACCCCAAAAGGAAGGCTACTAGGGCAGGAAAAAAAACCCTACACTCGGGACCACTGAACAAACACCAACTAAAGAATTCCTCTAAAGGGTGCAAAAGTGGCATCAAAGCCCCAAACACTATTAATTGACCCAAAAAGTAGAAGATTCAGTATCATCTCTTTCACTCTCCAACTATGATAATCCACCCCCTCAAAACAGTGAGGTTAAGCCTTGGCCTTTGTTCCTTTCTGAAGATGGAATCAGATTAATCACCTATTGCTTCCGAGTTCTAATTAAGACAGAACTGTTCAACTTTGCAGATTGAACATGATTTTGGGTATTGAAATTAAGCGCACATCTCGTACGAACAAAAAAACCCATTGTACCACTACCACAAGATCACAACCCTATAATTTACAGGGTTGGACTTGATAATATTTGTATATGGGTTGAGTGAAATACCATGCGTCAATTATGTTATCATATGGTATAGTATTGCTTTGTATTTATACTGGTGTTCTGGTGCCACTTTTGTACCTCAGATATGTTGGATACTTGCCTATTTTGCATTCTTTCTCACCTCGGCTTCCCTTCAATTCATACTCATGCTTATAATCTTCTTCTGTTCTCACAAGTCAAAACTGAGTTACATACTATTGGCTTACAGTTGTATTGGATTTTTTTCTTTCCAGGTCAAGCTGAGAGGAATTGCTCCAGTTTGCACAAGTTGCTATCTCAGGATTGAAAATGAATTCTGAGATTGGAAGGTAAGTAAAAAGCTTACATTTTTTTGTGACAGTACCGCCTTTTAGTCAAGTAAGAACCATGGTCTTTGTTATGAATAGTAGCCTGGAGGTCTCGTATTTTGTGATGTTACTTACAACTCAATTACTATACCCGTTTCCATCTGAAAAATACACATTTTCTGACAGTACTACCTGTGAAACCTATGATGCATTTTTCTATGGTGGCTTTTCTCACATACACAAGCACACCCCTCAAAATTTCAAGAACTTAAAACAGAATGAGCTATCTTATTGTTCAAGATGCAGTTGCTATAAGGACATAAAAGTGGGTGTGCAAGTTGAATGCATAACGCCTCCCATTTATCAGTGTGATTCATAGATATACATTCAGGAGTCTGAACTAATTGTAGCCAATAGGTAAAGCTAATTCATTAAGTTATATCTTCCTGTTTGTTGACCTGCTTTCTGTTCACAGAATAGATGCTGAATCCTCTGTGCTAAGGAAAAAGCTTGCTGAAATAGCAGCAACAGGGGAGCCTATAGGCGAAGGCCATGAAACAGCTTCCAAAGGAACAACTGTTGCTACAATACAGGTGAGTCTGGTTACTGCTACCTCTATTTTATTTTCTTTGGTTTTGTGTTTTGGTCGAGGGGTTTGATATAACTATAAATAACACTTGGTTAAGTTCTATGGTGCACAGCATGTTCTGAGCAACCTCATTATTTTGATGATCCTCCTATTGAAGACCTACAGTGATCTAACACTCATGACACAGGTGTGTTTCAACTCAACTTGGATGCTCTTCTTTACAAATATGTAATTTGTTAGATGTAATGTATTTAGGATGGTGTTTTGTGATGTGAATGATATTTATAATTTTTTTTATGTTTTATTTTATATTGTATTGTGTTTGTTCAATAAATATGTGCATCACTAATTAAGTTTTTTTTTTAAATCTAAAAAGGCTATATAGAACCCATACATTCGCCAAAATTTCATATAGCATGGTCAGGACCGTAGCTATAACACTCAAACATTCAGGCCAAATTTCATATAGCAACGGTTAGGACCGTTGGTATTGATATGTACCGGCCGTTGGTAAAAATCTTTAAGCGCGTTTTTTGGTCTGTTTTCTAGTTACGGTCCGACCGTCGGTATAGATATGTAGGATCGTCGCTATAGGTTTTTAACAATGGCTTCTCAGATGAAGTTTGTTGACCGTCGCTATAGCGTTTAGTGACGGTCTTTTAGCTTTTAGCTACAATCGGCGATCGTCGCTATAGGTCGATTTTCTAATAATAAACCAAGTATTAATTATAGAAGCATGCTTATTAATTACTTATGTATTATCCTATTCTATAGATAGTATTATTTTGCTTGGGATAACATATTTTAAAATCATAACCTTTCATCAAGTTATATAGTAAGGATTATAATTTTGGAATTATATATATTCTCATGAAATTAATGGGCTTCCTTATTTTTCAAAATCTACAAAAGCTGAAACTCAAGCTAGATTTTTGGGTTGTTCCGAACATTTAAGGGATAGATTATCACAACTCTTTCCAAAAACAAATGATAAGTTAAATACTAGCTTTGAAGCTACAAAGCAAATGTGGAATAAAAAAATGAAAATAATAATAACAACCGATAACAAATTTTAAAAAAAAAATCTCTCAAAAAGTTTCAGCTAGTTCAGCTAGGTGAGGCATGAACTATGTTGCTCTCTTAAGACGATTTGCATTTCCTCTCGAATCCTAATAGTTATAAAATGATAAGATGTCTATCAAAGCAGCAAAAATTCAAGTTGAAGCAAACTAGCGAGTTCACCTCGTATTATTAGTGTTCTATGATGATGCATGTATGTCAAAGCTTAGTAAGAAAACAAAATATAATATAACCAACAAGAATAATTTGCAAAACTATTTTATTTGAGTCCTTAATACTCACATAATTTACACATGGATGACTAATTTGTCCAAAATTTATTTGAGTCCGATGCTGAATAAATGTTGAAGAACAATGGAGTATTTACAAGAATTGAAAATCTCTACTAACAATATCATAAAAAAAAAGTAAAAAAAAAGAAGAAGAGAGAAATAGTTAAGCTCACGCTGACGTCGTCGTATTCAATTCGCAACCTCTCTAGTACATACATCCGGAGTTTGATCACCACAAGTGAACAATGGTGAATTGGTTTGGACAGTGGAGTTGTGGAGGTGCAGGTTTGTTTATATAATAACCTCGGAATGGAGTATGATAGACCCACAAAACCCATAAACACATAAATACAAATTTGGAAATCAAATGGAAAGAGGAAGAATACTATTACTATTACTATATTACTAGGGCTTATGGGGCTGTTTGACAATGACTTATTTTAAAACTATATACTTATAAGTTAAAACTTAAAAGTGATTTATAAGTCATTTTCAGTTGCGACTTATAAGAAGGCACCAGTTTGACTTGTAAGTTAAAAATTAAATTAAAATAAATGTGATGGCTAATAATGAGTTATAAGTTAAAATAAATTGTAATCATTACTAAAAAGACTATTAATAAATAAAAATACGTTAATCGATTCAACATTTTATCATGAGTAATGTTAGAGATTTTAAATTTTTGGTTTCAAATGATATGTCACCATAACATTGGTTGAGTGGATCTCGATTGGCTAAGCAATAAATTATTGTTAAAATATTCAATGTCATGTCATTTGAAACCCTTTCTGATATCATAAAATTGAGACCTCTAGCATCACCCTTTTATCATAAAAATCACCACTCCAACATTAAAAAGAACCATAATTTCAATATTCATGAATATTTTTTTTTACATAATATCTATGAGTTAATTAATCATTATTATTATTATTCCTTTCTAATTTTGAAATATACATTTTGAGACTTGCAAAACTCAAAATAATTAAATGAAAGCAAAACTTAGATAAATATTGAGAAAAGAATTATCCTAATTAATGAAAACAAATTATTAGTTTTTAAAATTTTAATATCCATTAAAAATTAAAACAAAAAATAAATGGAGGGAGAGAAAGGAAGGAGAGAGAAAGAGAGGGAGGGAGTGATATTAAGAGAGAGGTTAGATGTAATTTGGGAAAGAGATGAACAATATTAGAATAATTTATTACAGTTGGTCAAACTTATTTAAACTAACTTATAAGTCCTTTTATAATAAGTAAAAAATTATTACTTTTCAAAAATTGTTTGTAAGTCAATTTTTAAGTTAAATATTAAGTCATGGTCGAACACCACCCAAATAATAAAAGAGTGACTTATAAATTGGTTTGACCAACTTATAAGTGGCCCTAGGTTTTAAGGGACTCTTATTTGTAAAGAAAATCTATTAATTCTAGGCATTTCACTATGGTCCTTGAATAAACAATATGATCAGCTTGGTCCTCTAAGTCATCTAAAGTTACAATAAGGAACGGATAAAAGTGTAGGGGTCTGGCTGGACCTTTAAAATGTTGTATTTGTGCTAGCCCACAAACAGAACTCTACTATTAAAAATATAACTTCTGCTCTAACCAATGCATTAAAAGTCTAGAGTTCTGTAAATATAGGAATGTGGAGAGAGAAAAATGAAGTTTTTGAGTTTTAAAATAACTACTACTATTTTTAAAAAGTAATGAGAAGCTAAAAAGGTTTCATAAAATTGTTAACACCAAAAATAACCGTCAACTCTCTCTCTCTCTCTCTATAATATAGATAGATAAATTAAATTAAACAATAAATTAATTTGAGTTAATATTAATGTGTTTGACATTTCTTTTCCTAATTTGAGTTTATAATAATGTGTGACATATTTTTTCCTTTTTTCCCTTTATTATGCAAATGATGTTTAGCCAATTTATTTTGTCTTTTGATATGTTTTTCCAATTTGTTGCCCACTATATAAAATCAAAAGAACATTAAATTTGTTTAATTAATGGTTTCTAATTCAAATAATGTCGAATAGTGTTTATAAATCAAAAGGACAAAAAAAAATTGATTTTTCAGGCTTGTTTAAAAGGGAAAAAAAAGACGTGACTGGCAGTTAGAAAGGTTCTTAAAATGTACTTAAGAAGAGGGATGAGGCTTTATAATTAGGACTTGGGACCTATCAACGGAAGAACGCAACAAACATGATATGTAGAATGAACGGGAAGCGTTGGAGGAAGGACTGACGAACTACTTGTGTTTGGTTAACTACTTTACTGACTAGAATACCTACACCCCCGCACACTCACTCATTGTATCTATAATTACGCTGCAAGTAACTAATATGTGAAGACCTGCAAAAGATGGGTTGATACTGCATGGTAGCTGCAGTTATGTTGAGCTTAATAATTTGTAGCTAGTGATATTACCAAGATGGTACTCAAATTCTTGGTTTTGATGTTGTGTGCTGCAGCTATGTTGAGCTTACGTCCCTCCCAAATCATTTTTGTGCAAATTGCTTGATGCTCTAGAGGCAAATCAAATTAACTTGGAAACTGGTAGTATATATTACGTTTAGGAAAGCAAACTGTTGGTTGTTGGTGGATTTATAAGAACTATGATTATAAAGCTAATGGAGATAAAGAAAGGTACAAAGGCCAGGTCAGTGGCCAAAGGTTACACACAAGAAAATTTTGCTCCTGCTTCAAAGATGGCAACAGTTAACTGCATTTTAGCCATAGCTGTAGCCTGTGGGCCTCCAGTTGCCATAGTATATATACTTATTAGATGTACAAGAATACATAAATTTTGAAAACATTCTGAAACTATAATACGTAGGCGAAATTATCTGATCAGAAATGAACTTTCATGGCTGATCGTAAGTGTATGAAATAGTGTTACCTGCAATGTTTGCAATGTGATTCGTTCCGGTACGCAGTACAAGTGCAGGTACGCGGTACCCTACATAGCTAAAACGCGGTACGCTAGGGTATCTTTATAGAAATTCTTATAGTTGGGAATTTTCTTAAAATCTAAATGAAATAAACCTAGGTTTTATAGAAAACTTTTAGTTGAATCAATAAGTTGGTTGTTTTATAAATAGTTGATAAAAGTAATATTTGAAGTTAGAATACTTATATTTGGGCAATTATAAGTAAAATAATAAATAAAAAATCGGTATGCTAAATTTAGAGTATTTGTAAGTAAGAGTAGTGTTTGGGTACATAAGTACCAATACGCAATTCGCTAGATCAATGAGAGTATCTGGTACCTCCGGTCTAGAACTTTTGAAACACATTCAGATTTGAGGCTGCCTCCATTTTCTTCACTTTGCCTTGTCAATTTCTCCCTTGTCTAATCACATTAATTCAAGAGAAGCAGTTAGAAAAGATGGAGCGACTCTATTTTTGGTACAGATTAGAGGCCAGGGTGACTACTGACTAGAACTCTTTACCTTTGAATTTTCAAAATGACTATAACCATGTAAAGGGTGAGACGGGGGTACCTTTTTGAATATATCTTTCTGGTAGCGATATCCCTAATGAAATTAAATATACAGATCTATTAGCATATTAATGCAGAAATGGTCATTCATAATACATACAAACATATATGTGCATATATATTGAAATGCAAAGAATCTAAACCTTGTCAGTTCCATACAGGTAATCACAGTATGTGAAGAATGATGCAAAGTTGCTATGGCTTTCTCCCCCAACAAAATGGTGATAGTCATGGAATTCTGAACCTCCATAGAAAGGGATATATTTGGCAGGACTCCAGGGGAAATCATATCTGCATGATACCACAATACAATAATTCCAGAAAATGACTTGAGCACAAAAAGCCGATTGTAATGCTAAAGAAAATACAAAATGAAATGAAATAAATAATGTAATATTACAGAAATAGTTCATTTCAAACCCATAATTTGTTCATATTATCAATCAACATGAATTAAGTCTATGCATTGAACTTACTTTTTGTAGTTTGCTTTCTTAATGGATGGATTCTTAGTATCATTTTTAATATATATATATATATATATATATATATATATATATATATATATATCGAGCCGTTCTAAAGCGGACCAAAAAAAATTGACGGATCAAGGCAAAAAACACATGCGTCGGGTTGAATTACATGAAAAATACATGCAGGTTCAACCCGATCCGTGTGTTTTTTTGCCTTGGTCCGTTGGAGATCCTCCTATTATATATATATATATATATATATATATATATATATATGTGTGTGTGTGTGTGTGTGTGTGTGTGTGTGTGTGTGTGTGTGTGGGGGACGCACCATAAAAAGGATTTATATTATAATTATTTTAATTATCTTATTTACTTTGACCAAAAAATATTTTTAATATCTTATTAAATTTATTTTTTTTAATCTTAATAATTTAATATTAAGTATTAAAGAGAATAATTCATAAAGTAATATTTAAGAAGAACTCCTATTATTTTTAAATGATTTCTTATTCAAGCTTTCAAAATTATCTTTCTCAAAGAGGCAAAAAGATTTTAAAAAATAAAAGCCTTATATTTTCTTGCATGATTGGAATATTAAAATTATTTATGTATAATTATATATCAGAAAATTGTTAATTAAATGTGCATGTGATATGAGTTTTAGTTTAGTAGACACAAATAACATAAATATTTAACTAAAAATTTATAGGAAAAATTTAGAAAATAAATAAATATAGGAACATTATATTATATGTAGTATGAGTTTTAATTTTTTAAATTAGATAAATATGTCATTTATTTTTTTTGACAATTTAGAAGAAAGTGAAAATATTAGTATAACTTTAGAATAATTGATATAAAAAAAATTAAGATATGATAATGGGAGGGAGGGAGGGAGAATAAAATGAAATTTGAAGGAAAATCCCCCGCGCAGTGTAGGTTATTGTGCGCTTAATCGCCCCCAAAGAGCCACGTCAGCGTTAATCTGGTCCCCACCACAAAATACGAAAACTCGTCCTTATATATAATCTAAGGTTTAAGACAGCGAGACAGCATAGGGAAAATCCCTTTGTCTAGGGTTTAAGGCGATTTCTGGGATCAAACCCATACATTTTCATCTTCAATCCCTAAACAAATTCCTGCTTGAAGTCTTGAACTATGGCTTTCTGGGGTGAGCTCTATTTCTATATCTTTCTGTTATTGTGTCTATTTACGTATATATTGTGTGCATTTTTCGCACTTAACTTTGTAAATCCTATCTGAAAATGCTTATAATTTATACTTAAATTCTGTTTCTCATAATATATTCTATTGCAGACTGATTCTGTTAAGAGAATCCTTATTTATTTTTGTGATCTGGTGATATCCCATTAGTGATTTCTAGGTTGAATTGAGTATCTATTGTTATTTTCAGGAATTGAAGTGAAACCTGGAAAGCCATTTACTCATTCATTTGATAGTGTGCGTGGAAGGCTACACATTTCTCAGGTATTTCTACTTCTGGAACAAGCTCTGTATGATTTTATTGAACTCTAAAGAAATAGAGATTTTGTTTCAACATTTATCGGGTTTTGTTCCAACTGTGGAGTACTTGTATAAAAACAAGTTGAGATTTTAAAAAATTGGGAATGGTTGGTTAGTGACAATTACTTTTTACGATTTCTTAGGCGACATTGGCTATTGGTTCTTCCAAAAAGACAAGTTTGGTTCAGTGTAATATAGGAATCAAGAGTCCTGTTCTTCTATGTGCATTGTTGCCCGATAAGACTGAATCACTGCAGCTGAATTTGGAGTTTGAGGAGGCTGATGAAGTTGTATTTTCTGTTATTGGTCCTCGAGGCGTTTACCTCACGGGATACTACTTGGGTCACAGTCGGCATTCTAATTTAGACAATGATTCGTATCCTTTTGTTGTTTGGAAGGCTTCCTTGATTTGCCTTCTAATTATTACATTATTCTTATCATGGTATAGCAACATTTGCAGTTCTATAACCTGTGATGAATATGTCATTATCTATTGAATCATGACCTGATTGATGCTAATCCAAAGTAACAATCTTTTGTTCATCTATTTCTAAACTTCCCCTGCATCGTAGGTGTGAATTCGGAATCTCCTTGAGATATTTCCTTGGCATAAGTACTTCCTGTTAAATAGACCTGTTTTTTTAATCTATTAGATTCTTTGGTAGATCTTGGGAATCCTTGCAATTTCCTTTACTTGATGGCAAAAGAGAATCGTATGGAGAGGATATTGCAAATACCGATACCGAGGGATCTATTCCTCGTAGTGAGGAAGATGAGTATGAAGATAGTTTCATTGATGATGACGACCCAGCAGTTTTACCTCGTTCTCCAGTTTCAACTGATGGAGGTATGGTTTACATCACATGCCATATGCTCTTTCAATGCTGTTTAGTTTGAATTAATTTGGAGAATGCCAATTCATTTGCCGTATTACCTTCAACTTGAGAGTAATTTTTAATGATAATCTATGTTGTGAACAACATATAATATTCTTTCCTTCGGTAAGTACAAATTGATTTATTTATTTATTTATTATGTCTTCTTTGAACCATTTGGCTCCATGATAATTTTCTGTGATGTTAGTTCTGTTGCTGATTTTAATGATTTGATTTTTAATAGGAATCTGATTACTTCATATGCATATACAAACGCGCACACACGTGTGTGTTAAGGGGGTGGAGGGCCGTATGGCATTTGAGTAGTCTAGATCCAAAGAGGTCTTAAAATTTTTTTTATGGGATTACAGCCGGATGATATGCCAAGTAATTGTTCAAACTAGAATTCTCTATGCAGCAACGTGCCAGCATTTGATCAAAAAAATGATTTTTTTCCTTTTCTTTTTCTGAATTAAATTCAGAGACTGTGAAAAAGAATGTTATATATCGCAATACCTTTTTTCTTGTTAAAGTAATGTGAAT
This sequence comes from Panax ginseng, assembly GCA_020205605.1. Lineage (NCBI taxonomy): Eukaryota > Viridiplantae > Streptophyta > Magnoliopsida > Apiales > Araliaceae > Panax > Panax ginseng. Next base: position 147,828,528 of record CM035133.1, read on the forward strand.
CATTTTATTAAAGGTGAATATTTAAGCAACATTTTTATCTGCGTTTTACTGCTTGAAACATGGTTGTTTCATTAAGCAGTTGATGAGGTGGTGGATGTCAATAAGCTGAGGGACAAGAAACATACTCACAAACGACTTAAGAAAAAATACCAGGCTGTTGAGTCTGATGATGACACTAGTTCATGGAAGCTAAACACTGGGAGTTGTATTAGAAGTGTCCCAGAAAGTGAAGGTGAAGACAGCTTCCCAATTTCGTCCATATATAAGCACAAAAGAGCTGCAAAGAACATAGTACAGGATGCAGGAAGGGACAAGGAAAACAAAGAAAGAGTAGACGCAGGCAACAGGATGGTGGAAGAGGAGGATACTCGTGCTAAGAGCGAAAATGGTGGTGCTTATGTTACTGCAATAAAAGGAGAGGTGGAAACTCTAGTTAAAGGTGACGAGTCAAAAAGGTGAGCTTTATGAACAGATTGTTTGTCGATGTACATTATTTTAATTTACTCTATAGTCAGCTGTAAAATTTGCTTACCAAGACAACATCAAAAAAATCTCAATTATGTAAACATGCCCAAACAAATAACTCCAGGATTACCGAGGACAAAGCCTGGCAAGGTGAGGCAAAGACCATCAACATTGGCCAGCATCTTGTTGCAAGTAATGAACCTGATCATAATACAGGCAGTAATAAGTGAGTATTTGTTCTTTCTTATATGTTGGTAAATATGCTATATGCAGTTATTCTTGTGTATCTTGATCCTCAATTGTTTTCACATACGATCTGCTACGGCAGGGGATCTAACCTGCCAGATGGTTCCATATTTCGTTCCACTGAATTGGGCCCTGTAAATGGCGTAAAGTCAAAGAAGAAAAGAAAAGAGTGTTCCAAGGAGGGGAGAATCCTTGAAGCTGATAACGGTAATCACATTAAAGCCATTGAAGAGAATAAATCCCAGCAAGCTAACACAGAGACAGATAACATGGACCACGATCTGCTTGAAAGAAGTGAACATGATCAGAGGCCAACCAATAATATGTGAGATCAATTTTTTCTTTTGAAACTGTTAAATGTAAACCATGCATATGTTTCTACACTTGACTTGCTCGAGAACTTAAAAAAAAAAATAATCTTTTATTGGGTTTATCAATAATTCTGTTTTATTGATCCTTGTTCGTTATAACCTTTTATCTTTTACTCGAGTAGGGAAATTGGCGTCTCACCTGATTCCTTACTGACTTCTATGGACGTGAGCTCTGAAAACATACCGAAGAAAAAGAAAAGGAAAAAAGAACGGTCTGTGGTAAAATCTCATGAAGGTAATGGCACAAGTAGCGATGTCCTCGGAGAAGACCGAGCCAAGCAAGATGAAGTGAAAACCAACGGCATGGATAATGATTTACATGAGAGAAATGAACAAGAGCAGAAGCCATCCGATGATAAGTGAGTATATACAAGTCCGTTTGATCTTTTAATTCCTTGTTTAACCCAGCATTTCTTGTTTCTTTTGGTAAGTTTTACTCAAAATTTTATGTGATGCACAATTATATTCATCAAAATGTGTACTATTGACTTGGAGTTTATGACAAATTTTATGTCAACCATTTGTTCCTAACAGTGGTACACCTTTATTTTCAAGCAAAGCATGAACAGCTGGTTAACCAGTCTTTCCCTGTTAGTTTCTCCTTAAAGGAGTTTGCTGATATATGTTCGTCTTAGGTGCTTGTTGAAAAGTCTTCTGTATACTTCATTCCCAACCTATTTGTGCTTTATATTATAATGACTCTTACTTGCTAAAAACCTTTTCTTTTGTGCAGAAAAATTGACATCGTTTCTGAAAGAATAGCTGATGAAAATATATCTGAGAAGAAAATCAAAAAGAAGAAGAGAAGTAAGAGTAAAATCCAAGATGATGAAAATGAGAATGTTGATGTACCTATCTTGTCAAAGGAAGAAAAGGAGAAATCCATAAAGGAACTTGAGGACAAGAATGTGGATACTGGGTTATCTCAAGCGAGGACCTTGTCAAATGGATTGATTATTGAAGAGCTAGAATCGGGTAGATCTGATGGAAAAGTAGCTGCTCTGGGGAGAAAGGCAAGTATTTTAAAGTTAATCAGTGCATTGTCTTGAAATAGTACTGATGGATGAACTCATACAAGCGAAGTGATTATCATTGATTTATCAATAACCCTTATGTAATACACAGCTCAAGGTTCTGTACACAGCCAAGTTAAAGGAGAATGGACAAGTAATTGACACAAATATTGGCAAAGCTCCTTATAGGTTTCGGCTAGGTACTATTATGACAAAAAAATATCACAGTTAATTAAACTATTTTTGTACTCTCTAACCCATTTACCTACTGAATATATTTTTCTTGCAGGTGATCAACAAGTTATAGAGGGATGGAATGTTGGTCTTGATGGTAAATCTCCACAACTGAAATCTAATTTTATTAACTTCTGTGTTGATATGATAGTGTCAGTCTTTTTGTTTTTATTTTGCATGTTTAAATCTACTTCACTGTATGATTCACAGGCATGCGAGTTGGTGACAAGAGAAGGCTCATTATCCCACCATCAATGGGGTAAGTAAATGGATTTCTTGCTATATATGTTGTCAAATACAAGTTCTCATATTCTTGTTTCTCTTTTTGGGTATGACCATTTAGCATAACAGTGCTTCGGGTTCTGTGATGTTGCAGTTATGGGAGCCAAGGAACTGCTGAGAATGTACCACCGAACTCATGGCTGGTGTATGATATTGAATTAACGAGTCTCCGTTGAAAGACAGCATCCACATTATGGGTATTCCATTTTGCCTTGGTACTTCTTCAAAACTTAGTACCTGAAAAATCTTTACAAAGTAAGAAAGTTGGGTCTGATATTGCGGGAGAAGGAAGACAGGGAGGCGACACAAACATGAAGTAACGACTACACAAGTATAAGTTATGATTCAGCGACTTTTTATCAATGATCTATACTTTTTAGAGAACTAATCTTCCTTATCCTGCTTATGTTGATGTTAATGGTATTGTTTGTTATAACAATATGAAGTTCGATAAATTTGTATTTTCTTTTGTAGGCGATGGCATGAAAAAATCTTCGTGTTTCTGCTTGTATTGATGATAACGAAATTGCTTGCTCAAAGTGAATTTTTATATTTTTGGTTGACGTTGATTCTCCCTTCATTATCTTTTGATTTGAAGAATCTTAATCATAAAAAAATTCTATACTTTATATCAGCCTTTATAGAGATGTTTGGAACATTTATTTTTAATGGTGTTAAGCCCACACAATTTTATTTATTCTTGCCACCATTATTGCTTCCCCCAATAATGGAGAAGGAAAAAGAAAAAGAAAAAAAAAGAGTATTATTTTTACATTGCCTTTTTCTCAGATGAGAGTGAAACTTACTGTATGTCATGTGAGAGGATTATGTAAAAATATTAAAAATATACTTGCTCATGTGAAAAAATTATGTGAAAATAATAGTTTCAAAAAATAAAATAAACTGCATAGTAGGTACAAGCTGGTGCAGTGAATCTCCATTTTCCTTCTAAATGGATATTTGCATTCTACAAAAAGAACCTAAATTAAATATTGATTTGATCAGCTTTAATAAGCCTGATGCCTGCAGAAGTGGCTGGAGTTGCTTATTAGAGGCTAGGCTCCAGCTAGTTTAATCAGGAAAAAAGTCCCATTTAATTTAAATCCTAATTGATTTGTGAATTCTTAACATTCAAACTGTGATTTTTAATTTTCAAAATAACAATTCTTTTATTTAGTAATATTTTTTAAATAGTTTATAGTATTTATTTATAAAATTCACATAACTTTGAATTTTAAGATTTGACAAATTAACTTGGAACAAAAATCAAATGAAAATCTTTTTGTGGAAGAGGGAGTATCGACTAAAACCTGGTTTTCAAAATGTGCTCACACAAAACACAGTCCCTTCTCTAAAGCATTTATAGAAAAGCTGTACCCCATTCTAAATTAGAAACTTGGAAGTCTATACATGATTGTTTCCTGTCAAACACTTTACAAGTTATGGATAAAACAAAGGTTTTACCACCACACTCAGTACCCATTAAAAGCAGCAAGTTATTTACTTGATGTCGTCGCTCAATTTTGGCTCTGTTTTAATCATAAAGCTCTTAGCCTCGTCTTCCGTAATTTCACTGCTTACAGAAATAGAAACAGCAAACAGAGATGAGTGAGGTGGCTGGAAAAAAAGGAGCAGAACACGATGAACAAACGCTAATGTACTACAATCATACCTGTCATCAGCTTCTGTCTTAGAGATCAACGTGATCTCCTTGGATGCAAGAAATTCTATAAAACTGTTGATGTCTTTGCCCTGGCAGAATTTGCGAAGTTGGAACAAGAAATCATTGAACTGCCTGGGTTCCTGCATGGATAGTCTTCATAAATTCATCTCTCTCTCTCTCGAATAAGAAGTCTTGTCAAACTCATGGTCATGTTTGTTTGCAAAAAGCATACTTGGGATTGGACCATTTCTCTTTCTATTTAATCCTTTGACCGGAGACTATTTTCCTTAATGTGGGACTATTAGTCCCATAAAGCCGTTTGATAGCTTAAAATGAGGGGGACTATTAATACACGTTCATCATGGATTATAATCCCTCATAAATAGCCTTAGGAATAAAAAAAAATAGTCCATGGGACTATTAAAAGGATTATTAATCCCCCATCATGGGATAAAATAGTTCGAAGTAGTGTTGAATTAAGACATAGTCAAATCCCAAACATACTTTTTGCAAACAAACATGACCTTGGTATATTCTATATATATATATATATGACAAAAAGGAGAAGCTTATGTGTACTATTATTTTAAGAGATTTTATTAATGGTGTTTTTGGCATTTCACCATTTACATTAATGGTTGTTTTAACATTTCACCAATTTGTCAATTAAAATAATGTCATATTAAGTGAAGGACACACACACACAAAAGCTTGTGTGTGTCTAAGACACATACTCTCTTTTCTATATATATATATATGCACACACACATGTATATGGTTCTGTATTGGGTACATGTATGTATCTAAAGAACTTCAAAAGTTATACGTCTTCACCAACAAAAACTTCTCTCAAGTTCTAATTCTTTTGGTAGTTTTGTTATGTTGATGAGAAAACATAAAGGCTTGACAAGATATAAACATAGAAATGTTAACAGTACTAATAATGTTAATACTTCGTTACAAAAAACTGAAGCAAATCACAAGATTTAACATTACTTTCTTTGAAAATGCAAAACACCCAACTTTCTCCATGATTTGGTAATATATTCAGTGCGACTTACGGATTATTGCCATGTTTCATTTTGCATGATCAAGCTTATCTATATTTTGGTACCAATAATGAAACCAAAGAATGTAAATAATTGATGTCATAGAATCGATACCATGAATTATTAACTTAATCAGTACACACATTGAGTTTTTATAATGAAGTCATATGAAGTGAGTTTTACTTGTATCAACGTCTTATTCACCATTGGCTAATTGGGTTTTCTTTCTCATGCTTAAACCATTGGTGTTTCAAGGTTGACCAATAAACTAACCACTGATTGCTCATTTGAATTCAACACTCTATGGAAGCAATCCAACAGAACATGCTCATAAATTAGAGGATTACAATATATCAGATCCAAATAGTTCATAAAAAATCATCTATGAAGTTTAGAGAAATGTATTAATATCTGCATCTTCTCATACAAGATCAAATAGAAATAGGAGTATATATACAGCTTATGTTAGATTCAGCATTAATTTGGCTTATAAGATAATGTTTGGTTAAGGGTGAAATAATGTCTTTTGAAAAGCCCTCGAAGAAAAATAAAGCCACGCTATTAGAAAATGACAGGAGAAGAGAAAAGGTAATGTGCTCTCTCTTCCTTTTTCTGTTTTCTTTTTCATTTTAAATTAACAATGGTAGCTGGATACTAATTAGAATTTTGGTATTTAAAAGGTTATTAAAATTAGCTCTGACTGTGTGTGAGCACAGGGGTCTGAAGAACAAATGATTTGCTATACCAGGAACAAAAGAGAAATTTATATTGTGCTATAGCAGGTTAATAAAATTGAATAATTTATAATGATCCATTATAAACCAAGCAGTACTAGAAGAAGACTTACTTGCTCAAGAATGCAACCCTTGCGGAGAGCAACTACACACTCTAGTGCTTTCTGATAGGTATCCCTTTCAAAAGAGTCCTCTACAATATGAAAGATTTTATTTTTCATATCCTTAATTGCTTTACTAACCCATTCTGCACCATCTCTTCGAGACATCATGGCTTCAAAATCTTGAACAGGAGTCGGGTCCCCAATTTTCTCAACCTTGATTGTAGATGTATATTCTATAGAATTGATCGCTTGTGCATCATCAATTTTTCCATGATCCTCCCCTTCTTCATTTGAACCAGAAGGTCTCTCTTTCAGTTGCCGTCTAGTTGACTTCTTCAACTGCAAGATGGATCAAGCTTAAACACTTGTGTCATGAAGAAATTATTAACATTGTGCAGTTCAAATTTGAAGTTAAAGAAAAAAAAAATACCTTTGGGTTCTCCTTGAGTTCAAATTGCCTACGAAATTCATCAATGACAGGCTTGCTCTGAGAAATAAGTTCAGAATCAGGTTCTGTTATCTTTTTGAGAGCTTCATCTAGAGGTGGTACAGCTGCATCTGGATGTCTTGATTTCAGTTCAAGATGGCGATAGAATCGCTGAAAATTTATCACAAAGGCAATTGCTTGAGCAACAATCATGGAGGCATTTTTTTTTTTTTTTTGTTGGGAGGGGGTGGGCATTCAATTTGGTTTTTTCGGTTTTTTGGCTTACCGAACCAGTCAGTTCCGGACAAAACAAAACCGGTTCGGCATCGGTACATGTAACCGGTATATACCGTTTATTCGGGACCGGGTTCGGAAAGTTATTTTGTATGTTCGGTACATACCGGGCCAAACCGGTTGTACCGGCTAATTGAATAAGGCCTTGTATGTCCACACGTTGTATCTATGTGAAAATTTAGCTGATAAGGAACTCGTGTAAAAGAGTGGAAAACAAAGTATTAAAGCAAAAGAGAAGATGAGGAGGATCATCAAGACCATTGAAATCCCAGTCTGTATGGATTCTTAGGAGTCCAAGCTTATCCCAAAAGGTATTCCTCCAAGATCCCCTCTGATTTAGTCCTTTTCTTGGGACTTGGCTTCGTAGATTGGTAATTTTTTTTCATTTTTATATCTATATCTATCTATCTCCATATAATTTTTTTTCATTTCAGCTTCTGGAATCTAGTTGGGTTATATGGATTTTGAGAAGAATTAAAATGTAAAATTGTGTTTTGATCAATGTAACATTTTCATTCTTGAGTTCATAAGAGTGAATCAGTGATGCTTACATACAACCGGTAGCAAAAACTGTTCCGGTACCGAACCAGCTAACCGGGATACAGTCCGGGGGGCGGGGAGGGGAATAATCTATTGTACCAACAAACCATGAACTCAAGATGTAATAACTTTACAAATAGCTTGTTTTTCAAGCAATTACATCACTACTACAATATCCACATGCTTTATAGATAGTAATATACATATTTCATTGCTGTTCTTTTTCTATGTTTTCATCTCATTTTCCTTTTTCTTTTCAGATGCCACACAAGTCTACTAAACACACAGTTAAATGGGTCTGCAAGAAGTTATTTCAGTAATTTTAGCATGTATTTGTGGACTGCAACTAAATAGGTCTGCAAGGAGTTGTCCTATAGTGCCTTGATGACATATAAGATTTGTAATCATGGTTATTCTTACAGAAACTGTGGAAGGGAAAATCATGGAACAAACTATATAAGTGAAAACAACTGTGATCTGATTGTGATGCAAATTCACTAGCAGATAGAAACACGAATCAAATGTAGTTTATATCATGTTTACCAGGAACGCTGATTGAATGGGTACGTGGAACTCCACGAAAACTACGAGAAACACTACCTATCAAAGAATGCACAAGACATCTAATTCTCGTTCTACGATTTGAATTGGTAGTTCTCAGTTTGCAAAATGCAGGGCAACAAGAGTTCCATGGTAGCCTTGGTTTTTATATCCCTCATCAGCATTAATATAAGTAATGAATCACCCGAATTAATGTATTGTAATACAGCTATTTTCTTAATCTCGTTGTATTGCACCTGTAAATTTCTCAAATCAGACAACACATAAATTTTTGTGCATGGGATATTATTGGCAATCGGTCAGATAACTAATGCATATACAAAATGAAGATAAAAATGGAAAGATGATCCACATCCAAACAGGGTGACAATATCACATTTTTTTGCTTGATTTTAGCAGTGCTGAAGGATCATTATAATGTAGACAATTTTCCTGTTTGTAAGGTGTTATTTAAACCAAGTAAAAGATTAATAATATGTTTATAAATGGATAATTCCTAAGGAGAGGATATCTAAGACAACTAAATGCGAACCTAACAAAAATAGTGATAATATCCCAAGGAAGAAAAGAAAAAGAAGTCAGCAAAAGCAGTATAATGACATGGAGCTAAATTTTAAGCAGCTAAGATATGATGATCTCAATACTAGAAAATTATTTGTCTTCCACCTGAAAAACTACGTGACTAATGTATCAAATCTAGTTTGCTTAGGAAACACATGCAACAAGAATAATATTCAGGATTTGAAACTGACAATTGTCCTCTGTAGAAACAGTTTTGAGTTTCAACACAGCTTACCAAGAAAAGAAAAACAGAGGCCATAAAGAAGCATATTTAATCCATTGTAAGTGGTTTAGTCTTCTGGAAAATAAAAGTAGGATAGTTGTATTCATACACCAGAGGTTTAGTTGAAAGGGACGGTGATGAACATCAGGAGAAAATTAGTAGACCAGTTAGCATATTGGATAGATTAAGAATTCACTTGCAAGACAGGTAGCATGATAATTTACATATTCACATTATATATCAATGCAGTTAACATCAACCCTACATACTACCAAAGAAGCCATCCTATATTATTCTTTGGTTTTGAAAGCAAATATGAGTTTTCTTACACAGATGTACCTCATTTCGTACTTTTGAAAGCATATAATTACACAACCTCGAGCCATGCCAAACACAATAAACACTTGCATAATTAATTAAGTGACCTGTGCATGCTAAGATTCATTTATATGAAGAACATGAACCAATGTTAAAGAAAACCAGAATAAGTACACCTGAAGCTAATTAAGCGTTAAATCATAGTCACACTATCATATTATTTACTCCCAATCTATTACAGGACATCCCCAAACCCAAATAAATAGCAAAGTAGCAATGAATTTAATTACTGAAGGGAAGAGTGTTAATGTATCATATGCAAGACTAGCAGAACAATTTCCACAAGCCTGTGTATGACTTAGCTAAACAAGCAATATAAGAAGAAAAAAATATCACATATAAGTACCTCCAATACAGGATTTGGTGTAAAGTCCGGCTGCAAGAATTCCTCTTTTCCAGTTGGTGCAAGTTCAAGCATCTTAACCAAGTTATCGGCTGCCTCTTGCTGTTGTTTGTTCGGCAGCAGTGATGAGGGGAAATTGCTGAAAGACGGAAACTGAAACTCGCGAACATCCTCAGCGAAAGGAAGTACATTGAAATATAATGAATCAGGCTGCCAGCAAAACCAACAAGAATGTTAGATGACGAGACAACAGCATGAGAAATTCATAAAAACACTTTACACAATCAATGACTTACAACATTATCTTTGTCAGATATGTTAGGAGTCAAGACCCCTACAACAACATTACCCTGTCCTTGCCTCAATACACATCGAACAATTGCAACTTTGTTCATTTCCTTCATAGCTCTAGCTAGTGCAGAAACTGCAACAATGGCTTTCATTTTACCCGGTTCAGCTATGAAGACATTAACATCTTTCATGTAATAGTGTCTTTGAATAACAAGGCACAAGGAAAAAGATATAGGTTTAGAAAAAGTAAAACAATATGCATAATGCTGAAATAATCAAAATCAAATTACTTGGATCCAGGTCAAAGTAGTTAGATTTCACCTCATTATGTTTGAAGCATCAGTAAATCCAAGAAGTTTCACACTCTTCTCTGGTTTGAACTTCACAGCTTCCAATTCAGCTGATGATATAGGAACTACTTGAGGCCCATATCTATAACCTTTTATCCTTTGTTCTGGAGGCACAACTTGACTAGGATCATCAACTTTTTTGTACTCATATTCTACTTTGATTTCGTGAGTGGCAAATTTATTTGTTTCAGGTGCTCTATCAGAGTATTTTTTTAGAGTGGGGAACTTCTCTTCAGATGTTTTCTTGTAGACCCATACCTATTGTCAATAACAATTGTCAAATATTAGTATTTAAAGGTTAAATTTTCTTTTGGAAAGAATACAAATTGGTACAATACTCAAGATACTTGTACAGTTCCAAAACATGACACACAACCTTATTTAGCAACAATACATTGATATTAGATGACTATCAATATAACTCATCAAAAAATTAAAACTTTACTGCCTATGGACCATATATAACAACCTTCCTAACATTTTATGATACAACAAACAGACTGCTGCACCTTACACATCCATAAAGTTCAGTCAGAGAACAACATGTAGAACCATAAAGGTCCACAAGATGCTTTAAGGTGTTTTACAATCATACTACGTCAAACACAGATAGAAACACCAATAAATTCAGCCAGTTTAAGGGTTACTTCAGCAAATAATGCAAGATGCACCACAATATCTGGTGATGAACATTTCAACCCAACGTCTAAAAGACACTTTAACTGTGCTCAAACACCAGAACACAGAAACTAGAACCTTTCTGGTTTGCAAATGAAAGCTGAAAGGTGGCATTCACATATGCAAACCCGGCTTCATTTTTCCAATACTTAAAATCTTTCTTAGAGTCATTGCAACATAGCTTCCATTGCTCGCACACCGAAATCCTATATCCATATTTCATTTTTCTACTCCAAGTGCCTCTATTCTTTCGTAATCATTGTTTAGAAAATATTAAATTATAATTAACTATTTTGAATCTTTTAACTTGTTTCTGCTGATTATGATTTTGAGCATAGATGGCTACTGTTCATAGTTCCTTTGCAAGCCTGATACTTCATATCTAAATTTTAAGCACCAATGAAAGCTCCACGACATGTCAATATTGAGCAACACTAAGCACATGAAAATAAGAAAGATTTCAAAACAGTTAAAAGACTTAGCCTGAACTTAGCAAAATCTAACATGGACTGTCCTATGTCCAAAAAGATGCAAAATAGCAGATTTTTTAGGGTGATGACTTGAACAGGTAATATTATGTATAAACATGCAGATCCAGGAACCAGTCCACACATCCAGGAAAACAACCACGTCCAGCTATAAAAACAAGTGGGACCACTAGCTAATCCTTCTTGTAACGCAGCAGCTGGAAAAGCCTTCACAGTTAATCAGAAAAGAATAGTTTGCTAGCATAGGAGGGGCAGCTATTGTAGAATAACTCTTTCCTTACTACAGCAATTGATAGCTTGCATAATGATGCTGGTGCTGACATCTAAAAATCTTGGTACCATAGTAGAAAACTATGCAGGAATTAAGTTATTTTATCTTTTTGAAAGAGAAAAGATATATAGATAAAGGAAAAAGGATCAAAGCTTAAGATGATAAGGAGTCCAGAAAAAACAAAACCAAATAAAAAAGACTCGTTTCAGGAGTCTCTAATCCCACTTAATATCAAACAAGGAGCTATTTTAAGTACATTCACAACTAAAAATATAAACACTAAAAAACACCAATAAATCTCTTGGGATAAATTGATTCTTGAAGATTCTATCATTGGACTCATGCAAATAAACCAAAACAACTGCAAGCACAGAACTTCACATTTAGACAAAAACATCTTGTTCCTGTTTTCAAGACAAAACACCAAATAAGACACCCCAGTGAAGGACACAAAAACACTCCAAGTACACTTGAATCTAGTCCTACTATGGCACACAAGGTGATATTTGAAAGAATATATGTGCAACATTCATTCTAATGTTTGCACAAAACACACCAAGCCGGGGAGGATTTATAAGGTTGTTGTGACTGCACTATAAAACACAAGTGTTGAGTTTTTTGAGAACCCATTACCAGACCCAAAAAAATCTTATTTTAGATGGGACATTGAGACTTTAGGTTTCCAAATAATACTACAAAATGGAAGGATTACTTGGATTGGGCAAGGAAATCAAAGAGATATTTATAGCTAAGCAAAATTGAATTAGCCAAATTCAAAACACATTTATCAAGAAAAGATAAGAAGTCACAAGAATGACAACAATTAAGCAATTAATAGAATCCTTGTCACTGGCAATTCGAAAGAATGGGAAACTCTACCAAACCTCTTCCTCTTGATAAGAATGGAACCTGGAGATAGGACGACGAAAAGTGATAAAGTCGCGGAAAAACAAAAGAAAAAGACATATCCCCTAAATTAATTCCTCCCAGAACAAATGCAAGAGCTGCCTCCAATTTTGTAGCTCACAAACCAAAAAAGACATGCAGTTCTTATCATATGATAAACACAACAATAGTTCTGTTTACCATTGGAATAATTTCCACTATGGGAGGAAACAATAGCACATAACAATGAAATGTAAATGGAAAGGCAAGAACCATTAACAAGACTCTCACCTTAATCTTCATTTCGGAGCTTAGTTCAAAATCACCCCTGTATATTGTGACAGCAGCTATATTGCGAGTTCTAAGTGCACCCAAAAGTGAAGTTGAACTTTCGACATGGACCGTCCTTGAAGAAGTCTTCTTTGAAAATATATTCAGTAAACAATCGTTCTCCTCTATTACTCTCTTATTCACATCCCAGTTTTGTTTTTCCCTAAAAACTACACATTCCATTTTCATGCCATGTGCGGCCATCTGTTCAGCAATGGTGTTGACTTGATCTTCTTTGGTTCCTTCAAACGGATCTTTGATAGGACAAATTGCATTTGTGATGAGACAAAGGCGTTTTTTCCCCTTATTTGTTTGTCCAAATTTTTTAATCAGCATATCCATCCCTACAACGATGGCATCAAGAACTACCACCAAGTCAAGGTAATAAGGATTCAAGATGAAGATTAACCAAGTAATTCACAATCTAGTGCTTTTACTGAAAGAAGCTAATTTTTTGAAATGATCCTCACAAGTTAATATCAAGGCAAATCACATAACCTCTCCTTTCCTTTCCTTTCAGATTCAATTGTTGATGAACTAATAAAATTTAAGAATTTAGTAAAATCGTACAGTCATCATATTTCAAAACCCCTAAAGTATGTTATGATTAGAACATAACTTATTGACCTATACCCAAGAAAATTCTGAAGGACAATGATGGTGTATTAAGAGCCTTTCTTCGAGAAAACAAGAGGTGCCAAAGTTTCTTGGAAAGAAATCAATTGAGAGACACCTATGTGACCTATCAATGAAAAATGTCTTCATTGGATTATTGGTGTCGTACCTTTGTACAAAGGAAGAAATTCAAGGACACGTCTAAGTGCTACAAATTCATCTTAATTGGAAAAAGCAAATGGATTAAGAGATATAGCTACTAACCACAGTTTTAATAAAAATTGGTTGGATAAGAAATACTTGGCTCTGGTAGGATGATTGGTCTCTTTGGGGCCTTGAAAACATATGTTGATACCAAAATTATATATACTGCAGCTAGCTATCAGTGCTAAAGTAGCTGAGACCATAGCAAACAAACACAATGGTAGAGCTTCATACTCCTAGGTTAATGGTGAAGATGATCAGTGCTACAGCTCGAGAGGCACTGAGACAACATATTGCCTGCGTAAAATGATAGTCTATGGTTTGTGGCTCTAATCGTACTTCGTGGCTTGTATAAAAAGATAGATTAAGAACAAGAAGTCATCTATTTTTCAGCTGCTTTCTTCCAGATTATAGAATGCATTTTTGTCAAGGATTTTGGTTAATAGAGGCCTAAGAATGGGAAAGAGAGCTTGCCTCTACTCTGATCAGTGTATATGCAAAGCATTCTTTGCTAATATAAGAAGTTTTTTGCATCACAATTGCTACTTTTGACGAGAGAGATATAAAAATGCTAATAAATTAACATTCACAGAAAATTTGGGAAGAATTTAACACAGTATAAAGTTTCATTACTGGAAGGGGACTACCAAATAATCTGAAAATTTGTCAGTACGTGAATATTGTGCTATTACTGGTAGAGTTTTATTAGCAATAAGTGATTTGATCAAAGGTACGTCTCTTGGTCTTTTGTAAGTTGTTGTTTTTAATAATCCACTTGCATGTATCCAAAAGAGAGAAAAAAATAAACATGTGTAGTTAAGAGCTTAAATGAGCAAATAGCCTAAAGTAATGTGACATCCATGCAAAGTATATGACCAATATTATAAGAATTCAAATAACAGGCATATGGCATTTTATAAGAAATCAACTGCTCCAAGTGTAAAAGGAACTACAAAATTCTATAATTAAACTCAAAAGAATAATGGTCTGTATCATAATCTAGCACATGTAGGATACAGTCACCGGCAACAGTTCCTCGAGGAAGCTGTTCAAAAACTTTAACAAGATCTCCATCCACAACTTTGAGATGCTGCAAAACCACCACATGTTCATATCCACCGACTTCCTTTGTCAGCTCGTTGTCAGTATCTGGCAATTACAAGACCATACAATGATGTCCCCTTAATAGACACTTGTGTTATGTTTGTTTGCAAGGATTATAATATCGGGATTATAATCCATGGGATTATAATCGCAAGACTATTAATCCTAGGATTATATTCCCGGGATTATAATTATAATCTCAAAATTCCTAGACTAATAGTATCAAGTCTAAATTTGAAAACAAACAAGACACTTGGGATTAATAGCCCTATCCCAAGTATAATCCTTGCAAACAAACATAGCCTTGGAGAATGTCCAACATCTTTTATTTATCAAATGAAAATTAAATAAAATGGTATTATTTGCTAAAATAAGCAAATTTAAAAAGCACTTTTAACATAAATGTCGCAAACAGCACATTGATGCTTGGCATCATATTTTGTTAGTCTTATTTTAATTAAGCACGATTGCACGAACCATGGCATAAAGAAATTAAAGGGTCACACTAATTGCTTATATATACACGTATTAATATCCATGCTCTCTTTGTTTTTTTTTATACCATGTAAAATAAAAAACAATCTATCTATTCAGGCAGCAGTACAAGGCAAGGTAGAAGGTATTGCATTTTTTGTCACAATGATGGGCTGAAGGGAGCTGGTTGCTCCGTTATATGCTCATTTACTCACTAGCTCATTTTCCAAACATTTTCGGACTAGTCTCAAAATTTTGAACTGATAATTTTTTTGTCACTTCATGTAGTGAAAAGTTAGGCTATGACCATGACAACTAAAAACAATATGCCACAAATGGCACACCATGAAAACCATACGAGGTCTATATTCCTGCAATACATACGATTTCACAAAAAAATTATCCAGATGTACCTTCAGTTCCGAATAAAACAACTCCAACTTCATCATATTTGCCAAAAATCAGCTGCAAATTAGAAGGAGATGATTCAGAAAACATATAATTTACGTATGAAACTTAATACACATCTTTATATAGGAGCAACGAAGCAAGACCCAAAAATTCAGGTCTTCAGCAATATCCTATTGCATTGTTTGGAACTCAGAAAGAGCTACAGAAAGGAAATAGAAAGGTAATGCAAGATAAAACCGAGTAAATGAATGTACAACTTTTAAAATACCTTAAATTAAGTAAAATGACAAAAATCAAGTGTCATGGGTATTTCAAAAGTTCTTATATTTCTCTACATTCCATCTCTTTTACCTTTCCCTGGCTTTTCCCCAACTTCCAAAATATACAAGTGACTAAGTCCAATTTTTTAAAAGGAAATTAGCAACAACCCATAAGCTAAAGAAATACCTTCTTCTGAACAAGCATCGAGCACACTTTTTCAATCTCCGGCAAAATACTATGCATTGAGGGACCAACATCAAGCAACAAAAGTAATGCTTCCTATAGAAAAAATAAAATTAAAATTAAAAACGCCACATTAGCAAAATTATTTAAATTTGTAATACACTACAGCAATAACACATAATTACAGTTGGACAAATACTTGTAACCTAACATTTTTTATGGAGAATTCCTAAAAGCAACCAGCCAAAATTCACTTTTTGACACATTTTTAAACCAAAAGACTCGTTAAATCATCCTCAGTTGTTTCATAATCAAGCAGATTTTCGAAATATGAGAGATTCTAAGCATGAACTAATGAAGTAAAAACTTAGTAGGTGTAAATTTTTACCTTGTTTCGAGCCATTTTAGAGAGAGAAAATTCCGCAAGAAGCTCAGGGAAGAAGAAAAGGGTTTCTTACTTTATTTTAAAAATGTTAGACGACTGGTCGCACTGAGTTTTCTTCCCGCCGAGTTAACTCTTAACATGTTCGTAAATTACTTCCCTGACCCTAAAAATGGAATGCTCATTCCATTTTTTCTAAATTACATGTTACAATTGAAATTTATATATTTATTATTGCTTTGAATTATATATTTATTATATTTTATCCAACGAAATCATTATATAAATATAATTGATATCAACATTATTTTGTCAAGAAAATAAAATAAATTATAAATAATATTTTAATTGTGTTCAAGCATGTGACATCAATCATTATATATAAATACAGCACAGCCTCCTCCAACTCAATCAATTTCAAATCAATCAATTTTAAATTAATTAATTAATCTGACTTCCAAACACACCTAATTTTTTAAACTCACCCAATTTTAATCAATTAAAATCAACAGACCCAATTTTAATCAATTGAAATCAATTATCCTTCCTTTAATCCCTCAAATCTCTTCTCCTTCCCCACGTCTCTCTATTTCATCCCGCTACCTTCTCCTTTCTCATCTCATCTCCTTAAACCAAGCGAAACTCTTCATCCTCGAAACCAGATCCGTCCGTAAAACAGTCCGATGAGGCTACGCCTGAGAAATCTATAGATGTTGGAGTGGAAGGTGCATATTCAACATGTCCGCTCTCAATTCTGGTAAAAAATCACTCTCCCAAAACCCCCAATAATAAATAATGGATAGATTTATGTAATCTTACGGTTTTGATTATTGTCTTTGTTTTATGTAGATTTGCTTCCGAATGATGATCGAGCTGACAAGGTGAGTTATTTCGGTCATTGTTGGCTATTTGGGTTTGATTTGAGTTTTTAATAAAGGAGTTTTGATTCGAAATTGATCGGGGATGTGCTCGAGGATTTGTCTTCTAGAGTGATGAAACGTGTGGAGGCTCTCAAGAAATTCAAGTGTTTAGTGGTTAAGGTTTTATGAAGTATACCAAAAATGAATTCCAAAACTCTTACCTACAATTTTCAAGTGCTTGATTTATACATGAATCTGCTTTTTATCATAGTATTTAGTAGCGAATTGTATTATGGCATTAAGAGCAATTGAGAATGTGCATTTGACAATATTGCATTTTTGAAGAATTGGCCTTTACCAATGGCCCTTATAATTAATTTGTCAAATACCTCGTAAATCTTTGTCGCTAAAAATTTTGCCATTTGCCATGAAACAATCACTCTGTTACTATTTTTTCATACTATAGATTTGGATTATGCACTTCTATGTGCATAAACCACAGCTGAGTTGGATGTATATATCATTCTGTAGAGACTCAGACTAGCTATATAAACTCATAAAACTCAGCTGCAAAACTAGAAAGTTAGAGACAAAGGGATGTTGAATATTGAATATACACGAAGGGCTCTTAAATTCTTTTGATAAATTGACTTAATTTTATGTTGAGGTTAAATATACATTAGTGTATATAGATTCTGATTTAATTTTTTTTTTTTTCCCGACCATTGAGTAGTCTCAAAAGTTGGCAACATTTGACCAAACATACATACATAAATACATTGATTAAAGAAGTGGGCCAAAAAAGTGATAGTAGAGAGAATTACCCCCATGTTCCCAAAGACACTATTCGAGAACCAACCATTACTACTCACTTCTCTTGGAAAAAGCAAGAAAAATCATTAGGAGATGAAATCGGAAAAGGGAATCCATCAATTAAATGATATGGAGCAGGCCATAAAGTTATTGTAACTTTTAATTTGGGTGTTGAGCTATTGTTTGTATTTTATTTGGTTTACTTATTGATATTGATTTTATTTATAAAACAAACACAACATATTGATTTCTCCGTGGGAATCACGCTTTTCGATTACATTTATTGAAAAGTTCTTGCAGAAATTGCCGATTTTTCCTCTTAATGTTTGTTATGTTTTTCAAAATAGGTTGGAAGGTCTCGATAAATGGAAGTCAATGGTGATGATGAAGTGAGTGATAATCAAACTCGTAAACCATAAAACTTATTATCTTTTGATGGTGTTTTGATTACTTGAACATATATTTATTTAATTATGAGAAGAAACCTTATTTGGATAAAGTTACTACCTTATTTGGATAAAGTTGTTGAGCTTAATTAATGTTTGAAGAATATTTTCATATAAATTAAGATGATCATTTACAATTTTAATTTTATAAATAAGCCTACACAAATGCATTATTAAACAATTATTGTATGTAGTCAAGCATTATATATATATATATATATATATATATATTATTAATTTGAGTTAGATCATCTATTGGTTATGATTGTGTATCAGACTCTAGATTATCAAATTGAGTTGAATTATGTTGGTTGGTTTTCACCTGTCTACAACTCTTATGGGCTAGAGGAGTTATGCAAAAATGACTCAATATTAGTGCTAAGGAATCATATTACAGTGCTGATACTAAAGATGATGATGGAAGCGACAGTGAATTGATATTGAAGGTTTGATTCAATCTCACCAAATTATACTTCATAGGTATATGAAAGATTTATCATATTGGATTTTGTATTTGATGTGTTTTTTAGTGGGTTTATGATATTTGGAATTATTTTGGAAATTGAATGAGTATTCTAGGGCTTGAATTTGATTGGTGATCTTGGGATGGTTTTTTTTTTTTTGTGGCAGACTTTTGTGATTAGCTTAAAGAATCGCGGTTTAAGGATAATCAAGGCAATGTCATTAAGATTGATCCTAATGGTAATGTGTTTTGTTTAAAGTTGAATCTTTTTTATCTTTGAGATCAATTTGCTTGCTTTTTATGAGATTTTGAGAAATGGGAACTATTATTTTATTGAAGAGTTGTTGCAATTAATGTGATGATTACTTAAGCTACACCTTTCTCAATTATTTCCTGCTTAATTGTGAATTTGTGGTTTATTTTGTATTATGTTAGTCAATTTAGTTTAGGTTCATGTTTTGTCTTGGGTTTAAGTTATGTAGATAGACTAATGAACGCAACGATAAATAGAAATCAAACTCTGACTTTACTTTCAGTAATTGTTATTTTTTGTGTGCTATATTTTTATTGCAAAATGAAAAACTTATACAAGGGTGGTTGGGAATAATGACACTTTTTTGGGTCATTTAACTTTTGATTATGTGGTATAATTAGATGTTTAGTTTTGCTATACATATTATTCTCTTCAAAATAAGGCAAGCCATATTCCCTGCTTCCGAGTGCAGATCTCTGGAGCATATTGTTTCTCCTCCCAAGTCTTTGCAGCACATTAAAGGTTGGACAAATTGTACTCTTCCTTATGCACATAGTTATCAAGGCGCTAAGTCGAGGCGAGGCGACAGCCGGGAGCTTAAACGCTTAGGCGACAAAGCGCCCGACTAGTCGTCGACAAGTCGTTAACAATGTAAATTTTATACGTATAAAATTCTATATATTTAACATTTATATGAATATTTATATATTGATATTTCTAATGATTTACCATATTCATAATGCAGGTTGTAGCATATCAAATCACAACAAGAAGCGAACAAGATCAAGTCAAAATGATAATTTTACTATAGTTATAATTTTTTAAACTTGTACTATAAATGGTGATACATTTGTAATATTTAGTTTAATTCAATATAATTCTTAAATTTATGTTTAGTTTCTTCCCATTTTAACATTGTATATATAGAATACCATAAATTGAAATACTAAGAATTCAATAATTTATGATAAAATAAGTAAACAAGTATTGTTAAGATAAAGGTATATACAAAGATATAATCATGATATCATATCATAAAATTAGACAACCATCCTTTATAAGATAAAGACATGTTCATTGTGACATTGCCAAAAACAAACATAATATAGAAATGAAAACATCATCAACATAATATAGACATGTTCATAATGAAAATATCACTCAAGCTATCAAACAAAATCATCAAAGATCAAATCATCATCATCTCTCCAAAGAAGTGGCATCATCATCAAACAAAGAGTTACTCTTCTACCATAATCATCATCAATATCCTCATCATCATTAGAAGTCCTCCTCCTCTTCTCCAACATCGAATCGACTTCATTCACAATCACGCTCTTGAAGTCGAAGCATTACCACTACAGTGAGTAGAATAGAATTCGTCCCTACGAGGAAGATTAAGTCCCTCGACGGCATCGATGCACCAACAAATTTCTATCAACATCCTCCCACGTAAGATCATTTCCATCATGAACTATATCTTGTTCTAGCACTATCCACTCATTACCCCAATCAAAGTCATCTAGGACTAATGGATTGAAGTTTCTTCCATGTTCAAGCGCCTCCTTTGGAACCTATCAACAATTCGACGATTGTATTAGACATGCACCAAATCATTTAACCGCTTGATGCTCCAACCTATTTCTCTTCTTCAGATGAATCAAAATTTTTGTTTAAAAATATTAAACAAAAGAATATATAAAATATTTATACATTTAGTTATGTACTAAATACTTACAAACTCGAAAGTGCTCCAATTGCGTTCATAACCGGAAGAAGAATAACAAAGGCTGAGGATTCGCTTTGCAAACTTTGTAAGCTCAATAGCACAACCGCCAAAAGCATTCCACCAATAAACTACATTAGATGTAAAAAATTAAAAAAATCAAATATAGTCTTAATTATTAAACTTAAAAGAAAAATTTATAGTTAATGTAATATGACTAGGATTTTTTGTCTTTCGTTGCCTAATTGCCATGTCTTTAGAAAAGTCATTACGAGAAGATTCATAGACATCGGCTAAGTCGATTATCTTGTCTACCAAAACTTGGTCGGGAACCATTTTTGAAAGAACATCATTGAAGTTGCTACGCAATTTATAAGCTAAATTAGATTCTTCTTCTTCTTTGATGTCAAAATACTTTTCCGGATTGAGAAACAATGCTGCCCCATATAACTTCTGCTCCATTTGGCATGCCCATCTTCGCTCAATGATGTCAATCACTTTCTTATACAACCTTTGCTTGTTGTTAAAGGCATCTTTGATCTTTTTCTTTGCATATTCCATCGCAGCAAGAATCTCAGGCAGAGCTGGCCTCTCATCCGAATCCACAATCCTCAAGAAATACAAGTAATGGTTGTGAGGCTCTAATACAATCTTCTACGTTGTGCCAAACAGTAGAAGAAATAATTGTATCATGCACTTGTTTCCCCGCCTCTGTACTTGACAGCCTCGAATTTGTCCAATCATCACTGATGAACAAGTGTCTCAAAGCATCCTTGTGCTTGCACAAGCTTTGAAGAGTCAGAAATGATGTAGCAAATCGGGTGACTCCCGATCTCACAAGGTCCCTCCCATTTGTTTTGGTCCTCATCGCCTCAAGAAGGCGACCATGTCTGTAAATGAATTCAGTTATTTTGTTGTTCTTCACAATTGTAGACTTAAATTGCTTCATATTGCCTATGTCCTCTAACATCAAGTCTAGACAATAGGCAGCACATGGTGTCCAGAACAAAGTCGGTCTCCTCTCCATCAACATACGACCTGCTGCCTTATAATTGGCGGCATTGTCCGTCACCACTTGCACAACATACTCAGCCCCAATCTCTTTTATCTTCCCATCAAGTAGCTCTGTCAACATGTTTGCATCCTGAGATTGAGCAGATGCATCAACTGATCCCAAAAAGTAAGTACCTGCAGGACTATTTGCAAGAAAATTTATCAAGTGTCTGCCTCTTCTATCCGTCCATCCGTCTGACATAAGACTACAACCGTACTGCTTCCAAGAAGTTTTGTGTTTCTCTTTCAGTTCCTCTGTTTTAGTCCTGGCCTTCGCTAAAAGAGGAACCCTTAACTCGTGATATGAAGGAGGCTTGTAACCCTACCCATATTGCCCAGTAGCCTCTGCCATCACCTCATAACTTCTTCGATTTGCTGCATTAAAAGGGATGCCACACTCATAAAAAAAGTTGGTAACATGCATGTCAACTTTCTCTTTCTCTTCCGGTGTCCTTAGACGATTCTCCAAAGTAGTTTGGCTAGGACCTTTTCGATGCCTTTCGTCCATAACTTCTTCAGGAGATTTCCTAAAATGAGTTTCAATGGTCTTTGTTTGTGATTGTGGCTTAGGGAATTGAAATACACTCTTCATCCTTTTAGATGCAGTCCCAGAACTTGGAACAGCTGTAGAGGAAGCATTAGAAGCATTGGAAGCATTGTTTGGAATATTAGATGACTGAATTTCTTCTACTTCGTCATGGTCATCAAATTGAATTGGCTTATTCCTTTTGTTACCCATTATTGCTTGATGCATCTCATTTGAAATTTCTGTTGTAGTTCGAGGACACTTGGACACATCCCTATACCCACTTCTAAGATGTTGTTTAAATCTTTTGATTCCTCCATGAATCTTTTTTCCACATAGAATGCATTGCACAAGATTTTTATCGCTCAATTCTGGCCAAAATGCATATTTCCACCCCGGATCTTTAGACTTGGCCTTTCTTTTAGGATCCTTACTTGGATCATAACCCTCAGCTCCTGAACTTTCTGCCATTTAACTATCTACAATTCTATAAAATACAATTAAACAAACAAACAAGACATTGTAATTTTTAAAATTGTAATAACAAAACAAGTAAACAACTAAACATAAATGGCATTATAAATTTATTTATAATCAAGAACTACATAAGAAAAAGGAATAATTGATAACTACTCTTTCTGCTTTATATTACCAGAATGTTAAAAAAAGTACTATTTTTTAAAAAATTAAAATAAAATATTAAATTATTGCTTGGCACTTACAAAAAAGAATAATAATTTAAAATAAATTTGTGATCCTACAGTCACAACTACCTAAATAATATACTGCATCTATGAGCCCCTTTAAAATAATATACAGATAACCAACCCCCATATTTTTCAAACCAATCTATGAGCCTGCCTAAACCAAGCAACAACCAAGCAACCTAGTAAGCATGTCGAATACTACAGAGTACAGAGTAGAAGAAGAAGACGAGAAATACTGAAGCATAAATCAGTCAATAGAAGAAGAAGACAAGAAGTATTTTGTATCCCCAACTAAAGACGAGAAGCAGGGTAGAAGAAGAAGAGAAGAACTGAAGCAAAGTAGAAGAAGAATACATGTCAGTCGCGCCGGAGTCAGTCGCGCCGGAGTCAGTAGATGAAGAATCGATTAGCAGGTTCGTTCCTCTCTCTCTCGTTTCGTTTCTTCCTCTTTGCTTGCGATCGATCGTTTGGGTCTGTCCGAAGTGAGCGATCGATTACGTTCAATCGAGTTTTAGGTTTTTTTACTAGCTCGTACCAAACCCGCTCCAACAAGGCGACCGCTACCAAGATTTTCGCTCTAAGTCACTTTCGTGATCGACCAAGTCAGTCGTCCAGAGTTGGCGTCTGATCGGGTCGACTATCGATCTTTCACCAAGGCGCAGCGGACGACTTGGCTTTTTCTTATCGATTGACGCTTAGTAAATCGCTTAAAGCGACGACTAGTCGACGACTTGATAAGCATGCTTATGCAATTTGTAGAAATTGATATTCATAATAACATACATTACTAATAAATAAATTATTACAACTTTATAATTTATATACTTTATGCAATTTGTAGAAATTGATATAGTGTTTTATAAATCCAAACAACTGCAGTTTGTTGGGTTCATGGTGCCCTTTTATGTTTCTAAAAGTTAGTCTTTACATGTTTATGATAGAAGTCATGGTATGGTTTATATCTTTTTCTTTTTCTTTATGTTCCTACCAAGAGTGCAAGTGAGAGAAAATTGGATACTACATTGTTATGAAGTAAAAAATGGTACATTGCTTTATTTTATGAAGAGCTCAATTCCAAGATAGCAAATCGAAAAGAAGTTCACCAGACCAAAGGGAGCTTAAATCTTTGGAAGATATAATATTGTATTTTTATATAGTGTTTAAATTTCAGGATGTAAATTGGTTGCGTTGGGTTTGATAGCATTTGTAATCTTGATGTTCAATTTAAAAGAATTTTGTTGTGAATTCGTACCGAGTATTTGAATTTTATGTTATGAATTAGTTGTATATAAAAATCTTCAGGTGTGTATTCATTTCCAGTTGTGTAAATAACAATTTCACAATTATTTATATATTTATAATTTTATATTTACATATTTGTTATAACATATAATGTCTTTAATTTCGAGCACGATCGTATTATTAAATTATACAATTTATTACTCAAACTAGCTCATGCATTGCACGTAGGGGCGGAGCTATGTAGGGCTCGGGTGGGCTGTAGCCCGGGCCAGCTTTTTTTTTTTTTTTTTTACTTATATGTCTTAGCCCAAGTCAATATTTTTGCCCAAAAATAAAATCCCTATCATTTATCAAACTCTCCCGATGGCAGAGTAAACCCTCCTCGTTGTGACGTTGTGGCCAATGAAAAGGGGGACCCGCCAAACCGGGGAAGGGGGAACTCTGTCTCTACTTATTGTCTACCGACTGCGGAGTGTGGACTGCCATCGTCCGTTGTCAAACCGGAGCTGCCGAGGCACCGAGCTGCCGCATGCCATTGCCATCTTTTTCATCTTCTGTGTAACAGACTAACAGTGTAAGCTTTTCTTTTCTTTCTTCTTCTTTGGAGTATGTTATATACTTATATAATTAATTTTGTGTATGTTTATGTGTATAAAGTGCTACAGATTGTAGCTCCAAATTCCAAGAAGATAAGATTTTAATATATGAGTTGTTTTGACTTTTGTGGCTTTTGGACTTTTTTAAACTCAGACATCAAATGGGGTTCGGGTTTTTATTTTTTTAATCAGATTATCTCTTGTTAATCATCAACATTCCCTTTAAATTTTAATTGGATTGTTTTGTGGTTTTTGATTTCAACTCCCCTGCATGTGCATTTAAATTTTAATTGGATTGTTTAACAGGGAAGCTGATTGGGTTCGAGCCTTTAATTTTTCTTCTAATTTGGACTTCTTAACTTCTTGCATTCAGAGAACTAAATGTATTCAATCTTAATATCTGCATCTTCTTAAATAATTCAGATCCGTCAGATAGTAGTATGCTTTATTTAGCTTTAATGTGCATTTGATTTTTAATGAACTAGGGGTAGTATACATTGTCATACCAAACGTAGGGGAATGTGGAAAACTTTTTCTGAAATTTGTTTTTCTTGAAATAAATAGAGCCTAAGATTTTGTATTTGATATTATGATTCAAAATGTTAGAGAGATTGGACCACGACACAAGTGCAATTCAGACCAATATTGTGACGCCCCCAAAATAGGTCCATTCCATCCAACCCATTCTGAGTCGCCAAATACATGGTACAAAAATAACTACAACTTTATTATTACAACATATAAACCGTGAGTTTAAATACGATATTGCCATCTGCAGACAATATCCACACGCAAATAAATCCCCATCATAATTATTGATACATTATTTTACAAAAATGGTGAGTACTACTAAACAACTCTCTCTAGAACCTTCATTCCATACCCCGACTAAGAATCGCTACATTCTCGCCTCTCTCGAGAAGTAAAATGGAACAAAAAGAAAAGGGTGAGCTCAACTAGCCCAAAGAAGAATATTATGACTAAGATAATATACAACAAAATTATCGTTAGTCTTCAACAGAGAAAAATCTAATAGAATACAATAGACAACAAGTTTTAAATCAATATTCGCAGCGGAAATAATAATTCATTAGAAGAGTTAAGTAGAGAATGCAAACTACTATCTTCTATGTATGAATTTTAAAGTTCATCGTCTATTTTTTATCCTCAGAACATCAATCAATATATATCTGGGATCAAATATTCATCCTTGCACTACAGGCCAAGGACATTCACCAGTTGGTCATGTTCATCTAAACACCTGTTCATCTTTGCACTACGGGCCAAAGATATTCATCAGAAATCATTCATCTTTGCACTACAGGCCAAAGATATTCATTATAAATCATTCATCTTTGCACTACAGGCCAAAGATATTCAATAATATCATCATTTAAGACTGAGGATGATGAAAAATATTTTTAAATAAATGAATCCAGTGAAACAAAATGACAAAGATTAAGGATTAAGGATTAAGTACTTTGTTTTATCCATATCCAAAAATACCTCAAAATAATCATAGTGGTGTAAAATTCAAGAATGATCAAAACATGGATACAATCAAAGCTAGTATCCGAATAGATATTTTGACGAAAAGAAGAAATTTCATTTTTCGATGAATAGTCTTAGTGATTTCGGAATAATGTCATATACGTGAATAAAGGCCTGCGATATCGTGAACAATAATCTCACACCAAAAGATAGAAATTTCACAAAAAACATCTTCACGCTTATGAATGAATAGTACTCATGAATAAGAATCTCGTGAATAAGTAACTCATGAATAAGAATCTGTGAATAAGAACTTATGAATAAGAACTCCGACATGAAAAAGTTCTAAATTTGATAAAAAGTTTCAACCAATATTTTGGCATAATGATATTGAAGAAATAATATTATTTTTAAAAATAATATCCCTTATCTCGAAAAGACAAAGATTTAGTTGAAACACCTGATATAAAGCATGACTTGAACTTGCACCGTATAGCAATACTCAAAGTATACTCAAAATACTCACAAGAATAAACGCCGATAATATAGAGAGAAAACTTCAGCTTCTGGTGTGATTTTCAATTCTAACCTAAGACCCTATTTATAGAAAATGCTTAGAACACCAAAAGAAAATTTAATAAATTAATAATATATATATATTAAGTTTTCTATGCCAACCTTCCTAGATCTGAATTCAAAGAACATGACACATTTATAACATGTGGAACACTCACCAAAAACGTTTTTATTATTTAAAATAATTAAAACTTCTAAAAATCAATTATTTTGGAACTCCGAAACTTTAATAATTCATAATAAATAGCTCTTTTGCCAGAAAATTTGAATCTCGCGTCTTTTTATAGGAAATTCAATTCTCTACAACTTTGTAGAAGAAAGTTTTTCCAAATTCCAAACAAAAAATTGACCGAAATCCACAAACGTGCGATTTTACAGGCTATAATCAAATTTCAGTCAAGAAATGGGTCTACCGACACACAAAATCTGTTTTTAATATTTATTGCAACAAAAATACTCTTTCTCCTTATAAACTCATATATCCTCCATTCATTATAAAATATCACCATTATTATATTATTAAAAATATAATAATATATTTAAATGAATTATTTTATCGAGAAAAGATAAAATATCAATTTTCAACAATTGTCAATTTAAAATTTTCTCTATATATATCCACATAAAATTAATATTTTTGTCATCATATGAATCAATAATTAATTATTCACAAATAATATTACAGAGTCACAATACTGGCAACCAGGCCGTTCCCAAGAAAGAGAGGGCTTTCCAATAAGGATCTCTCCTTACTGGCGCGCAAGAATTAGGTGACCAAACCTCTCCTTAGATGTAACTTTCTAGACATTGCCAATAATGTTATCCAATAATATTATTCAGATAATATGAATTATTGTTCGATAATGGAAAATACTTGTGTAGTGACAATTTATCAAAACAACGGTAATATAAAATATCAATGCAACAATTATTGAATCAATAAAATAAAATCTTTGAGCGAAGAATTACCGTAATAATTATTGAGTAAAGTGCCTTTCACGTAAGAATCAATAATTGGTGCAATACCGCAAAGCTTCTTGCTCAACAACGCATATTAAAGTGTTTTAACCACCGGGTATTCCAACAAGATTAATGGTAACAACTACGCCAAGTTATTTATAAACAACTTATATTTGTCATTTTCTTCATCCAATCGCTTTTCGTTATGGGGACCACAAAGATCGCTACCGTCGTCATTTAATATTCCCCGATAAGATTTAATATTCCACGACCAAACGAATATTCCCGAATAATAATGAATATTTTATAACCACTGCTTATTCAAATATTTATGATTTTACCCATAACTACCACATTAATCAAATCAACCCTTACTATTTCAAAATAATAAATAGAGGAAATTAAATTTTATTTATTAATTATTTGGGGTCTTACAAATATCTTATAAGCCACAATGGAAAGTCAAGGAAGCAAGAGAGAAAAAACTTTGTTTTCTTTCTTTAAACCAAGAGAAAGTGCTTCAACGACAACTAGTGAAGGGCATTCTCCATCTAATGTTGATATCTCGGATCACCAACCACCCTTTCCAAATCTCAAGAGTTGAAATTGATCTTAGTATTTCTTGAGCGGGATCCAGGATTCGGATCCCTATATGGCAACATCCTCGTTAATCAACGAGATGAAATTAGGAGAGCTTATATCAAAATGGGTCTCAGATCAACCTAAGTTGGCGAGTGAGTACCCAAGGACTAAATCAGCTCACAAAATCAAAAATTTCAATATTCGTGGTTTGAATCCTTTCCTTGGTTAGAGTACTCTCCATCAAAGGATGCAGCATTTTGTTTTCCATGCTTTGTTTTTCAAAATAAGGTGCCTTTTCATCCTACATTCATTACTAAAGGGTTTAATAGTTGGAAGAGGGTTAATGATGGAGTTAGATGTGCACTTTTGATGCATGTGGGAGGTCCTATTTCACCACATAGGAATGCAGTGAAATGTGTTGAAGACTCGATGAAAGTAACTGGACATATTGACAAAGTCTTGAATGCACAAACTCTAGAAGAAGTTCGTAAGAATCTCCATTGCGACTTACAACAACAATTGAGAGTATAAAGTGGCTTAGCTTGCAAGCTTGTGCATTTAGAGGTCATGATGAATCTCCAACTTCTAGCAATCGTGGTAATTTTATAGAGATGATAAGACTTATGGGCCAATTGAACGTTAATATTGGTGATGTAGTCTTAGAGAAAGCTCTGAAAAATGCTCAATATACTTCACCCACTATTCAGAAAGAAATTTTGCATATTATTGCAAACAAAGTTAGAAGAAAAATTCGTGAAGAAGTTGGAGATGCAAAGTTCTGTATTTTGGTTGATGAAGCCAAAGATGCATCAAATAAAGAGCAGATGGCTATTGTTTTGAGATATGTTGACAACCATGGTTTCTTACGAGAGAGTTATTTTGAGATTGTGTATGTTTTAGACACTACTGCTTCAACATTGAAGAAAGAAATATCTAATGTCCTTGCTCGAGCTAATTTGCATATCCTTAATATGCGAGGTCGAGGGTATGATGGTGCTTAGTAATATCTTGTGCTTGCTTGGAAAGCGGACTTCAAGATCTATTTCTTAAAGATTGTCCATACGCATATTATGTACATTGCTTTGTTCACGTACTACAATTAGCATTAGTTGCTTCTTCTTCAAAAGAGATTTCGCTTGGCAATTTTTTTCAAACTAACAACCATTATCAATCTCAATGGTGCTTCTCCCAAACGGCATAATCGAAGTTACATTCGCTTCAAGCTATTGAAATTGCACGTATGGTAGCTTCGGTGAACGGATAATCGGTAGAGGCCTTAATCGATTGGTAATCTACATCGGAGTGGAACTACTTGCGGTGGAGCTCTCATTTTGATTCTATTTGCAGCTTAATTGATATATATGGTGCAACTATTTCAGTGCTTGAAAGTATTGTTGAAGAAGGATCCTTTAACTCTATGCGTGGAGAAGCTGATGGTTGTTTGATTATAATGAGGTCTTTTGATTTTATTTTCATTCTATATATGATGCATAAAATTATGGGGATTACCGATTTGCTTTGTAAAGCTTTGCAGCACAAATCTCTTGACATTGTAAATGCCATGGATCTAGTCTCAACTACTAAAGCACTACTTCACACTTTGAGAGAAGAGGGATTTGATCATCTCCTTGAGCATGTGCAATCAGTTTGCACACAAAATGACATCGACATACCGGATATGAATGCTTCATTCAAAAAAGGCTACCTATTGCTCATGCCAACAAAAGAATCGATGACAGTTTAACACTATCATTTTGATGTGTTTAATTCAAAGAATAGATTTTCAAAGGAAGAGATGAATTCCAGATTTAGTGATGAAGCGGTGGAACTCCTTATACTTAGCTCACTTTTAGAATCAAGGACAACTTTAAATCATTCAAAGTTGATGATATTTGCAAGCTTGGCGAGAAATTTTATCCGTAAGATTTCAAAGGAGCAAGAAATGCATTATTTGAGATGTCAACTAAATCATTATAAAATTGATGTGCTCCGGCCATCGTGAGCTTTCAAAATATGTCTACCATCACCAATTGTGTCGCGGATTAGTTGAAACAAATAAGTTACTGAGACTTATAATTTGATTGATAGATTGATTCGCCTTGTTTTGACTCTACCGCTTCCATAGCCACGATGTAATCGAGCATTTTCAATTTATGAAACATGTTAAACCGCTTCTCTTGTGATAAAATGGAAGAGGAGTTTTTTGCGCTTCTATGATGATTTACATTGAACGAGAGCTTCTTGAAGATATTGATTCGATTCCATAATGGCAATTAATTCTATTCTACAGGCGTATGTAGGATTCAACTTAAATAGTGTGTTTTGTTTTCCTTTTTCCTTGCATGTTATGTACCTTTGAACCTTACTACTATGTATGATTTTGAATTTGTGATTGATCTTGGTGGGACAATTTTTTGTGGATATAATTGGTACTTAGCCCAGTAGAAATTTAATTCCTGGCTCCGCCCTTGATTGCACGGGCTATCAACTAGTTAAAAAAAAAGTCACAAATAATAAGAGAGTTAGTTAAAATTGATTATTTATTTTCGATGTCATGTTAATTAATTGAAACGGTTTATTTTGTTCTGCATTATTTTTTCGTCATGTTTGTTTGAAAGTATTATATTTCCGGGATTATAATATATGAAATTATAATTTCAAGACTATTATTTCTAAGATTAAATAGTTTTAGTCGCATGTTTATTTTTTATATGATTAATAACTTAAAATAATCTCATGTTATGTTTATTTTTTCTGGAATTAATTAAAGGATTGGATAAAAAAATATCATTTAAACTATTATATCCTTACCAATAATAACATATTTTAAACTATAATTTAAATTTGTATAGACGTCAAAAAATATAATAATTTTTTACATATATAAAAACACAAATATAATAATATATAAATAATATTGAAGCTCTTCTGTTATTTTACTTTTTTCAATACTTTTTTAAATTTTAATGATTTTATTTTTCTTTTTGGACATGGTAGAAATAAAAGCTTGCTCTTGCAAATCAGCCAAGTCTTAGGCCTCGTCAAGTTGAAGTCTGGTTTCAGAACAAAAGAGCAAGGTGTGTATTTCTACTTATTTAATTTGTATTGATACTTCACAGTTTAATCTAAATGGATAGAATAAGATATTATAGTCATTTTAAAAAAAGATCGAGGTTAATTTTGTCTAATAATTTTTAATCTCAAATGGTAGAAATTATAATACTAAGTAGAACATGATATTAAATAATTACATATCTTAATCTTAAGTTATTTTATAATCGTAAGTTGGAGTAAATTTATTATGGGATAAATTTCATTTAATCAATTAAAATTAAATTAAAATTTGACCATTTTCTCATATTATCATCTATGTTTTTTAATATTGCATAAATAGAGTTCGTGAACTAGGTTATTTTAACACCGATTTATTATGAGATATTTTTTTAGTGTTTGACAATTGTTTTGTTTTTTCACGCGTTTGTAGCGAGTGGTGCGCACACACTATTAAATTGAATGAAAAATATAATTTTATCATTTTATTTTAAAATCTCACGTGTTTAAGTATAACTTTTTAAATAATAGGTGATCATGTTAGAAAATAGTCAAATATCAGGTGTGCTGAAGGAAAATTTAGCCATTTAATTTTAATGATGCTTGTGAAGTTATAATTATAAATAAGTCAAAAAGAACTCTTAAATTCCTAGGTAGTCATAATCAACTTTCATCTAATTATAACAAGCTACATACACATTGTGGGATTAATTGACGGAGGATAGGAGAGTTCCTATTTCCCATGATAAGTGGACGGTGTCGACCACTGACCACAGTCCACAAAGCAACCACGCGGACCAGAAACTTCAGCCTTCTCTAATTTCACACCTTTAAAAATCAGCAAAAAAACCCATTCTTTCTTTCTAATAAACACCAAACACTCCTTCCCCAAATATCTATATAACAAATATATATATATATATAGAGAGAGAGAGAGAGAGAGAGAGAGGGGTTTAAGGAATGGCTTCAATGGCATCACCACCTACTAGTACCCATTTCAACCACTGCAACAAGAATCACAGAACAAGCATCAAGTTTTCATCTTTTTCCCCCACCATTATTTCTCAGCAGCAGCTGAATAATAATAGTAATAATAATTACTCCAACCAAGTGGGTCGAAGGTAAAATATTTATACATCCTCTCTCTGATTTTTTATGTGTATGTGTGTGTGTGTGTGTGTGTGTATATATATATATACATCTATATGGGTTTTTGAATTAATATTTTATGAAAATGATAATAAAGGGAAATTATATTGAGGACCAGTGAAATTGCAGTGCTTGGAGCCATCTTTCACTTCAGGTTCTTCTCTTTCTTTATTTTTTCTCTGTTATCTTTTGGTATTCAATCTACTTCACAATTTTCATTTACAAATTTATACTACTATTCAGTCTGAACTTATGGTCATGGACCAAATTCACAGCTGCAAAATACCCATGTCCCAAAATGAGAGTCCCATTTTGTTTTTAACCTTTGAATATTTTATTTTATTTTTTATTTTAGATTTGAAGATTTGTCCAGGACTAGGACACATAATACACTTTTTTTCTTCATAATTTCATAATAATTAATTTTAGTCTTAAAATTTTAATACTGAAATAATCAGTAAAAAATAGGTTTTCAAATGTCTCTAACAAACCTAAATATGGAGGGTACACTTATTATTGTTGATCAAGATTTGTTTATGGTTGCATTGTGAGGTTTTTTATTTATTTATTTATTTTTATTCTTGTGTTTGCAATGCAGCGGAACAAAGCCGGATTACCTTGGTGTACAGAAAAATCCTCCTGCTCTAGCACTATGCCCAGCCACAAAGAATTGCATTTCAACTTCTGAAAATTTGAGTGATCTCACTCATTATGCCCCACCTTGGTAAGCTCCATCTCTTCTTGTTTCCTTTCAAATTTAAAGATAAATGGACTGTAGTACAAAAGTTCTGAATGTCCATATGATGAATATTTTTGCACATGATGTTATGTCTGTAGGAGTGGATTACATATGATAATCATGCTCAAACATTTATCGGGGTATTAGGTCATGGATTTGAACTTTATAGTCGTAGGATTGTATCTAGAGTTGTTAATCATATTGGTAGAGAATATAGACAGGGAAGACTGTCATTAACCCGTGAATTGAAAACGAAAATGTGATATAACGCCGCATGTTTATTACAGGAACTACAACCCTGAAGAAGGACGAGGAAGTAAAAAACCTGTCGGTAAAGAAACAGCAATGGAGGAGCTTCTTCAAGTGGTAGGAAATCAATTCCGACAATAATATTTGAAATAATTTTTTGTTTATTCCCATGTTGAAACCATAGTACTTGATGAGACCAGGAAGAGCTAAAAGTGAAATTCATTCTAATGTGATTGTAGATAAAATCAACAAAACCAGACAAGTTTACGCCACGTATACTGGAGAAGAAAGATGATTATGTTCGCGTAGAATACGAAAGCCCTATCATGGGGGTAAGCGTCGCCTACCATTCTGTTCGCTTGTGACTCTGTTGAAACCAGTTTTGACAGTAGTTTGTTCTGTTATATCAGTTTGTGGATGATGTTGAGTTTTGGTTCCCGCCAGGCAAGAAATCCATAGTACAGTACCGGTCAGCGTCTCGTTTGGGGAACTTTGATTTTGATGTCAACAGGAAGAGAATTAAGGTTAGCAAAATGCTTTCGATGTGTATACATTTCCATGACAAACTATATTTCACTAGCTAACAACTTTCGTGCTTTTTTGTTCAAGGCATTACGGTTGGAGCTGGAGAAGAAGGGTTGGTCTTCAGAAAATAGCTTTTGATGTACAGCCTCCTATTCTACTCGGGTGAAACTATGATAAAAGAAATTATCTTCATCAATTCATTAATATTGAAATTATTCTTTTACTAAAAATCCCTTAAAATTCTCTACCTTTTCATGTTCTGTTTATATAGTGAGAAAATAAATCAGTACCAAGTTGATTGGTTTTGCATGTTGGGAGCAGGTTGAACATTATCATTCCAATAGCTGTGATTTGATGTGTATGAGAAACTCATTAGAAATGAACAAAATAGTGATGTTATAACCTATAAACAAACACAAGTTTTTTACATGGGATTTGGAGGGATTTTAATTATTGTTGCCTCCAAATCTCTTCCTTTCCTCCTTAAAAAAACTCTCAAACATAGGATTTGGAGGGATCTTAATTATTTTCCCTTCCCCTCCCCTCACCTCAAATAAAAACTTACAAACACACTACAATATAACTTACAGTAAACAAACTTCCAGTAAATAATCATAAACTGCAGCACTCCCACAGAATATCCAGTTCAGGCTGGAATTATGAAATGTCCAGAAGATGGTTACTGATAAGGAGAACACACAGGCAAACAGCCGTTGGCTACCATCATCCATATGCGTTCGACGAATGCCATCAGCATTTAAGATGACTACTTCCAGATTGTCTCCCTGCAAAATAGACCTGACAAATTTAGAAAGAGAAGAAGGATGAAATGAGTAGCTATGCTTCCACCTGCCCCTTCCCTTTCATGAAGAGAGTAGATTTCTGGAAATGGTTTGAATATAATGGGTTGGAGTACTTAATAAGTATGAATGAACATCTTCTGCTGTAGAGTTTTGAAATTTAGATAGGAGTGGATTTAGATGCGGGGTGAAACCGTGCAGGCAGAGTTATCAAGAAATGCCAGCACTATGGTAAATTTTCATACCAATAAACCAATACATGCCATACAAAAAAAAAACATTTCTTACTTTTCCACTCATTTTTTCCTTTTTATCTATGAAAAGAAAGTATATAAACATATTACATTTGTGTTACTTAGCTAGCAGTCCAAAAACCCACAAGACAATAATTTAACTATAGAAAAAAGAGATGATTTTAGGACAAGTTCATGGCAAATAAATCACCAATATCTAAAAGATCAGTGTTCCAGGTAAATCAGGATGCAGTCCAAAGAAATATCTGGGTTGTATTATTATAGTCACAACTACTTGTTAATCCCTGACCACGAAAACTAGTGATTTAACTGATTATGCAACAACAGGTTGTACCAATCAACCAAATAGAGAAAGAAGAGACCATGATGATAAAGTTTCAAAACTAGAGGATAATGAAATGCTGAAACAGAAACTGATAATTTCATTATAAGCAAGTGGATCAAAAGCAAGAGGAAAATGAAGAGGATCAAAGACTTGCAGTATATATATATATATATATATATATATATATATATATATATATATATATATATATATATATATATATATATATATATCCCTTTCCATCGCTGATGCAAAACAAGTCTTCACCAAATCAACAGCTTTTGTTTCCGAAAGAGGAGTAACAGCATCCTGCATAAATCAATGGGCCTTTAATAAGTTATATGAAATAACATATATGAATCAGGTACTGTACGAGTGGGGCTGGGGCGGGGATGATAAAAGTCATGACTGACCTTAGCTGGTAATAGGAGAGGGCTTGGTGATTTCAGCTGGTTGTCCAGAAAAGGTATAATTAGTGTTGCACCAGACCCTTGAGAATTGTATCCAACCCTCTCATAGGATCCAATAGCATCATACGTATAAACGCAACTCTTTCCTTGAAGTTATGCAAATAAAAAGGTGTCAATAACAATATAGTAGTGAAAATTCTAGCTTATAGAGTCTTACGGTTCTTACCTTCATTATCAAACCCACCTGCAACATTAAACGCATAATAGGGGAAGAATCTTTTGTAGTAAAGGGTGTTTGAGAGCAACTCATGAGCCATAGCAGGACAACTCATTTGCTTGTTGTGTTGATGCTGATAAGTCTGAATCAAGAAAAAGAGAACCATTTGACGTCAGTTTCAAAAACAGAATTTAACCACAAGTAACAAAATAATATACAACTCAAAGTTATGAATTGGTCTGTCCTTAATCATATTCTTAAAAAGCCTAGCAAAGCGAATAACTTTCTAAAATCTCACCAGGTGCCTAGCAGCCAAGACGTTTTGCAAGGCTTTTATGTCAGCCTGGAATCCTAAAGAGGCCATAACTAGTGGCGTTGTGGGGTCAATCGACCCCACTGAAAAAAAAAATTACTTTATAATGTAAGGTAAATTTTAAAAATTTTAAATATTATATATGGATTGACCCCACTAAAATTTTATAATTTTTCTATTATACGGGGTCAAATTAAAATTTTATAACTTTGTCAATCAAATTTTAACCACATATGACTAATATCCTTTCAATATATGTATCTCTCTCTATAATATTTTAAAATAAATAATAATCTAATTTATATAATTTTTAAAAATAAATAATGAATTACTTACTTATGAATAGTTGTCATTAAAAAAGTCTAGTATGAGTCAATATAGTGTATATATATCAAATATTATTACTTATTATATTTTCATTGTAATATATTATATATATATATATATACCCGAAAGTATAAAGTATTAAAAAAAATTGGCTCGGGGGCGCTGCCCCTGAACCCCCGCCAATTTTTTTTATAACTTAGTAATAATTTTGACCCCACTGATAAAACTTTCTGGCTTCACCACTGGCCATAACAGATTTGTCCGCTCTAAAGAAGCCAAAAAGAATAAACATAAGCACGTGACCTTTACATACAAAAACGTTTATTTATATATGTTAAACCATTTGTTTTCTTATGTGGTAGAAACAATAACAAAATCATGCATGTATTAGCAGGTTTCTCCCGCCACTTGATTTTATATTTCTTCTTATTTCTATATATATGTGACACCCCCAAAATATGTATACATCACCCATTCTGAGTTGTCAATACACGGTACAGAAACAACTACAACTTTATTATTACAACAGTAAACTGTGAGTTTAAATACATATATTGCCATCTAAACAATATCCACATACAAATAAATCCTCATCATAATTATTGATACATTATTTTACAAAAATGGTGAGGACTACTAAACAACTCTCTAAAACCATCATTCCATACCCCACTGCATTCGCTACATTCTCGCCTCCCGAGAAGAAAAATGGAACAAAAAAGAAAAGGGTGAGCTCAACTAGCCCAAGAAAAGAATATTATGACTAAGATAATACGTAACAAATTATCGTTAGTCTTCAACAGGGAAAAATTTAATAGAATACAATAGACAACAAGTTTTAAATCAATACTCGCAGCGGAAAATATTAATTCATAGAAGAGTTACGTAGAGGATGAAATCTACTAATATCTATGAATTTAATAGTCCATCAATATTTTTATCTCTGTAACATCAATCAATATATATCTGGAATCATATATTCATCCTTGCACTACAGGCCAAGGATATTTATCAGTTGATCATGTTCATCTAAACACCTGTTCATCTTTGTACTACGGGCCAAAGATATTCATCAGAAATCATTCATCTTTGCACTACAGGCCAAAGATATTCATCATTTAAGACTGAGGATGATGAAAAATATTTTTAAAAAAACGAATCCAGTGAAACAAAATGACAAGGATTAAGGATTCGTACTTTGTTTTATCCACGTCCAAAAATACCTCAAAAATAATCATAGTGGTGTAAAATTCAAGAATGATCGAAACATGGATACAATCAAAGCTAGTATCCGTATAGATATTTTGAACGAAAAGAAAAATTTTATTTTTCGATGAATAGTCTTAGATATCACGTGAATAAGAACCCCGACACTAAAAGTTTCAAATTTGATTAAAAGTTCGATCAATACTTGACATAATGATATTAGAATAAATAATATCATTTTAAAAAATAATATCCCTTACCTCGGAAGACAAAGATTTAACCTGGAATCTTCGGATATAAAGCTATAACTTGAACTTTCACCGTATAAAGAATACTCAAAGTATACTCAAAATACTCACAAGAATACCGATAATATAGAGAGAAAACTTGAGTTTACGGTGTGATTTTCAATTCTAACATAAGCACCCTATTTATAGAAAATGCTTAAACACCAAAATGTAAAAAAATTTAATAAATTAATAATATTAATTTTCCACATCTTCCTACGCATACTAGAAATCAATTCAAATGCATCTTAACACATGTTAAATGAGTCCCAACAATGAAAAAAAAAACGTTTTTTTAATTAAAATTATTTTAAACTTCCAAAAATTAATTATTTTGAGCTTTGAAACTTCAATAATTCATAATAAATAGCCCTTTTATCGTAAAATTGAATCTCACGAGTTTTTATAGGAAATTCAATTCTCTACAACTTTACGTAAGAAAGTTTTCCAAATTCCAAATGTAAAATTGACCAAAATCTACAAACCAAGCGATTTTAGAGGCTATAATCAAATTTCAAATCGATAAATGGGGGTCCATTTGAGCATGTTTAACATGTTTTAAACATTTATTGCAACAAAAATACTCTTCCTCCTCAGATACTCATATATCCCACATTCGTTGTAAAAATATCATCATTATTATATTATTAAAATATAATAATATATATATTTAAATGAATTATTTTATCGTAAAAAGATAAAATTTCAATTTTCAACAATTGTCACATTAAAAAATTTTCTCTATCTATATCCACATAAAATCAATATTTTCCTCATCATATTAATCAATAATTAATTATTCACAAATAATATTACGTAATCACAATATCGACAACCGTGCGCTTCCCGAAGAAGAGGGGCTTTCCAATAAGAATTTCTCCTCATCGACGCCAAGAATTAGGTGACCAAACATCTCCTTAGATGTAACTTTCTAGACATTGCCAATAATGTTATCTAATAATATTATTCGGATAATATGAATTATTGCTTCGATAATGAAAAAATACCGTGTAATGACAATTATTGAAACAACAAAGAAGATAAAATATCAACGCAACAATTATTGAACCAATAAAATAAAATAATCGAATAAAGAATTATCGTAACCATTATTGAGTAAAGTGCCTTCTTACATAAGAGTCAATAATTGGTGCAATACCGTATCTTCTTGTCGCGGCAACAACGCCATTCATCGTGTTTTAAACCACCGGTATTCCAACAAAGGTAAATTGTGAATAACTACGCCGTTATTTTTTTAACAACTTATATTTGTCGTTTCTTCCTCCAATCGCTTAGTTATGGGCCCACACATGGTCGCTACCATTGTACGAATATTCCCCACAATACTGAATATTCCACGACCAAACGAATATTCCCCACAACAATGAATATTTTATAACCACTTGCTTATTTCGAAATATTTATGTATTTTACCCATAACTATCCACATTAATCAAATCAACCCTTACTATTTCAAAATAATAATTAGAGGAAATTAAATTTTATTTATTAATTATTTGGGGTCTTACAATATATATATACTAGTAATTGCCCGTGCCTGAAAGCACAGCGTAACGAAAAATTAGATTAAAATTCGTAAAATACTACATTTCCTAAAGACTTCACAACCTAAAATAACTTGCAATCAGACATAACAATTATCATAATTCACCATACTATCACAATAATTAATACATATTCAATCATCAACACATATCCAACCACCAAAACATAAAGCTAGTCGCTACTAATTTCAAGAAATTTCGACAAAGTTTCTTTTAAAAATAGATATCCAGAAAAATCTAAACATGTCTGTAAAACTTACAATCATCAATACATATACAAACCACCAAAGAAACCATCATTCTATAACCAAAATCATCATAACCATGTATAATTTGTTAACTTTACAATAGACATAACACAAAATACACATGCAGAAAATAAAAAAACAACTTCGTATTCTTTACGGCTTACACCAAGTATCCTTCAATGTATACCTGAAAATATTTGAAATATAAAATTATCGAAATATGCGAGTCAAAATAAAACAATTGTAAATCCAAAACATAAGACCCTTTTCTTTTTTCTTTAGTTGAATTCAATATAATTAGATAAATTGAATATGAGGAAATTGAATATACAGAAAAACATCGAGATAATTCCATAGCAAACAACAATTCAACAATGCTAGTTTTTTTTTCTTTTGAAAAGTACAAAAGTCACTATTAGCTTCTTTGAATGATCATTAGTTGAATGTACAACCTCTATAATATGAAAAGCTTAATATAATGAAATTCATGAACATGATCATGCAACAAAATTGGATGATTCTAACAATCAGTTGAACAGATAACATAAACCAAAGCTGCTAACAAATGATTAGAAGAGTAATTACCTGAGAAGCAACAAGCCACTGAATTATGGCCTTTAGTTTAGGATCTCCGCTAAAAGCACCACAACCTCAATTCCCTGTTACAATTTCAATTTTATGTTGATGGGCCATATACTGACTACCCTTTTCTCGGAGTTTCTTGATCAACTTATTACTCATATTTTTCACATTTTTTTCAAAAGATGTTAGAGTTTCATTTAACTGAGGAAAAGCATAATACAAACATACAAACAATAAAAGCATTGAAAAGTTTAGCATTTGCATTAGGGCTGTATTTTAGGAATTGAGATGGATTAAATTAGACTTAATTATATGGATTATATTGGGGACTAATTATGGAGATTTGAATATAAGTGGTGCAACTATATAACTAATAGCTAGATCTAATCTTTAGGCAAGGATATTGCTAACATTGTAGCACTTAGAGGTTTGGGTTTCCTCAAAATAACCCAACTTGGAAGAGCACTAACCTAGGAATATCACATCCATTCGGCTTCTATCGCCAATACGTATATTGAGAATATTTTTTTCTATTGCTTTGGCAATCATAAGCCTCATCAACAAAAGGACAATTCCATAATTTTCTTCATCTTTAACCTAACTCCCAACATAAAAATTGCAACTTTTCATCGTCTCCATTATTTTAGCATAGAACAAAATCTACATCCTTAAAGGCAACTGACAATAGATAAAATTAATAGTTTATATACAAATGCATAAATTGGAATACAAAGAAAGAGTTGCATACTCTTCTGAGGAAAAAAAGGAGTAACTCTGAATCACATAGTTCAATATTAATTTTGGGGAAACTTTATTTAGTACCATCACATTCCTGCAATATTATCGAAGGACACCAAATCAAATTCTAGAAAATGAAGTAAAAAAATGAGAATTTGATATATGTTGCATACATAAATATATAAAAATACAAATCTATATAATATACTTGGAGAGGTTGTAGAAAATGAAGGAGGCGAGGGATTTCAAGACATGCTTCTAGAGATTCCTAGAAGAAAAAATTATGATAGGATCTTATTCTATTTCTGTCATAGGCTTAATGATGTAAGAACTCCATAGAACCAATCCAGCAAAAACACAATAATTCTCTAAACCGTCTAAAACACTTACAAAATTTATTCAAAAAATTAATCAACAACCAAATTGATAGATCCACGAACTCCATAGTTTGCAATCTCTCAATTTACTCAACCCAAAAGGCCCAAATCATTCGAATTCTAGAGAAATAAAACCCAAAGAGAATGAATATATAAAAATAACTTTTAAAAAAACACAAGTAATACGATCAAAAAGAAGAAAAAGAGGAAAAGACAGGTAGAAGGGTTATTTACTTCCAAATTGAAGCATTCAGAAAAAAGATTTTAGCAAAGATTTTCCATTCGAATCGAGATCGGAAATGGGCTTTAAGTCATAGCTAGGGACGACAGTATGCCTAACCTCATATCAATACTAATATATAAAAGTAAATACTAATATATAAAGAACACATAAAAGTAAATCTGATAATGTTAGCTCAACTCTAGTAAATATTCTACCTTTTGCTACCTAATACTTTCAAGTTTCAACCAATTATAAATAAAATTTTGGTCATATGACCTTGCCAATGAAAATGAGTTGTTTTGCATTGAATTCTTTTTTTCTCTACCTGTTGTTGCCTTCCCCAGTGCTTTTTACAGGAATACTTCATTTGAACAACATAAATCTATACCATGATCATTGTGTTTCAATGATTATCAGGTTACTAATTTTTTAACATCTATAATAGTACTTGGAGAAAGAAATGGAAAAATATTTTTTTACCTCTGGAAATTTTGCATTGCGTAATGTTATCCATATAATTGGCAATTAGCACAACAAATCCCTTCCTTGTGTTTTGTTACTCCCACAAAACAAATTGTGGGAGTAACAAATTGTCACAATATCAAGCTAATATAACAATTACTTCAAAAAATTCTTATGGTGGTGACAAATAAAATTTAGGACAGTAAGGAATTCGCTTCATAGATGCCTTTGAGGGTGAAAAGAGTAAAATTGATTGTTGTCTCATAAAAAAATTCCAAGAGTAGAGAACCATTCAGGTGTTCTACCCCTTCTTGCAAATACTTAACGTGCATTATTGCAAGTTGCATACGATAAAATAATCAAAATGTACATTTTAATCTTTAGATTATACTATAGTAAGGAATTTAAGATTTTGCCCAAATTCAAACTTGTCAGTGGCTGCCCCATCTCGAATTCGTTGCTATCTATTCTCTCCAACACTATCAATTTAATATCTAATTTCTAACAATCAATATAAAGCAAGGGAATTTTTTTGTTTAATCTATAATATAATATCTGCTCAACATTGAAACAAAAAGGAAAATCAAATCTTTAAATGTATACAAAATATATAAATTGCAAGCGCTGCTAAAGTATAAATATTCAAAGAAATGCAAAGTTGGAATAGGTAGAGGGACAATGCTTTGAAATTTGATTAGGTCATTACCTGTAGGATTGAAATTTGATTAGGTATATTTAGTTGTTGCAGAGCAAAAGAAGAAAATCAAGAGATTAATTATTTACTATTATGTGTTATTATTTAGGGCTAAGCATGTTAGTAATTAATGTAATAATTTATTAGTTATATTATGTAGGTGATTCTAGAAGTTCTGTTTATATTAGCGGATACAAATGTGCAAAGAAGATAAACAAAAACGTCTTGGATATGCAACTTTAAACTATAGAGAGCCTAACCAAGTTTCCTCCATATGGGTTGTAGCTTATCAATTTGTTCTTTTACCACTGTGTGTTTATCGGAGGATTCCTTGTCTAACGTTTTTTCATGTTATGTTGCATTGTCACATGCGATATCATTCCCTTTTCATTTCTAGGTGGTTTGTACCAACTACCGAGTAAGTATATTTTTGGTATTCATGCAATAGTGGTTTTTACAAATCTTCCATCTCTCTGATTTTATCTAATGAGATTCTTTTCTTGGTATTGTACATTTTTGTCTGGATCATAGTATTGCCTTAGATTATTTTTCATCTCACATTTTATTCTAATTTGTTGGTGAATGCGTAAACTATGAGAAGACAATGGACATAAGGTTATTTGTATTGTTGGCGCCACAAACAACATGTTTACAACTTTGTTAATGTTGATGTTCTGTTGCCATTCTTATTCACACAATAAATATTAAACTCTTTGACATGCTCTACATGAAAATCTTACTAAAACTATCTCCTCCCCTGCCCTCCAAGACGTTTTCGTTTATCTTCTTTGCATAATACTCTTCTCTCGAGTTTTTACTCTGCATATGCACATTTATATCTGCTAATATAAACAGAACTTCTAGAATCACCTACATAATATAACTATTAAATTATTACG
Organism: Panax ginseng; assembly: GCA_020205605.1. Taxonomy (NCBI): domain Eukaryota; kingdom Viridiplantae; phylum Streptophyta; class Magnoliopsida; order Apiales; family Araliaceae; genus Panax; species Panax ginseng. Next base: position 147,872,877 of record CM035133.1, read on the forward strand.
TTAATTACTAACATACTTAGCCCTAAATAATAACACATAATAGTAAACTATAGAATCACCACCAAATTGTGTAGGTGGATATGTCTCTGAAGCTGCTGAAGGCAGGAAAACATGTTCTTCAAGGTGAATACATTTAAATCTTTATCTTTTGAATTAGGACCCTCATTATGGGAATAAGGTAGAATATATAGTTTTGGATATAAATCTTTGTCTTTTGGATATATAGTTTTGATTATTTTTTTGGGTGATGAGCTTTAACGTAATTTGGGAATTGAATTGTAAATATTTGATTATTGGTGAAGAAGAAATGAGAATTTCAAAACAATAGGGCCAGAACATGCATGTTCTCAAAACAATAGGGCCAGAGAACATGCATTCAAACAAACAAATTGACATGACATACACAACCGTAAGTCCGTAATTCAAATGAAAATTGTTAAGTATCTTGTTTTGGAATTGTGCACAACTGAGAGAGAGAGTGTGTGTGTGTGTGTGAGTGAGAGGAGAGCAAAATGAAAGAAAAAAGGTTGAGTAAGTGCATGTTATATCTTCAACCAATTAACCAGCTAAAAATGATAAAAGGTTGCATCCAAATATTTGAACTCTCCCTTCAACTTGATGTCCGACAATATCACGAACAAGAATTCTATATAAGAACATAACTATTGATTTCTTTACCACTAAATGAAAAACACCCATCACGCTCTTTGAAGATCAATACAGTTAAAATGTCAAATAATACAACTAGTGCAGTTAAATTAAAAATATAACAAATTCAGTAAAAAAGATTTAGCCTTTAGAATAGTAAGCATGCAGTCATGCACGAATGAACCGTCAGCCATCAATATCAATTAAACACTAATCATTGGTGAGTATCAATGAGGCCAAACTGCTGTATTTTGGGAATCATTTAAATAACTTAATAACACAACAATCATCTCAATAAACTAAATTTTAAAAGATATCAAATTTGCTAATATAATTATTGGGATTTCATCTCATTGGATTAATTTTCTATTTTATAAATGGTAATTCGTTAGGAAAGTCCAAAGCAAAATAAGATTTAAATAGGTGTACAGGAGAAATTTTGCTCATCATGCGGTACACAATCACATGATAAATCCACAAAAAGCATGAAATGCACATAAAACTGAGCAAGACCATGAGAACCAAGTATATACCCAGTAGGATATGGGCTAAACAAAGCATGCCAAGATATTCAACTATTTTATAAAATTGTAAAGTCAACATTCTTGACATGAAATCGTTGTATGATCCATGCTTCAAAATGAGTAAATAACATGAACTTACCATTAAAAAAAATTAATAAAACGTAAAAATAATGATAAAAACGTTACCAATATCCCAGTCTCCTTGAGTAGGGGAATCTCACCAACAAAGATTGCATACCAGAATGAAAGTCGTTATGTCAAAAAATTATATGATCACAATCTACAATTTTTGCAGCTTTATGGTACTTCATTTTGAATAGAGTGCAGAACACGTTGAAATTATGAAGCTCTGGAGATGGACATGAAGTTGTGAACTTTCCTGTGAAGATGCTCATGACAAGACTAAACAACGTAAGAATGCAGTTAAACGTGGAAGAAAATTGACCTCCCCCCCCCCCCCACAACCACCACCACCCCTACCCCCACCCCATCCAAAAAAATTTAACAATCTTTAAAGTTCAATTCGAGAATAGCCACTTTCTAATATAATACCCAAGATTATGTACCTTGGATTGTAGCAAACATTGAAGACAATTCTCATAGAAATGGCAATGAACACAGAATTAATATCATTCAACTTTTGGTTACAGGCTACTGCAAACTTAGCTACATTTTTTACTTGAGCTGCTCTTCGGATCCCCAGCCTCAGTTCTCCCTCACCACCCCTGTCATATAATCAAGTTATAGAACTCAAAAAGAATGTGGTTACTTCATTTTTTAATGAAGGTACAATAATACCTTAGAAAGAGCACAAAATCTTAGCAGACAAGCTGCTTCTTATTGACAAAAGCACTCCAACCAGTTGTTAGCAAATGCCTTCGAGGCTGGCCTGATTAAACACAAATTTCAGAAAGAAAAAAAACTGAAACTCGAATCACAATACAAAGAAGAAACATCACAAAGATATCAAAATTTCTCACATACCTCAGTAGATGTGACGGAACTTCCACTCAATACCATGCAAATCTTTTGCTACAAGCTCTTGTGAAGGCCTATGTTGTTTATAATCCTACAGGACAAATCCTACCAAGCTCAAAATTATTTTCAATAAAGAATTAAATAAAAGCAACATATAGACATAATTTGGGAATAAAAATAGAAATACCAGAGGAGGGAAGCAGTCCTCGCCAGCTCGACGTGGGACAGAGAAACCTCCATGGGTGCTGGTGTCAGAAGCAATGAGTGTCTTGCAAAACATGTGAGGTGTCATCGATTTGGCAGCAATTTCAATATCATCCTCTTCAACTTCTGGTTCAGTTTTCCCGTCCCTCCATTTCTGCTCAATCTATTTCACATAGCCACATAATTTTGCCCAAAGTCAAAATTAGCAAAACCAAGAAACTTAAAAACCCAATACCAAATGTAAAGGAAGAATCACCACCCCATCATTTGGTTAGCATTAGCCATTTTTATCTTAACATATTTCAGCTTATAAAATGCAAAGAAAAGTACTTCAATATAAAATTAGATACTACAAAGCGCACCTGAGAATCTGGAATTAAAGAAACTTGTGCATAAACCTCATCGGAAGCTGCCTCTGCCTAAACAATAATTGAAAAAATTACAATAATATTCATAACGAACAAAATCTCAGCATCAGTGAGCACCATATACTTCATTATCTCCCATAATTCAAACCCTAGAAATCAATGATCAACCACATTTGAAAAACAAAACCTTTATAATTAAATACTACATAGACATAGAAATATATAATTATAGCAAACTCACATGAAGCTTGACATCAACAACGCGACAAAAGACGTGTGGAGGAAGATCACGAGCGATGGCAGGAAAATCAGAAATGTATTCCAAGTGGCCCTGCGGAAAGTAAACCACCGGGCTTCCTTTCTTCGACAACGAAATCAGTGGACCAACACACGCGTGCCATATGTCCAAACACACCGCCTGCGACGATGACGCCAAATTAGCTGGAGCCGGAGCAGAGGAAGACGACGATGTGGGCGAATTAAAGGAAGATGGGGTCGTTTCTTCGTCATCTTCGTTGACGATATTGAGATCAATTAGCCCACACATCATCTCAAAACCCTAGAACTTGAATTGTGCATAAATTAAACACTCGGGCCTTATCCTAGAGAGAGAAACACTCAGCAATGGAGATGGAGTAGAAGTGAACTATGCCAAGTGTTAATTGTACTTTCTAAATATACCACTACATTAGGGGCTGGGTATGAGAGATTTGGGGCTGGAATTAGGGTTGGGTATGAGAGATAAAATATTTAGGGGAGTTGGCTGTGTATGAGAGATAGAGCTTTGTGTGTGTAAGAACAGAGAGAACTCTGTGTGTATATAAGAACAAAGAGAGAGAGAGAGAGTTGGCTAGGTATGAGAGATAGAGCTCTGTGCGTGGGTTTGAAATTTGAATACGGAGAAAGAGAGAGAGAGCTGCTGACGTGAATTTGGATGGGTATGAGAGAGCTCTGTGCGTTTTTTTGTTTTTTGTTTGGCTGAAATCAGAGCTATTAGGACCAATAGATTAAATCTGAGCCATTGGATGATGAAGTTTTAATCGAGGCCGTTGTTTGTTGAAGCCGCTCTGTTTTATTATATAGATTTTTCAGTCTCATATTCTTCAGAACTTGCATTTGATGACATTTTAAATGGCATGACTAAAAATATAATCAAAAACTCCTCTAAAACTGATTATGAGAAAAGAAGCTTACTTTCACTTCTTCTTGCAAGCCTTCTTCTTGCCTCCAATGGCACACCTTTTATACATTGAATCCCAAAAAATACCTACAACCTAATATGAAACATTAGTTAGCCATGCAAACTAATGTTGTGTTTGATCATTTCACTTGAATATGTAGAATCTAGTATAATATTACCGGAACATTGAAATACATCCCACCAGCAACTGCTGGAAGGAATAACCATGAGATAAGCACTGGTCTAAAATAAAGGAGAAAAATATTTCGAAAAGTTTAGCACTGTCAATAATGTAGGGTCACAAAAATTATCGAAGGTCAAAGTTATCATGGTACCTTGGAAACCCGTAGGAGGTCCAATTGTTGTGTAATCTTCTGCGATTGATTCCCAAAATGATGTTGAAAAATGTGAACTTTTGTGTTAGAAAGGAAATTTAGAATCAGTTTACTACAACTGGACATATCAGAATTCAATTTGAAGAAGGTTTACACATTTAATAAATCAATTGAAGCTCTATCTCATGTTTTGATTGAAATTTTTACTACCCTCCATCTGAAAAAGAGTCATATTTTGTTGTTGCAATGATATAAAACAACTTTGTCTTTGTATCATCAGATCATTGCCATATTAATACAAACCAACATTATCTGCTTCCGAAATTGCTTCTAGTAATCACCAACCATTACTTCTATTACACCCTCCAAAAAAAATTAATAATAATAATAATAACTTTACTTCATTAAGACCATGAATGTGAGCAATCTGATGCCTACTTGTGGTATTGTGGCAGACTCCCAAGAATTTAGCTCAAATTTTAAACCCCAGACATTTTTTCATGTATGACACTCGCATACAATCAGCTAATGCCTTAGTTACATGGACTTTGATGGAGTGTCCGATCGGACACATGTACTTTAAAGAGTCTAACACAGACACTCCTCAATTTCACCAAAATTTACAACTATAATGAAATGTCCAACACACACACCCTTATCCTAGTGTCGACTATCTGACACAAATACGTTAGGATAAAATGAAGAGTCCATATAGCATCAACCTAATGCTTTAGAGAAGCTTCAACTGTGGACTAAAAGCTTGGACATATATAAATTAATACCAATAGTTAGCCAAAGCGAATAAGCATCAACTTTCATCTTCAAAAACATAATGGAAGCTTCATTAGTGCTAATTATTTTAAACCTCCTAAACATGTTATTCATGCCAATTTTATAGTTTAGCTTTTAAGTTATGTTTTTGAGTGAAAATAAGTATTGGGAATGTAGATTAAGGAGCTGTTAATTATGTTGATGGTCAATGTGTATATAATCATCCTCCCACTCGGTCAGATAAATATATATTATGGGCAACAATCTATACTCCTCAAATGTATGTATGGCTCTTCCGTTACCCCTTTCCACTCGGTCGGATAAATATATATTGTGGACAACAATCTATACTCCTCAAATGTACGTATGGCTCTTTCGTTTCCCCTTTATCTTCTCGCTCATTTGTTTTTAACATCATTTAACTAATTAATATGTTCTTTCATTTCAAAAAAGTATTGAGTTGTATCTTCATCAGTTGGATATGTTAGTGTTTGAATTATTCAATTTCATCAACTTTCTGATCCATTTCCAATGCCAAGTTTGTTTAAAATATAATTTCAGATTGCAGAATATTTTTTATTGTTATAGATTGATCTCCTATGTTGGCTATTAGGAAAATTGCATAAAGAAGCATGAACTTTTTGGATGTTGGATATGTAGGGATCATATAGGACGTTGCACATTAGATGATAGACTCCATGACACGCTTGCGTGAGGTGGTCGTCACCCGGATCGTTTATAGCAAAGTTGTAGGGTGAATTGCTCACAACACATTAACCTCTTGCCTATATGTAGACGGTAATCTTGGTACAATTGCTTGCATTCAGAAATCTGCGTTGAATGGATAACGACACCTTGACCCCTTGCTTATATTGAAGTGGTAATTTTGGTACAATCGACGATTGATGCGGCAGAAGACGCCACACATAACTATGTATTATTGTATGATAAGTTAAAAATTGAATCTCAAGAAAAGCTTAGAAGATACTTCGGAATTCTTTAAATAACCAAAAGTAGAAAATAAACTCACACTTCATTGATAAATCTGAATTTTATTGAATGTTCTCCTATAACATCAGCTATGTATTCTATTTATACTAATAGAATAAACCCTAATTCTATAAGAAATAAGAATTTGAATGGAAATAGATATCATAGCTAACAAATCGATATGTTAGCTAAATCCTATCTAAAAGAAACCTAATTATAATAGGAATATGAAAATATAATGAAAAAATACTAATTTATGAGTGTAATCCGTGTCCAAATCAGTGGAAAATGCGTCAATTAAATTTCTCTCGTGCGTCATGTACACCCGCTTTTATGTCTTGGTTTTGGGCGATGAAGGTCCGAATGGCGGAGAAGGATTTTCTAGTTCTAGAAACACTAGCGATGGCGCCCGGTTTTGGCTCGGATCTCTTGCGACCACACACCGGTCCGGAATCGGGATTTTTCGATGCTTTTAAATCTCGAATGCAAAATGTAATCATCCTTGAGTTGAATCCAACCCAATCTCTTAAGAACTTTGGTTGAACCTATGTATCTTGAGTTGAGTCGTTGACACTTGATACGAGCATGATCAGGATTGTGTCATTCCCCTTCTCTTGAAAAGAATTTATCTACAAATCTGTTCCTACATATAAACAAACTAAGTTAGTAGAATTAAACAAATCATAATTCCAAAACTCAACTTGCAAGTGACATATATAGGAAATATCAACAACATAAGTAATGATATGAAAAGAATCATCAAAAACTCCAACTCTCGCCAATAACATAGCAATATTTGGCATTTTCCCCGTATGGACAAGAACAACTCACAATTATTTTCTTCCGGGCGATGCTCGAAGTGATATATCACCTTGCAAACTTCTCATGCCACAACTTGGAAACTTAAACGTTTGACCTTCTTTAATTGAGAACATGTCCACACTATTACGATGTAAACTCATAGACCAAATACTTCCAAAATGCTAACTATATCAAAGCAAACTAAATTAACAACTAAAACTGAAATGCAATCAAAATTACTACTTACTAAAACAAATGAATATATTGTAAAATAAATGCAAGAAAATCTATGAAAAGTTTTATCTCCTCCTGGATCAAATATCAGTATGAAGAACTCTTCATAATGTAGTTCCTCCCAATGACGGATTCCTGGATCAAATATTAGTATGTAGAACCCATCATGTAGTATATACATCCATTTACGAATTCTTGGATCAAACATCAATTTAATGATCTCGACCATCCGTAAAAAATATCCACTTTAATGATCCTGGATCAAATATTAACTTTTGAAACTTGTTAGGTCTCATATGCAAACTCTCTTGAATTTCTGGATTAATCACAAAACAAAACCAAGTAACATGTACCTTTTGTGTAATCACTAAGAAATCACAAAACTCAAAATCACATGCATAATCTACTACAACAAAATCAAAACACTTTCCTGTAGACTCTCAATGCATTGATCTAATTGATTTGCAAAATGAACCATGCTTTTCTCCTCGATGAGTATGATCCCATCCCGAATCTGCAAAACATAATCAACCCTTCTCTTTCTATTGACAATAGTACATTCAAGATCAATTAATAGCACCAATGGAAAAAGGTCACATCCAACTTTACAAGATGAAAACTCAATAACATATTTATCATGATCACGACCAAACTCAACATGTGCTAAAGAATTTCCCAAAATGTTGACAATAACCGGAATATCTGATGAGTAGGATTTATATCCGCGAATCAGATCCTTTGTGGCTTAAGATGTTGCCTATTTTTTTTATTTAGTTAGCTTTTATATATATTTTGTTGTTATTATGTTTAATCTTTATGATGCAGGGCTCATAAGGTCATTTCTAGCTTAAAGGGGCAAAATAGTTATTTTTCGCCTTTTAGCCGCAGTACGAGGCGAGGATTGCATCTTGACGTCACTGGTGTCTTTGCCGATAGCCCCTTTGTAAGTCAAGGTAGTATTGCACCCACCTCCGGTGTTTTAAAGCCTACGTGGCGCCGCAACGCCACTCACTAGTTCATTCTTCAAGCCAAGAAGCAGTTACCTCCGTGTCCGACAAAGAAATTGCTTTTAATGAACTAAAGGAGGGAAAAGAAAGATATAATTCAGACAGCCGCCATCACATTAACACAGAGAGCGTAGAACAGGATTTTACAGTATTAATTAGTTTTAGAAGAGAAAGAAGAAGTGTTTCAAGGAAGAAGAAGTTATTGCATCCTACAGAGCTCAGATTCTACGTGGAAAAGAGAAGAGTTGGACACAGAAAACTTCACAACAGGAGTTTTCTTATTCCAAATCTTTCATTTATTTGTGTATTAATGAGCATGTTGAATGTCATAAAAATGTGTATTCAGAGAAATTGGTATTGATATTAATGGATATTGAAAAATGGATATTATTATCTAACCTTTAAATACAACACCTGTTATGACCATGCCTATGGAAATGTGTGCATAAACTGCTTAATAGGATAGACATGTCTCTATTTGCCTTGTGTAACCTTGAGACTAAGCTTAATGACCCTAGTCTAGTTATTTTCACCAATAGAAATATTGTGATTCATCTAGCTAGGGATGTGCATTTGACCTTAGACAGAAGCTTATGTATAGTTACTATTCTCGGTAAACAATTCCTTTATTCGTTTGTAATGTGGAGAGTTAAGAGATTAGGCGACGCATTAGGGGTATTGTAATCCTAACTCGACTTCCTAGTACAACTACTTCTCTTATTTCTACACTTTTAATCAAATAGCTTAACACAACATCTCTTTTCACTTGTTTAGATAAGACAGTATAAAACTTACCTTATTATTTGATTAGCACTTAAGACTTCGTCCTCGTGGGTACGACACTCTACTTCTCTTATATTACTTGAGGACCGCGTATGTTTGCGCGTGTTTTATCGATTGCGAAATCGATTAACAATATCATCAAAACATTTAATATCTATTTTTCCTATGAAAGAATGCAAAATATGATTCAACAATCTCATGGAAGTATGCAATGCTTTAGCTAAACCAAGTGATCTAATTAAACATGCAAATAAATCATATCTCAATCCATCTTTACGGTAAACACCTTTCAAATCAATACCATATGATAACAAATCATGCAATGTAGATTGTTCGAACGAACAAACATGATTGTCAACTAACAACACATCATGTAAAGATTGAATATCATGAAAACCTAACTTAACATAGGGATAAGAAAACCTAGATTGAATTTCATGCAACTAAAAACATTGAGAACGAGAATATACCGTATGCTCATAAACTAATTCAACAAATATCAAATATCCTCCATAGTTTATGACACAGATGATTCTACCATCAAAATAGCTAAAAACAAATTTATCAATGGAAGCATGCAAAACATGTTTTAATAAACTCATGAAAACACTAGATGCATTAGTCAATCTAAACGAAATAACTACTCAGCTATACAAGTAGCATGTTTACACAACTTTCCATTTATCACATTTATTTTATTAAAACACTATACTCCACGGTATGTTTGCGTGAGGTGGTCGTCGTCTGGATCGTTTCAAGCAAAGTTGTAGGGTGAATTGCTCGCAACACCTTAACCCCTCGTTTATATGTAGACGATAATCTTGCTACAATTGTTTGCGTTCGAAAATCTGCGTTGAATGGACACTAACGACACCTTAACCCCTCGCTTATATTTTGAAGTGGTAATCTTGGTACAATCGACGATTGATGCGGTAGAAGACGCCACACACAACTATGTATTGTTGTATGATAAGTCAAAGATTGAATCTCAAAGAAAAACTAAGAAGATACTTATGAATTCTTCAAAGAACCAAAAGTAGAAAATAAACTCACAGTTTATTCATAAAATCTGAATTGTATTGAATGTTCTCTTATTACATCAACTATGTATTTTATTTATACTAATAGAATAAACCATAATTCTATAAGGAATGAGAATTTGAATGGAAATAAAAATCATAGCTAACAAATCAATATGAAAGCTAAATCATATCTAAAAGAGACCTAATTACAATAGGATAATGAAAATATACTAATTTATGAGTGAAATCTGCGTCCAAATCAGCAGAAAATGCGTCAACCAAATTTCCCATGCGGCGCGGCCTCGCCAGTTTTGAACTAGCTTTGGGCGCAGCAGGGCCCGAATGGCAGAGAAGGATTTTCTGGTTCTTGAGCACGGCGCGGCGGCGCTGGTTTTGGCCTAGATCTCGGCGCGACCGTGCTGGTCTGGAATCTGGGATTCTTTGATGCTTTTAAATCTCGAATGCAAAATGTAAGCATCCTTGATTTATGAATGCTAATTTTATATTTCGTGTGGAATTGGATGAAAAATAACATATCGGTATGTGCTTTTTGGGGTTTAATGCAAATAAAGTTCTCAATTTTTCGGTGGGAGAGGTTAAAGTTTTATTGACATACATTATTTAATTTTATAATGTAACATTAGGAATGATGTGATCACTAATTAATTTCTTTCCTTTTTGCTCCTTATGTAGGATGAGAAATTAATTAAATAGAAAACAAGAGAAATGATATGAGAAAATGATGAATATGTAAGTATTCAATTTTGTAATTGCTTATGACATAGGAATAGGACACTAACACTTGAGTTTTTAAGTTTCTACCAAAGACGTACATATATACAACAACCAAATTAATGTATGACTCTTAGTAACATATACCTTATCTATAATTATATATCTATCTATAATAAGATTTTTGTTTTTTGACTGATTTCGGTCTTGGTGTGCTTCTTCTTAGTTACACGATGTGTTTGGTTAATTTGAATTATAAAGGGAGCCTACAAACTAATATAACAATTTTTTATTGTATTTTCTTAGACAATGGTCAAGATGGAAACAAATGGATCTTTGTAACTTAAAAATCTTGGCAAAAGTTTATCTTGTACTAGCAGAAATTATTTGTGTTTTTGTTCTCTGTTTATTAAAATAATATCAAAGTATCATTTAGATATTGGATTGATAATTATTTTTGGTTGTCATCAAATTAATAATTTAAGCTGTCTCATTTATATAGTTTTGATTCAGGGTAAGGATATTTGAAGCCTTTTACAAGGACCTTGCTAAAAGGCTACTATTAGGAAAGAGTGCTTCTATTGAAGGAAAAAAAGTAAATGATTTCTAAGGCAAAGAATGTGAAAATTACTAAATTTATTGGCTTTTTTTTACAAAAGAAGAAAAAGGCATGATTATTTTAAAAAGGAATTTTCTTTTACATTTAAAGACGGAGTGTGACAGTCAGTTTAGTAATAAATGTTCAAGATATGTATCTCTCTTTAATTCTTTTCTCTAATATTGACTGAAACTCAAAAAATTATGAAATCCATTATTAAATGCACGGGTAATCAACTAGTTATGTTAAATATGTCAATGATCTGTTGTCTTGTTTAACATTTTCAGTATGACATTTGAGACTCGTATTTCAATTGTATAAACAGTAATTTAATGGTGATGACTTCACATGTGTGGTTGAGTGTGTGTTTGTGTGAATGTATGTTACTTTCTTTTATTCTTTTTAGTTGGAGATAATGCCATTAACAGCCGGTCATAGTAGAAATCTGGATACGTATTATGTGGTTCCAATGGCAGCAAAAAGAATGGCCTCCCTATATAAGTTACCCAAAGCTTAGTCCATTTTATTTCCGAAAACTGTTGTTCTGAGAAATGGAAACCAAGTCAAAAACTTGTTTGGCTCATTATAACCCAAATTCGCCCTTTCTGAATGTCCTGCAAGATTTTTTGGGTTTTTTGTGAGATTGTAATTTCTGATCGTATGAAAACATGGAGTATCTCTATTCTGCAGTTGATGGGCCCCGATTATCCAAGACCGTAATGCTCCCAACATCACACAGGCGGTATTCATTAACAGAGGGTTGCAGTCTATTTTCTCTACGATTTTGAGTTATGATAGCAACATAAATTTCAACAGAAGGTACGTTTGTGTAAACCATTCTTGTCAGTTTTTTTAAGGTGCTTCTGCTCTAAATTAAATATTTGTTACTCTCCTTGTCAGTTCCAGCCATTGCCAACCCACATATTGATAAGGATACATATTAAGCCCCAGTTTGGAATGGCCAGATGACATTGCATCCTCCTCTTCTGACATCTCTATTTTGTATTCTTTGATTGCATCATCACTGGCATCCTTTGACATTTCTTCATCATGAATTTATCTTGCTTTTTTAAAAAAAAAATTTAATAATGCATTCTAGTTCAGTTTTAAATTTTTTAAAATAAAAAAGAAAGTTTCGCTACTTTTGATTTGAAGTTCTTGGAGTTGTTGGCATAGAAGGATGGAGGTTATGGTCCTATGGACCCTCATCCTCTAAAACTGCTTGGCCAAAAAATATCCTCATTTATTGCATCTCCCATTTACTCTAGTTATTTTCCCTTTTATTTTATTAAATATATGTGATGATAATACACATAATAATACAACTTTCTGAAAAAATGCATTCCACTTCTAAATAATCCCCAAGAATCATCTTCAATCATTTGATGTGTTATCTTTGGACCTATGTATGCAGCAAAATGCTTTTGAGTACCTGTATGGCTGTATGTACGTATCCTACATTTGACACTTGGTTAAGGGTATGAGATATGTTCCGGAGTCCGGACAATTCTCGTCAAATATGCCTCGTTGCCATCTACTAATTATAGTAAAAATATGATAAAAATGCTTCCTTAATATGTTAAATAGCTTAGAGGCCAGCTTTGAACAACAGTTCATGGTAAGGGAGCAATATTTTGAAACTTCTTTTTCTTTGATAAGTTCTGGTCAACTTTGTTAACACCAACTATATAACTCATGCTAATTGACTATCACGCCAATGGTAGGTAGATGATTAAAAGACAATGAATCCACCGCTCGGGAAAGCAGATTGAAGAGATAGATCATTTGGGGCTTAGCTCTCTGTTTTTGAACAAGGTTCGTTATCTTAAGCATTGTTGTTGGAACGACTGGCTGGAAAGGTGCTATAGCTTTGTGGCTTTGCCCTTTGGGAACATCCGGGCATTGATTCTGATTCTGATATGGCTTTACATACTTGTTTAGCAGACCTCCTGCTGAAGGGTAGATTAAAATGCCATAGTGCACAAGAGCTTGCAAGCGGAAATGCTACTTCAGTTTTTTATTCCACCTTCATGAACCATCGAATGGCCCCATTCATAATATTGTTGTGGTTACAGTAATTTATGGAAAAACATTTTCTTTTCTACTTTTAATCGACTTTTGTCACTTCACCGAGTTAATTTGTCATTAGTATGGACTAAATTTCTCAGTAAGGATCGAACCTGCAATAGTCCCCTTCACCTTTTCTTCTCATATTCTATTTCTTACATGTAGGAATTCAAATTGGCATTGCTGCATGGATGTTTTATACAATTGTTTCTAATGGAAACGATAAGAGTATTGATTCTGCCTTCATGATGATGCTACTGTGCAGAAGATTCGGGGTCCTGTTTGCTGAGATGATTGAGAGGCCTTCTTTTTGGCTCTATTGATTAGACTCGATGCTATTTGCATTATCAATGCCTTCTGATTTTGTATTTCATGGGTACATGTTTCCTTGATGATGCGTATAGCCCATCTCCTGATTCCTATTTTTTAATTGAATGCTGAATGTAAAAGAAATTTTCAATAAGATGCTGTTTAATATTAATTTTATTTTTGTGGCTTTGTAATTCTTGCTATCTAGGTAAAAAGGATATATGTTATGATTGTTTTGTTAGGGGGGACTAGCACTAAAAAAGTTGTAATAACTTTGGATACCCTTGTTCAAGAGATGAAAAATATACTTTGGTTTTAAAATTAAAGATATATTTATAAAATGATAATTTTTATGAGTAATTTTATGTTCTCATTTATAGCTTTAGTAGAGTCCGGATCAGCGACATTCTAGCTTTAAATGACATACATGTATGTGTACCTTAATTTTATTTTCTCTCTCCTCACTTGTCTGATCTCACCGCTCTAAAAATTCCTCCTTCCAAACTCATCATCCCCCTCCATTATACTACCCCACTTTTCCAAACTCCTTTGGAGGAGGGAGTTTTAGAGAGGTGAGGAATCGGAGAAGTGGGGTGGTACGGTGGAGGGGATGATGAGTTTGGGAGAAAGGATTTTCAAAGAGTGGTGAGATTGGGCGAAGCAAGTAAAGAAAGAAAATAAAAGTAAGGCACATATATTGATATGTCATTTAACACTGGAATGTCATTTAGGAGTAATGCTCCTGATCTGGGCTCTCTCTCTCTCTCTCTCTCTCTATATATATATATATATATATGAGAGAACGAATCACTTTTTTTAAATAGTACTCTTTTATTAAAATTACGTTATTTTAAAAAAAAAATTAAAATATAAAATAATATTAAAATAGAGTGGTCTTACTTATTTTTTTTTATATATATAAATACCATCTGCAGCCCTAATTATATTTTAAAAGAATTTCTAAAATAACCTAATTTTAATTAAAAAAAATAATTTTTAAGAAAAATACTTTAAATCCTTGTGGTATATATATTACCTACATTTTCCCCCAGAAATAGCAGTTGCATAATGATCTCATATATGGTCAACTCCTCGGGACTTTGCCACCGTTCCATCACTTCTTCTTCATTTAATAATTTTTTAAAATACTTTGGGAATATTCAGTAGTTTAAAAATGCATCTGTCTCCAAATTCCTTGTTTTTTTATGTCTCTTCATTTAAATTTTAACATCTATTCTCTTATTTAATATTAATTAATTTTAAAATTAAATAAAAGGACATGTGTCAAAATTTAAGTGGAGGACAGAGAATTTGGGAACATAAGATCTACTCTCTAAAAATAGTGGATTCTAAAATGGCTCTTTATTTAATAAATCTTTAAATGCTTTGAAAATATTCAATAATTTATACAGTATATATTGAATTCTAAAATGAGAATTTTATTTTTATAATAATATCAACAGACGTAATTCACAAAAAATAAAAAAATAAATTCGTAATATATATACATTTTTCTTACATTAATTAATATAGATTTACTTCATAAATTTGTGTGCAAAAATTAAGGTAAATTACCTGCCACCTGGTTATCAACAATGCTAATATTTTTTTTACATAATGTTTATATACATACAAGACCCCGCTTAATATGTAGATTTATGTCCTTTCGACGACAGCCCAGTTTCAGAAGTACACACAGAAGAGAGAGAAAAAGAAGGATTACAGCCATGGCGGATCTATACTCATGGCTACTATCCTTTTTCATCCTTGTTACCAGCCTCGGTATTATTCTTTACCAGGTACGTAATAATAATACAAATTCAAATTCAAATTCAAATTCCTACACACACACACACACACACATATATATATATATATATATATATATATATATATATATATATGTAATTTATATGTATGAATTTCAATTATGATTAGTTCGTGTTCTAAGATTTCAATTGGCATCTATGTGTTTAATTTTAAATTGGGATTTTGAAATATGGGTTTATTTATTATAAAGACATGTGCTTTATGAGTAAGTATTAGTTTCATTTGATGAACCCAACTGGTGTTTGATCCTTGGCTGTGCTGGGTTGTGAGAAAGATGTAATTCTTTTCTTCTTTCCTTTTAAGGAATTTGCTTGAATATGGTTGAAAAAGTTTATATTATAGAAGTTGTGATTCTTTTATGCTAAAAAATTGAATTAAAATTAACATTTTGAGACTATTTGTAAAAATGGGGACATTCTGATGTGCTGTATTTAGTGTATTCCTTATTCTTTGTATGTAGAATCTTTTGAGCAGATGATGGTTTTCTGTTTGCTTATACCGGAAAAGTGTACTGGAGATTAGGGAATAGGCTGCCACTGCTTTCTAAGCAATCGATGGCAATTAGAATATCCTTGTGGAATCACGGGCTTATGGGACGATTTTCTAGTGATTTCAATTTCTAGATACAGAATAATCAATTCTTGATAAAAGTGAGAAAAAGAATATGGGCTTATGAGAGCGAACTTAGTGAACCGTGTCCCTTTTCCATCTTTCGATGATTGGTTTCAGGAGTTGATCTTTGAAGGACAATAAACTCGATCTTGTTCTATTCTCAAGTAACCTTGCACCTTTTTACTAATGCGTTGTTGAAGACTACAAAATCCCAATAGTGTGAGGGTCGGACTATGCCATTTCATCTCCTTTGGGATATGGTCATGTTTCTGGCTTCTTTTAAGATTTCGGTGATGGTTCCTTCTAGTGGAATTTCGTTAATGTACAAAGGAAATGAAGGGCAGTTCTCTTCTAGGAGTTTGTAATTTTTCACTTTCATATTTATGGAGAATTTCTCATCCTCCATTTAACATTACATACTCTCTTTCTATTCTAGTAAATTCTTTTTTCCCTATAAAAAAAAATTAGTGCAAGGATCTTTTTTATTTTTTCCCCTTTGGTGATTCTATCTTAATGCATTTTGTCCTGATGAAATACATGGCTAAGTTATAATGCCTCAGATAATAAATTTTTATGGCAGAGTTAGAATACACTACTTAAGTAACTTACTCATCACCCTTTTTCTATTTATCTGTCATTCTTATATTGAAAAACTTCTTACCTTTCACATTTGAAATTTTTTATTGCAGCTAATGTGTTTGGCAGACTTGGAGCTTGATTACATCAATCCATACGATTCAGCATCTAGGATAAACAAGGTTGTTATGGCAGAGTTTGTTACTCAAGCGAGTTTTTGCTTGCTCCATCTCATGGCTGGACATTGGCCTATGTTTCTACTGTGTCTCCCATACTTATATTACAATGTGACTTTGTAAGTTCATTATCAATCTTTGTTGTGAGAGTATTAGGTTGTTAAAATTCCCATAGAGAAAAAAAATATATTCCAGAAAATATGCACCACATTCCTGGCATTTGGATAATGTGAGTTATTTTCAGCAATTTTTTTTTATTTTATCTTGTTGTAAAGGGATAGACACTTGACTCGTAGACAAATAGTATATGTAAACATACAAATCCATGCAAATTCAGCCACCAAACAGGCAAACACGAGCAAAAATACGAATACATGAATGATTGTATGTACAATACTATATTTGTAGATGTAGATGTGTGTGTGTGCATATCTGTATGCATGTATATGTTTATGTGCATGCATGCCCACAGCTGCACATACATTCTTAATTGTTTATATACATACATGCTTATATTTACCAATTCAAGGAAAGTTTATCTCCCCAGATGCATTTTTATTTATCTATTATGTTATATTTTCTTACTAGAACAAATATTTCATCTTTTAAGCTGTAAATCTTGTAACAATGTGTGCAAACCACTTTAGAAACCACACCTTGTAAATGGAGTAATGTTTTCTGGTCTCATATTGAGGTTCTTACAGTGGGAAGGTCTATTTACCAGGGAGAAAAAAAGGAGAAGAAAAGAAAAATTAGTTGTAAAATTGCTTACATAAATTTTGTTCTCTCCCAAGCCTCCTTCACCAGTATACTGAGATCCTGACCTAAAGCTATTTCTCATCCTTCAGAGTTGCGAATGCATGTACAAGAATACACATTGTCATCGGTTTGCTCTTTAGCCGCATTAGTTATAGTAAAAGTTATTTATTTAAGGTTACTGGGCATTTTTCATAGACGAGACTTACCAATTACCTATATTTCTTCAAGAGTTGATTTTCACAATTGTCAGATCTTTAAGGGGCCTTTAATATTCTAATAGCCCTTTTTATTGTACTCCCTTTATAACTGGATTGAAATGTCTCAGCTTTTGACTTTTTACCTAGTTAGTTACTTTAACCTTTGTCATATTTTGTTCAACAATCCAACTAAATTATTCCCTGAAAAAATTATGTACATATTACATAATCATTTCATTGTCTATTAGACCCAAACTTAATAGGGAAGCTTCTCTCAAGAAAATTTAGATTGGAACTGGAAAGTAGGTTTGGAGGAATTGATTATGTAATATGTACATAATTTTTTCCAATAAGTCTAAGGGACCAAGGGAAGATCGTGACTATTTTTTTTAATTTTTTTTTGATTTTGACTACAAATAATTAATGTGATTTATTGAAATTTTTTACAAAATGATTTAGGTGTCATTTGAATACATGTAAAAAATAGAGTTGTACAATATGTGCAGGTATCCAAATGACACCTAAATCATTGCATTTTGTAAAAATTTCAGTTCCAATAAATCATATTAATTATTTGGTAGTCAAAAGCAAAAAAAAAAAAAAAGTCACTGCCCCAGTCGGAACCCCCTGTCGCCGTAGAAGGATTCAATTTTTTCAGGGAATAATTTAGTTTGATTGTAGACTTCAGAAAACGCGGGCCATATATTGGTCTCAATGTTCCAATCTGTCTGGCTGATAAACATTTCCAATGATAGAGACACCCAGTTGCTTTTTGTTGTCAGACTGAAGCGTATACTGTCTTGTATTTTGACCCTATGGAAAAGAGGTTTATCCCTGCTATTTGATGTACATTTTCCTATGGAACACATTTTGTGCAGATATAAAGAAATAAAAATATCAAAATCTGAAGATGAATTTTAAATTTTCCCCATGAGTTGAAGTGCTAGAAAAGACAATGGCCTGCCATTAACTTTTTCCCCCTTCTAGGATTTTTACATCTAATCAGAGTATTAGTGAGTATATAATCTCACGTCTAATCCCCCACTTTTGAGTAGTTAATTCACGGCAATTCCTTGAGCAGGTACACTCAGCGCCAACATCTGGTGGATGTAACTGAGATTTTTAACCAGCTGCAGTTTGAAAAGAAGAAAAGGATATATAAGCTTGGTTACCTTGCCTTGCTTGTTGCCTTGTCCGTATTCTGGTATGAAGGAAGACTTGATGTTACTGTTTTGTTTCTAAGACTCTTGTTACTATAGAATTAATGTTTTGTATCCATTTTAGGATGATTTGGTCGATTCTGGAGGATGAGGAGGAGTTTGGATAGTTCTCCTATTGGGCATTCCTGCTGTAAGTAGTATCAGTTATATCACTTTATCAGAAATATATGCACACGTATGCTAGATATAATTAACTGGCAATTCAAGTAAGATCCTTCTGGATTTATTATGTAAATGAACTTTCCCTTTACATGTTAATACTGAAATGCTAAGAGCATATGCTCTGACTATAAAAATGTTAAAAGAGGTTTGTTATATATTGTTAGAAATCGCGGTGTTGGTTAGAAAGTGGAGTTATTGAATCTATCTCAATTGCAAATTAAAAGTTATACAATCGGCATGTCTTACCATACATTGTTATGATAGCGGGTTGAACTGAGTATAACAGAATATGTGTAAAACAATGAAGGATAGAGTTAATTGTGACTTTTTGGATAGAGTAATAAATAGGAAGAACTTACATGGTGGTCCTCTACAAGGGTAGTTTTGCTTTGCGCATTTTGTAATGATTATTAGTGGGGAGCCCAAGTCTTCACTGGAGCTTCTAGGGGTATAAGAAAGGGGATCCATCGTCACTTCTTCTGTTTATTTTATTTGTTGGTCCTCTCTATTCATGTTTCTATCATAAGAAGTAGACCTAAAAATGCTGATTATACTCTTTGTTTCTACCAGGTTATTTTGCGATGAAGAATCTGAGATGGCAAAAACTATCGGGGGGGATCGGAATCTAGGCTTCTGCAGAACGACCTCAGGTGTCTTTTATTTATAAATTAGTCTAAAGTTAGACGTGATCGCTAATCACCTTGCAATTCGACAAAAAGTCAGTAGTCTTGAAGCATCTGATCGATTACTTGTACAGGCTAGGGCTAGTGATGTAGAGTACTGAAATTTGGACTAATTTGTTTAAAGTAGTTTCTTTAATTTGTCAACAATCTTTTCCTTCTTCCCTGTAGTGTTCTTAGTTGGTTGGTTCTATGTAGTGTTTAAAGCTTCTATATGTATTTCTTATGTTATTTATAAAATAACATAACAAATATATATAATAGAAAAATAAATATATGAGACAACCTACGAGAATGTGTAGTTTGCCTAAGAAAAATCTTAGGCAGCTGTAATTGGAGTTAATCCAAATGGAGAAATGGGTTAATAATAGTTGTCATATAGGAGGATCTCATGTGACCAAAGAACATGAATATATATATATATATATATATATATATGAGAATTGGTTTATAGTCAATGTTGTAAGGATAAAGTTATCTTTATAACAAATCTCATCCATCTATCCGCGGATTAAATGGTAATAAAGATTTCCAATCCGCGGTTTAATATGTAGGTGTCTGCAGTTTAATACTGTAAATTGAATGATGTCCAAAATATTTTTCATCAAATTATAGTTTAATATTGTGGACGCTAGGTACGGCTCACCTTGAAATCGACGCCGTTTTTGGTCGGGAATTTTTTTAAAATAATTGTCATACGCAGTTTAATATTGTTGAGCCAAATCTATCCATACAGGGGACTTTAAAAATTAATGTCATCCGTAAGTTAATACTGAGTTTGCTGAATCTATACTATAATTTTAAAAAAATAATTTCATCTGCATTTTAATACTGCAAACCTACTAGGACTTTTTAAAAAAATAGCCATCTTATTTCGCTCTACGATTTTGCTCCTACTCTACAATTTTTCTCCTACAATTTTAAATATTTTGTTCCTACCCTACGATTTTGAGAGTAACATATTATAATTGACATTAATAAAGTCACAACATAAATTTATTAAAATGTTGTTAAATACTCGATGTAAGACTAACTTTTAATAAATAGAATTTAAATTTCTTATAATTCTTATTCTAAACAGTAGATTGTTAAATTGATAAAATGATAAAGTTAAGGGTGATATGTGCAAATTATAAGATAAATAGTATATCGGAGAATGAGAATATTAAATAAAGTACAACAAACAACCAATCATTGATGGACCCCACAACGATAAAATTATCGGATACCGAAAATTATAGAAATAACATTTTAATAAAAATTGTCAACGGTATTAACATTTTTAACTATTAAAATACCAGGTAATAAAAGAATAAGTATAGCACATGTCATTTTTCTACATTAACACGCTTGAATACTCAATATTATTGATTCAATAACTATTACAAAATATTTCATATTATTGATTTCAATAATTATTACAGTAGCAATTGCAATATTTTAACTTAATAATTGTTACATTAACATCTACATAGTATTTCATATTATTGATTCAATAATTATTACAGCAATATCTGCACAATATTTCATATTATTAAAACAATAATTGTCACGATACAATAACTCATATTATTTGATGATATTATTAGAATAGTTAACATTATTGACAATATCCCGAGTGTTCTGATGAGGAAATGAGTTGTCTAATTCTGTGCCGTTAATACGGAATGCCCCTTCTTTCAAGAGAACGATCTGGTTGTCAAGTCTATAATAATAATTGATGAATAAAAGGTGTTGACTAAAAATAAATGAAAAGTTTTATCTAAGAGCAATTTTGCCTCTTTCATATTGTCAAGAGCTATTTTGCCTCTTCCATATTGAGAGCCAATTTAGACTAAGGGACAATTTAAAGTTGGTCTATAAATATAAGTAAGTATTCTTCATATTTTACTTACAACTCATAAGAGAAAACTATATTCAAATAAATGAAAACTCAAATTGAATTATCAACTGGCATTGACTCAGTTGGTACTCAACACTAAAGAGTGAGAATAAGAAAGATGAAAAGAAGGATAATAAAAGGAATATCCAAGAATCCAGCACACACCAAAATACAAAATTCTTCTAGTACAATATTGCAGTATTTAGTCTCCTATTAAGGTAAGGTTTCATACTCCTATATTATGATAAGAAAGTATTTATTCGTTCTCCAGCTTTATCATTAAATGGTTCATGAAAATGATTAGAATATCTTTAATGATTTATGCTTTATCTGATATTTTTACCTGAATCTTCATATTAAAATTTAATCATTATATTTGAAATGTGAACCTTATATTTTTCTTGAATTTTATATTCTATCAAAAACTTTAATCGAATTTCTGGATATCGTGTTGACAATTTGGACTCTAGATAAATAAAATAAAAAAAATCGTTAATGTTTATGCTATATTTATTTATGTTTTATTTATGTCTATCATTTATATCATTGCTATCAAAGACTAAATTGTTGTAAATGTCTTTGACCTAAGTACAAAGACAGTATTATTATTGATTGTTTTTGCCTGTGTAGCAAAAAATGTGGTGAAAATTATCTTTGATTTGAGTGCAAAGATGAATTCTTGATTGGCATGATCGTGGTCATTGGTGTTACAATTGAATATTTTTGGTATACGTGCAAAGATTAATTGATCGACATGATTATGACCAGAAATTGTTGATTGACATGATTATGACTATTGACTAGGAACTGTGAATTGGTATAATCATGACATTGAATATTACAGGCAAAGACGTGATAAAAGTTTTATTTGGCCTAGCGCAAAAAGGAACGGTTGATTAGTGTTACAGAGATAAAATATTGATCGTGAATTTTCAAATGCGAAAAGATAGTAGACATTATGGTTTATTTAACTCTTCTAATGAATTGATCATTCTGTTACAATTAATTATTAAAAACTTATATCATCTACCATATGTTCTAAAGATTTGATTTATTATTATTGAAAGCTATTGATAATTTATTTATCTTAGTCATGATATTCTTTACTGGACTATTTATGCTCACCTTTTTGTTTCATAACTATTTCCAGGAAATAAGAGTGTAGTTGGGTCTAATGCAGGGGAATGTAGTGATAGTTCGAGGCTGTAGTAGTTTTTCAATATGTTATCAATTAGTGTGACAATAATTGTATTGAGAACTTGATTTGGGTGTGAATGATGTCGTACTATATACGACACCATAATTGTACTGAAAAATTAAGTATGCATGTTACCGTATGTTCACGACATTTTAATAATTGATTTTGGTGAGAAAAATTGTGTTTATAATATGTATTTTGATGACTCAAATTGACTGGTATAGACCCGAATTTAGAGGTGTCACATTTAAAGTATTTAATTGTTTTATATAACACTCAGAGTTCGCAGTTTAGTTAATAATTAACCGCAAAACAAAGTCGTTTGAATTATATCATTAATAGACTTGGCGTCTGCAATTTTGTTTTGCGGATCAATCGACCAAAAACGACATCGTCTTGAAAGGAGGTCATACCTAACGTCTGCAGTATTAAACTACGAATTGCCAAAAGATATTCTAGACATCATCCAATCCGCAATATTAAACTGCGAATACCTACATATTAAACTTCGAATTGAAGATTCTACCTTTTGATAAGCAGATAGATGACTAAGATTTATTCTAAGAATAACATTATCCTTACGACTAGTTAATATGATGTGCTTAAGCTTGCTTTGACAATGAGCATAAGCTCTTCAAATTTTGTGAATAATAGGCCTAGGTCCCGATATATATATATATTATCATAAATATATATATATGTATTATATAATAATAGGCCTATGTCTTGCTTTGACAATATATATAAACTTGTCATAAAATGCTAGTGTAAAAGTATGCATGCTAAAAAAGTTTTCATGTTTATGCCTTCAAAAGGATTGGGAGAAAAGGGCACATCACTTTTACCCACAACAGAAAATAGCCAGGAATAGCACATTGAGAGGTAAATAAAATAACAAAATTACTAAGCTGAAAGAGAACAAGCTGCCTAACTAATCCTATGCTAACTAATTAGTACTCCCCAAGTTGGTAGTCCAAATCTTAATATGGAGAATTAAGGATCGAAATTACTCTTCCTGCAAAGATATGTTGATATCTGTAGACTTTCTTGCATCTTGCATCATTGTCATTGTAGGCCAGTTCGCCGTCTGGTATGTAGAAGGTGGCACAATGTTTGGATTTTCAGAGTAGTTTGGAACACCTGGATTTAAGTTATTTTGGTCCACATTAGGCGGCTGCCTAGAAATGGAGCTTTTTGCAGCTGTAGGTTGTTTAGGCTCAGACTTGACTTTTTTGGGCTTCTCGAGTTGGTTGCTTGGTAGGAAGCTACCCAAGACAACCTAATATATAAGAGAAGAAGGGAAAAAGAAAAGATCATTAAAAATGGTGTAAACAAGTCATGTCACTCTTACTAGTAAGCAATAATCATCAAATAGTTTAAAATATTTTGCTAGAAAAGGAGGAAAAGAAATTGCAATGCCTACGAACGGGTAATAAAAGCAGACATTAGACGAAAATTAGGAACAGCTTTACCTGTACAGGACTAGCAGCTATTAGCAGCCCTGCAAGCAACCCCCCAACTACATGACCATTGGGGTGAGCTAAAGTTATGCTCATGCCGCCGACTCTGCCACTATTGGATCCCCCAGACTCGGCAGGTGTGAAGGATCCCGTTAAAGTCAGTATGTCAAACTTACCCTACAAAAGAGTTAAAAGAGGACACGATCAAGTTTTCCATAGGACGTTGAAGCAACAGAATAATTTAACGCATCTGAAAACAAGGTTGCTCACGGTGTAAGTTTCTTTTTTAGTTTTTTAATTCATAGTCGAGCAAAAGAATCTGCACATAATTATAATAAGCAAGTTTCTTCTTTTTCAAATTATAACACTAAAACCCAACTCGTTTGAAGCCTCTTCCTCATTAAATCAGTCATAAAAAGAGAATAAAAAAAGGTGATCGTTCTTCCAGAAGGGCCTTGGGGAGGGGGTTGATAGAAGAGAGAGAAGGATACTAGGAATTGAGTCTGCTTGTGCTAACATTTATCGCCTAGATTTGAGAGTTCCAGTATCAAATTGGAGATACTGAACAATGATAAGTAAACACATTTTCAGCTTGGAAATACAAACAGAAGTATGGAGGTGATTTATTGAGTGTCACAACTGTAAGTCTCCTTAATGTTTAGAATTTGGAGGGTATATTAAGACAACCTAGTAATCCCAAACCAAAATACGAGTAAGAATACTATCAAAACAAGAAACCTTTATATCTCAAGGATTGGAAAAATACTGGAGGAAGCAAAACTCAACTAGCAAAATGTATATCATAAATATCAGAAAACTGACAGGTTTTCCTCTCACAACTTAATATAGTTGTACAAAATTAAGTGAAAAAGATTGATAACGTGTTTCAGATAGATAAACAATTCAAAATGGTTATAACATTCAGATAGTCAGGTGAGTCCAGGTGGCATGCCAAACAAAATAGAAAAGACATTTTAAGAATTCAAATGTTAAAAGACACATATCCAGTACCACATCTGCTAATGGAATAGAGACACGTCCATTACTCACAAAGAAGACCTCTAATATGCTTTCTTGACCTGTTGCGATGATAAAATGCATTTGCATTCATATGAAGCCTGATGTGCTATACTTTGAGGAACTCCTCTGTCCTCTCACAGTTTAAAGGAGATATTGATATCTTACAGAGGCAAGATCAAAGAGTTCTACCCAGAGACTGAGCTAATGCGACATGGCTATCAAACAGGATAAGTTTTCAAAGCTACTAAGGAAGTGCTTTATGCATCAAAGGAATGTTATAGACAAGAATTAATTTTTTATAATTTAATTATTTCGTTTCAAACTACACAACAGATATACAGATAAAAGCCATTTCGCTTTCAACGGTTGCTTTCTTGACCTTCAGTGTTTATTTAAAATAAAAACAATTTTGGGGAGGAAAAAAAACTTAAACTAAAGATGTGTATCATACCTCATAAGTAAAAGTACCCCCAGAAGAAAATTGCCGAAGTGTTACATTAGAAATCATACCATTGGCAGAAATTACACATATAGCACGAGGCCCTTGTTGAGATAATGCTATAATCTTCCTTGTGACATCCTAAAAAAATCAGGCAAAGCCACAAATTAGGTTGTATCAACATAATATAATTAAGGAAATGATCAAGTAACATTAAATTTACTCGAAAGCTGTCAAGAATTTGAACTACCTTTTTCAATTCGACAACTATCTATTCCTCATGAACAAAAGCCACTTTCTTGTATTTGTGAAAGAATGTACATTGCTTAATACAATGCATTCTTGCATATTAAACAAATATTTAAACTGATGCGGAGCAGATTATGTATGCCCGTTAAATGAACCACACTAACTTACACTAGGCTATATTGCACCAAACTTGGGGAAGAAGTTAAAAGGAAAAAAGATCCTAAGGTTTCCATAATTTGCAAGGAGGTCCTTGGCACACTTTATTAAGTTTCATCAAGGTCCTTCACCTTACAGTGACATTTAAATGCATGTTAAACATGTTTAATACGCCTTTAACAAAATATCAAGAAAAGAAACATCTAACACAGTAAATGAAAATCTCTAACGGACAGGAACTCAAAATATGCTGCAGAACAAGTATTCTCATAGTTCAAATTCATTCTTCTTAGCTAGTAGTGCCTTAATATTTAACTTGAGAGATGGTTTATGGATCCAGGAAATCGAATAGGCTAAAACTTAGATAGGTGGTTGCTGCTAGGAACACTAATTACCAAAGCATGAAACCTTACTTATTAGGATAATGCTAGGGGTCTCAGATTTGGGATCTCAAACTTTCTCAAATACACATCATTATTGCATTTGTATGTAATGATTGCTAAGAACACACCATGATATTGAACAACCAGTATAATGATGTATATTTGAGACCCAAAACGCTGAGACTCCAGGCATCAACTTGCTAATTATAGCCAACCACAAAGTTGGCAGAAGGCATAAATTGCTAAGCAAGATCCAAAACATAAGTCATCAAGTATCTATCAACTGACTATACTCTAATGACACATACCTCGCCAGCATTAACAGTAATCGTGAGGAGGCAAAAAAAAATGAATTAGCATCCACCAGAAGAACAAGCAACCAATTCACCTACAGCGTGAAAATTTACAGAACAATTTTTATTTGAAATCAATGAAATAAGTTATGCAAGTAACAGAGATACTCGAAGTGTTGTTCCTTCGGAAACTCTCCACAAACACAGTTAAGTGGAGTGACAATATTCATATCCCAACAAAAAACCATGGTGGTTCTGCTTTACCTTTTTTTTGTCAAGACAGTAAAATAATTTCCAAAAGGTATATAGTCAAAGAATCAAAGCTATTAAACATATTAAAGATTAAAAGGAAATATGCCATGTAAGGTCTCTATTACCTAAATTTTCCGACCTTTGGTCGATCAAATAATAAAAAACAAATATATTGTTTTTAAGAAAACAAAGTTATCATTCCAAACCCTTGAGGTCTCAAACATATTATAGTCAAAGAATCAAAGCTATTAAACATAATAAAGTTAAAAAGGCTTGTTCTGCGAACCAATTGGCCGCCCTTTCCGTGGCTTGTCAGCTGAAGATAAACCTGTTGCAGGTGAAGTAACCATTTCAGCAGAGGAGACACCAGTTGCTGGTGAAGCAGCCTTGTTTTCAGAGGAAAACCCGTAAGCAGCTGGTGGATGAGATGCAGAAATCGGTAATGGTGACAATGTGCGGGCAACTGCTCCATCTGGTCCATACTTTCTCGGTCTGCCTCTCTTCTTCTTACCGGACGTCCCACCCATTACTGCACTCCCTGGTGATGGAGCCAGCGGCAATCCAGTGATCTGAGTCAAATTGTCAGACCTTGGGGCCACATGATAGCTTGACGGAGCTTCCGCAGCTATGACTGTCACTCCCACTGAGTTCATGCCTTCCCTTGACTCCATTCTTAAGTTAAGTTCTTGATATTATAAACCAGTAAAACCAACTTTTTCTCACTCAATTTGTCCAACCTAAAAAGATCAGGATAAATCATAAGAAACAAAGAATTCAACATGTAAAACAAAGAATTTGTATCTCGATTAAGTCCAGATACTTGAAATGAATACCAGACTTAATTTTAACCATTACTTTTCCTTTTAAGTTTTCAGAAACTAGAAATCAGAAGTAGGAGTAAAAATGCTCCACATAACAAGAAGCAAACCAGAAAGGGAAATGAAAGCAGCAAATTGAACACCTGGAAGAACATTTTACATGTTAAACATCACCTATTCAAGATAAAAACTATATAGTCATTCGTAAGTAAAATAATGGAATGAAAACATCAATACCAAAAAACAAACAAACAAACAAATTAGAAAAACTAACCAAAAAAGCTAAAACTTCTATACGGATCTCAAAATATTATTTAACCTTCAAATCAACACATGCAAACCTTGATCTTTTTTCAAATTTGTTTTTTTTAAAAAAATAAACTTTTACCCAGAAATTCAGTAAAATTTAAAATAAAATAAAGTAATACCAACAGTACCAAAAATTCAATCAAGCACACCATGTTCTACAATCAAAAAAAGATTTTCCTTTTAAGTTCATTTCCATAGCCTTCCATTTGCAATACCAAATACAGATCTCCATTAATCTGACAGCCCAAGCACCTTTGGGCTTACCCTAATAACTTCTTGTCTTAATGCTTTCGCTCAATGGAATGGACTCACGATAGGTTACAACCTCAAAGGTTATCTCGATGGTTCTTTCCCTTGTCCTAAACGAGTAATGGTTATCGAAAAGCGCACGAGAGGTTGAACCTAACTATGTCACATGGGTTCACCAAGATCAGGCTTCTCGGCGTTATTAGTACCTCTCTTTCTTACAAACTTCATCCGTTAAGCAGCCTAGGCTAAAGCGTCTCGAGGAAGTGTGGTCTACGTCTCCTCTACCACTATGCCCAACCGTCAGCTCGAGAATCCTACTGAATAAAGGATAATCAGAAACTAGAAATCAGAAGTAGGAGTAAAAATGCTCCACATAACAAGAAGCAAACCAGAAAGGGAAATGAAAGCAGCAAATTGAACACCTGGAAGAACATTTTATTACCTATTCAAGATAAAAACTATATAGTCATTCGTAAGTAAAATAATGAAATGAAAACATCAATACCAAAAAACAAACAAACAAACAAAATAGAAAACTAACCAAAAAACTAAAACTTCTATACGGATCTCAAAATATTATTTAACCTTCAAATCAACACAAACAAACCTTGATCTTTTTTCAAATTTGTTTTTTTTAAAAAAAAACTTAAACTTTTACCCAGAAATTCAGTAAAATTTAAAATAAAATAAAATAAATAATACCAACAGTACCAAAAATTCAATCAAGCACACCATGTTCTACAATCAAAAAGAAATTTTTCACTCCAAAAATTAAGGCAAATTTATTAAAGATAGAAAACAAACAATCATTAAGGATCATGAGAACCAAGAACTAAACGTATGGAACCAGTTAAAAACCCATCTCACCAACCTAGAATTTTTTTACTAAGATCTCTAAGTCTATTCTTACTCAAATATAAGAAATGAACACCCAAACATAGATTAAAAAAAGTGGAACCCAGACCACAATCCTCCAAACTCACAAGTAGCCAACAAAAAAGAGAATGAAAAATGTATTAAAAGGACAAAACTTCAAAAAAAAACACAGAAAGGAGCTTCTATAGTCTCCAAAGATCAAAACATTTTTACCAAGGAAAAAATAAAAACAAAAGACAGATCAAGAACAGAAATTGAACCGAAAACCCACTGAAATTTCTAATCACAACTCAACATTTCCCTTATACCTTGAAGATCAAAGCATGCAAGACCTTAATCATTCACAAAAATCCCAAAAACAAGGAAAGGACACCCTTTTGCCTTGTAACTTACCTCCACAAAAACAAACAAAAATGAAACTACAAAACAAAACAAAAATTAAACATCAAGAACCAACTTCAAGCACACTATGTTCATACCAAAAAAAACCCACACACAAAAAAATAAAAAGAAAAAAGAAAAGTAAAGGAAAGGAAAGGCTGTCACTTGAACTTACAGAGCTCTAAACAGTCCTTCAATGCTGTCCCCTTCGAAAACCACTCAATAAATAAAAAATGATAAAAAAATTATTTCAAGTGTAAGAACCTGGATTTTGTTAGGAACCTGTCTGAAAACAGAAGACAACTTGAAAACATGGAAAAAAAATTAGAAATTTATCCCAAAATTTTGAAACTTTCCGATTGCTAAACCCAAAAACTGAAGTTTGATTAATACAAATTTGGAGTCCGGGATAAGAAATTTGCATCAAAATGACTTTAATGGGTAAAATGGTTAATTATTCTCACTTTTTTCAATTCTGGCTTTACTTTTTTGGGAATTAGCTTTTTAATGCCGCTGACCTACTTTTTGTCTTTTTGGATTAAAATAGATGAGAAAGTGTGTATATGGCCATGTTGTTTGAGTTAATTACTAATTATGCTACTCGGGTGGTTAGGGTGTTCGTACCTGGATAATTAATGCAGTACTCCCTTAATTTAATTAAGGATAATAGGTGGATATTAATGAAGTCTAAAATATTTGATATTCACTCCGAAAATTCGTACCATGTTCTTATTAAAACGGATATTATTTGTATTTATATCAAAGTAAATATTATCTCATTATATCTGTACAAAATAGATTCGATTATCATAAAATTAACCTCATGATAAATTAGTCAATTGATCAATACATTATTAACACGTATAAAGAGATATCACCCACCGGTCTATGTGTCAACACTGTATTAATTGATTGACCAAAATTAATTTTATGCTAACTACTCCCATACAAAATATATGCGGATACAGATAATATTCGTATCCGTTAATATCTATATTACGAATATATATATATATATATATATATATATATATATATATATATATACGAATACAGATATTTCCTATGGATGAAAAATGACAAAATAACCAAATAGCAAATAAGTTCTTCATCCCAAATAGCTTCATCCCAAATACCGAATAACATCCCAAATATCAAATAAGCTCATATCTTGATGTAATATGAATTTAGCATCCCAAATAGCGAATAACCACACATCTTGAAGAAGAAATCGCGTCCGCTAGTTGGTATTGCAGCAGAGGATGCCAGGATTTAGTCAAAGAAGAAAATGCATCCGAGTGGATTTAGGATTTAGTCGAAGAAGAAAATGCATCAGGATTTGGGGGTTTGGTTTTGGGTTGAATTGAACTTGTGCCGTGGGCAATTTGGTCTCAAACTTTATTTTAGATCCGCTATTTACATTTTCTTTTTTAATTCCGCTAATTATTGCGCTTTGATTTTTTATATAAAAATTATATATGGATATTATATATATTTTATTATTTATTTAATATATTATATATGATTTTTAATTATTAGTTGATTAAGTAAATATTTTTTTGGTTATTAATTTAACATTGTTCGAGAATAATTTTTTTAAAATTTTATTTTGAACATATACAGATAGACAAATATTTGTATTATTATAAAACAGATAATATCTGTATTCAAATATTATATGTCTAATACAAATACAAATATTTCATATTTATATCTACCAAATACGGATACGAGTAGAGTTATTAAATTTTATTTATAGATACAAATATAAATATATCTGTATTAGCATTCAAAAATATCCCTAATCCCTTAGGCGGTGGATATGGGTTGCAAACTTGAATCATGTATTTCACCTAGTACGGATTCAGAAAAAATAGGGGAATAAAATCTGGTATAGGATACACATTTCAGAAATGGAAAAAGGAAAAAGATTCAACCCAGTAGAATGATTCTCCCAATTAGATTTTTAAACTTCCTAACATTAAAGAAAGATTCTCAATTAGATTTTTGCTTCCAAAAGATTCAACCCAACAAAATATTGAAAAAAAAAAAAAAAAAAGAAAAGTATTCTTAATATTAAAAAATTATGTTAAAATATATTCTAAAATTAAAAAAAAAAAAAAAAAATTCTTAATTTTGAAAAAATAAAACATGCATCTACAAAAGAACATAGCACGTATTTACATTTATCTATCAGCTAATTGAAATCAGGCAATAATTCTTCTCCCCATATAACAACTAAAGAACCAGCCTGCCTGGTTTCCACAAAACAATCTCTGAGAAGAAACACAAAATCAAGTTTCATTAGCAGCATTACTTTTTCTAGATCAATTTTCCATCAACGGATTGCACTACTACTGTCCAAAGAGATTCTACATTTCTATGCTATCTATACATGCTAATAGATGCCCAAAAAGTATTGACTCGAGCGAAACCAATATCAGAATGGTTAAACCCAAAAAAAATGTTATATTATTTTAGCTCAAAGGGAATTAATCCAATAGGGGCTTCGGAGGTGATTTAGGAAAGACAGCACCAGCTCTTCTCTCCTCGAAAGAATATTCAATCTCCTGAGCCCGATGAGGAACAAACGGGGGAGCAGGGGTCGTGGCTGTTTGCATGGCAACCGACACTGTCACAGGAGTAGTTGGCATTGGAATTGGCATGGTCTTTGGGGTTTTGTTCTCATTGACGGAAGAAATAGTCTTTTCGGGAGTAGTAACCACAGGAGTTTTGTTACTAGGTGGTGTTCTTGGGAGAACCACATTATGTGTTACGGTTTGAACCTGAATATTAGCAGCAGCAGCATTGGCTTTGGATGAATATGCAGAAGATACAGGAGAGAGCGGCTTCCTTGTTGGTGTTGTTCCAGTTACGTGTGCATTTGAAGGAATGGAAGAATTTTGTGCAGCTGTGACACCAGTAATGCCTAACTTTCTCTTACCTACAAAAGACCAAAATAAATTAAAAAAGCACGTGTATGTAATGATATATATATATATATATATATATGATAAATAATATGATCCTATTAGCAGAATATAAATAAGCTGGTGAAATCTGATTTCACTAAACTCGCCCCGGGAATCTGATGTTATCTTCCAATCCAATTAATAATCATCATTGTTATTGGTTTGTCAAAAGGAATCATATGGCCGAGGATCCATCAATACATAGCAGGAAGATGACAAGCCCATTTACAGTGGTTAAAAATTCATCCACCCTCCAAAAGCAAAAACCCCAACAGCAATACCGCAAATCAACATTACAATAAAAGGAGTACTCTTGAATTTGATTAAACAAATGAAGTAATACCACAACTACCAGAAGATGGAGCCCCAAAACTGCCACTTTGGTGATGGATTCGCAGAGAATGCTGCTTCACTGAGTTACTCTTCTTGATGCTACAAGAAGATGTATTAATCTTCTCACTATTTGGGGTTTGAAGCATTACTCCTACATGTGTGAATCTTTTGTTAATTGCATCCCCTGTAGATGTTCTAGAAACCTTCTTCCCACTCTTCACTGGACTTGGTTTTGACCCAAAAAGTACTTCCTGCTCTGTTATTAGCTGTCCCTGAAGCTTTTTCTGGTCCTATAATAAATAAATGTATGCCCATCATAAAGAGGAAAACATTTTGGTAAAGAAAAAAAACCTGCATTGTTTGCTAAAACAAGGTTGGTTTTTACCCTCTGCCTTTGACGTTCTTGCTCTTTCTCTTGCTTTAGAATGTTGTACTGTTCGAGCATAGAAACAAGGTGAACCTGGACAATAAGATCACGAAAAGATCTGATCAAATGATTGTAAATATATCTGATCTCAACATCATATAACAAGAAGTGGCATAACTCGAATATATCATAAAAGAGAGGTAGTCTAAATCACATTTTTCATCATTAAGGCCAACTGAACTATAAAAAATTAGATGGAAATGCCTACACCATCATATAAGAACTCAGTTCCTCGATCTTCCTCCCAAGCTCTGGTTTTTGAGCTCAACGCCTCCACCATTGCTGCTCCAACACAACCAGAAACATAAGTCATTGAAAACCCCCAGAAATATAACAAAGATACTAAAACCACCAAAGCAGAAAAAGTACTCCTATAGTCCTATTTCATTTTTTTCTCTAGACATCCTAGTTTTACTGCACCAATGTTTATGTGATGGTGGATTTCATTTGGCTTCTGCAGATACGGAAACCAGGTTTTGTCATTTCAACCTCATTTATGTCATATGGAAACATTCATCTCTGTTTCTCTCCAATCCTAAAAAGTAAAGCAGAAACGTCTTGAAATCTGGAATACATTTTTCCCTGCGGATTAAACATACGAACCATGCCCTTGGTGTGATCAATTTTGTGGTAAAAAACAGGTGCCAAATTAAAAGCTGATAAAAGCCAAAAAATAACCTATTATCCATATATAACAGAGTTAAAATATTTCAAGACTTTTTATGCTCTTGAAGCATGCTATAGAGGACAGGGATGTTTTTTTTTGAAGAAAGAGGACAGTGATGTTGGTAAAGCAAGATGCATACCAGGAATTTTGTTAACAACAACTCGAGCTTTCTCAGCACGCTTCAAAATAAGATGTGTGCCTCTTCCGGCATTATAACGATTGTCATCCTACAAACCACTAAATTTAGAATAAAGAAGTACAATAGGGAACTGAAACAAAATCACATGTAAACAGTAAGATAAATCAACCCTGCTATACTCCTCCAGCCAGCACTCTTCTTCACATGCAGCCAACCACTTCTCAACCTTTTCGAGTATGTCTTTCCTACTAAAAGCTTCTTCTTTAACCTTTGAGATCTGAAGCTCAATTTGTTCCAGGAGATATGACGGGTCAATTGTTCCTGAAAGATGGTAAGAATTATTAGGTGTATAGTGATGAGATAATTAATTTTTTTTACCAAATTACTGTATTAGAAATATATAAATTTGAG
The DNA here is from genome assembly GCA_020205605.1 of Panax ginseng. NCBI lineage: Eukaryota > Viridiplantae > Streptophyta > Magnoliopsida > Apiales > Araliaceae > Panax > Panax ginseng. The sequence continues at coordinate 147,907,554 of CM035133.1, forward strand.
ATTTTTCTGCTCACTTCTTTCACCCCTTCATTAAAACTTTAAGAATGTAGAAGCATTTTCCAACACAAATAAACACATTTACAAGTAATTTATTTATTTACAAGTTATGTATTCAAGATTATACCAGACTCTATAGCTTCAACAGAGTAATCCATTGCATTATGTGCTTCTGTAACCATGTGCGCCTTCCTGCAAAGTTCTTCTAAATCCAACCTCTGTTTCAAAATAACCTCCTTCATTTTGCTTGATATCATCTGTTGCAGTCTCAAAACTTCTGCCTCAGCCTACAAAAAGTACTTGTATTATTTTTTTGTATTCAAGAATTATCAAAGAAATATGCAAAAAAGAAGTTTATTGCTCTACAGACTAAAATGATAACATACGAAGTTGATGAAGTCCAAAGATAGAATGTTGGGCTCGGTAAATTCATCTTCTGAGGCAGCTATATGTCTTGTCACACTGTGAAACAATTTTTGTTCCTCAAATGGTGTATCCATCAGAGTCCACAGCTCCACCATGGTGGCGGCAAGATCTTGAAGCTGAAGCTTACAGACAGGTCAGAAGGAAAATATTTATGCAACATAACAGAATGTAAATGATTGTGGCAAAACACTAACCCTTTGTATTCTTTGTATCTTGACCTCTTTAAAACTAGAAATTGCAGTAGACAACCTCTCAATTGTATCAGAATGTATGTTCTTTGTGCTGTTCGAATCATCCAAAGTGGGTTGAATCTCTCTAATCATGTGTCTAAAATCCATACCAAGCACCACACATAATGAATTCAAACTATTCAAGTGCTCAAGTACCAGCTTCAGGCGGTCACTCTACGAAAGTTTAATCATATAAAATTATTTAGAGAAGATCTCATTATGACAAACTGGAGTAGTAAACTTTGTGGTAACTGCTTGCTCAAGGTTATAGCAAAATTTCTTTTCTTCACTAATTCCCAAACAGAAACTTCACTTTACAAGATATAACTAAATATCAAAATAGTGAACTATTATACCTTCTCTTTCTCGAGTGCAAGCAACTGGCTTTGTAACTCATCCAATCTTTTTAAGGATAAATCACTCTCATCAATGACTCTCATGTAAGAATTATCTTCCTTGGATCTATAAATCTCCTTAGAGATATTGTGTATTTTATCCAGAACTTCAACGAACCGATTCCTCCTCTCAAATTTTCTCTTCCGCATCTCATCTAGTTCCGGCATGATTGCTTCAAGCTCTTTCTTCAAGCTTCCACTACTCTGTTCAACCTGCTGGCACAAAACCAATTTGACAACTTGCAAACAAAATAAAAGTCCAAATGAAAAGCAGAATTGAACTAGGATTTGGTTTCCTTTTTACTAACCTGCCTCATGCGTACTGGTCTCTCTCCCAATGCAGCACAAATGAATGCAATTTCGGCTTCAGAATCAGCTACTGCTTGCCTCAACCTAGCTCTGCAATGGCTTGCCTGATCCACTTTTCTTCTATATGCCTCCAGACATTCTTGTTCAAGTTGAAGAAGCATTTTGTCCCTTTAAGCTGTCAGGCTCTCCAACTTCATCCCATATTGCCTAATTCAAAAAACAATATATGACATGCAAAACTGACTATAACGCTCGGTCCCTCACAAGATTGTGTAGAAAATTGCAAAAAAAATTTAAGTGAAACAAGGAGAATGATTGGAGTTAAAGACAGAAGAGGAGGGAGAAAAGAGAAACACATGTTGTTTCTGGGTGTGGGAACTGATCGTTGTGGTTGTACATGTTGAGGGACATATCCTCGGGAAAAAAATAGAACAATTGCAATGAGATATGATGGAAAACATAATTCAAACAGAGATCCAAAGGGAAAACAGAGAAAATCACCACATACCCATTTAGTTAAGGTAAACACCAAGATGTGCTAAATAAGAGTACAAAAGAAAAAAGGACTATGACGAGCTTAAAAGATACACTGGCTAGTGGCAATTATCCACAGGGTTATGACCTACTAACTTGATTATGCTAGCCATACAGGTACCAGCAAGAAGCTTTTCCATCGGCATATGATTTTATTACGTGAAATCACAAAGATTCATGTTTCCTTAAATTTATAATAGGACCATTACAATTTTCCAAATTTAATTCTTTCCATCATTTTATTTTGACCAACAATTCTTTGTTACATCCATTTTAGAAGGTTCTGTTTGGACTGCAGTACTTCAGAATTATCTACTTACACATGAATACTGAAGAGAACCAGCCAAGTCAAGTGTTAGCATCCAACAATAACATGATCAAACAACAACAAACAGGTCTCATATAATTTGGACTATTTTTAGTATACCATTTTGTGTTACAATTTACCATTTCCCTTACCCAGGGTAACTTAGAAAAAAAATTAAAACTTTGTACAACAGTTGTTTGAAACAACTCTTTCTCAAGGCTTTCAAGTTGAGACCATGAGGACAAGGTCAAGGTGCTATGCATTAAAGTTTTGTAGCAAATGCACTATAGTTTTTCATTTTTAAGAGAATATATGAAGAAATAATACAAATAGGGACTGGGTGAAGTAAAACAGAGTAGCAATCATTTGTTAGAGAATTAAATCCATCTTAAGCCATCAAAGTTCAGAACAAAAGTTCTATCACTTGAGACCAGCATTGTTGACTATTTTGTGGATCTGCATGAACTAAATTTACAAATTTATAGAAACTTGGACTCCATTAATATTCTATCCTCAACTTATCTCTACAAAACTGTGTCCCAACTATAAGGGATGGGTTACATGAATCATGCTTGTTCAATATTTTCCAATTAGGCTGCAGGTATATATCATATATGTACTGTTAAAGAAAAGTTGTCACGTCCTAATTGACTATATCCATTTACCTGAATTTGTTCTTCCGCTACTTCAAGCATCGTCAGGACTCTCTTGTTCTCTCTCTCTCTCATAAGCATTTTATTCTCTGCCTAAGAGTCATTAAGCATTGCTTTAGAATACTCAAAATAACTTTTGGATTATAAAAAGTAAAAACGTTATAGGTGCCTTTGGCAAGCTTTAAAATATTCACTTTGAGCCACCTAAAGGAAACAAGACAAAGCACCTTGATTTACTTGAGCCGATTTCATCATTAATATATCCTCACTATCTCTAGATCTCTCCCTATATATATATATGTGTGTGTGTGTGTGTGTGTGTGTGTGTGTGTGTGTGTGTGAGAGAGAGAGAGAGTGGGTGGGTGGGTGGGTGGGTGGGTGGGTGGGTGGGTTACTGAAATTTTTGTTTGTATCTAGAACCACCTGAGACAATTATATCTCAACAAACTGCTACTCATTCTAGCATCTCATGATTAAGCTCATTTGTAGTTGTAATTCATATCATACTACATGAATATAATAGGTAATAAACTCAAAACGGCTAAACATCATAAATTACCATGAACCAATCTCCGCTATTATAGAAGCATCAAAACAAAAAACTAAATTACTAACCAAAAAAAATCATTTTGTATGTGCTTGCATTTATACAAAACAGAATCATAGGAACCAAGAAGTAATTTTGATTTTCGAGAATCCATCAAAGTAAACAAAATATTATACCTGATTAGAAGTTGAAAAGCAAGATTTCAGCAGGAAACTGAAGTATTCACCGTCGGCTGATGTTTTCCGGCAAGATGGAACTAACAGAAACAAATGCTTTTTGGGGACAAATTATTCGATTGACGAAACCCTAGAACAAATGTAACGGATTGAAGTGTTGTTTATGTGCTCAAAGAGAAATGAATAGAGTGGAATTTTGGAGAGAGAGAAATTTGATTATGGAAAGCAATGTTAGCGAGCGTTTTTATTGTTATGTTCCCATGCTAATTACCCGGGTCCGTTTGATATTTGAATTTCAAAATTATTATAATTATAATTATAATTTCTCTTTTTCATTTTCTTGTATTTCTTTCCCCTTCCATTTTCAATTTTCTTTTTCTGTTACTTTCCCATTTTTTTTATAAATATTCTTTTAAAATAAAATAATCAACTTTAAGAAGTATTACCCCGTTATAGAATTTATTATTATACAAAAAATTATACATTTGCAAAATTATAAATATTAAGGATATACTTTTGTTCCTACTATATTTATACTTAAAAGATGATATTTTCTAACTTTACAATATTATTACGAAAAAATACTCTTTTTATATAAAAAAAATAAAAAAAGCAAAATACTCTTTTTACGAAAGGAAAAATATATATTTATCAATTCTATATTTTAAAATGACTTGTACTATTTATGATACAGAGAATCATTTTAGAATTTCTTTTTGATCTTTGTAGTAAAACTCAAGTTATAACATAGGCATTTTTTTTATATATGATTGTTAAGACTTATTTATGTATTTCAAAACTTTTTTGTGATTTTTTTTTGTTTAATTACAATTACGACGTATATCAATACATAAAATTAAATAAAATAACTGAGAAAATCATGTCCGTCGTCATCGGTCTCGATAAATTACGTAACCAATACTGTTTTCAAATTTGAATAAGAAAAAAGTTCATCATGTGTTAAAATTAAGAAAATCAATAGAGAAATACTACCACCATTTAGAGGTGTTCAAATTTACCGGTTTTTACGATTTTCTGGACCGGACCGGATTAGTTGGTTCGGTATAAAAAAACCGGTCCGGTTCGGTAAAAACCCGTATATACCGATTTTTGAAATTCGTTTGATTTAGCGTTTTTATAGTTTTATATTTTTTATTAAACCGGATCGATAAACCGAACCATCTACAACAAACCGTCCAAAGAAAATCAAAAGTCAACTCAAGGAAGCTGATACAGTAGAACAACGTTTGTAAAGAACTTGGAGCAAAACCATCAATTCCCTGCACCTACATCTTTTTTTATAATTTATAAGCAAAGACACCAAAGGGGCACCACCCTTAAATATAGAAAGTGTACAAAAAAAGTTAACACAAAAACACAAACCGCCGAGAATCTTCGGGTCATTGTAAATTACACGATGATTTGTTTAGCGGTGGTGTTTGATTGCATCTTAATAACTCACGTCTTAATGTATCTTTTAACAACCCATAATTTTGTATTAAGAATCTTTATACTTTATTTGGATCTTAAGATATATTTAGATGTAATCAAACTGAAAGATGGGTTGTCCCTTGGATTCTTTAAATTTAAGCTCTGTCAAACATTACCCCAACCCTCACTTGGCCTTCTTTACTTTTAAGCTCTAGAGGTAACGCCAACATCATACCTTTGCAATACATACGACCCAATGTCTACCGCAAACTAGAGAGGATACTCAGACTAGCAAATTACCTCTCTTCTCAAAGCTCCTGAATTTGTTGCCTTCATATATAGATTGTAGTTTCCCGGGGAGAGAATCCTGAAATCTTCATGAGACCTACAAGGGATTTATTATTAATTATTTTATATAAAAAAAGAGACATTATAAACTTTTCACAAATAGACACTCATAAACAGACTCAATTGATTAAGATTCAATTTGGTATCAGTGCCTCTATAAACAGAGTCTTGATACTACAATAGATCCTTTTATGAACAAGTGAGTCCACCTAAGGAATGTTCATACAACTACCACCACACAACCATCAATGTTAGAAAAATAAAAATGACATCACAATTTCATGCCTGACAAAGTATAAACAAATACATTTTCTTCTTCCATTAATATATGAGAACATAGCAAGAGCTTCGTATAATCAAATATCCTATTGCTCATATTGGCACGAAGAAGGAAACCAAAACCTTAGTCAAATGCAATTGAGCAAAAATAGAATTTAGGATTGCTCTTGAGAAGGAACAAAAATAGATGCACTTCTGTTCAATCCTCATCTTCGATCCTCAAAACACTTTGACTACTTATAGTTATAAGCCAATTTTATGAATACAGCATTGGAACTGTTACTGCCTAGAGCCAAATTTAAACTAATGACTCTGACCACACTTTGACTACTTTGTTCAATCTTCTATTTTTTACATGTATTCTATATGTGGGACTCATGAAAATTCTGTTATTTCATTTTGTGAAGTCCCTAATAAGGATCTCCTGTCATGGACATCATTTATTACTAAGTTCTGCTGTTAATGAACTTGAGTGAAATATTTATATTGCATATATGTTATTAGTTGCATTGTGTTTAGTCTACTATTAGTAGGTATTATATTTATGTTGTATTATCTTATACAAACAAAACAGACCAAACAGAGATTTGGACTGGGTTAATTTTGTATTAACAGCAATTATAGAGTGCATCTTGGTTTAATTTTTGATTGTGGTTTCAATTTCTTTTTTAAATGGTATGTGTAATTTAATACTCCATTTGTGGCAAACCTGGGGCTTTTAATATCTTGATTGGTATGTGGGTCTTCTTTCTTTATTGGCTGGATATTTTTTGAGGTCACTTGACAAGAAAAACTTTGAATGGTACTACTCTACGACTCTATCCCAAATTGTGAGTCTGAAAAAAAGAGTTTCAGAACTTTTGTCTTCTTTTATTCATGTTAAAAAGGTGGCACAGTACTCTTCTTAATGTTTAATTTTTAAGACTAAAATTTGTGATTGAAATAGAATAATATCAAGGATAAAGATTATGCTCGAGTGTGGAGTTGGTAAACATAAGAAATATTTGGGCTTCCCTTTTTGGGAAAAGTTGACTGTTTCAAATTGAAGGATATTTTTGGGTCAATTCCAAAATGGCCAAATTGTATTATTTAGAGTCATTGTTTGCATCTTATTGCTTCTATAAAATACTATCATCTTTGAAAAGGATATTATGGTAAGCCCTTTCAAGGTTATTGATTTGTCAATTGATAAAAAGTTAAACTCAATCCGACTTGAGCTACCTAAGAGGTTTTATTGTTGATTGTATGAACACAATCGTTGTTTTATTTCTGCCTGCTATATTATTTATATTGAGTGTGGACTTAATCATTCTTTTAAATTTATTCTTAGGAAACTGTTGTTTATTATGGATGCTATAAACCATGAAATAGATAGTTGTGGAGTTGTTGGAGAAAAGTGGGTTGACTACTAATAGATAATAGATGGCTACAATCCGTTGTAGATGGGTACCCGCACAATCAATTTCCTTGTAATTGGCACCCAAATCTTTGATTGAAATGTCTTTGTATTTTATTCCTGATATTGTTTGTAACTGGTTGCAGTTGTTGGCTTTGGAAAGAAGACGGGACCTAACTCATCTGAGAAGTAGTAAAAGCTTGAGGAATCATGTCTAGTTTTGTAGGTGAAGACTTGTGGGTTGTTAAGTTGAATTCAGACTTCTTATGTTTCTGTTTTGATGGACTATGTTCAATTTATTCTCATTTTATTGGCTATAAATTAGGATTTTCTACTCTGAATGTGATGGAATTTGTGATTTTCCAATGCTAAATGATTTCAATGTATGAAACTAGAATTAAACTTCAATATCTTGAGTACACCTGGTTCAGTGTTCAGAAAATTTATAGTTATTTTTACCGGAAATATTTCATTTTGGTGCAGATATATGAATATTCAGAGAGAAAAAGGAATTTGGGTGGTGCAAATATATGAATATCCATATTATCCACAACTTTAGAACTTAATCCCTTTAATTCGGTCATCTGATGCTTGTTGGGTAGCAATAATGTAGCTATAAATCAAAGATGAGATATTATGGGACTAAGTGTGGTGGAACTTTACAAATATTATTTGATATTTGATAGTAGAACTGTATCTATCTATCTATCTATATTTATTTCTTGAAACCAATTAGATCAAAGTGCCAAGCCCATGGTGCAAAGCAGATTCACTTGCGCCAACTTTATACTGGATTAAAGTTCATAGAAGCAACATTGGCCAGGAATTGAACTAGATATATTACTCCATGTATAGAACTAGATATCACCATGAATTGATGTTAATGCTAATATCACCACTTCTAACAATACAAAGACAAAACTATCTTTACAGATTCTAGAAGTTAACTCAAATTACAATATTTACTCCATCTTGGATAAAGTTACAACAAACTATACTAGAAGTTTAATCAACCCAAATGACAATATTTACTCCATCTTGGATAAGGTTACAACAAACTATAGTAGAAGTTTAATCAACCCAAATGACAATATTTACTCCATCTACAATAACATGATTAAAATCAATAACCAAGAACAAACAAGTGCAGTAATAAATTTTATTCTTCGCATTTTTCCTATTGCACGCATTTTCTCCATCTCTTGCTCTATTCCGTTAATCTTTCGAAGTAATCCGGGGATCATTAGAGGATCATACCACGCAAAAAATTGACAAGCATTCCTCTGTAAACAAAGAAGATTTCAATTTTATGTGCAAATAAATAGAATGAAAGAGATATATAAAAAAATTGAAACCCTAACACACTTACTTTTCCATAATTCGGACAGGGTTTGAATCGGTCCATGTTGTTTTAAGTTAAGGTCGCCTCTCACAATCACAATGTGCATTTATAGCAGCTCATACAAAGCAAGAAATCATCCTTGCAAATTAGAGGCTAGGAACATGGACTAATTGATTTTAAAATTTTCTCGCTGTTATGTTACTGAATTAAAAAAGCATAGGATGAAGATAAACAATTCACAAAATTACTACCTAACGATAAAGAATTGAAATAGAAAAGTTGCACATAGAAGAATTGAAATGCAGTTCATATGGCTAATAGTAGACTAAACACAATGCAACTAATAACATATATAAGCAAGTTCATTACCAGCAGAACTTAGTAATAAATGATGTCCATGACAGGAGATCCTTATCAGGGACTTCACAAAATGAAATAACAGAATTTTCATGAGTCCCACATATAGAATACATGTAAAAAATAGAAGATTGAACAACTTGAGAACACCCAATTCCAGTTTTGTCAAATTAAAATTTTTGCTAATATTTTCCGGAACAGTTCGATTCCTTTCTGAAATACCCATTATGAATTAATGCAATCATCATAATTCCAAGTAATATAACTTATCATACAGACTTACCATTGATAATCAAATCATTCATATCTACTCTTATCCACCTAAATATTGTCCCATTCAAAAATATTCAGAAAAAGTGACCTCACAATTTGGGATAGAGTCGAGAGTAGTACCATTCAAGTGACCTCAAAAATATAAGTCAATAAAGAAAGCAGATCCACATACCAATCAAAGTCTGCTTTCAAAATGAAGATAAATTACACATACCATTCAAAAAAGAAATTGAAACCAAATTTAAACCAAGATGCACTCCATAATTGTTAATACAAAATTAGAATCCAAATTGATTGGTCTGTTTTGTTTGTGTTAGGGATGAGATTTTTAGATGAACAAAATTGAAAAAATATAAACCCTAGATTCATACCTGATGGTTAAGGAGCAGTGGGAGAGACGCGACGAGAGAGACAGAGAGTATATTTTGTCTGATAAGTTGAAGTGAGAGAGAAAAATAAGAGGACATGAAAATTTAGTTCTGGCATCAGGGTAAAAATGATTCGGACTCTTGATATTTAAAAAAATATATGGAAAATGGTGGAGGATGTAAAAATTTAGTTCTGGCATTCGGACAAATTAATTAAAAAAAGCATAGGGAAAAGTATTGAAATACCAGACAAATACCAAAATTGTCATTGAAACAATCTGGTTGCTTCCATTCTGTCCTTCCCATTATAGGATTTCTGTCTGCATATCTTGCATCAAACCAGTAAGAGCATGGCCACCAATTCAATTCTCAAGCTATAAGGCGTATAAGGAGTACAACAGACCAAAAACTGAAAACCTCGTATAATCAATTAAGAACAATATAGGATACACAAGAATATGCTGAAATCGTGAGAATAGTGAGGCAACAATAGGAAAAGAATACACATTTATAAATGAAATGAAAGGAAGTGGTAAAAGAGTCTCCAATGAAATTGATATTATTTTAGAACAGAAACCGCCCATCTACTTACATCGGTTAGCCAGAATAACAGAAACCTAACAACATTCTGTGAAAGTACAATTGAGAAGCAGAAAATTTTGAACAACAATTGTTGTTTCAATGGCAAGAACAACGATCAACCTTCTAAATACAAAGCATAGAAGGTAAAGAAGTCCATGAACATAAGAGAAATGCTTAAAATACCCTTTCAAAGAACAATATTTACATGCATGAACACTCATAAGGTTGGATTAAAAATTGTAACATGTGAACTGTGAAGGTATCATTTGGGTATCCACGCTATCCAAATGTTCTGTTTGAGATAAGACTCAACACAAATGTGGCTTATAGCTGGTATTTGAATCACCTATAGACCAAATAATGAATAGAAGGAAAAAAGGGGGAAAACACCTTTAATGGGATTTTAAATCAATTGCCAAGTTAGACAATTGAAATGATAGTATTTGTAGGAACATACAAATGCACTCCTGCTGAATTCCATAGCATGATGAATCAAAATGTGCAAATGATAGGAAACTCTCCAACTGATCAGGATTTCAATCCGCTGCTATGCACTTGCGCATTACTCAACATCCTCTATTTTGAAAGCAGTTTCAAAAAGATTTACTTAAATTCAACTTGAGCACAGCACGATCCACCGGATGTTAAAAGCTACTACATCTATTAGAAACCTGGATACTTCACCAAGAGTCTCAGGAATGATGTGACATGTCATATCTTCTGGCCATTTCAATCAGAATTGACCACGAATCTTCTTCCATTGATGTCCTTTCCATCTCCAAAGCCCATATCAGGCTGTCTTCCACTCAAGTGATAGACAGTTTCTTCTCCAGCTGATTTTTTTCTCCCTGCTTTTAGTAACCCTCTGCAAGACAGCCCTTTTGACAGCAGATTAGAAGTCATAATTTTTTACTAACTTGTATCTAGACCCAGATATTCTGTCCATACACTGAAACCAACTTAAAGAGCCTCCTTGATTTGAAACACGAGTAACCCACAAATTGGAAAAAGGTGCAACTGATGAAAGACACCAAAAGCAATCAATTTTAAAAAGCAGTTCTTTTTGCTGTTTTAGAACTTTAGGCAAGTGATACAAAGTAGCTACCAAATTTATGCTCATATAATAAGAAATAACATGCCAAAGGCTCATAAACAAAAGTTACCCTCCAGACCAGTCCTTGTAGAAACACTAATTGGTGCAAGTAGCACATAAAAGGAATCCTTCACCAATTGACACATGCTATACTATACATTATAAAATTCAGGCATGTATATTATACAAGCATGTATATAGGCAAGTTTAAAGTTTAAAGAGGGAGGTGTGGGCTAAGAAAGAAAAGAGAGTTTCTGGCCGTTGCAATATACTATATGACAAATATGGTTTCAGATAATATTGCAACATCCAGGAATGGGTTAGATGTGAGGATCCGCCCTCGATTCAGGACAAGCATCCTTTGGCAAGGTTAGGATGGAAAGGGGGTTATGACCTGTTACCCGGTTTAGATCCCTATTCAAGAGCTGGAATGCTTCCGATGAGACTGCTGTATCTTCAAAGACTAAACCGTTACTGCTGAGCCTTGAACATCAAGATAAGAGGTATAAGTATAACAGTTGAACTTTAACATCTTCAACGTAGGCAAGAGATAATCAAAAATCAAGTTACAGTAATGCTTCGCCTTAAGCCAAGTCCGATGTATAGTATTTGTTTTTTTCGGTAAGGTTAAGCTTTAATGTATAGCAATTGTTGAGTATGTAAAAGGCACATATACACAACATTATTCAAACAATTCCACGTAAGGGTTCTGTGACAGAGTATCCCTTATCAAAAGGTAAATTTCTATTCCTGTTTTTATGTAGATAAAAACAAAATTATGCAAGTACGTTAAGAACCACACATAGTGATACATCAAGACATAAGACAGTAACTGAAATCTTCCTAGCATTATGATCCAAAGGAGCAAGAACTAAATAACTACGAGATGTCTAGCAAATTAAACACAACGAGGCTAAAAGACAATTTAAGTGACGGAGAGAGGGAGAGAAACAAGAAAGTGCAACTTTGCACAAAAAGAAAGTTATGTATCTTAATACTTGAAACAAAATAAAAGGTTCCGAAACCATAACTGCATCTACAGTAACTACAAGAATCTCAATGATCAACAAAGGAAATAATCACTAATATGCAAATATGGAAAAAGGTTATTAATGTGAAGGATAACAACAACATGATTAACTTATAGTCATCAAGAAGTATGTGCAGCAAAGCCCAAAGGCTATACTTTAAATCACACCCTAAAGCATGTGAGAGACTCCAATCTTCAGTGTACATTAATATACAACCCACTTAGAATATTGAATCAGGCCGAATCACACCTAATAAACTCAGAATTATTTTAGAGTGGTTTGACCCATCACTATACTTCTTTATACAGTTTCCCCAGGCCTGAATCCACTGTTGCCACAATCAGCACCAGAATCTAATCCACAAGGAGAATCATACCATTTAGGGTTCTCAGGGTAGAAGCTTTCAACATGTAAACCAGTAATACCTACATCTGGCTCTATAGACTCATCACCCCTCATGGGCTTAATCAGTTTAGAATCTCCACAATCAAGTATACTCTTCTCGTCAAACTCTCTGCATTTCAACCATTTCTCGGGTTTACAAGTCTCACTGAGCAGATCCCTCTCGCCCCTGCATTCTGTTCTGATCTGATCCCAGGAAGTAACATCGCCAAGCGTTCGCTCGAAACAATCTTCGTCATTATCAATCAATTCTGCATCCTTACCATCCCCATATATCGTCTGATGGTGTCCACCCCAATCTGTCAAATCACTCTCCCCCACTAATAGAATATCTGACTGCGGCTTGTCTGACAGCAACCCAACTGAATTAGGGCCATGTTCTCTTACACTTCGAAGTTTATTCACCATTTCAAACAGTTCGTGCGACACGGAATCTAGCAGGTCCGACGGGATTTTCCCAATTTTCCATTCAAGCAACCCAAGTTCATTTCTCAATTCCTTTACTTGCTGCAAAACCGAGTGTTGCAAATCTCCATCATCCTTCCCTGTAAGTGCAAAGCTCTCGTTGTCTGCTTCCTCACTCATCCCGTACACTATATCTTGATCCATCAAAAAACCCCTTTATGCCCAACAACCCTGTGCATAATCCTAGCATTACCATCCAATGGCCCTGGCTCATGCCCCGAATGCACAGCATACAACTTAAACACCGCTACCCCCTCCTCTTGATACACAAATGTTTTATCCTTGTCATTATAATTCAAAATAGGCACAATTGCCCGAATCCGAAACCCACAACCACACCGTTTGGACGCGTAAGGTTCCCTTTTCAAAATCTTTGATTTCTTCGAAGTCGACGCTGGCTCTCCAGCTCGATGACAAGCGTAATCTTTAACCTCTGCCATAAATGGCTTATACCTAATATATTTTTGTCTTATGCACAACACAACCTTATGTTTGGCAGCCAATTCTTGCAATTTATTAGGCACCTCTTTGGCGGGCACATCAAATGACTCGGTGTACTCAAATCTTCTCCTTTTGGTACGTGGCGCAGAACCGGATGACGAGTCTGAGCACACGGGGCACTCAGCCACACAAACCCTAATAAAAGATTCAGGTATTCCATAAAATTTAGCACCAACAGTCCACACTTGCTTAATTCTCTCAATTGTTTCTTTAAGCCCTAAATGTTTTAAATAAGCATCACCATGGTAACTCATTACAATCTCTTGCCACTGATCAATATGAGAAACAAATTGACTCAAATTGTTCTTAAAGCACAAAAATTTATTACCATTTTTGGCATCCACATGCGCGTTGAGTTTATCCTGAATTCGCTTCCAGGCGGTGAGATACGCGGTGTCCTCATTCCGGTCCTTCCACACCGAGCGCCAGCTAGCCAGCACTGCAGGCGGTGTAGCTTCTCTGATCTCCTCGGGAGTGGCGGGCCGGCCATCCAGTATGCAATTGATCATTAGGGAATGAGATTCCCGGTTGAATGTGTAGAATTGGGAGGATATGTGGGGCTCCGGGCTAATGTACACCAGTGGGTGAACTTTAGGGTTTCTGCTGGTCTCGGCGGAGGAGCCCAAAACGGCTCCGTTCTGTTCAGCGTCGGAGGAGGTATGACTCACTGAGTCATCGTCATCGTCATCATCGCGGAACAAATCAATTTCAGACATGGGTGGGAGAGAGAAACGCTCAAGAATAGACGGCTGAGAATCGTTCTGATGGTGGTGATGATCCATGATCTGGTGGTGGAGGTGGTGATGATGGAGTGTGTCCAGGTGGTGATGGAAGATATCTTCTTCAACTTTGCTTGGATTCATTTTTCGCAGCTAGCAGAGCCGGAGAGTGAGAAATTGAATGAATTTGAGTTTGTCTAGTTCTTCAGCTTCTCTGACATTTACGAAGGGGTTTGAGTTCTCTCTCCTCTTTTCTCTCTCCACCTCTTTATTTTAATTTGATGATGACGACTTTTAGAATTGAGCTTAGAACATAAAAATGAAGATGATAGTATTTAGATTTTATTTAAATATAAACAAATTTTAAAGTTTAATAAATTATTTTAATATTCTTAAATTATAATTTTTTATTAATATTCTAATTATATTTGTCTGAAAAGTTTAATTATTCGGATTCGATTCGAAATCGTGCTCGACTCGATGGCTAAATAAACCTCAATCAATTTTTTTTTTATAAATTAAATTTGAGCAAGTCAATACTCAATTTATTTACCCATTAATAATAATATAGTAGTCTAGTATTATGTATACTATGAATCAAACCATGCAAGAAATATTTGAAGCTCAATTGCATGATTAAAATTGTGACGCTTTCAAAATAGGTATACATCACTCATTTTGGGTCATCAGATACAAGATATTGAATACAAATACAAACTAATTATACAACAGTCGTGTAAAATACGACAAAACATAAATTGAGAGTTTTAATAAGAATATTGTCATCTAGACAATATCTGTGAGACCCCAAATTTTACGAATAAAGATTTAATTTTCTCGAAATATTTTTTTGAATATTATGGTGTGAATTTGAGATAAAGTTATAGTTGTGGGTAGTATTTATAAATTTTGCAAAGTATGCAAGTTGTTATATTATATTCGATTGGTCGGGAATATTCTTTATGTCGGGAATATTCGTATGCAACAACACAATCATTGGTGGATCCTGAATGGAATTATTATTTGGATTGAGAAAACGATAAAATATTTTATAAATAACTCATGAGGTGTTATTGTTAAAACCTGCTGAACTACCCTAGTAGTAAAAAAAAGAATATGTCTGGCGTGGTTGCGTAGTACACCTGCAGATTGATTATTGATCTTTACGTGAGAAGTCACTCGCTTATACTCAATTATTGCTTCACAAGAATTCTTTGATCATATCTCTCTATATTATTGATTCGATTATTGTCATAAGATCATTTGCATTATATGTTATATTATTAAATCAATAATTGAGACGACAAAGTTATTCATATTATTAAATTGCAATATTTACAATGTCTGAAGTTCACGAAGGAGAGGTTTGGTCACCTAATTGCGCACCAATAGGGAGAAATCCTTATTGAAAAGCCCCCTCTTTCCTGGGAATAACCTGGTTGCTAAATATTGTGAGTTATGATATTAATGATGGATAAGTTCGTGTTGATTAAAGATGAATTTGATAGTTTCATTGTGTTGATATTATTTGTGTTAGTAGTAATTGTCATTTATTTCGATAGTAATTGATGTCTGGAGGTTATATTGTTCAATCTGGTATTCGGGGCACTTTTTGTGTCGGAGTTACTATTCATGAGTTACTATTCATGAGTTACTATTCATGAGTTACTATTCACGAGTTACTATTCATGAGTTACTATTCACGAGTTACTATTCACTCTAGTATTGTGCATTCGGGTATTTGGGTACAATATTATTCCATGAGGAGATGTGCTAATTTTTCAGATCGTTGATTGAAATTATAATAGTAAATCAATATGGATCGTTGATTTAAAGTTTTAATAGTAACTTGCCCTTTCAGTTTTCCAAGAGTTACTTGTCTCTTCGGTGTTCCAAGGGTTAATTACCCCTTTGCAAATAGTAGTTGTCTCTTCAATATTACCATGAGTCATTTTGACCCTTCGTTAAGACCAAGAGCCACTCTCAGTTTTTCTATAAATAGAAGCTCATTCCTTCATTATTTCTTACGAATTCAATTTGAACTCTAGAGAGAGAAATTATAGAGAGAAAGAAGAAGAGTATTCGCTACTTTACTACTTCTATATCCAGCTTTCTTTTACTAGTGGGGTGTTATTCTTTTGTATTCATGAAGAGAACTTATGTCATTCCATCCTTTATTATTCATTGAATAACTCAGATACGCGAGGACTCCTATACTTGGTGAAATCCTTCATTGTTCCATTCTTTATTATTCTTGAATAACTCAGATACGCGGACTCCCTATACTTGGTGAAATCCTTCATTTATTCCATTCATTATTATTATGTTGGAATAACCTGTAAATGCAAAGTACTGCATACATGGTGAAATTCTTCTATTAATCCATTCTTTAATATTCTGTCGGAATATCCTGTCGGTGTAAATTTCACCTGACCTGGTTCCATTATTTATTATTCCGTATTTATTATTCTGTTGGAATAACATGTCTATGCGAAGTACCGCATGCATGGTGATTTCATTGTTATTCCATTCTTTATTATTCTATTGGAACATCCCGCTTGTGTGAATTTCACGACCTAGTTCCGTTATTTATTAATCTGTTGAATAACTCCGCTATCGCGAAGCACCGCATATATGGTGATTTCATTGTTATTCCATTCTTTATTATACTCGAATGGTTAAAAGTTTTGATTTCTATACTCCATGAAATTAGTGGAATATCCTTGATATTTGCGGCTTCATCCAAAGATCTTTCATGAAAATATTCTTCTGAGCATTCTTGAATTTTACTTTACAAAGAAGTATCATGTTGACAATTTGGATGTTATTAGTTCCTGGATAAATTAATTCTTGAACTTGTTTTATTGAATTCTTATATCATTGTCATCATCCTCATGTTTATATTTTTGAAAGTCATCTCAGGCCCCGTAGTAGTGCATAGATGGACTTGGTATGATTATGACCGTGGATTATTCCGGTATAATCATGACCGTAATATTACAAATGATGTGATAAAAGTCCTCATTGGCCCGTAGTAATCGATGGACAATTGTTGGCATGATCATGACCATTGATGAATACACAAATATTCCCGCCCGTAATGCATGGATAATTGTGGTCGTGATACTAAAGAATATCCTCGGGCAGTAGTGCGGGGTGATTCGATGATGTGGTTTATTTATTAAGTCGAGTCTCAAAGAATAAAGTGATGAAAAACTTTTAAATCATAAAAGATAGTAGATTTTATTCTCTACTTGACTCTTTTAATGGATTGCTTATTCATTCCTGCAGATTAAACTTGTTGTCTATTGTATTTTATCGCTTTAACATTGTTGAAGGCTAATGATAATTTATTTTGCATTATCTTAGTCATAATATTTCTTCTTGGGCTAGTTGAGCTCACCTTTCTTTCATCGTTATTCTCTTCTTAAATGAGAAACGTAAGGCAGGACTACTGGGGGACTGAGTGATGGTCCGAGATGATAGCATTAGTAGTCCTCATTATTCTATGAAATAGTGTGATAATAATTGTAATGAGGACTTATTCTCGAGAGTGGATATTGTCTGAAGACAATATTTGTATTAAAACTCATGCCTTTTGTTTTATATTTAAGATTGTATTTGTATTACATCTTATGTATCCCATGACACCCAAGATGGGTGATGTATACCTATATTGGGGCGTCACAATATCCACACTCGAAGGAGTCCTCAATACATTTATTGTCACACTATTTAACAGAATAGTGAGGACTACTAATACTATCATCCTGACCGGTCACACCCGCTCCCTCGACTAGTCCTCTCGCCACGCTTTCATTTCCTGAAAAGAACAGCAGAATAAATTATCATTAG